>JAUMJJ010000189.1:1200000-1902500 GCA_033556795.1 Tapera naevia | reverse complement strand
CGGGGTGCTGGGGGGTTTGGTTTTCCCTTGAGCTCCTTGTCACGGTCAGCCCGAGAGACCCGAGTGTCTTCTCCAGCCCACCCTCCCGCAGCCCCGCGCACCCCGGTGCCACTGCCCCTCGGGTGGGTCCCGGGTCTCTCCGTCCCCTCACCGCGGACGGCTTGTATTTATTATTAATTATTATTATTATTAATTATTATTACAAGGTTTACGCAGTTTTTAGGCATCTCCGTTAGGGTTTTCTAATTTTGTTTTAAAAGGCACAAACTAGGGGGTGGAACTAGATGATCCTTCCAACCCAAACCATTCTATGATTCTATAGCTCTTAGTTGGATGTTGGCAGGTATGCTTTCTCTTTTTCCGTGTCTTTCTACAACTGTGTTCTGTGACTCAACTGTATAGTGTTAATATCAGTACAGACTTGTCTAGTTGACCGTATAAATAATGTTTTCCCTTCTCGTAGTCTCTATGGCGTGTCTTTATGGAGAAATAAGGTTCTCACGGGTCCGGTTCCCTTTGCGTTTAGAGAGACCAGGTTCAGGCAATGATATATATTTTTGTTATCGGTTGCATGTCGTCTCATTTTTTCTTTTCTCCCTACCTGTTGGAATACGTTTGTGAGCATAATCGTCATAAATTACGTTCAGGGTTTTCAGATTTATTTATATGTGGTTAAAATGAATGCTTCTATTTAAGAGGGGAAATATTTCTACATGTGCATATAGTTTTCCAAGAGTGTACCATTAATTGATTGTTAATAATAAAAACGAAAAGCAAATACAGCACTGCAGCTCTTCTGACTTCTTGTTAGGGCTGTACTGGGGAGGAGGGCTCGATTTTTTTTTCCTGACGAAGATTGAAGGCGCACATCACAGAATCTGGACTGAGTCATCAAAAGGAGATGGGCTCGGCAGCATTATTTTTAATTTGCGTTACCATCAGGAAGACCATAACTGCGGGTCCCATCATTACTGCCTAATTGTGCCGTTATTAATTATTTGCAAACAGGCTGATGGGAGTGGGGGGTGGGGTGCAGAAGATACGTCAGCTCTGACCTTTTGTCGCTACCTCGAAAATTGGAGATGGCCAATATTAAGCGATATCCGTTAAAGGAAAACAAAAGGGGGATGAACTACAGGTCTGGCTCGTCAGCTGAGGCAGCACCCTGCGGGCTCGCTGGGCGCTCTCTCCAGCTCTCACACCGACACGCGGAAGGTAAAAGCTGCTTCGCAGGTCTGGAGCTTTTCTGGAACGGTTCTGCTGCTCAAAACCTCTGCTTACACCCTCCGCGGCAGGAGTCGCCCAGCGCCCTCACGCTCGCCAAGGCCACGAACCCTGACTTTGGCAGAGTCAGTGGGGAAAAAAAAAAAAAAAGAGAAAAGACAGAAAAAATAACACCTTTTGGGGATTTGGCCAAGAAGCAAACATGGCAAGAGCGTTCTTCTGCAGGGTTGGAGGGCTGGGGAGAGGGTGCCACCACCCAGAGCACAGTTAGAAGACCCAGGCAAAATGGGACAAATGCTGTTTCATTACCAAAAATAGTTCAATAATCAGTTTTAAAATACTGTAGTAAAAGATGCAGTCTGTTTTCTGGAGAAAAAAATGTATGTTTTTCTTGAATACATGTTTTGTTATAATGTGAGTAGCTTTTGCCACTTTACTTTTTCTCCCAAAAGTCATTTTATGATCTAAGAATATCTTTATTCAAAGTAAATGGACAGTCTGTAGGAACTAGCTGGCTGTGGACTGCAGTGTAGTTCTGCTAATAGTGAGCTACATGGGAAGAGTTTCCTGCTGGAGAAGCTACAGTGCTCAGTTCAATCTTCTTTACCATGGCTGAACTGATCCCTGAGCTCTTAGAGAAGATAAAACCTGTATTACCAGTAAAACAACCAACCAGCCAGCCAAGGGTGACTTTTTATAGAAGATATTTTTATCTTCTATTTTATGGCATGCAGTTACGATCTGAAAACATTAAGAGATGGCAACATGCTACATCTTTGGGTATTTTTTTTTTTTAATCAGGTTCACTACTTCATCTGCTAAACCTTGGGGTTTATTTCTTATATGCTGGCTTCAGCTTCCAAGCAGTGCATCTGGCTACATGTCTGCTAGACATTTTCTCTCTTTTATGTCTGTTACACTGTGAACTGGTTTGCAACATGATCTATCTTCTTCCTGTCAAACTAAATAGGCTGTGTCCTTTACACCTCGCACACTCCCTAAGGCTCAAACTTCTTAGATTGTTTCAGAGCTGGAAACCCCAGCTCCTGTTTGTGAAGGTGCTTTGCAAAAGGGTTACCAGGACAGTGCCAAACACCACAGTGTCTCTCTCACTAGTGGTTCATACAGAGCTAAGATTACCTCTCTTATTTCTGGTCATGATTTTCCACTTATGTATCTAAGCTTCTCATTAGTCCTTCTTGGAAACATCTGTTCCATCACTTATTTCCTCTGGCCCATAAATCCTTCCCCAGGCCACTGTTTTCCATGTTCTGGTCACCCCTACAGCACAGTGGACTGAGGAAGGCCGGAGGCATGGGGTAGCCACCGTTTGTAAGGATGGTGTGGCAGAGCAGTTGGAAAGGTTAATTCATAAACCACCCAGTCAGGTAGAAATGGTTGCTTTGAAAATACATGAAGTATATTTCTCTGGCCTCTCTGCAACGGCAGGAATTTGAAAGGGAGTATTAATTACATAAATAATCTATGGGATTGCTGCTGACCCTTACAAGCACAGAGGCTAGAGCAGGGAAATAAGGTCCATAGTGGAAGCCCAAGCAGGAAGAGAATGCCAAATGTCTGCTTAACAGTGGTAGCAGTGAAAGCTGAATGCCCAGCTGCTCTGTAACAACAAGAGGTACTCTGGGGTTCACAGGGCAAGGAGACCTGGACAAAAAGACCTAATAAATCAAATGATGCTCCAGTAAAGAAATCAGAGTAAGGCTTGTTATTTTTGTTGGGTTTACCCCCTCACATTGTTCAAATAAAGAATAAATTCAATATGAATACATGATATATCTTGAAGAGCTCAAAAGCAAATTCACACTGTGTGTTAAAAGCAACTTGAGTGTTTAATTGTCTGCTTTTGTAAATGACAAGACTTGGAATTCAAGTTGGGCTCTGGGGCAGCTCTTGCACACACTCTCACTTTCTTCAAAACATGAACAGAAAAAGTGGTTCCCGATTGAGGTATGAATCTCAGAGGGGTGCATGTGGTATTTCATCAAGCTTGGGTTGCTCATTTTAGAGGCTTGGGGCACTCAGAGCTGCGTATACTCATTACCTTGAAAAGCCAATCCACTTCTTGAAGCCTTCTCCTATAAGAGTGCCCGAAGCAGTCCCTGCCCCAGGCCACTAACACTAGTGCCCTTAGGGCTGTTAGAAATTCACTTCTGCTTTGAAGAGCAAAGGGAGGTAGTTCATCTGTCCCATGTCATGCCAGGAACCAGAGGGTCTGTGCAGCTGCAGCAGCTGGTAATGCTTTCCCAGCCCACGCTTCCCCACTAACAAGGGAACTGAACCACAGAAAGTCAGCAGCAGAATCTGGCAATTACCTTCTGGTGCTCATTTCCAAGCCGAGTCAGGAATAAACTTTTCCCTCTGCCTGCTTCTTTGTGGGTAACTGTGCACATGTTGGAATTTCCTCAGTGTTGGCCTGTTTTCCTTCTTTCCTGCTCTGCGCAGATTTCCAGTGCTGCGGCTTCTTCGGGCTTGTAGGACTCTTTTCTAGAGAACCAAGGCAAGTAGAAGAGAATTCAGCTTCAATGTGACTTTGGTTGCTTCTCCTCAGCTTTGCAGACAGTACAGAGGAGCAGGGGAAGAGATAGCAGATCTGCTACAAAGTGGAAGCTCTAATTCTCATAGAAGTTTATCATCGTGGTGTTGGTGGAGTTCAATTACACAGACTTATTTCATGAGCTGCCACAAGCTGCAGGTTATTCTTACTTTTCTTTTTTTCACCTAAAGAGCCTGACATCGCATTTCAAAATAATCTCCTTAGAGCAGTGCTGTCAGGAGAATTCAAAAGCTCCTGGCCCTGTATTTATTTCACAGTATCAAGCTGTTTCTAGGAGCAGCTAACAAAATACTCTTGCTGTGTTATCTTTAAAAAGATTACCAAAAGGGGTGAAGTCTGAAAATAAGGTAATACATCAGTAATACTGCAAACAAAATGCCAACAAATCTAGGATGCAAATATCTGAGGACTCCCCTCTCACTTTAATTTCAAAATTACTTGCTTTCTTTACAAACTAGTTGTCTCTCCGTTTTTAGTAACAAAGTCTTCTTACATCTAGAAGAGAGACTGATAGTTAAAACTAGATACTGAAATACTGATAATATTGGAGAAGTGAATTTAGCCACTTTTGGGTTTTACTGATTTAATTTCTCCTTTCAGTGACTGCATCACTCAAGCTCTCCCTTGATGTTGGTTAGGAGAAAAAAAATAACATAGCATGATCATTTGATTCCTGCCGTAGCAAGTTTAGACCCAGTAAAGGGAAATACTGCCAAACACCACATAATCAAACTGAGACTCATTGCCACAAGTTTTTGTTGAGATCAAGGTTTTAACTAATTCTGCAAAAAACCAAATGAGCCCATAAGTAAGAATATCCAGCCAGTAGAGTCTGGGTTAATAAATGGTTCTGAGAGACTTATGTGTGATATAAACCCACCAGTTGTGAGAGCAAGCCAACCACTGATTATTGAAGATGAGACATTTAACCAATATTTTCTCCCCAAAAGAGATTTCTTCCTTCTTGCTCTAAATCACTTGCTGCTGATCAAATCCAGAAATAGGTTTACAAACTCTAGGTCACAAGCTGTACTTTGCTTGCTAAATTTCTATATTCTAAGAGCAAATGAAGCCGTGGCCTCCCAATTCTGCTTCATTTGTGTTTCTTCATTGTCTTTTTTGGTGGATAAAAGTCCCTGTTAAATTCACGGGGTCAGCTTCAGCTCCAACCAAAGTACATTCCACAGCTGAAGTCAAATACATCAGCAAAAGTGATTATTTTTTCCTATTATTGCTTATTACTTTAATTGATTAATACTTCCACTGGTGCATACTACTAATACATTTAAATGTATTGAGTGATTGAGTATTTAATTGATTATCCTTTTATTTCCTTTCAAAGATCATGAAATAGAACAACTTTTTTTTTAGATTTTTTGGGATATATACAGGATTTAAGGCCAAATTTGTCTTCAAAATTGTCCAGAATAATTTGTAAAAAACCTCACAATCTTAAAATACTTTAAAAGTATTTTACTTTTCAAGAATTTTTACAAAATATTTAAAAGTAAAATAATTGAAAATATTTAATCATATTTTAAAAAACCCTCCTGTAATTCCTAACTCATTCACATGTGAGTTCTGAACAAAAAGGGGTTTCTCTAAACAATGAAAAGTATTAATGATACAAGAGAAGATTCAATTATATAACTGTGCATTGTAATTCTCAATGATTTATAAAAGGCAAAATTCAGATATACCATATAATAAATTATCATAAAGACGAGACTACAATTTGGTCTAATAGAATGTCATTATTTAGAAATGGAATAAGAAACCCTATTGGATTATAGAGCTAATTGCTTGCCAGTGCTGAGGCCACTGCTCTTTCACTCTTAGGTTTGTCTACATGAAAACTGTTGGTACAGTTACAGAATCATCTCGAGCAAAGAGTTACAGAAGGACAACAGGAGCTCCGTGTTGACCTTGAAACTCCCATAAAGGAATGAAAATAGCTTTAGTGGGCAGATCACTTTAATATATAATTTTAAAGAAGAAGAAAAATCTGTTAAGATCTGGGGGTAAATACCCTAAAATGACAATATACCCCAGTATTGCCAGTAGATGAGGATTAAAGACCAACAGAACCAAAGCCACAATGGTGCTCTGAAACAAAACTGGTGGTAGCACAACGTGAAGAGCTTTGTTACACACTCAAACATATGAGGTTTTTCTGGATCTACAGCCTTTGAGGACTTCCAGCTAATAACAGCTTCCATGGGATCTAATCAGTATATCATGTTTAAGAATGAAACTGTAGCTTGGAAGACAGTTTATACTGAAGGTGAAATGCAGCATGGGAAGAAGAAGGCGGCTCTCTTGGAGAAAGATGGACCAGAGAGATTAATTCCCAAAAAGTCCCCAGCAAAATTACACTTTTTTCTGGGCAAAGCGGGCAAGAGACACCTGAAGTCTCTCTTTTCAGTCCTGAGGCAGATGAGAAGGGAAGGGGAGAAACACTGTTATGACTGTTGGGAGGGCTGCAAACCCACTGAAACAGTGGTGTGTTTAAACCTCTCCATAGTCTTTGAGTGTGGGCTCAAAAAAACACATCTGTGTATTTCTTTTGCATTTCCCAAAACAGTTTGTGTTGTGTGATTTCCTTTCCATCCCAATACTAAATTGGTCGCAAGGCATTATCCTTCCTGAAGAGAACAGCAGAGCCTGATAGACCTCAAGCTCCCTCAGCCTGGCAGTTCCAGGCAGAAAAAAGCATGGATTTCAACTGGAGTATCCTGTTGTCTGAAAGGGAGTCATCTTCTCCCACCTCATCCTGTTATGCCTCCCGAATTTTTCTGCACAGAGGGAAGAGCTGAGATGTGTGCTTGGAAGTGCATTGATTTTTTTCTTGGGGACAGGTGTGCTAGAAATGCAATCAACCCCCCTCAATAATAACTACCTTTTCCTCTCATAGCAACCATCAGTTCCATCCACCCAGAAATGGCTGTGGGGGTCTAGGCATGCCCAAAACAGAGCAGAAAGTGCATCAAATCTGCCATTATTTGTTATTTGTTTACTTGCTGTGGTTACGAATTGCCCCCAAACAATAATTCGCCCCAAAAGACATTCAGTTCTCTTTGCTGTGAGCACCTGGACTCTCCCTTCCCACTTTGCCTCCAAACCAGAGTTTGGAGAGTGTAGAGGGCTGAGATGACAGGTCTCGGTGTGCCCAGCTGTCCCCATCGATGCTGACAAAACCAGTGCTGCTGGCAGAGCTCCTGCCTTGTGCTTCAAGAAGCTGTGAAAGAAAAACTTGCTTTTAGTGGAGGTGCTTCTGTTTGTCCATTTAGCATAATTAAACTGGGATTTGTAAGTTCAACAGACTTGGTATTAATCACACTGCTGGCTGTTGAACAAAGATACTGAAATTATTGCTTTCTTTCAGTGGCTGCCTGCAACAGAGTTGAGAAACAAGTTTTCTGTATTACTATGTCAGGTGGCACAAATCACTTCATCACTTGTGGCATTGAGTCAGACAAATAATACCTATACAAACATACCAGATACAGCTAATCAGTGAAGCTCCATGAGGATACAGTAGTTCTAAACCCACACCAATTTCATGGTGTAAAGAAGCATCTTCAAAATATTCCCTATTTTGTTTCCACAGTATAATATTTTCCTTTAATGGGAGTCGTGGGCTGGATAGTTATCTTACCACCATACACCTCAAACAAATGAGATGTCACTGATGGAAATCTGATGCAAAAGAAGATTTGAACAATTATACAAACCAGACAAGCCATTAGCTGCTCCTGGGATCTGATGACACGCTCTGCAGGATCATTCGGGCTCCGGCCATAATTAAAGCTGGTCCTGAGTCATTCTGTTGTAGCACAAAACATTAACAAAAGGGAAAAAGAAAAATCTTTGGCAGCTTCTGTGCAAGGGAGGGGTAGAAGGAGACTGGTGTGACACAGGTTAGGACTGAAATACATTTGAAACACAGGGCTATGAGAAAGAATTGCCATTTTATTACTGTTTTATTTAACAGGCTACATCTTCTGGATGAGGACCTGAACATGCTTTCCCATGCTATGTCACCTGTGGGAAGGACATTGTTCAGTTATGCTGAGTATGTTTTATTATTCTATTAATCTCACATTTAAATTACATATTTAAACCACAGTCTTTCAGCCTGTTGCCTTTTTTTAGTTGATAAACACTATCTCTGTTTTTGACTTCCTCTTGATGAAGACACCGAGGGCTGCATTTTCACAATGGCTTTTGTTTTCCAGTAGAGAACCACAATTTTGTGATAAATCAAGTGCAAACCCCAGTCTACACAGCCAGTATTTTCAATCCATCTAAAAAGCTCCTTGCAAGGTGTGAAAGTCAGCTCGGCCTGTGCTGTCAAGAGGAAACCATTAAGGCTGTTTGTTACTACCCTGGGCTACTTTAAAATTACAAACAATTGCTTTTAAGAATTCCTGTTTGGAAAGAACAAGGATACACACAAAGGTGTTCTTAGCTGCAGGCTCCTTTCTTTTCAAGCAATACCATCCACCATCCTGGAAGAAGGTGGTCTCTTCTTTTTGTCTACCCCAATATTTTCAAGAAACAACCTTGAGTCTACTGGTAAGCAATTTTCCATGCACTTACTAGAGCTGATTCCTGAGTCTGCTGAAGTTGGTCAGAATTTTGCTTTCAAATTGTCAGAATTAAGAAAAAAAATTACTTTTATGGCATTTTTTCCCTATGTCTCAAAACAACAAACTTTTAACTTATCAATGTCATCTGTGATCATGTAAAAAACTGGATAAATAAACCTAATTCAGGATAAATACATTCTATGCTCTAGTGTACTCTGAGGGACTTCCTATGTTCTGTGATATGGCTGAAGGGATCATGCAGAAAAAACTCCAAATAGTAAATGTGCAGAATTAATGGAACGAGCCCTGCTCCAAGACAGACCTTTCTAAGTGATAACTAATGGTTTTTAAATATTTTGGTGAAAATATATGATACCTTTAGTTTTATT
Source organism: Tapera naevia (assembly GCA_033556795.1). Lineage (NCBI taxonomy): Eukaryota > Metazoa > Chordata > Aves > Cuculiformes > Neomorphidae > Tapera > Tapera naevia. The sequence continues at coordinate 1,893,720 of JAUMJJ010000189.1, read as the reverse complement.
CAATTTGAAATAATCAGCTGGTAAGACTTTTTCAGAAAGAAATTATTGTTGCTGCCTCACAGCCTCAATTTCTTCTCCAAAGTAATAATCTTGGCAAAAAAGTCTTATTATTTCAACTCTTGAATGAGGATTTGGTTCACATGTCTAATGCCCTGTGTAAGAGAATTAGCAGAAACTCATCTCAATATGGTTTCAAAAGAGGAAACTAAGCAGACAGCCTTGTTAATTTAGCATATAGACTTGGAATAAAGCACAACATCCATCATCTCTCGAAATTCAATTAAAAATTGGTCTTGTGTCCAAGGAAAAGGAGCCAATTTTCTGCTGGAAGCAGAGTCTTGAAAGAACCATTAAGGGTTTCAGTGATCTTCCATTGTGGGAGCCAATACGGAAGGAAAAAAGCAGTTTGGGGGTTTGAATTCCCCTCCCCTGGAAGGCTGGGGCAGGTGTAACCTTCAGGCTGGCCCTGTCGCTGTCGGTGCAGTGCTTTCTGCCACCACGGGCGCCGGGGCAATTCCAGTGGTGCTGAGCACGACCCTCGCTGCGCGCTGCCGCAGGGCTGAGGGGGCTTTGCAGTCAGGGTGAAACACCCTTCCTCACCATATGTCGTGTGCAGTTCTTGTTCTTCCCCAGCAGGTTTTTATGTGTAATAAAAAGATTCTTGCAAACACACACTGAGATTTAATATCTGGGGAAAGGGAAGCCTGAAAATATGTTAACAAGATTTTCAGCATTAAACACAATTTTGTTTCAGATTTCAGCTGTTAAACATCTTAATTTGTTTTGCTTTTTACTCCAGTAACATAATGCTAATACACTCTGACAGCTCGTGACTCCACGCCGAGGAGGTTTCGCAAACCAATCTCTTTATTTGAAATTTGATTTACAAAGTGCCTCGGTCCTTCAGCTGGGTGGCAGCAGCCAGCCTCACAGCGCTGGTCCTGACTCCAAGCAGAACACAGTCATTGTTTGTTTATTTTTTTCTAGTGGAGGATTCACTGAGATGAAAGAATCCTTTTAACCATCTAACGTCCTTGTCCATCAATAAGAGCAGACCAGCAAATATTGGCATGAATATTGTCATGCAATGTCTGCCACGCTCCAAAGGAAATAGTGGGACTGTTTTGTTTTTGCAACACACAGTGAAAGATTGGTGCAGAATACAAGGAGAATCCATGCAGTGTATTTTTTACAATATTTATTTTGGCTTAGCTGGTGTAATGGTTAATACAGAAAGCTTTTAGACTCCCTGTTCTCCTTCCAGCCAAATCTAGCTTTGGGTTTCTTCTCCCCAGCAGTTAGGTCAGACCGTTTTCTGGGCACTTGGGGTCAGCCCTGAGGCAGCAGGACGATTTGTTTCAGCTGCAGATCAGCTCCAACCTTGTGTGGGCCATCATTTTCCTGGGAAATAAGGTTTTTGTCATGTGAGGTGGCATTTCATATCATGAAGCCCAGCGGAACAGGCATGAAATAGATGACCACAAACATCTGCTTTCAGACGTGGCCCTCTGAGAGGTTGCTTTGTGCTCTTGGCATCTTCTCTGTGTATTTGCATGTGTCTTGTCTTGAATGAGCATATCCTGGCACACCCCAGCATCCTGACAGGCAAGTTATGATACATACGTCTAAAGGACAAACACCGTGTGGACCACTCGTTTGAGTAATTTTATAACTAAGTGGAGACCATGATTTGGCATCAGAACTTAATGAAAAAAGTCTTTTCTTCACCTCTCTCCCCAGCAAACAGATTTTTAGATTTTTACATTTACTTCACGAAGATAAATTATCTGTTATTCTCCAGGCTGTGTGAACAGCATTGCAGATCTTTCCAGATCTCCTTCTCCAGAGGTGAGACATGGGGAGCCAAGCTGACCATCTAGCTTAGAAGCCCAGCCCATAGAGAAGACCAGAGAAATAAAGTACCAATGCCTGCCTCACTGCAGCAGGCATTACTCATGAAAATAGTTTGCCTACAGTTTTCAAATCTCCTTCCAGAAAGGGAGTGCCTTTTGCCTTATTTTCCTCTCAAAAGGGCATTTAACCGGAAAGATTCAGCTGACCTCACTCAGCTCCAAGCAAAGGAAATGATCTGCCAACACAACAGGTCTGTAGGCAAAATAACTGTGCTCTGCTGGAGATGCTGGAGCTGGTTTCAGCCCAGCTGGTAGTCTGGCCGAGGCTGTGCCACTTCATGTGCCACAATTCGAGACAAGGGGACTCCATTCCTGATGGGCTTCTTGCTCTGGTGACTTTTACTGCAGTACCCAGATAGTCAGGTCCTTCTGAACTCTGCAGTCACTGTGCTATAATGCATCCTTTCTTGTAGTTTCTTTGTTCCTTGTGTTTGGATTTTTATCTACACTGAGTTTCCAGCATCTTTATTGCCAGGCTGTAGCCTGATTAAATTCACTAGTGAAGACATTCTTTTCTCTGGACAAATTAGTTTCTGTGTTGTCCCATTTCTCCATTTGGAAATAGATATATAATAATATTTTTCTGCCTCACAGCGGTGTTTTTAAATCTTGTTCAACTAATGATTGCAAAGTGCTTTACTGTTTTCTGGTGATGAAGGGCTCTGTGAGCACCAGTGATTAAGTGTGTGGTCCATACCTCACTCCAGCCTCCCTTCTCTGCTTGTGCTACTTGAAATATAGTTGAAAAACTGAAAGAAATTGAAAATATGACGACCCAAGTCTAAATACCTATGCTTTTAGACAAGACCAGGGTACTCCTCTGGTTACCTGGCTTGAGGCCTCCTGAAGATGTTTGTTTACCAACCAGGTATTCTCAAAAATACACCTGTTTCCAAGTCTCTGCTATTGGTGCTCAGGTATTGTGATATCTGAAATTATTCAAAGTCTTGTCCAAATTATTTTGTAGCACTGTAATAGAAAGGAAATAATTGATATTTGTATTCAAGCTGTAGCTCAATACTGTCAAAGGAGAGACATCTTGCCTTAAAACTGTAAACAAATAAATATATTGTAGAATTTATTTCCTTTCCATGATGAAAACCACTACGGCAGCAAGTGGAGAAATATGTCTTCTTACATTTGCATCACTAGCCCCAAAGATTTAATAAAGATTCTCAGTGCAGCATGCACACAGCTCTGCCACACTTGGGCTGCTTCAACCACCTTATTATGTACCTGTTTGTGCAAGAGCCCTCCCTGCAGGCAGTGCCTGCTCTGTTTGCAGGTTATCTTCCCACAGCCCACCGGGCAGTGATGACCTTTATTTACAGCCCCCCTTTCTAAGCACGAACAGTCAGCTGGCAGTTGAGAAAGGTTACAGTGATCAGCTGAGAAGAGTTTGTGGCTAAAATGCAGAATCCCTGGTGTCCAAGGGAAAAAAATGAGAGTGCTGCAGCCGGTGACAGCAAACTACAGCAGGGAGAGGGGCAGGGAGGGCTGTGTCACACACCCCGCCGGGCCCTGGCAGCACTGGGCAGAGTGGGCTCTGGCCAGGTGTGGCTCCTGGTGAGCTGGGATGTGCCACGGGGGCACAGCTGGGTTTTATCTGCATGCAGGACGAGGCTGAGACACCGGCTTTGTTCTGCGTTGAGAACAAGAGGGGAGGAGTACTGCAATTCCACCACTAACCCTTGCAGAGCTTGCTCCTTGCTGAAGTGGTTTTTCCTTCATAGGGACACGTGGCTCCTGGGTGTTATTTCTCCCGACTCTTTTGCATCCAACGATTTATTAATGTTCTTCATTTTACCTTGCCTACAACTGTTAGGAGTTGAAGTTGATTGCTTTTTTTATCAAAGCTTACTCAGTGCTGTGTAAGCCTTCAGGTCCCAGGCTCAAAAATAAGCATGAAGGTTGTTGTCAACTGGAAGTGTGCAAAAAATAGCCACGTGCTGCTCCAGGTACAGAGAATGCTTGAAAAGCCTGGAACCAGCTAAGAGAAATCTGTCCACGTGCTGTGTTCATGCTGTAAGCAGATTTTAACCATTCAAGGTGAAGCCACGTGCTCTGAGGTTAATGTACCACCTCCACAAATTTGAACAGCACATAAAGAAATGCCATAGCTGTGGATGTCACTGTATGTACTCACCTAGTCTTTTTTTCCCAGGTGTAAACCCAACTACACAGAAAACTTGCAGCTTCTGCAAGTCAAAAGCTTTCTCCTTCCCCTTCACCTACTGCTGAATTGAACACCACAAAGGCAGTGCAGCCCCCTGAGCTCCTCGCTCTTCAGTTTGCCCAAATGTTTCTCAAAATTCTATCACCTGCAAAGGTGATTTAATAAGGCAAGCATTGGAAATGAAACCACGAGCACTGTCCTCTGCTGTATAAAATGAGGTGCAGCACAGGCATCAGTGAGTTGTGACAATTTTGACTCACTCAAGCAAAGCCTCTGTGGGTTAGTTACTAGCAGGGGACAGGCCTGGCCCAGCATTGCAGAACATTGTGGTAAATGGGCTCTGACACTGCAGGCAAAAATGTAAGCTGTCTTGATTTTTGTTGAAAGTTACTTCCCATTTTGCTTATCAAACCACATGCATTTATACTGGACTGTATCATCCACTTAATCAAAATATTCTTTTACACCACTCAGAGGGGAAAAAAAATGACCCAAATCCTTAAAATTGCCTTTTTTTTTCTAAGTGCAGAAGGATATAAAACCCCATAATCAACAGTTCCACGAGAAATATAAGAAGAAAGCCAGCAGCAAATGTTTGCAAGAAATAAAGACCTCTAGGCCTCTAAAAGGGTTTGTAAAATGCAGCTGCTTTTCTGCAAGGTGAATAGAGCAGCTTCTGCAGCAAAACCTTCCCATATATCTTCACATTGCCGTGGGCAAAAGGAGATTAGTCACTACCTTTAAAAAAGATAATGGCTTTTCAACTCTTGTGTGCCCATGTGTATCCGTAACAAATGCTCTGAGAGATAACAGCTTTGGCAGAGGCAAAACCGAGGGGATGAGAGTTGGGGGCGGCTGATTTGCCTCCACCACTACCTCCCAGCTTTGCCATCAGCATGCATATGGGAGGTTATATCCCAGTATGAGGGTTCGAAAGGGATGTTGTGAGGCTGAAAAGTAGTTTTGAGATTCAGCTTTGGTCCATCGGAGCAGGCTTGTGATTGCATCAGCAGCACGGTTTGTCATAGTTCCCTTTTCAATGTCATCCTGCCTTTGCCAAACTAAGAGCAATGTATTTAGGACCTGGTAAGTGATGTCTTAATTGGCTTATTTGCATAGAGTGCTGTCCTCTTATCCTTATGTTTTAAGCTCAGCCTAAGACCTGTGAATACCAGAAGGCAGGAAGCTCTATTTAGCATCTCACAGCTCTGTTTAGCATCGCTCTCTTCACACTTATCTAAAAGCTAACTGAGGCTCAGCTGGACAAAGAGTGTTTGGAGGAGCCATGTGCCTCCTGCTCCCCAGGAGATGGGCACACCACGAGCACTGCCCTCTGCCCAAAGACAGTTCCAATAGAAACCCACAGAAGCAGGAAGGGCACCAAAAACCTACATCAAATATGAATGGATACAAATGCTTTCTCAAGACCCTCAAAAAATGTCAGTTTGTGAAGTAGTTCAGAGAGCACAGTTTCACCCTCAGGTTCTCGATGATCTGTTTTCATCATGTGTCAGTCAGGCAAACTTTAAACTAAGACTCAAATAGTAGCACGGGGTCCAACACAGAAAGCCCTGCTGAAATCTGGTCTACTTCAGCACAATGGTTAGTAGTTAGTAGACCACATTAATTAGCAGATACCAAATCACTCACCAGAATTCATTTTTCTTAAGAAAAGTTTGTAATTAGACCAAAAAGCCCCTTGTGTTTAATAAGTTATGGAAAAATAACCACTTCATTCTCACATGGCAATGTTTAGATGTCCCAGGAAAATGTATTTGAAAGCTACACCTGCAATCTGAGTGACTGGGACATCCTGAAAACAGGAGGATTACACCACCTCCCCCTTGGACTTGTGCATTTTCACAATATTTATGAACTATCTCAAAGGCAACCAAAGAGCACTTGGCCACAGGGGAGAGAGATGCCCAGCAAAAGCAACCAAGTCCAGGTCCCCGGAACAGCAGTTCTGACAGTGCCATTATCAAAGGTGCTGTTTCAGAAACAACGTGTTTGTCTGGTACATCTGTTAATTTTGGTCCTCATGGTTTAACCTGTTGAACTGATCTAGGAATAACACAACTGGCTCATATCTACTACACTGGTGATTTTGTTTCTAGGAGTACAGATTTAATGATTGTCCTATTATCCAGTAATGTGTATTTGTGAATGCCATGAAAATATAGTTTGGATATTTTTATGATTTTTTTTGCAAGTTTTTTTTGATATTTTTATGATTTATTTTTGCACCTTCTTTAATCTGCTGCAAGATGAATGGAATCAGCTCTTGCAGGAGGTATACAAACATCAGAAGTAGGTAACTATAGATAGGGTCACGCAAAATTCTCTAGGAGAGTCTCAAAGTCTGAGCATAGTGTGGTGAGAAGCAGAGCTTCCCACAGGGCACCACACTCTTGAGGTGCAATGTTGCCAGAGATCCTCTTTGTCCTTCCACAAGACATGTTTCAGGTGCCAGTTGTATTGTATGGAAAGTTTTGGTGAGTTCCTGCAAACCAGAAATTAGGCAAAAGATTACTTTGAAGAGCTACATCATGTGTTAAAGTGTCGTTTGCTATCCAACATCAGTGCTTACAGTTTTGGAAAAAAAGGTTTGGCCCAACTGTCCGAGATGTTTTCTGTCCCGTAAGCCCAAATGCTCTGCTCTGACACTCCACACAGGAAGCTACCAGATATTTTCCAGAGGTGTGGAGAGCACGTGTCTCTCTGTGTTTGCCATTGGAGTAGTTTGTTGTCTATAATCCAAAGTGATAGACAAAAGGAATTTTGAAAAATCTTATTTTCTTATTTCTGTTTGATAAATTCTGTTCTTGCAAGGAGAAATTTGCATTTTTGTTGTTTTTTGGTTTGGTTTCCAGACCTGTGTGGCTGGCTTCAGCATGTTTTAAGCAGCAGGTTACCTGCTTACAAAAAAAAAATGCACCTGTGAACTGTGGAAGTGGCATTAGCCAAGAGGACAGGCGGTGCCTCAGGTGTAGTGAAGCAGATGGACTCTATGGATGAGTTAACAGGGACTCATAAGACTGTCTTAAATAATGGATTTTTTTTTCCTAAATGGCTTAAAACCCCATATGTTTCGAGGAAGAGAACTCCAAAAGCTACTCATGCAGAGCACGGGGTATTCAGGAAGGTCTATAGGGCAGCAGCTATAGCCTTACAGAGGCATAAACATTCCCCTTGCATGTCTAACTCATGCTGCACTGTATAACAAAATGATCAAGAAAACAGACATCCCCCCACCCCCTGCAAAATACCAACTCTTCACTGCGCTGCAAGAAGAGTCACAGCCCACCCTGTACTTTTTATCTCCATTTTAGGCTTTTATTGCTTGCAAAACTTGAGTGGCTTCCAGTTTAGTCATTTCCCCTTATCAGGAAATTCAGATGAAATTACATTCCCACCGGAGGCTTTTAGAGGTATATAGGAGTCCTGTTTGCCTTTACAGGAGATGTATTTTTCTGGCATCTTTTCTTTTCTCTTCTCTTTTTTTTTTTTTTCCCAGCCAAGTGGCAGTCATCAGCTCACTTCCAGTGTTCATGATGCTTTCTGATTTTCGGTTCAGATGTGCCTCTGAAAATGAGCATTTTGTCATCCTATTGCCCAGTTATCCAACCTTTTCTGAGGAGAGCAGAGGCAAGAGGGGAGACAAGCAGGGCAAGCCTCCCTCTCTACAAAGTTTATTAAGTACTTAACCAGCTTCCCATTATCAGGAAGGGGATCCATCTGAGAACAAATCTTTGCTAAATTGGGCAGCAAGAACTGTACCTAAAGCTAATTTTCTAAACAAAGTGGTAGCTGCCACCTTTTAACTATCCCCAAGAAGAGTTGTCTGGATAGGGATCAATACTCATGAGATGAGCAAGGTACTGTTGTTTATTACCTGTGCCTAGAGCCTCCAACAGCTGCAAGCACCTGGCTGTCTTCCTGATGACCTCTGCACACAAACACTCAGTAAGGAGAGAAAACAAACAGCAAAACAAAGGAGTCGACTGGACTCCAGGGCAAAGGCTCAGGAGGAAACACAGCCCTCGTCCTTCTTGGCTGTGACTAGAGAGAGGGGAGGAATGGAAGCATCACACCTGGCTGGGGTGTGGAGGGGTCACAGAGCTCTCCTGGGGCACCTGGCACACATCCCCTCTATCCCCCTTTGCATGGAGCATCCTCTGCCCCAATAGCTGAGCCTCAGCTGTAACACCCAGTCCTCTCCTGCACCACCTCACTCTTCGTACGCCTCCAGCTTCGTCCTGCCTCTCACCAAGACGTTGGCCTCTCCCAGGGCAAGCCAAGGCCTTGTTAACTGGATGGTTTCCTTTGGGGCCCTCTGGGCAGCCTTTGCTACCTGCAGACAAAGGTGCTGGCGAGGTGAGCAGGTGACACAACTCCCATTTTATAACGGCTGTGGAATTATTTTGGCATTAAATCGGTGCCAGTGGAGTGTATCCTGGCTGCTGCCCTTTTAGGATCATAAATGACACTGAGAGGGGATCTCAGAGCTGTTTGTGCCTTCTCACAAAGGAAGGGAGGGGAGACAGGGGCTGAGCTCTGCTCTCTGGTGACCTGGGACAGGACCCGAGGGAATGGCAGGAAGATGTGCCAGGGAGGGATAGGTTGGATCTCAGGAAGAAGTTCTTCTCCCAGTGGATGTTGGAGCCCTGGAACAGCTCCCCAGGGAAGCAGTCCCAGCACCCACTGTGCCAGCATTCCAGAAGCATTTGGACACTGCCCTCAGCCCCACGGGGGGAGTGTTGGGAGTGTCCTGTGCAGGGACAGGAGTTGGACTCGATGATCCCTGTGGGTCCCTTCCAGCTCGGGTGATTCCATGACGCTGTGACCCTGGGCAGGTCCGAGCTGCCAGGTGACATTCACCAGAAAGCAGTAACAAAAAAAATCTTACCAGGATTTCCACCATTCCCCTTTGTTCATAAGTGTCCCATCACCACCTCCGTGCTTGCCCTGGGGCTGCCCCCCAGCTCCCGCAGCCCCGGCCCCGCAGCCCGGCCTCACCCAGCGCAACGCGGACCCTCCGCGCACAAACAGCGTTCAACAACTCCTGTTTCCATTAACGTGTGAGGATAAACTCTGCTTGCAAAAAATCAAAGTGTTGGTACATCCCCATGACCCACCGAACAGCCAAGATGTGCTCCTGGCACAAACCCAAACTCGGCATCCACCGAAGACACAATCAAAAAGGTAAAAAACCCCAAACAGGCGGAGCAGCTATTAGTTTAAAGTTTTGTGTGAACGTTTTGCTGGTTGCTGGTGAAGCCTCATACGTGTGGAGATTCAGGAGCCGGGGATGCTGCAGCGCGCGCGCAGCTCAGCACAAACTCAAGGATCTTTGCTTGGTGGAAATAGAATTAACCGGGCACATCCTTAGCTTTGCAGTACATAAAGTGCTTTATTGAGTCTGAACCACAGCCCAATGAAAGATCTTCTGAGGACTTTGGGTTTGACTTATAGAAAGCCATCTCTACTCATCTTTTACCACGACAGCCACACGTGCTTTTGCTCACAGCAGCAACCCACAGGGTATCGTCCCATCCGATGTCTTTTTTGTTGACTCATGTATTAAATTTTGTGGAATACAGCTTGCTTCAGCCTACCCCAACCAAGCAGAAGCTTCTACCAGTGGTGCGTAGACACTCTGCAATCCAGTTCCACAGACACACGGCATGCAACAGGAGAAATAGTTAGAATAAGTAAAATCAACACCACCGAAGATAATTAACATTTTATTTATAAACATACATTTACTATAAAAGCTGTTGCATTTTAGACAAGTTTTGCTAATTTCCAGAGGCATTTAGAATAAATAAAATAATGGAAATATTAGCATAATTGGTATGTGACACTAGCCCTGGCTAGGACAGCAATCCTTGTCCTTAAATGGACATGCAGATAAGGATGGTCCCCTTCTGGTTCACCAACCTTTAAGGACATTCACTGAGAACTACAGCTGTACTGCATCAACACCACTACACAGCAAGAGTAAGGGAAAAATACACCTTGGAAAATGGGGTTGTGAAATACAGGTGGGTTACAAAACCTGCTCAGATTCTCTGAAGTAATAAGAGGCTAAATAAATTCGGAAACATCTAAAACCCATTACATACATTGTACTTGCTTAGCAATAATAAATCTCTTTTTATGCAACAAATATATTGTAGCTCAAGAGTAGTAAAGCATTAATTTTTTCTGTGCTCAAAGTTCCTGGTCTGAAATGTATCATATTTATGTGTTTAAACTGGAAAAAAAAAGGAAAAAAAAATCTTAACTTGAATGAATTTGCCATTAAGACTCCAAAGGAAATATAAAATAAAACATAAGCAGTTGGCAAGTACAGTTTAGAAAACTGTTGAAAATTCTCTGTGCTGGTGAATAGATTTTCACAAGGGGGGAAAAATTGTAATCTGAGAAAGCCACTGCATTTTGCTGTACACACAAAGTTCACTACAACATGCATATATGAATCTAATTGATAGACACAGGGATCAGCTTCTAAGCAGCTTCAGAGGTGCCGCGGTGTGTCTGCAGTGCAGTGCACACCCCCCCTGCACACATGCATTTGAGTCCCAGCCATGCTCCTAAGCCCTCTGGGCACCCACCCCTACCTGAAGGAGAAGCAGATCCAGCCTCTGTGGCAATCACAGTGTCACAGTATCATAAGGTTGGAAAGGACCTCTGAGATCATCGAGTCCAACCTATAACCCAACACTAACACCAACACCAACCATCATCTAACCCATGGCACTCAGTGCCTCATCCAGTCTCCCTTTAAACACCTCCAGGGTTGGTGACTCCACCCCCTCCCTGGGCAGCCCATTCCAATGACCAATCACCCTTTCAGTGAAGAACTTTTTCCTCACATCAAGCCTAAACTTTCCCTGATGAAGCTTAAGTCCCTGTCCTCTAGTTCTGTCCCTGGTCACCTGAGAGAAGAGACCAACCCCTGCCCGACTACAACCTCCTTTTAGGGAGTTGTAGAGAGCAATGAGGTCTCCCCTGAGCCTCCTCTTTTTCAGACTAAACAGCCCCAACTCCCTCAGTTGCTCCTCGTAGGGCTTGTGCTCCAGCCCCCTCACCATCTTGGTTGCCCTCCTCTGGACACTCTCCAGCATCCTGACATCTTTCCCAAACTGGGGGGCCCAGAACTGGACACAGTAAATCAACTCTTCTATACGCTTGGCAACCAATTTGCACATCTAAATTCTACCACATGGGCGAAGTGGTCTTAGTGATTCACACCAAACAGATGCACAAGCATGCACAGTTTTGCTTAAAAATCAGGTCTACACATCATATATTCACATATCCTTAATGAAGCACATGGAATTACACAGATGTACAAAGTCGGTTACAAAATCTGCTTCTTGAGTTCCCACGTTATGCACTATTTGCAGGAAAATGTTACGACAACCTCATGCAGAGTGTAAGCATCCTGGTTATCAAACCCCTTTAACAGTAAATCTTGCAGATGGTTAGTCAAAATATTGGACATCACTTCTATTTCCAAAACATTTTTCTGATTTTTTAAAACGTGTTGTTTTGTTTTGTGTTTTGTTTTGGTTTTTTTTTTAAAAATATTCCCCAGGCAAAGTCCACGAAGGACTTCAGAGTTTTGGATTTATTGCATCCATAAGTCACTGCTGACCGTGTGCAACACCTTCGCGTTTTCTAAGGCACAACTTTAAGGAAGTAACACGTAACGTTGCAGCAGGCAGTCACGATGTCCTCCAGTGACAACATCACACATGGGTTTTCCATGACATGCAGTTTTGCACGGGTGTGCAACACACATGCAAACAACTGTCTCCTGTTTAAGAAATTGTTGCTAGCGATAGAACAACTCCGAATTATTGCTTCCCTAATAACCACTTAATTTCCATTTACCAACACATCAAAGACAATGGATGTGCACATAAAATAAACCTCTATTCATTTCATTTTAGCATGGTTTTAAGGCAGAATAAGTAGATTTCCCCTCCTGCCCCCCTTCCCATTTTAAGTTGCATTGTGATTTGCTAAAATGAGCGCCAGGATATTTTACAATTGCTGCGCAACCCCCAACCTTGTCTGTGTGTTGTAAATAAAGTGACACAGCTCCGACTGCTGTTCCCACAAGCTGCTGGATCACTTTATCCACTTTACCCACTTAATCAAAAAGCACAAATGAAAACTGGCCTAATCACAGGCAAGTTAAAGCTTTTTTTGCCTGCCCCTGCCAGCCCCCTCCCTGCCTGCCTCCTGCACTCCTGGGCTTTGTTGACTTTATTGGGGTGGGGGTGTGGAGGAACTTAATTCTCTTTCCTGGAGAGCACCCACGTGTTTCTCTGCATGAGATTTCAACCAACCATTATGTCTGCAAGGGAATGAGTAGAACTCAAACCAACTCAGACCACCAATGGGCAAGCTGCACACCAAAGAGAAAAGCTCCACACCAGCACCAAAGGGCAGCTCAGAGACTCAGGAGTCAGCTGTGTCCACCCACTCGGCCGCCGCTTCCGCCCACCACCTTCCACCAAGTTTAACAACAACACAGGCTGCTGGACTTGGTCAGAAGGGTTGTTCCTGGGAATCTTGCCATTGTTAACAGTATACAGTCTTTAGGTTTAATGAAGAAATCTTTATTGGAGAGAATATTAAGGTATAGTCATGAACATAACTTGAGGTACACAAACAAAAAAATCCTATCTCTAAAGGTGTAATAATTTATTTGTATAACTCCTACCCTCCACTGAAGGTAATATAAACACAAAATGCTTCAGGATTACAGGATGTATTATCAAACTAGTCTCTGCATAAAAAAGTTATAGCTTCAGTTATAACAGAGAAGTCGTGCTGTGATGTTTAGTTTTCCAAAAGCACTGATTAGATACTATCTTAAAATTACTTCTCAGCTCAAGTTGGCATATTCTATAAAGGTTCTGTAAACTTAAACTTTTTAATTCCTAGAAATATTAAAACAGCTTTATTGCATGTTTGTTTTCTTATTACTTTCCAAAGAAGAAGGTAACATTGAAAATCATAAACATGTGAAAGGTGGGATTTTTTTAATAGTTGCCTTCTCAAACATGGTCATATATATTTTGCATTTCTTTTTAAGAAAGGGGTAAAACAACATATTGCATTTTAATGGAGCAGGTGTAGCTTTTCTATGAGTTTTTCAAAATGAGATGAGAGCCATGATGCCCATGGATTCAAGCTCTTACAAGTGATTGTCTGGGGCAGCCGATACACGTGAGAAGAGAGTTCCTTCTTGGAAGTTATTAGGACTGAAAGTCATGTCACAATGTAGTTGGCTGCCCAGCAGCTGGATAAAACAAAATGAAATTGTTATTAGTTGACAAATTTTAACAAACACACGTAGGCTTTTCCTTGTACAATCTCTACAAGGTAAAAAACACATCTGGAAATAAATATGTATCATTTGTGTCCTGCTTCTCCGTCTTCCCGCAAAGCTGGGGCGCTAACACCAAAGAAGGACTCAGCATAATTTCAGTGGAAATACCTTTTCCATACCATAATGGACCCATGCATTCTGCATGCACTTTTATTTCATTTTACTCCTACAGTACTTGTAGGCTCTGCACAGCCAAAATGGTGAAGTGCCTGGTTTGTGTTACGTGGTAACACAGAGCTCTTGCATTATTTGGCCATACAGGCAATGTCATGAATTTACTTCTTGCCTTTTGGCTTCAGCACTCACAAATCTGTAACTTTTCCCCATATTTGACATTGAATGCTGTGAGGTTTTATTGCAGAGAAATAACCTACCTATAAGACCCCATTCCTTTTTATTTGAAAAAGAGGAACATTTTGGACCCTCAACCACTACACAATCTTTAAAGCTTTTATCTCTTAAGGTTTTTAATAATTTATTTTGAAATAAAATTCTCCACAGTTTCAAACAAGCTCCTGGCAGCAAAATATTTCACCAAGATGACCATAAGCATCTCAAAACAATACTGATTAATTCTGGGTAGGTCAGGGCCCCTCAGTTGGGCACCTTGCTGTGCAGGTTTTCAGATGTAGCTGCGGGAGCAGGAAGGCACGAGCTGTGCAATCAGGCAGTTTTATGTTTAGCATCAGATTTCCCAGAACTAAATGGCAAAACAATATCATTGAACTGGTTTGTTCTTCATTTCAGATGTGGAGTCTCTCAAATTCGAGTTAAAAATAAGCAACTAACCAGTTTCATCAATTTGAAACCACCGCCAAGAGCCAGCGTAACCTAAATTCAACTCACACATATTTTGAGATTTTAAATGAGGAGTGGGCACAGCAGGAAGAGGCAATTTGTAGGAAAAAAAAAAAAAGACAAACCCTTGCTATTATTATTCTTCAGGAACCACACATTTCCTCAAAACGCATTCCTTCTGTCATGGAGCTGGTTACTGTTGTGCTAGGTATGGACAAACGCAAAACCCTACTGTGTGGAGCACTGCACACTGCTTTGTACTGCATTTTTAGCACCAGTGCTGTAGAAATGATGATAGAGGGGGTGATTTCTACAGTATATAAGCTGATAAATGATTTATTTAAGCCTTCATCTACCCTTAAGTGACCTCAACTTTTGTTTAAGCAAAAATAATTAAGGAAAAAAGGGAAAATAAGACTTTTACCACCTTCCTCTCTATTTTGTGTAAAGATAGAAATGCAAATGTGCATTTTAAGGGTCAGGATCTCAATCACATGAAGAAGGTTTATAGTATTGAGCCTGAAGAGGAGAAGCTTTTTCTAAATGCACCAGGTTAAATAAAAAAATAAAAAGTTGCCAGCATTTATTAGCAGAATTCTTATAAAAAAAATCGCCAAACGAATGGTTATACAATAGCACCCTCTAGCTCTGCTGCTGGGGAAACAGCTCTCTCCTGAAACATCACAGGACAAAAAACCCTCTTCTTCTGCTGGCAAAGGTAGGTTTGTACCTTTCCTACTCCTGGATATCTACAGGCACTGCTTTTGAAAGAGAAGGCAAATAGGAAGTGAAAAGACTTCTATATCTGCACCTATCAGTCAGAACTGTAGGCAGTGAATTTACTGAGCAGTAAGAGGCACCAGGAAGGCAATGATTGCTCCTGTGGTGGTTCTTCTGTGACTCACTGTTTTGCACAAGGTGGAAAGGCAGCATGGCCACTGCCCATCTCATGTCACTGGTGACATCAGGGTGAAGCTGAAAGCTCCAGCAATTTGGTGTCAGTCACAGAAACCCAGGGCTAGGGAGGACATTCAAGTGACCTGCACTAAGGCAGAAAAATGCATCACGTTTTCTTCTGACATGCCGTTGTCTGGCTCATTCTTCAAAACTTGCAGCAAGCAACGTTTTAGCACATGGTCTGGGGTTACCACCACAGGTTCACCATGAGTTACAGAATGTTCCTAATATTTTCCTTGACCATTTTGTCTGCAAATGGAGGCCTGGAGACATAAATAACGGGAACTTCTCCAAACAAGGCCCAGGGCTCTACATCTAGGAGAAGTATCTACCTTGTCTCATGTGACATGACAGAATCAAGCCTTCAGGACATGCAATGTGTGTACACATTGTAGGATTTTATATTTATGCACAGAAACACGCTTTAGGTCTAATATTGCTGAGCAGAGATCCTCTAGGCAAAGTTTAATGGGCTTGGAAATCTTTTTTTTTGGTAGAAGAGGATGATTAAGACAGCATGGGAAGGCTTTGGGCAGGATTTGGTACTTACTTCTGGATCGGATGTAACAATCATTGCAGTTAAGAAGACCATTTCTAATCCTGACATCTGTTCCACTTGCCGCATCTCCCAGCTGTCCCTTGCAAATGCCACACTGTCAATTGAAGAACAGGGAAAGTAAGGGAGACCATGCCCTACCTGCCACACTTCTAACTTTTTACTTTTGTTTCAATACTTCTTAGAACAGGGAGAAAAACCCCACCCCCAGAACCCAGCGCGTACTCTTCGGGAGCCCACAAACCAGTGAAAGGTTTATTTTAGAGCCAACAGTACCCAGGACTGGATTTCAGGAGTCTCCCCTTCCAGAGATGCAAAGTTGAGTGATTTTAAGGGGCACCTGATTTGGATGCTGCATTCTGGAACCAGCCCCTTCGTGTTGGACAAAGCTTGGAGAGCCCAAAAGAAGGCTTTATGAACATCTAAAACCAATTGGGCCAGACATAAAGGAAATGGACACTTCCTGAGTTCTCTGGAAAACACTATCTTCAGACATTCAAAAACAGCTGTGTAGAATTTATGTGGAGAGCTACAGTGAATGGCCAAGGCATTGGCCATTCCATAGGCAAAGCTTTCCAGCCACGTGTCAGATCAAAGATGGCTTTGGAACGGATTGCCTTTTTGCAAAAATAACATGAGGTAACTAATTTTATATTTAAAAGCAATTAGTACAAGTTACAGGACTCTTCCCTCCCTAAGTAAGGAAGCTTTCTTGCTAAATCACAGACTTTAGTCCAATTAACATGTCTGACAACAAAATGACACATTAGCTGCATTACTTTCACTTCTCTACTAAAAGACACGCACACAAACACACAAACATGTGAACCCCTCAGTCCTTTTGTTTTCAATGCCACATCTACAGCCATCAATATACTCTCTCCCACATTGTGCATGGCTTGAGATTTTTCTTAATAAAGCAAGAGACATACCCTGAAGCACTGAATATGGAAATAAAGACCAAGCGTTTCAATAATCATGGCAGCTCCTTTTCCAAGAGGAAGCCCACAGGTAGAACACAGCTTCTTTCCGCTGACAGACCTAGAAGACAAACACAATTTTAAGAAAACAAAACCAGCAACTCATGCCAAAACTCATCCAAATGTTTACACAGGTTCATGGAGAGAGACAGGATGGCAGAAAGGAAATTGAGGGTGTCACAGAAATAAACATTGACTCTTCAGTCCTGATCAGCCTGCACATCTGCCTTGCAGACAAGCAAGCAGAGAACTTAAAATGCTTGAAAGAGGGCAGCTCAGGCCCATTCCCTGCCAGTCTGCTGTGCTAGATCAAGGGAGATGGAAGCTTCTTAATGGGGACCCAGATGGCAGGAAACCATCCCTGTGGACTACCAAGACTCAGTCAACGCCACAGCAACCAAAGCAGATAATCCACACAAATTACTCAACTCTCAGCCTGGAAATCTTTCAACCTGTGTTCAAATGGGTTTGCTTACTGCAAGTCAGAAGGCAGGGATGCTGTTCTTACACCCTAATAGGCTGGCGAAGTCAAAAGTAGCAGCATAACTGCAGATCAGCACTTGCTAACCCATCTCAGTTTATGCTGCTGCAGCCACCTCCCTGTGAGAATTAACAGCAGTTAGAGTAAAGCTGAAAGCAAATCTCCACCTGCAAAGCAAAAATACTTCAGCTCTCTTCTTAAGTTTTAGTTCTGTCTAGACCTTTCAAGCACATCAGCTGTTTGATGACAGCTGAGTGAGGGATCAGAGCCTCTGGTACCCTTGTCCGTAATGGTCTGAATGGTCGTGCAGGTTCACACTTCCATGGTTTCATGCCCTTCCCTTCTCACCTGTCTGCCAGAACCAATGTTTATGTGGTGAGATGAATCTGAGACCAAAAGGGATCCCTTGACATTATGTGTCACCTATGCTTTCTTTCAGCCAAGGCCCATCCTGAGCCCATCAGTCTTCACCCCCCACGCATATTGACAGCACGGGCACATCACTGTCTCCTTGCTTCATTCTCCTTATTCCTCTTAGAATAACTTCCCTTTTTTTTTTCTTCTTCCCTACAACCTTAAGCCTTCTGATCACATCCCCCTGTACTATTTTTGAACCCAGCTTTGTTTTCACTTCTCCACTATCAGAGTTATTATAAGGACAAGCTGAAGTGTTCAATCAATGAATGAAGTGCTGCGAGAAATTTTTTAAACAAGTTTCCTAGTCTTTTAGTAGAATAATGAATTACTTCCCATCCATTGTTTCCAAAATTAAGATTTATTTCAGGAAAAGATCTTGGAAAAGTGTCTTAAGTCAGGATACAGCTTGCTAAATAAAATGAAATAGCTATTTACGACTAGATACAAGCAAGACATTATCTGCAATCATACCAAAATTGCAGTTACAATTAGAAAAAACAAAAGAAATTGTTCACATAAAAAATTCCTAATAGTTCCATGTGAATGCAAATAGCATCAGGAGGGCTGTGCTATCCAATGTGAAGAAGAATGTTATTTAAGTAGAACAACAACTTGCTAATTTTTCTGTGTTGTATTCCTTTACCCTATTTAATAAGCCAATCAATTTAAATACACCCCGAATTACCAGTGATTGTATCAGGCTACAGTTAACATTTCTTTAGAGCTGGTACACATCTCACTGAAAGCACCACAGCTCACTACCTGGCAGAGTCAAATCTCCAGGAGACTGGCATGAATGTAGAAAAAATAAATTAAAAAAAACCCACAGCAAAAAAGCAAAACGTGTTTCAAGTGTGGAAATCAGGGAAAGATTTCTTTTTAGATCAGCAAGTGTTGAAATGTCACTGGTGACAATCTAGAGCACACCTTGCTCCTGAGCATGTGACTATTCACAGTGAAGACAACATCCTTTGGCTTCAGTGATCTGAACTCATGCTTTACTGCTTATTTTGACTGGGGCTTACATATTTCATTGAAATTTCAATGATCCAGCAGAGTTCCACAGCTGCTTTCTGAACTGTGTTATTTGAAAACATAACAATACTGCTGAAGCAGGCAAGAAACGTGGGAGATGGAGCTCTGTGTTTATTCTATGGCTATGAATTGCTACCTTTAGAAGAATGAATAGTGCATCCACATAACATAAAGTGATTCACACTGCAGCAGTTCACTATGAGATGTATTTGGTCTGCAAAATTCCTTATTGACCTTTTGTACCTGTTGGGTGACTGAGTTGGAGCAGCAGGAGAGCAGGGAGATGATGGCCCAGATCGGGAGTTCTCGTGATAGCCAGCCCTCAAAGACAGGAGAGAAAATGTATTACTACAGCTGAAAGACTGTTAACATCAGAGGTTTTGTACTGACAAATTCTAGCTGGTGGATTTCAGGATTACCAGCTCCAAATGTTTTAGAAAAAAACCCTTATAAGCTTACTGTTTATTGCCATTTTGATACAATGGAAAATAGCACACGCTTTTGGTTCTGAGTCCTGCTCTCATTCTATTGCTCAGTCACAGAACTCACAAGGTAATCACCCATGTGCAGACTCTTATGCATCTGTAAACCCAACATAGCTCACAGCACGATGAAGGAGGGTTAAGACAAGGCACGTCAACTTGTACCAGGGGATGTGCACAGAAGCACACTGGTAGAGCAGATGTGGGGTTGTTGATGGAAGATCTGTACCCTTTAATGAGTAAAAACCAAGCTACCCACACTGAAAAGTGTTTATTCTTATTTGTGTCCAAACTTCCCTGAAAGAATTTGGTGAGAAAAAACATGGATGTTTCTTGTTATCAAAAATCATAGGATCGATTCAACCTCTCACTGCTTAAAGCTGTTTACAGAATAACAGTTTTCTCAAACACATGTGAGCATGTTATTAGGAGGAACAGGAAATCAAACCTCCTCTACATTAGTTTTGAGTGGTTACAAGCTTCATAGAGGTAACACCTTGCAGGAGACTCTGTTCATATATATATATAGGCTAACAAAAATAGATGAAGATTTCTCATTACAGAGATCCACTTTTTGCAAATATTAGGTAAACATATCTCTTGTTTACTGAAAGAACTGATGTTACTTTTTGGTAATACTCAGAAACACAAGGCAAAACATCAGAGAAGAAAAAACCTCACCAAATTTATCACAGAAAGAAAACAGTAACCTCTATATAATCTTCTTTTAAAAGCTATAATCCTTAAAGGAATAGAAAATAGCAACCAATGTGTCTTTAGAAGCTGGGGAATGAAGCTTGTGGATCCAGCTTCAAAGAGGCAGACTCCTCTTGATATTCCCACCCTGATATTCAGCCACTTACTACTTATAAATGTTTGTCTTAGGGAGTTAAACCAAACAAAGTACATGAACAGTTACGCAGATGAGTGTTTAAAGACCTAAGGAGAAAGAAGACAGAGAGTGGCAAACAGGGGGAGCCCTCCTTTGTGAAACTGGTTACTGGGGTCCCCATACTGAGAAAAGGAGGATAAATGTTAGCAGTCTTGGCAGGAAAGCCAGGAATCAAAGGTGCCTGCACACTGTAGGACTACTCATGAAACAACCGATAAAGAATGCTGAGTAGGAACTGAAGGGAGGACAGAGTGAGCAGGACTTCTCAGCCCCTGCAATAACCTCTATTTCATGTTCTCACCTCCTCGCTTCTCCCGCAGAGCTTGGCTGTTGTCCCACACTCTGGCCCAGGAACTGTCTCTGCCGAATGTCCTCTGCGCGATGCGGGGACTGCTTTGTCAGAAACTGCTGATTCCAGGAGACATCTACAATGGGAGGTGGGAAAATCTCAATACTTGAGATAAAAAACCTATTTTCAGTACTTATAGACCAGGACAGCTTGTGGGCACACCACAAGGAGACAGGAGATGTATTGCTACCTAAACACACGTTCTCAGAACCCCTGCACAAAGTCAGAGACAGGCACTGCTACACCACAAGACCTCTGTGGGAGAACGCCCCTTGAATTACCTTCACACACACAAGACCCACCCTGCTGCTGAATCTCAGTTTCTGAAGAGGGAAAGAGAGTTCAAACAGCTGTCCACGAATAGCACTGGGGAAAATAAAGTACTTTTGCCCTAAGGAAGGAGGCACCAGAGAGACAGAAACTTCCCGTGGTACCTGGGGATCCAAACTTCTCAACAGCATGAGTTAAGAGGAAGGTGGTACAGTCATTGCTCTCCGTAACTACTGACAGACAGATTTCTTCCTCTCTAATTTCCTTCTATGTTTCAGATGGTTGCACAAGGCTCAGTGACAGTAGGCAATGACCTGTGGTGCCCAGGCAGCCATCCGTCCCATCTCTGAGACAAAGCACACTGCCAGATCCTTCCAGATGAATTCTGAATTTTGTGGGGTCACAGGCTGGAGAGGAGGGCCTTACTCCGCTATGCATCAACCAACTGGTTTAGAGGAGGAGAAAACTCCACTGGGGCCTAGGAAAGGCCTGTTCCCTAGTTTTGATATCAAGAAAAAAAATCCTAGTCCTGACTATTTAGGAACTTAAGGAGAGAGCAAGGAAGTGATGTGTTAAGGGGCAAGAAAGAAGCTGTCAGAATATTTGTATGGGACCAAGCTGTTGAAGAGAATCTACAAGTAAAAAATCTGGTTAGCAGAGCTGTTAAAAATTGTCAAATCTTTGAAGTCTGTTTAATCACTACTACAAATCCCCAAGGACGGATTGCTGGGCAATATCTTCCGTTTTCTCTATTTGAGAAACCTTTATCAAAGCACTAATAACAACAACAATAAAATTGTGGACAGAGAAAGCAAACTGCTAAGTTTAACAAACTGAATGTGCATTTGGAGCAAGTAATAACACTGAAATATTGTCTATACATAAATGTTTTATTTTTTAGAGTCATCAATTTTAACGCTAGACTGAAAACAAAAGTCTAAAGCTCAGTTTCAGAATCTTTAGTCCTACTTTTTACTCTCTACTTGCAGTAGATAATGATGCTAAATTAGTGATTTTGATTTTTTTGGGGGTGATTCTGTTGACAGTAATGCTTTGGGGAAATTCCTTCATTCAGAAAGCATCAATATTTATGCGAGCTTAAAAAATATTAAATTTAAATGTCGTCAGATATTTCTAATGACAAACTTGAGACAGGTACCAGCTTAGACTTGGCTTGAAATGGTTACACATCACAGGCAGTGATTTTTACTGGACTAAAATGGACATAAAGAATCTAATTATCTATCAAAACACTAAAGAAGTGTTGGAAATATGCTCCTGTATGTATGTAAGATTATGTAAAAGATGGAAGATAGCTGTGTTTCATTACTACTGTAAACATGAAGGCCTATAAATGAGACTCCTACCTGCAGCTGAACCATTCATCTCTGATTCATTTCACTTATCGTAGTTGTCTTTGCCAACATAAAATTAATTTAAAATCTGGGACATAAAAACTTTTCATCTGAGACATTCCATTTTTGAAGATATATGTGTGCTGTCGATTTCCAAAATTCTAGGAGTTAGATTTCAAGCCACTGTACATACCTGCAAGATTTCTATTTGAAAAAGAATACAAGCATATGAAGAGTCTTGATTCTCACCGTGAGTCAGCGGCAGATTCAGCCTGGCAGGTGAGCTGCGCCCCATCACTGGCTCTTGGTGCTCCTGTTGACCCCCTTTCAAGACACCCATCTCTGAGTGTCCTGAGAGCACTTTATTTCCACTGCCAATAAAAATAAGTCACGTTGTATAAATACTGCTGGGAAAAATGCCACCTAAGATATAATGGCAAAAATCAGACTTTTGAATACCAATCTACTTTTTGCAATAAGATTTTTGTTACTGTGTCAGCAATGACAAAACAATAAGGATAAACTGTCATGAATTAACAAGTCTCTAAATGTGCCTAATTCCCTCCCACACTACCATTTACACACACTAAAGATCATTCTGTGAAAAATGGCCTCTTTGCCACAGAAACACTTTTTTCTCAGTGTTCTCTATCCAGTGTTCAGCATCACAGAATTATAGAATCATTGGAAAAGACCTCTGAGGTCATCCAGTCCAGCCATCCCTGTCCCCTTACTAAACCATGTCCCTAAGAAACTCATCCACCTGCCTTTTAAACACCTCCAGGGATGGGGACTCAGCCCCCTCCCTGGGCAGCCCTTCCAGGGCCTGAGAACCCTTTCAGGGAAGAAATTTTTCCTGATGCCCAGTCTGAACCTCCCCTGGCACAACTTGAGGCCATTTCCTCTCATCCTGTCACTGTCACTTGGGAGAAGAGACCAACCCCCCCTCCCCACAGCCTCCTCTCAGGCAGTTGCAGACAGGGATGAGGTCTCCCCTCAGCCTCCTCTTCTCCAGCCCAAACCCCCCCAGGTCCCTCAGTCTCTCCTCGTAGGCCTTGTTCTCCAGCCCCTTCACCACCCCCGTTGCCCTCCTCTGGACAGAAGGACAGTTCTATCCTAGAACTCGACAGAACACAAAGCTCCACAGGGTAAGAATTGCCTAGTTGTGATCCATACCTTCTCTTTTCTTGCCAGAGTTCATTTTCATTGCTTTTTGGAGATGTTAGACTGTCCTGCTCCCAGAGTAGCTTTTTCTGCCTTGTAACATCTCTCTGCTTGCCTTCCTCTGGAGAGCTGTTTGAACCAGTTGTATTCTAGAAGAGAGAAGGGAGGGAACAAGGATCTTCCCTTGAATTCAGCACCAGAACATGCATGAAAGAAGACCAGGCTGTCCCCACTTACAGCATGTTAACACACCTTCTTGTCATAAAGAACGTCTCCTATTAAACACTGGAATCATTTGACCCTGGCAAGGCTAACTTTGGATTGAACAAAGACTTCATCGAAAACAATCAAGTAATTGTATTAAATTGAACACAAAATAAAAAAGTGCAGGACTGGCCAATTACAAGGTGGTGTTCAGAATGACAAAACAAAACATATTTTTGACAGAAATCCTTGAATCACCTTGAGAGTCTAGACAGTCTCCCATTGGACCTGGGAGGACTTTGTGAGGGATCTCAGCTTCTCGACCCTGCCAGGAAGCAGAGCATTACTCACATGCTCTGGGCATTCTCAAACAGCAACACCAGTACTACTTCCAAAATGGTACTGGAGTGGGTCATATCTGACTGGTGAAGCTTCAATAAGCTGTGTCACGAGATCCTTCACTTCTGGGAGCAGGCACTGGCCTGAATGTGGCATAAGCAGCTCCATCCAGGAAGTTATCACTACACAGCCATGTGGAAAAAAGACCACGACTGATGCCTCTGTGCAGGGTTGAGTGATAAGAGAGGGGAGGAAGGGTGAGAGGAGAACCAGATGACATAGCAATTCTAATCTTGAGGTGGAATGGAAAAAGGCAGACGTTTTCTTCAGTGTGGGTGCCTTAGGCAGCAGAAAATTGTCTGTGAACCCCACATTTATTCTCCTGTTCTCACCAGCGGTGTTGCTCTCTGATCTTCGACAAACGCTTATTTAATTAGATGCTAGATGCATCAAGTTAAACATTTTGTGCCTCATAAGCCAAAACAGAGTAGAGTGAACATTCCTTCATTCATTTTGCTGCTTTATAAGATGGATGGTGGGAAAGAGAAGAAGGAAAAGTGAAGAAACAGGATTCAGTCTGATCTCAGCTATGCTTACAGGGAAACCATTTCACATTTTGTTGCCTTTGAGAAGGTATTTTAAATAAACAGAAATAGGTGGCTTTTTTCATAGCACCAGTCAAAGAAAAGCAGCTGCAAAGAGAGGAAGTATTGCCCTCTGCTCCAGCCTGAAATAGGATGGTAGCAGTTTGCTTGGGAGTATGGCTTTTAGATGTAAAAATATACAAGCTACAGCACTGTGACTTATCAACAGCTATGGAAAGGATCCAGGGACTACTCCCACTATTACTGTTCCCAGACTTCATGAGTCTTTAGTGAAGAGTGAATCTTTGCACTGAAGACAGCTTGGTCTTTATTGCCTTACTAATCCATGAGAAACTCACCGCTGTCTTGATTCCTTCAGTGGTGGAGGAAGAAGAGGAGAGGAGCTCTGCAGAGTTTGAAGAAACAATGAATGGAACGACAGTATCCTCAATTATCTTACGTTCCTAAAAGAACAGCATCAGGAGAGAGCAGGAGTTAAACAAACAAAATGTCAACTATGAGCTTAAAAAGCAGAATCATAAAGTTTGCCTACACACCCACGTAGATTGTTAGGTAAGGACCTGTGGTACCAAGAATAACCACAACATCTCAATTTTTAATTTACTTCAAGCTTTTACACTCCCTTTACTTTCAACATTACCATCTTTGAGATGGGATGTCCAAAACTGGAAAGAATATTCCACTTGGGATGGCACCACTGTTTCTCACACCATCAGTCTATTAAATTTCATATAAAAATATGGTACATGAGAAACTTCTGAAAGTTGAAAAAAAAAGTATTTCCTGTTCAGATCCCAGATATGGTCCTCAAGCACACATGACAAGACATCAACTTGTATACTGTACGACCAGCTGAAAACAGGAATATTTTCCAATTTCTTGCCATAATGATCTATGTATGACAGAAGAAAACCACTTTCTATATTGTTAATGTTCTACAAGTGCAAGCTCTGAATGTTTCCTGTGAATTTTATTTTTAAAAAACAAGGCCAGTTTACAAAATATCTACAGGATCAAGCCCAAGGCAGACAACAATTTCACCTGGAGTTGCACCAAGTACACACCAAAATGGACAAGGCTCTGCCTCCAGAGGGATGTCTGAGCGTGGCCAGACACAACCACACGGACTCACCCTGACTTGCACAGCAATTAGACACCTCCCCAAAGGCAGAGGTTCTGAGGATACCTGTCTAAATATTTCAATATTTTTCCTCAGCACCTATGGTAGTGTTTAAGAGAAACAGTCCTCCTGAGAACTCAGGCCTTGAGAAGGCTTTTCCTTAACTAATCCAGCTGTGGAAATCTTTTATTATTATTTTATTTTTTATTAGTTATGTAAGTGGGTTCATTCAAATTTTAAAAAAAGTCAATAAACAACCTCTTCCTTTGAGCCTTATACCTCCTCATAGTATCTACGCTCCTCCTCTTCAACTTCTCTCTGGGCCTTTTCCCATTCCTCTTTCAGCTTATCCTGCTCCTTCTGATACTTCTCCTGTAAGAGGATATAAATACAGGTAAACTCAGAATATTCTGCATTAGGAGTAAATTCTGTAGACCTTCTACATCAAAAATGAACCTGCTGAGAATGGTTTAATCAGAATTAGACAGATAAAAATAGAAACATCCATGGGTGTCAAAAAGCTTATTTTCCTCCTCTCCCCACTTGTTTTTAGCACTTAACACCTTCAAACCACAAGGAACTTCATATTAGAATTTTCTTAATTTGTTAGAAGTTTTTAAATGCTTGGTCAAAAATGAAATTTATTCTCAACAATTTCAATAATCATTGCTTATTATACAGTATTAAGAGTTCCAAAAAGCTATCACACACTCCAAAAACACTTAGACATGGATTTTACATTAATAATTTCAGCAAAGTAGCTATAGACAGGCAGGTTTTGCAGATACTGGTGCTAATTTAAGAGATGTGCCACAACTATTTAATGAATGACGAATACCTCTGCAAAGGTAGTGGATACATAAATAGTGTGTAAAGGTCTGAAGAAGACAAGCTCATAATTAGCTAAGTAGTTAATTTTCATCCTTGATGAAGGAGAATTGGTTTCACACAGTTTTGCATGAACAATTACCTCAAAGAGATTTCTAAAACCATTTGATAGAACTGCTTTGAATATGGGGAAGAATGGTGACTTCCATATCCCTTTTACACCAGTTCCAGCTTCTGCTCAAATTAGAAACCACACCTGCCTAATCCAGAAGAGATGCATTTACTATTTTGAGAATATCCACATACATCAGAAAAACCACAGTGAGAATTTTATATTATTTTAAGAGGAAACGACCATATTAGCTAAACAGTAATAATCTGAAGAAAGCAGCAGAGACACATACAAGTCATTCTTAAAATATATAAAGACTCCATTTTATTATTCTCCATCCTTTGACAGTTCTTTGCTCTTCTGTTACATGGAGGAAATATATGAGTTCTTTGGAATCAACCCTCATCACGGTTTCAAAAGACTCTGCTGACTGACAGGGAAATCCAGGTTCTCAGGGCCACTGCT
Organism: Tapera naevia; assembly: GCA_033556795.1. NCBI lineage: Eukaryota > Metazoa > Chordata > Aves > Cuculiformes > Neomorphidae > Tapera > Tapera naevia. Next base: position 1,866,807 of record JAUMJJ010000189.1, on the reverse strand, counting down.
CTTCTCCCAACTAGGACACAAAACCACAGCCTTTACAGCCAACTCTAGCACTAGGCAAAAGCAGTGACTGTTTTGAGGGGTTCTCTTTCTTTACCACTCTTCCCCCTAAACTCTTAGCTTGATATTTTCCAAGAAGAACCTGTGAACAAAGCAGAAGTCTATAAAAAACATCAAAGGACGATCATTTTAAAGAAGAGTTGCATAGGTGTCAGGGTCAGCAAATTGTCAGTCTCAAGAAAGAAGGTCCAAGTAATAAAAGGTCTCACAGTTTATGCTCAACATACTTTAAATATAGTTGAGGATCTACGTTTGGTTTAACTCTGCACTAGATTGCAGAACCAAGTCCTTCTGGTCTTGCCATGGGGTGGGGAAGGGAGGTGTAAGATTGCCCAAACCACAGAGAACATGTGGGTGTTCTCATTTTATTGCTTTTCTTCCATGGAATTTGTTCAAGCATCCATGCAGGATGTGGAAAACATGACACGAAACAGCCAACCCTCAGCCAAAGGGACAAATTCAACAGCTGAACCATGTGGTGGAAGAGACACAGCTTCTTCCTTACCTGAAGCAAGCGTTCTTGCTCGTGCTGCCACCTTTCCTGGCGCTTTCGCTCTTCTTCCGGATCCCAGGACCAGAAATTGAAACGCTTGCATGAAGGAAAACCAGGCTATTAGACTTGGACACTCTACTTCACAAGGCTACCAAAGAAAGCTGCACATCACGTGGCCTACCCCTGGCAATGACGTTAAAATGGGAAATTGGAAACTAGATAATGGTTCTCTCTGCTAGAAGACAATATTCTTAGCTTCACTGACACCTGGGATTGCCCACAGGTACCCCAATGATAAAATAATAATTTGGTTTGCAAAGAAAGGCTTGGGAAACCTCAACTGGAGGTGAAATAAAAAGGGAAAAGATCTGAAAGAAAGCTCTAAACAGCACTGAGCAGAGATACCTGCAGGTACTCAAATTTAAAGAAAATCTCTATTTGCTTGTCTATAATCTTTTGCGCAACGTGCAAAGCAATTTGTGATTGTAAAAAGTATTCTCTCATTTCATATGGCTGCCAGCACAACAGCTTATGGCCTTATTTTAAATTTTTATCCATCATGAAATAAAGTCTCAGGCTTCACTAAGGACCCCATTACATGATATAGGTTTAAAATCTTTATAATCAAGGACAATTTTAGACACTTAATGTCATATTCCTTTCCACTAAGAACTGTGTTTCAGTCTGATAGGAAGAGATTATATCAGTTTTTATGTAACAAAGAGAATATGAGATACTGTATACTTCAGACTAGCTTTTGTGGTGTTTCATTTATCAAGGAGGCAGTAGAATTGTGGCCTCCTCTAATTTCTATGCACTTAGAATGGAATTGAGAATTTAGAGTTACATACTGTTTTGAGATTGTGAAGCTTTAGTGAGTCCAGCAACTGAGTGCTGTGCAGCTACCATTCCCTCCAGATAAGAGGAGAATGCATAAATTTCAGATTCAGACCATGTTTTCATTTGTGTTGTTATTTTTTTCTCTCTCATTTCCACGAGAAAAAAAAAAATCTCATTCTGATTTGGGGATGTTACAAGACAGTTTGCATTAAAAAATCATTTTTGCTAAACACGTATCTCTAAACCAATGATGCCAAAAAGGTACTCACATTTGATTTGTCACCACTATCAGAATCAGCTATTAACAAAACAGAAAAAGGAAGTATTAAAATTGACATAGCAAGTTGCACGTAGCCTTCAATTAAAGCTATACTGTATCTGTATAAAAAAGCTTTATGTTAGTTTCCTATTTGTTCCCACAACCAAAGGCAAGAATGAATCATAAGCAAATAAACCAGAAAAACAGATTACATCCATCACCAACAAAACTACTTTTTATCTGGGTATAGAGAAGCACAATATGAACTACCATCAGGTTCTACTCTACCGCTAGCTAATGCCGTCTACTTCTGGCCACAGGCGTTAGCAGTGTTTGGACACCGTTACCTACTTTGATCTACTTTCCCCTTCGTGATTGGGTGCGAGGAAGGAAAAAGCACAGCAAAGCTAAGAGGGTGGGACTACACTAGTCAAGAGCCACAGTTACGAAGAGAACCACTGCCATTTTCCATCCAAACGTCTTTAAAAATTAGGCTGATTTAGAGAAATCAAGGAAAAGTATTGATAGGCAAGTGATTTCGTTTGGGTGCCTGAACAAGGCGCAACCCAACAGCTCTTTGTCAACTGTGCAGCAGGAACAGACTCTTTCTACGAAAGCAAGAGGCAGAACGAGTCCCCGTGATCATCAGCTTTCACCCCAGCCCCACGTCCGAAGGCACCTACGGCTGGAGGCAGCAGAGGAGGGCTGAAGGTCACCTTCGTGTCGCATTTACCTGACTGTGAGAAAAACTGTGAGCGCCGCCAGTTGTTGCGAACCCTAAGCGGAACCGCGGCCCAGCGGGGCGGCTCTGCAGGCAACGGCACGGAGACAAAACAAGAAAGAGCGCGGTCAAAAGGCGGTGACGGACTCTCAGACCACAGCCACCTCGGCCACCACAAGGGTTTGGGCTGCAACGGCCTTGGCCCATCACGGCCAGCCTACCGTGGGCCTACAGACGACACGTGCAAAATGCCACCTAACCTCAGACGAGAGCTCCGGCAGCCCGACGCCGGCCGAAGGCAGCCACCCCGGCAAGGCTTTCCATGGTGCTCCCATTCCTTCCTACTGCAGATACAGGTTTTTAAAGGGTTTTGTGACCTTTTCAGAGCTGTATGTGCTGTGAACACTAGAGAGCAGCCAAGTGTTCAGCATCACTTAGGAAAGAAACCTGCAGTCTGCTATTGGCTGTTTGGATTGATTGATGCTTAACACACGCACAAAAAATGTCCACAAAACCCGTTTGGAAAGCACATCCCTGCTTAAAACAAGTGAGATTTCTATTCCTTTTCAGGAAATCATGTTTTCCACAGCTACCATCAGTAGCTTCAATCCTGAAAACACTAGGATGCTCAGTATGTTACCTATACATAAACTTACCATCTAATAAAGTTCTCAGGAGGAAGAAAACTTCAAATGTTTTTCTCTCTCCCTGTTTCTTTCACAATACTTACAAATGCACATCTCTAAAATAAATATCAAACTACTAAACACCATGAATCTCAAGCAAAGCTTTGTCATGCAGGCAAAAAAAAAAAAAGTTCTGCTTTGTGAGAATTCCTGATAGGCACAGGTCAAATTCAGATACATCACCAGATATCTGTATTGCTCATCTATGAAAAGGAGTTTCATACGAGCAGCTGAGTTCAGAAATTGTTTCCTGAAGATTTTACTGTGAGATAAAACCAATTTCTAAGCCATTTTCATCTATAAGCAGCAATACTAATATAATACTTATTGACATAATGCAGCTTTTATTGCTAGGCCAAGTAAGTGTAAGATAGGGCTCTCCCTGCACCCCTCCATTGTGTCACGGCTCTGCTGTTCTGTTGAAGGGGAACAGCCAGAAAAGGCCTTTGTATCACAGAAACCACAGTACCAGTATCAGTCAGATGCAACTAGAAAATAATGATTTTAGCTCCATAACTCTCCAGAACATTGATCAGGCACTTCTCCCTGAACACCACATGCACACATCAAGTTACTGTCCAGCTGAATTCTCCAAATGCTGATTGCTCACCTTGTAGAGCAGAATTATGCAGAGTAACTTGGCTGGTCTCGGGTAGTTTCTTTAAAAATGGCAATACTATACTTCCCTCTTGTTCCAGGGCTTTCGGCTTCATCATCTGCTTAGACATTTGAGAGCAAAGAACAGCATTCAAAAACCAGCAGGTTTAATTACAGGTTAACTTAAATCTTTTCTACTTATTTTCTTTATCAATCTTATCGAAGATGAATCCTCTGTCTCCAGAATTACAACACGGAGTTGCAGTCCTGAGGTTCTGGAAACAGCCAGTAGCTGGGTTTGTCTGACATTCACATTGCCCAGCACACCAAAGCCAATCCTGACCCAGGACCAACAGCTCACTCACCTGACTGAGCAGTACAGTCATGGCCACTTATTACCTCTTCCACCACTTAACAGTTGTTCAGCACTTCAAGAGGACTAAGAAGGTAATCTCCACTGTCTACACCTTCTGGATACTCTGTCCTCCCAACAGTCAGAAGGACAGAGAATTGAAGATTAAGTTCTCCTTTCTGCTCCAGCCAGTTTACAGGTTCCAACACTACCAGCAGACACTGGGGAGTTCTTTTGGAACATCATCTCTCTGATGATGACAGGATTTGGCACAGAAACCATCCTCCAGGGTCATTCCCTGGCAGATTGTTTTGAATGAACTCCTGCAGTGACATTATACAGAGAAAACTACCTATTTGCACAACAAACATACCCATGTGAGATAATTTTCTTTTTTTGTTGTTGTTCTACTGTCCACTCCCTCTCTTTCTTGCCCATCCATACCTCTGGTGTAGCAGGGAGCTCTGCTTCCTTCTGCTGCTCCATTTCAGGTTTCTTCACATCTTTCTCACTTGAAACAGCTTCCTCTGAAGGGACAGGACTGGGAAGAAATTCTAATCTCTTCACAACAGGGCTGGCACAAGCTGCAGTTGACTTGAATTGCTTTTGATCTGAACCTAATCCACACATATAAGAGAGAATGTTGCAAGGTTAAGACATTTTTTTCATAGATCTATTTCTTACAATCCAGTTTCTTATTGGATATGATGTGAGCCCATTTACTGGAATATTTTGAAAAAATAATCTTCTTTCTTCAACAGAGGCAAAATTAATCTCTCAGAGAAGATAAAGCTCTAAGGGTGAAATTCACCTCAAAATGTAGATGATTAAACTTGACTTGGGCACCATGGTGTGCCCTTCATGGTCAGTGAAGACAGAGGGGCAGTTCTTGGGGAAGAGTCACCCAAACTATTTCAGACCCTTCTCTTTTGCCAAGATGAGCTGCAACCTACTACACACCTACTGAGGTACAGATCTCTTTACTGAAGTTGTGTGATGAATTCTGCCCAGACAAGGAGCTATCTGACAAGTAACACAGTCTCACTGTCAGCACTGGAGGATACTCATGTCAGCCAAGCATCAGACTTGAAAGAAATTGTGCTAACTGGAGGCCTTGGACTGGAATAACCCAGTTAGCATTCAGCTCTTAAAAAAACCCAACAAGTTTATGCCAGTTTATGGCTGAAGGAACGAGGAGAGCACTACAGCTGAGGTGGAGCCACCACTGGATGTAGAGCAGTTTCCAGCATTCCAGGCAGTGCACAAGCACCCAGATTGTACTGAACTCTGCTGGCTTGTACTGAACAATAGAAGAGGTACTTATTCTACCAGAACATCACACAGTCTGGACCACATCTATCTCTCCAAAACAGACATAATGAAAATCCATGTTCCTTTACCATTGCAACATTATCTCAGTTTTCCTTGGCAGCCAGAATAAAACTTTGCTATCAGTACTTAATGTTTAGCATTTGTCACAGGTGTGGAGCCTAATACAAGGTGGCTTTGTGATTTGTAGACAAATATCACCAGCTCATCTCTTGAGAAGGAGAATTCAGTTGGTTCACCACAAGACTGGAGCTTCTACATTACCTGCCAGGTACAATTAATGATTGTTAACCTCTGTGCTGCTATGCAATGATTTTTTTACCTGAAAGCTTGGCCTGTTTCCATCTACGAGCCAAAGCAATTAAATCAGGTGATGAGCCCTTGCTAACAGCCCACGTGCTTCAGTCTTGCAGCACGTCAAGGAAAAGCTGGATGTGCTTCATTTCTTGGGGGAATGGTAGCTCACTGATGTGCGTGGGTAAAGCTCAATTGTTTAAGTCACATTTATCCTCAACAATAGGAGCAGTATATTGTATACCAATTACAGGCAGAAATTTCATTCAAATACCTACTTCAAACAGTCCTTTTTACTTACCCATACCAAGCTGAGCTTTGATAGACCCATTTTAAAAAATGAACAACAAAAAAGAGATCATGAACTTAGTATGACAACAGACAGTAAAGGTAATGTTTCAATGCTCAAAGGTAATTTTCAGAAAGCCATATAAGGAAAATAGCTTCCAATTTTAATTAAATTCCTTTCCTTTGATCAAGAATCATGCATAAAGGCTTTAAAGCAGAAAATCAAGAGTGTGCACAATACTGACCATTTAAAACCCCTATGAGGACTGAAATATCCCTTCTTATTCTCCATCCCTATTTAGGGGGAAAAAGCATTAAGCAGAAGCTATTACTGATGGATACTTTCTGCCTTGATTGATTTCTGGTTACAGCACACTGTGGCACCAGCCTTTCACACACACACAGCAAAGCAGACAATGTACATCCCAAGCAATGTGTAGTTTCTTCCTAATATCGAATCTAAATGTCCCCTCTTCCAGCTTAGAACTGTTACCCCTTGTCCTATCACTGCACTCCCTGTTAAAAGGCTCCTCCCCAGCTTTCCTGTAGGCCCCCTTTGAGTACCAGAATGCTGCTACAAGGTCTCCCTGGACCCTTCTCCTTTCTCCTTCTCCTTCTCCTTTCTCCTTCTCCTTCCTCCTTCTCCTTCTCCTTTCTCCTTCTCCTTCTCCTCTCTTGGCTGAACAATCCCAACTCTCTCAGCCTGTCCCACTGACTGGATTCCTGCTGCAGGGTGGGTCTAAACCCCAGCCTGGTGGGGGGCAAAGGCACCAACAAGGGCAGCAGCAACGACCCACCTGGGGATGGGCATGCCAGGCTTGCAGGTCCTGCACTTCCAGGGCTGGTCTCAACCTGCTGGCTGGTGGCTCTATCTGCTTCCACCAGGGAGGCCTACAGAGAACAATACAGTAGAAATACAGTGAGTACAGTGGAAATAAAATTCTGTCTAAATTCCTCAAAGCAGTACTTACTGCCTCTTTGTAATATGTTTGAACCATACTGGTTTAGAGCTCAGCAGGGAACTGGGGAGTATATTTCGGAACGGTATGTGCCCTTGAGTGTTGAACTACTTGAGCTTTAATCTTTTCAAACAGTTCATAAGCAGCCATTAATGTGATTGGTTTGGAATAGCTCTTACAATCTTTTAAAATTGTAAGGTATCTTGGATTGTGTCAGCTGGAGATAAGCATACATTTTGCCCCTAGTTTCCTTTTCCAGAATAACACAAAGACGTAGGCATTAGTGAACAGATAGCACATACTAGGGTTTGAAAAGTGGCAAAGTAATTAAATACTTCCTTTATTTCACGGTTGTCTAAACAATCTGTTATCTGAAGGGAAAAGCCAGACTTGGTATTAAAGGTAATGAAACACTTGAAACACTATTAAGAGAGGACTGAAAAAATATGGTGAGACCACATCGAGCCAATAATCCAAATGCCTTTGAAAATTCAGCTTCCTGCCCCAGGACAAGGGTGTTGCAGAGCTAAAACCCCACTGTCAAAACAAGGGCAGCACTTCAGCTGATCTATTTAGCAGCTTCTACCAGACATTCGCTTTCCCAGTAGGCAAATCAAGAAAAATCTGCAGCAAACTGATCAGCCACGGCACAGAGCTTCTAAAGCATGGAAGGTTTAGAAAATGGCACATTCAACAGAGGAAAACTGAAAAAACAGACTGCTTCTAGAAATAAAAAGTAACGTATTTCAGAAATAGCCTATTTTAGGCTCACCTTGCTGCCCTCCTCCCACCCCTCCATCTCATTAACAGCTGCAAGTGAGGAAATCTTGCTTCAGTTTCCTCCTTTCTGGGGCAGGATTCAGATCTCCACCTTCTGCACAGTTTCCCATCCCCACGCATCCACATAAGCCTACGGCCCCTTCTCCATCCATGCCCCATGGAAAGCAGACCTGGGCTTTCACAGCTCAGTCATTGGGAACACCTGCCAGCAGTGGGAACAGGACTCCAGCACCTGTGGACACACTTTGGCTCTAGAGCTTGGGAATACCCTCCTCCTGTCCAGGGGGACACCCTGCAAGGAAATGGTGGGGACGGGTGTGGGGCTGTGACCAGGGGCAATGACCAGGGCTAGCCCAGTGTGCAGTGAGCAGTGCTGGGACAACTGAAGGAGCTCCTGGCTGCCAAGGGCTGCGCTGCCACCTTGCAGCAGGACGGGTGCCAGGGTACAGCCACGAGCGTCTGGAAGCGGTCGCGCGTCTCCTGCGGTGCCTGCTGAGCTTGGCCTCCCACCGCATGGCCCAGCACCCAGAGCCCCCCACTGCACCCTCACCTCCGCTCCCCCTCCACGTCCCCACGTGCCTACGAGCAGTTCTCACACTGGATGAGGCAGAGGTGAGGCACACACTCCAAAAAGGCAGCAGGGAAAGACTGAAGATGTCCTCTCCACCATGTCCACCTCTGGGTGTGCCCATATCGAGGGCAAACAAAGCGTGGGCCTCCCCTCCATGTCAAGGAGGGACGGTCACTAGAGATGAGGCTAAAAAATAGGGCCCAGAGAAATGATGCAAAGACTCTAAGCCCTGTGCCCCAGAGATGTGCCTCTTGCCATTCTGTTGCCTTCCTCCATACAATCCACCTCTCCCTTCCCCAGCCCATCCTGCTGCCAGCCCGTGCTTCAGAGAGATTCCCCACTGAACACAGCAACTAAAGGAAATGCCTCCTTCAGCCTCAGTTCTGGCTCCTGAAATGACAGCGGCCAGGGCAGAAGGTACCGAACCACCACCTGCCCTTGCTCAGTGCAGAAATAGGTGCTTCTTCTCTCCCTGAGGACAGCCAGGTGGCACAACCAGGCTGCCCAGGCAGGTGACGCCGTCCCTGTCCGCAGAGGATTTGCAGATTGGAATGATCAAGCCCTTAGCAACCCAGTCTGATCTCACGCCTCATCCTGCTCGGAGAGGATGAGACCAAGACCTGAATGATTCTGTCCTTCAGCAACCTGCAAACCCCCACTAAACCTAAACAAAGGGCTACTGGCCTGAGCTCAGGGTTTGCCCTAAACAAGGAATAACAGGTACTAACTGGAAAAGCAAGAGACACCTATTCGACAGCTCTGCCTGCTGCTCCAAAGCACATGCTTTCCCATGAAATTGCTGCAAATTTCCATTATTAATGTTTATATCATTGTTATTTTTGGTAAAGTAATAGAACTCGACTCTCAGAAAGCAAGTGTCCACACTGGAAAATCCTGCCCTCCCCCCAGTTTCATCTTTAATTTTAACCTCAGAGGCTTTAAAGCTACAAACAGTGATAAACAGGGGCTGATATAAAAAGTGTTAGAACAGTGTTACCTACACCTGGGGAATTGAAGTGCCCATAGCAGCTGGAGCTGGGAAAGAGCACAGCCACACTGGCCTCTCAGAGGGTTTATAAAAAGCTCAGCAAATGCACCTTTGTACCCTCGGGGTCTAGAGTTACCTCAGGAACTGAAACACGTCTCTGTGTCACGTAGCTATCCAGAACAACTAAATCTACCCACAACTTATATCCAGGGCTCTGAAGCAGGTATAGACATAGCTGTTATTTATAGAAATTCTTTCAAAGAGGAGTGAAAAAAGAGCTACTTCTTGCTGAAAGAAAACTGAATTTTGAAATGGCATTCTACAGAAGTTCTGTTCCTGCTCACGAGACTTGACTCTTCCTCCTCCCTCTGCTGAGCAATTAAATGCTAGCAACATAAAGCTAAAAATATAAAACTGATTAGTAAGTCATTTATAAAAAAATTAAGTTACCTTCACTGGGGAAGTCTCTCATTCCCTAATTCTATTTTTAATACCAAGCAATGTAATATTATCTAGTATTTTATCCACAGGTATATGACACGCTTAAGAAAATTCTTGTACTGATACAGCTGATGTCTTTTCCGCCAAAGACCATCATCATCCACTTTTAATAAATATTTTGTAATCAAATGATGATATCACTGAACATGAAAAAGGCATACAAGCAGTCAATTGTACCTAAGAGGATGATATTTTGATATGGCCACTGAAAAACCAAACAACTTGGTGAGTGATGTTTCTGAGGGGAGATTTTTGGGGGAGCTCTCACACTCTGGGATGAAGGACACGGGCACCACCCCACCGCAGCCACATGCCTTTGTGTTGGCACGGGCATCCCTCTGCAGGGCCACCTCTGCTGCAGGTGCCTTTGAGGGAAGGTCACACAGACACCTGTTTGTCCACCACCACGGGCAGGGGAGCCTTCAAGGGAAGCAGGAAAAGCCTCGCCGCGTAGGGACTGTGGTTATTTCTGCCCCCAGACAGAGGCTGATGTGAAGACTCTGTCTCACTGACTCCTGAGAAGTGAGGAATGCTGCCTCCTTGGACTGGTGTTTTTATTATCTCATGCATCTAACTACTGAGGAGTTAAAGTGAACTTCCCCCTAGGATTCAGAAGCCCTAGTCCATGATGGAAAGTTAAATATTGTGACTGCATTTGCATTTGCAGTTATGAGCACACCAGTAACAGAGGATGGAACAACACCTCAGTTCTGCCAGCCAAGGTATCCCTTTAGCAAAGACACAAGCACAACTAACTATACAGTGTCATCAAACATCTATGAAAATAAATCAGCTCAGTTTGTAGCAGATGGCATTTTTATCCCATAAACTAGATATCAGTCCAAGTATTTTTAAAATATGACCACAGAAGCCAGAAATAGCCACATTGCCTATTCCTGTGGCAGAACCGTGCATTTTTATAAAACCCTAAAAATACAATAACAAGGAGCTCCTAGAACACTGATTATCACTACTACTACAAGAATTCAAACTCCAAAGGAAGTTACGGTAGAACTTTATTAACCCTTATTGTAAATTAAACAAAACGCAGTCAGTTAACACTACTTGTACACAAAATCACATGAAATATCGTTACGGTATAGTCTATGAAAACATGATAAAACAAGCTGTCTGGGAACCAGTAAGAATGCAAAAGGATCAGGTTAGAACTCCAGTTTAAAGTAAAATCACTCAGGAATGGAACTGGTTGCAGTATCAATAGTTGCATGTTGAAACTGCCTGAAACATCTTCCAAACTTCAGTGACTGAAACTGTACACTTATCACTGACATTGAAATCTTCACACAATGCAATGATTTTCGCTTCAAACCCAGCATTTTCTGGTTTTGTGAGTGGTAATGGTGGCATGACCTCAGGCTGCCACAACTAAGTGCTCTGCATGCTAGGGTAGTACTGTACCATGGCCAGAACGCTGCTCTAACTCGTTACCTGCCTCACCTGGCAGCTATAAAATGCTATTCTCAGGCCAGCTATTACAACCAAAGAACAGGGTGGATGGGTAGCTGACAGAGATGTTTTGAAAGCGTTGCAAGAAACAGCAAGTATTCATGTTAGTAATTTCTCTAGAGATATTACTGCTTATTTGGGATGTAAAATCAGGTTCTGTCACTCATAGACACTGAAAAGCGCACAAAGTCTGGAGGATGGGTGACACAGACTCTAGATTCATAACCACATGTTGAGCACAGTTCCCTTCTAGCTGCTTTGAAGCTTTGCTACTCTTACTTCTCATCCTAAACCTCTTTTTCCTCCAGGTAGTCCGGCCCTCCATGACTCTTCCAATTTGTGGTTCAAGACAAAGCTGTCAATCTGGAACAGACATACTTACTCTACAAATGCTTCTTGTAACAAGTCAAAGAACAAAGACTTGTCCTACCAGATGTGTACAAACCAAGATTTCAACCCCGCTCTCCTGTAGCTTGGCCAACAATCCTCAACCACAAGAAAGCTTATACTTTAATCTCAGTTCCATCAGTGGATTTCTGAAGATGAAGGAGAGTTAACTTGGATATAAAAGTTTATTTCATGCCAAGCATGCAGCAAGAAGAAATGGACAAGTTTAAGCTAGCTAGCAAAAAATTAAAAGACAGCCAAAACCCTCTCCCTGGCACCACAAACCCACCCTGATATTTTAAAAGTTGCTGTCTATATTTTTTCTTTTTTGATCAGAGCAAAGCTATAATTAGAGCTATAACAAGCCAATGACTTCTAAACACTCATACAAAGACTGGTTAAATTGAAGTAATAATATTCACTAACAAATTAATCCCCCTACTCTAAAATCTGCACAAATACTGTTTTAAACCAAAACATTTTCTTTGCCAACTTCTGATTCAAAGAGTTAGATGATATAACCTCTCAGCATTTGTAACCAGCCTGACTTCTGCATGGCAGAAAGCAAACACAACCTGACGGCTGGCAGGAAGGACTGGGGAGAGGAGATGATTCTCACGGTATTGCTGGCACTGCTGCTGAATGAAGAGTCAGTCTCTAGGCCTCTGCCCCAGTTTTTCCAGCTGCAGTAAGAGGTGTGTTTTACCCACCACCTCTCTTAGCAGCACATTGCTCCACAAACACCACTGGGATATTTTCATCCTGCTTATAGGGCAAATGTATCCTCTCTTGCCTTAAATCATAGGCAAAAATTAATAAGCTAGTTTGAGTAAAGGTGTTTTGTAAAATTCCCCTCCCACCAAAATTTAAGTACTCTACCTACACACTGCAGACCTAAGTACAGTTTCTTGAAAATGTTTTTTTTGCCATCTTTCCCACCTGCTGTGGCTTTTTGCATCTCATTTCATAGTAAATTTAGGCAGGAGTTACACGTTTCCCCATCAGTCTTTGATTGCCAATCATTATTTGATTCACATAGAGATGGGATTCTTCTCTCTCAGAGACAACGAACACCGAGGTCTCACCCCTACAAAAAGATCCCTGCACTTCTTGCACTTCTCTAACTCCCCCCAAACCCTCAATAATATTAGTGTTCTGAGCGGTGCAACTCGACTAAACTGTTTTCCAAAGGTCAGGCCAAAAGAGCTGCTGAAGCACAGCTGCACAGCATCTCCCCATGTTGCAGAGAACGCCTGAGCCCAGCCGGTCAGATTTAGAGCAGGGCCACAGAGCTTCAAAGGGAAGCCTGCCAGGCAGAGAGAAGACAGGACCAGACCATCTGACAACTGAACTGAAACAGCGGGGGAGCAGCCCCTCAGAGGGATGGAAAAGGAGGAAGGGGCATGCAAAGAACAGGAAGAGAATCAAGAGGGGAAGGCAGGAGGGCCTAAGGTAACGTATATTTGAAAGGGAATATATACTTCACAAAAGAGACTCAGGACAGAAAATCAATGAATAAAATACAAATCTCTCAGCAACCAGAGGGGGAAAATAAACCTAGACACAGCATCTCCTAACAGACAGAGGAACCAGTGTCTGTGTATCTTATTCAAAGCCTGGGAAGGACATAGCTAACAAGAACTGTATCAACAAAGGAAAGCATGCAGATGAAGGATGTGAAAGTACCTGCAGAAAAGGCTTTGAAAACGTGCTGAATTTGTAAAAATTTTCCAAAGGCAAATGAACTGTAGTTGTTTTTTCCACTCCAGACAGCTCTGCTCCTTCATCTCCTTCATCTCAGCTATGTTTCTATCCCTGTTTCTGCTGTCTTCTTCTACTCTCCTAAAAATTCAGTAGGGTTAAGTATCAGACAAAAACTACAGCCTTGGTTTCTCTGTGTGGCAGGTGATCCAGTGGCAGCTTCAGAAGGCTTTCTTACTTCCAAGAATGTGTAACTTGCAAGTCTCATCCTGCTGGGGCAAAAAGTAAACCTGTTCCTCCCCTCCGGAGGGCTGACAATGACAGCTACGGAGTTACTCAGCATCCTGCCCAGCAAGAGGACACGTTTTAGGAGTGGGACAAGCCCAGACTTTTTTCTTCCCTAATTTGGGTTCCCAACCTTCCTAGGAGGAGTGGTACCTTCAGAGAGGAGTTTAGTGTTTCAGACTTTGCAGATGCAGGCTGACATCATCGTGCAGTTGTCCAGAAATCAAAGTAAAATAGGTAGAGGGAGAAGGCTGAGTGAAGTGAGTCTAGCATAGCTGCCCAATTCTTGCAGGTAAGGTCCCAGACTTTTGGCATCCACACTGAGCTGCTTGCAGCAGTGCTGCTCTGTGCCCCCCACACTGAAGGAGTCAAGCATCACTGCCAAGCCCCATCTCTGCAACCTGGCATCTAAGCCCTTCACATTCATGAACCAGGGCATTCCTGTATGTTCAATAGCTAAATTACTGCCTGTGTCTTAGTCTGAGGCATGGGGAGCTGGAAAATTAAAACAGCTGAGTAAAGAAAAGCAAACATCTACAAGGGACAAAACCTATAATCTTATCTTAGGCTGGCAAATTCCCTTCCAGCCACAGGCAGGTCTCCTGCTCTTTCTGCCCATTATGGTCAGTGCATTCCACCTGTTTCCCCAGGGAAGACCCCTGCAAAGCAGTCTCATTTCCTTGTTCTGCCTTTGATGTGCTTGACACACACATCTTTGCTTGAAACTGAATCGCCAGGAGTAATTATAATGACTTGCCCTACCCAGTCTCATTATTGATGAAATTGTGAAACTAGCAATAGAAAATCCTTACTAAGAGCAGAGGAACTCTGTCAATGGCACCACTTGGGCACACACTCGTTCTCTCTAGAAGGCTTCATCATGAAGTGCATTCAAACTCACAAACTGAGAAGCTATTCCACAGAGTCATGAGGAATCTGAGAATTCAGACTCTTCTGCCTCCTTTTCCAATGTCACCAGGGGGGATAAGACGCTGGAGGCAGAAACTGGACACAGAAAAATCTGCATTTGGTTGGCCCCATCATCCTCAAAGCTGCAGAAAGGAAAGGATGACAGGGCTCAAACACCTAAGCCACAACAGTGGCTTCTGTTGCTGAATTTCCTCTCAACTCTTCCACAGCTACACTGATCTGGAAATTCTAAAAAATATGACAGGAACACTTTGATTTGGCTACTTTTCTGGTCACCATTGTGCTTCTAATCTACAGCAAGCTAAGGCTCTTCTTTAACCTCCAAACATTCCCACTAGCGGCTCTCCCATATCAGATACAATGCTTACCTGGCTCTTCCCTTACAGCCAATTCATTCTGACAGGAGCAGCCTCTGCTCTGTCATCCCCACCCGCTTTTCTGCAAATCCTTCACTTTTGACTCCATACCAGCTCCCTCTGACAGAATCAAGTTTGTGCTCACAGCACGTCCCAGCTCCCATGCTTGCTGCAGGCAAGGCTGTCCACAGCCAGAGAAGGCATGAAGCAGGGGAATAAGATCAGACACAAGCCCTTTGGCATGAATGAACCACCCCTCCCTGGGACAGAGCCTTGCCTGCTCCCTGTTATCAGTCTGGTCAATGTTTGGATGAACTCTAAGATGAAAACAAATAATTATCATACTCCAACTCTCACCACATCTCCAATTCTCTTTGTTGTTACACAGACAAGAACCGCGAGAATTCCCTCTCCTGCCACTTGTTTGCAACCCTTTTATATACTTTATTTGCAGTTCAGTCCTTATTTCTTGTTTTATTTTTACTATCTACTTTTATTACAGTTTTGTAGCATCTAGATTCCTGCTGTGATACGCTCCAGTTTTATTCCTTTTTTTCCCCCTTCTCTGGGGAAGAGGGGGAGAGAAAGATCAAAAGGTAAAATTAATTTGTTTCTCTGATAAGGCAGTTAAGAAGCACATTGGCCCCTCCAAGCATTTCAATAGCTTTATTCCCTTTTCTAATATTTCTGAGAGGGAATGAAAGCTAAATGCTGAAAACTGCCAGCACATCCACATCCTCCTCTTTGAAAACTGAGACTAATTATAACGGCTCACAAGGTCCAATTATGTTGCTGATCTAATCAGCTAACATCAGGAGAAGAGCTGAATAAATCTGCACAATAGCTGGGACACAGAGACAATTTCTCCCTGGCCCAGCACATTTAAAGCATGCTTATCAACTGCATGACATCCCAAAAAACAGAGACACTGGCTGCAAAAACTTTTTACTCTTCCCATCCCATTTCTGTACTCACATCCCAAAAGGAAGAAGCCTATTTACAAAGGATTTGTTTGTTTGTTTTTTCTCCTGGTCCAGGCACATCCTCTTGAAATAAAGCAAACATTAAGCACTCGTGTTTCAGTAGTTAGTGATTAAATACATTATGAGACAGAATATTGGGAAAGAAAGTAAGGCTGGTTTGTTCGTGTTGGTCTTACTGTTGGCTCTTTGTGCACACTCTGTAAACTGAGCTCAACACTTGAGGGGTCCTTCTTCAACTCTACTGGGGGCCTTTCCCCTCTGGCTACTCCGTCAAATTTCAGAGATCTGCTTGGTGAAGGAGTAAATATCACTGTTGAACACTCTTTCTCCTTCTCTTCCACGCCGTTGACATTTTCTCCATTCATACTGACTTTTCCATCTACCTGCAGAATACAGTTAAATAAATATGCTGAGGCAATTAGCACGTGAAGGAGTTCAGGAAATTAGGACTTCAACATGATATTACAATTGTTAACACAGTCTGTGCCATCAGTGAGGGACACATTTCATTCAATGGTTCAAGACAGAAGAAAACTCTATTCCACGGGAGTCAGAAACAAAATGCAGACAGAAGGCATTTTCTGTATTCCCTGGTTTCCCACGTTTCACTTTCCCAGTAACATACAGACATTCTTCGTATCCATCAGACCACCAGAATTTAAAAGAACAAAGCTTTATGTTAAATTTATACCAAACTGCTGGGTTTTGCATTGTCTCATGCAAGATGCAAGCAGGTTCTCCAGGACTACTTGTGCTGATAAACTGCTATGTAACCTGAGGACCTCACCACATCATTAGTTAGACCATGCTTTCTGAAGCACTGTCATGTGAACTTGGAAGGGTCAGAAACAGCAGAGTTCATCCTGTTCATAACATGGAAGCAAGGAAACGAAAAATAAAACTGGGCATTCTGCCTTCTCCATGAGGTGATAAAATAAATAACTTCTTTCCCAGAAAATGTTTTTATGCTGTCTCCGTGAAAAGGAGAAAGCAGAAACAGTTTAACTGCTTCATTCTCAGGGTCAAGCTAGCTCCTCAGTGGGCATGTATTCTTCCTAAGGAACCCTTAAGCAAGGAATAAAATGCAAAATAAGCTCTAGGTTCTTCTTCTGCACTGATACAGCTTCCTCTTGGGACTTTAATAGTTCCTAATCATGCTCTGAATGGAGGTGGCATGTAAATATTTCCTTCAGTTCGGAGGGCTGTTCACAGAAGCCATGGAATACATGAAAATAAGTTTAGCTACAAAGAACCCACAAATCATTCACCATAAGAGGTCTCAGCTGCAGAGAGATCAGGAGTGGACCAAGGATCAGTAACACCATATTTCTTTCTACCTAACTACAGCACAGAGGTTTACAGGCTTCTCAGCAGGGGTGAGTTTCAAATAGATTTGAAGGAGGGCTTTGCTGCTCTCTGCACAGAGATCCTTCCTTGCAAAACAGTGACCACAGGAGACAATGCAAAGATGAGAGAGTACAAATGGACAGACTCCTCTCTGCTAATCACTGGACTTTGGGGAATAATGGCATAGATCAGTGAGTTCTCAGAGAAGCTATATGGGATGTATCTGGTGATGAGTCATTTCAGCTTTCTCCACAGGTACTGCATAAACAAAAAAAAACAGGTGAAGATGAGCTCAGATGGAAGCCATTCCACAGGAACTTTTAACTTATTTCACTGTTACTGAAAACTGATGCAACAAGTATCAAGACTGCTTCATCAAAGTGAAACAATTTAAGAAAACAAAGTTCTTCCAATCTCATCCTCTCTTACTCACTCCTTATTTCACCGTTTACTTATCTTCAGTAATTCTTGAGTAAACGGGCTGGATACAGCTCCAGAGCAGCACTCTAACTTAGCATATGGCATCAATGCTAAGCTGAGGGCAAACTGTTGTTCCACTGACACAAACATGGGTATCCAGGGATCTGCTCTTTACCTGAGGGTGACTAAAGGGGCATCTCCAAGGAGCTGGGCATCCTCAGCTCTGACAGGAGCGTGGGGAGGTGAAGGGGGTCAGCACCTCAAGCAATCGGCTGCCAGGCAGAGGAGAAACAGCCCAGCTCCACAAGCAGTTTCACCCCTTTGGACTGTTCTTCAGATGAAAAGGCTCTCTCCTTTTCCTCACTGCCCTCACCCACTCAAACAGAAGCGTGAGCAGAGACTGAGCCCTAAGTCTTCTGGGACTGTGTGCTGGATTATCTACTAGAGAGGAAGGTCACAAAAGATCTCAGAAATAAAAAAGCCAGGAAAACACTGGCAGGCTGCACCATTCATTTTAGTGTCTCTGTTTAGACTAAGACATTTATTTATATTAGAGAGGAAAACCAAATGTTTCAATGATCAGGACAGATGCCCTGGTTGCCAAGTTAAACAAACACACTCCTTCCCTTCTGATGTGGAGCAAGTCAATATATTGTCACCAGGGCTGAGAATGATCAAGAGAGTAGCGCTGGAGGGGGAAATAATGCTACAGCTATATGATTCCTAATGAGACAAATCACATCCTTCTACATCAAGCAAACAAGACCCAGACACACTTTTAGTGATGGGATGGAGAAGCACCCACAAGTTAGTTTCTTCCCACATATATGAAATATATATGCATTAATTTGAAGGCGATCTTGGTCCTCTTAGGAAGAAAGTGGCATGAATCAGAAAATACCCAGAGATCCATGATTCACTGGTATCTAAAATCTGAACTCTGGGGGAATACCAACTGAGGCATAGGAGAAATAGGAATTACCAGTTTCACATTTCAACTGGGAAACATGGTGAGGGGGATTCCACAAGAACTGGGACAGACTTAAGAAACTACAGATATAATAACATGCCTTTTTCACTATCTGTACAAAGCTGACTTACCTTTTAAAAAGTAAATAACCTGAATATACCTGGTAGTACTGATAGTGGGACAGCAGCAGGGCTGCAGGGACCCCTGCATGCCACTACCACAGCAGCACAGAGCAACGGCAGGCACAGGTGGACAAGAACTCTGCAGGCTGGGGCACTCATGCCCTTAGGCTTCACACTGCCAATTGGAGCAAGTGGAGCTTGGGGAAGCTCCACTTTTCGTACAGGTACTGTTAGAAGCAGATGTCTTCAAACTTGCCTTATTCTGGACAGTTCTCTCTGGCATATCCTAATCCTTTGCTTTCTCCATCATTGCTTCAGTATCCTACTCCTGTTTTCCACACCCACTCAGTCCAAAAATATACTCCTCAGGTTTCAAATTCAGTTTCAGTCTCTTCTATACCCTTCCCCCACCAATCTCATAGCTGGCTCCTTATTCCAAGCAGCCTTAGTTTCATCCAACTCTTTCATTTCTTTGTTCCCATAATCTTTGTGCAGGTTTTGCAACCAAAGGCAGTCACTGTCTCTCTCTCACCAGCAATCCCCAACTGCACTGCTGCCCCAGTACCACCCTGTTTCCCTAACCCTGCATGGACAGCCTACATCCCCTCTTTACACCAGAGAGGCAGCTTTTCCCCTTCATCCCTGGCAAGAAGCATGTTTAGGACTGAAAGTATCTTTGGGCAAGCTGGTTCTTGACTCTGAAGGAGCAGGGACTCTCCACACTGCAGAGTTCCAAAGGCTGACGACTTGGCTGAATGGGACAGACTTCTTTGGGTGTGGCAAAAATCAGACCCCTCACACAAAAGCCAGTTCCCATCTTGCTCTGAAAGTCAGGGCCTCCATGCTCCCTGTTCTTTTCCTTTTGTTTAAAAAAACGAAACATGTCAAAATGCTCTTTCCAAACCTCTTTCTCAGATAATGCCTTGCTATTTTCTTACAGGCTTCTCTTTCCCTGTATTTCCCCAAACAAATTTAGCCTGAGGAAAAATGAGCAGCACAAATATTTTAGTCTGGCCTGGTCAAGCTTTTAAGAAAGCTGGCAACCAGGAAGAGAGCACTAGACTGGGCAGCACAGAGCACAAAGCTGAGTTTTATAACATCAGAATGCTGCAACCATTTTCTACTTAATCACATTAAAAACGTATACGTTCGGATGATTTAGCCAGGATCTCTTTGCCTCCTATTTGACTCTGGGGAGTGCAACATATCCTACCTTAAAGTTCTTTAAAACTTCCTGCGTATTTTTGGGTTGTGAGTAAGGCTTGGGTGTCAGCATAGGCACAGCCTTGGAGACAACACTTTTGCTGGGAGACGTGCGGCCCGTTGAGCCGCTGGGCTCTAGTTCAGCAGTGGGAACAATAGTTGCTTCAATGGTGGCAGTGAATTTTGGAGCAGGCAGCGACTGTTGCCTTAAATATCTCAGAGGATTTGGGTCTTTCAGCGGGGAATTTGGCTCCACCGAATGGCTTCTTTCCAGAATTTTTGGCATCTGCAGACGCTCAAGGACAGCTTCGCTGATGGTGAATCTCTCGATGTACTGCTGGAGGATGCTCTCAGCCTCCTCCTGTGATTTTGCATTCTTGTATGCCTCATGAAGCTCCCGTTCTCTTCTCTCTCTACAAGGGAGACAGCACAAGACAGACCATTGCGTTAAAATTAACACTGGAAGTCACTCCTGTCTCCTCTGCTCCAGCGTCCTGCCCTCTCCCCGACTCCAGAGCTGCAGGCGCGGCTGCCCGCACACCTGTGGAGCACACAGCATTTTCAGACACACCACTGCACTCCAGTAGAACAACATACTTCTCTTCCACAATTTCTCGGTAGGTTTTGATGCTTTTTCTGCGCTCGTTTGTTCCTTCTCCAGACAGCAACCTTTCCATTTTCTTTCTCTCAGCTTCCTTTTTTATTAAATCCTGTGAAGCACTCCTTCGACGACTCTTCCACCGAGCCAGGTCCTGTGAGAGAAGGAAGGCACGGGAACACAGATTTGGAAATAGCTACAAACTGGTCACAAACCAACGAACCTACCCAGCCACTTTGCAGTGCTTGCTCCTGGCTGTGGACCAGCCTCCCATCACCGGCAGGCAGCAGTTTACTTTAAAGAGAAAAGGTGATTATACCATGAAACAAATATGTTGCCTGCCTGATTTTTCTCCTAAGAGAAGGATCCAGTAAGGATTTCATAGGTCCACTGGTGTATTTTCCTTTTTTGGCTTTGTAGTGTTGCAGAAGCACACTAGGTAACACCACCAGGAAATATGGCCTAAAAGGACAAGTCAGGGGACTCATTTCAACTTGGGCCAAAATTAGGGACAAAGCCTGATCCCCCAGGAAGATGAAGCTGAAAAAACTTTTGGTGAAGAATTTTGACAATCAGATGTGTGTGGGAGGCAGGAGTTCACTGGAGGACAGGACATCATTCCACCATGAACTACGGCTGCACTGACAGGCTGACTTGGAGAGCAGGTGACAGTCCCATACTCTGGCCGTGCTCTCAGCCAACGACACGCAAGCATTGTTGATCCATGCCTCCTTTTTGACAGAAAAATCCAGTGCAGCATCCAAACCTAAATTCTGCCTCATGGGCACCCTCCTGTATTTTGGACCCAGATCTGAGCAACACAGGATAGGGACTAAAGAGGCTGTTGGTGTGAGACCTGACAGGGCAAAAGGCCTACAGTTTGTATCCAGCTATACAGACAAGCCCTTGTTGAAGCAATGATCTTACTCTTTCTGGAATCTGCCTGCCCCCAACTGTCCAGAAGATCCACCGGTTCTTTATGTTTCTTGCAAAACCAGCCTGATACTAAAACACAGACTCACCAAAGACTCACCAGGTGCCTGCATCCTGTCTGGGTTATGAAATCACAAGTTCTAGAGGGTGCACAGACAAGATCTTTTTCAACTCTTTTTTTGGTAAAGCATTATGGTAAAGAAGCTTCCTAAGCTGTAAAATTTCTTTGCAGCCAACTAGTAAAGGACAAAATTTTACACATAAAAAATAATCTCTGCAGAACTTCTGCAAAGAAAAATAACTCCCTTGGAAACTGTAGGGGCAGATTTGTCATTTACTTTACAACATCAGGAGATCAGTATACAGATTATGTTTCATGCACTCTAACAAATTCTGGTTTTAATAAAACCCAGAGATTCTGTACACATACTCAATTCAAAGAATATTTCATTAATTACATGGGTTTCCAAATATTTTAATTGCATTTTTATGGGTAAACAGCAGAAGGTACTGCAAGCATAACTTACTTTATTGAAACCAGGGACAAACACTGTCATATTTAATTTAGCTTAAAACCACAAATTATTGAAGTTACACTCAAGGGAACGCTCACTGAAGTATTTCTTCACATGACCTACATATATCAGTCCATAATCCCCTTCTTGAAACACAGGCCTTTCATTTTCCTCAGTTACTAATTATTCTCACTGAAGCACCAAAGCGTTTCTTTATTCAGCTACTCCCACTACTGCCTATTGTTTGGAAATTAGTTTTTCATTAGCAAATTTCATAACATAAGCCCTCCTCCTCTTTTTGTAATTAAAAACCAGACATGTGTATCTTTTCCAACCCTGATGCTTTAGAAAAACAACAATTAAAAAAAGCCACGAAACTGTTAATTGTTGGCAAATTTACAGCATAAGCATATAAAAAATATCTGACAATGAATGCAGTGTTGTCTCCATAAAGCCCTTTGAATGCCAGGGACCTTCCAGTAAGGGCATTTTTAGTACCTCTTCAGAACTTCTAGTTCACTTAGAAGGTGCTGAGGGCCTAGAAAGCTTCTGCACTTTAGCTCAGAAGATTTTCCATTCAACAACAAACAGTTCTCAAACTTCTTGAATGCCTTTGGACTCATTTTTACCTCTACTGGGAAATTATGGCTTCCCACACATACAGACCTCTCAGCTAAAATCCTTTGTTGTTCTACTATTAAAAGTTATTTCTTAGTTGAATATACTGTCCTTTGTTGTACTTTTCCTTGAATTTTCTACCAAAAATTTCTCTCAGATTTTTCACAGTAGCATTCCTTATAATGGGAATGACTCTTCCACCTGCTTGAAGAGATGTAGGGGCTAATTAAAAAAAAAGCTCTGAAATCCTCATTTATAGTAAATCTTTAGGAATGAACAGGATTTATACTAAAATTCTTGATACTGACTTATCTGCAAATCATGCTTTTCTGTCCTTACTAATTTGCTGAAGATGCCAGGACAGTTAAAAAACCACATTGAATAAAGAGGGTTTTATAAGGCTTTATAACCCAAGCAAGGTGTAGCTAACCTGAAGGGCAATTTGTTTGCTTGGACAAGATGGAAATTGTTAGCATTTTCTGTATCTGTGCAAATTCATTTAAGCCAACTCCTATCTATTTATTCACTGCCCTGCTTAGTATTGTATTGGGTATTTACTAATTATAAAAGTTAGAGAAATCAGGAGTTAGAAGCTTTTCTGCTTCAATTTTTACATACTCACAGTTTATTTATTTTTTTTTTAAAGCAAAATAGCTGGTGCACATGCAGAGGCACCAGAAGGCCTTGTATTTCATAATTTAAATTGAATTGTGAACCTCTACACTTTTAGCAACGATCCATTGGGGGGGGAGTAAAGAAGCTTCTGCTTATTTCAGTGTGAGAGAAGAAGTGCAGCTCTAGCAGGCTGCCTGTCTTTCCTAGCCAGCTGGCCCCAAGGCCAGCACTGCAGACACTGGTGCATACTCACATCTTGCCATCTGGTCTCATCCTCTTTCAGCTGGTTGTGTATGTTCTGCAGTTTCTCGTGGCGAGCTTTGCTATGAGGCTGAGTCACAGCTTCTTCTTCGCATCTCATGTCAAACATGCTCATACTCCTAAACAAGAGGGGAATAAGAAGTGGTGCAGCACTTTTTAGAGGCTTAGAATCCTTCAGCTTGTTAAAGCCACATGAGGGTGCTACAGCAGAACCAGACACCTGCACTGTTACAAAGCTCCCAAAAGCAGCAGTCCCCCAGTAGGACCAGTTACCATCCACATGGCTCCCACACAGTACTTTGGGCATTATACTCCTCAATTTTCTCTTGGTTTTGTTAGTTGACAGCAAGTTCATCTCGTGCTGAGAAGCACTATTAACGTCACACTTCCATCAACAGTTCTTATTAAAATAATTCTATTCAGAGCTGAGTTCAGAATATTTTACTTTCTGAAGGTAAGTTTCCCAGTGAGTTTTCAAGACCCGTCCAATTAACACCACAGTCAGAAATTCCCATTTCAGTGTCCAAGAGAGGCTTGAGAAGTATATTTAGGGGCAGCGTGGCTAGCTAAATGCTATTCCTACAACACCAGGGAGAGCCTGCCCAGAGAAGCACATGCAGCACAGACAGCATGGTACTTCCTCCTCTCCCCTCCTTGTGTCACAGAAACTCCATGCTATCAGCACCAACTTATTAATACAGCTAACCTAACAAGGAGAAGCTGACATTCAGGACAAAACAGTTTCTTTCTACACATTGTGTTTCTGTCCCTGACCTTTGGAGAGTTAAAGGGAAAAAAGGTCATGATTTGATATTATACATTCATTCATATTACATAAAGATCTTCACATGAAGATAATGTACTCACTGCTCCTCCCCTGCTATCTATTATTAGTAAAACCTGACCTCAGTTGTGCCATTAAAAGCAAAAAAGCGAAACCAAAAAAAAAAGCCATGCAGTTCCAGATGAAGGGATTTCACAGCAGTCTTCAAATGCTCATCTGTAGCTTTAGCTGAGTCAACTAGCAGAGAAGCACCCAGTGAAGAGAAAACTGAAGGCAACCATAATCAAAGTGCATAGACATGGAAAGCTGTGCATGTATGTATTTAGCTGACATTTGTACTCAGGCAAGCAAAGACGAGAATGAACCACTCTCAAGGAAAGCTGAAAGGTCTGGACAGCGGATGGAAAAGGACATGCTCAGATCCACCCTGTTAGCAGGTGTTTACTCAAATGAAGGAGAGAATACACATCCTACTGCCTTTAAAAATGAACAGCAAGGTTAGCATATTGCTGTGCTTCACCTCTTAAACAGAGTGCTGAGGGATACACTAATTGGTGTTTCTCTGTGGGCAGTTTCAGGGTTGCATTGCTCAGGATTGGACTGGAGTACTCCTAAATAACAGAACCTGAAGAGATGGCAAGTTCTGTTGTTTTTTAAACTAAATGCATATCACCTGATAAGGAGCATTTAAATATCAGCCACTTGGGAGATGCACAACTTGTGATAAAGTCACCCTTAAAGGGTTTATTCCAGTTTAAGAGCTTTTGAAACTCACACTAATAAAAAGCTTTAGTATTTGCCACCTTGTACCTACTGGGTCAAATTGGTTGTGTGGCTCCTTTCTTGTTCCCTTCCCTCCTGTCAGAGAATTTTTCATGCACACACATCAGAAGGAAACAGAAGACATGAAATGGTGGTAACTGGTTCTAGCAGAGTGCATGAGTATTTGCCCTCTGCCATTTGGGATGGGACAACAAAAATACCCTGGTATGCTACTGAGAGGCTGGTATTTACTCCCTGCATTCACTCAGGTCTCTCAGGGTGCACAGAGAGAGCAGACCCAAAGGTCTTATGGTTATCAACAATGCAATAAAAAAGGTACTGTGGAAAAGGTTTCAGCCTAGGCCAGGAATCAACCTATTCACCACATGCACCTCCTACTCCAGCCTCCTGCTGCAGGGCCTTCACTGCCATGGATAAGCAATCAGGTAGGGTCAAACACCAACTCTGCAGCAACATATTGTTGCACAGATGTATCTTTCCAAGAGAGAAATCTGAAGAAGTCACAGCTCAAAGGACTGTGCTCTGCTCTGACCAATGCATAGTAACAGTAAGGAAAACTACTTACTTTCCTGAACACATGGACAAAGCCAACTGAAAGGTCTACATTGACAACTTTGCCTGACAAGTTCATCCTTAGAAAAGAATTGGAGGCCAAAACTCTTGAGCTTCAGCCAAGAGACACTTTTACTATGGGTCCCACATAATTTCATCCTTTTCCTTTCTTACATCAACTACAAACAGCTCCAGCCCATCACTAAGACCTGCATGAACAGAACCAGACTTATCCCTTCCTTCAGCCATGTTCTGGGCCAGCAGGCAAGTAGACAGGGGAGATGTAACTCTACCAAATTAATGTTAATGACTTCTTTGCCATTAGCAAAACTCCAAACTCTGTTGGACAGCCAGAGGTCTTTCTGCTGACCAGGATATCAGACCTGTTGTTCTAATAAAGACAAGGGTTGAAAAAGTACTGTGCAGACCAACAGTGTATTTTTGACGACAAAATCTTTGAGACAATGTGATTTATAAGCTGCACTACTTTATTCTCACAAATTATTGTTCTTGTCTGTGATATGGCACAGCAATTCCTTTTTTTTTAAACAGGTCTGAACAAACGTTGTATAAAAAAGTCCTCAAGGACTTCAATGTTCAGACAATCTAACTTGAACGTGAGAATTAAACCTTCCTTTTATGAGAATATGTTAAAAAACATTATGCAAGGCATTTATTACGTGACTGTGTTACCATTTTACAGACATACTAAGACTTAAGAAACCCCAACAAAACAGAAAGCAATAGGCTGGCTAAAGAATCAGACTCCTTTAAACAAATACTCAAATATCTCAGCTGACTACAATTTGCTTGTCAGGTTTAAAGCATAAAGCATAATTCTAAACTCACACTGGATGGTCACTCTACAGACAGAATTAAGCCCCTTCTCTTTGGGAGATGGGAATGGGGCTGATGAACAGTGACACACTAAGTATTACCTGTTCTGGACCTTGAGACAGCCCAGAGCTAATAATACCTGGCATTCACTAACCAAAGAAGGGAACTTCTTCAGCATTACAAGGCAGTTTCCAGTTTTGCTGCTGGAATAAACAGTCTAAGACTGAATTCAAGTTACAGAGTTTTCAAAGGAGACTTGACAAACATTTTGGAAGCATTTTAAATGTCAGTTCAATTTATTTTTCCTACTTGAGAGCCAAATTTTATTAGATTCTTCATAAGTACTTCGTCTTAAGGAAAAACACAATCTTCGGTTTATAAGAACTTTAAAGACAGTTTAGGAAAACAGTTGCTCTGTAAAATGTAGCACATCTGGAAAGGATGACAACGAGGCTTGAACATTTATTGTTTTGCCTTGTAAAACAAAATCAGAATCAATGTGGAATAAACAGTATTATTTATTGATCTTGCTCCTTTCACATTATACAACCAAAGGCATTGCGATGCCGCTCTGAAGGCATCTCCATGCACCTTCTCTCATGTTTGCATCTAATACAGACATGCAAAAATGTGGGAAAATCAATGAGTAAATCAATCAGATAGGTGGCCTTTCTGAAATGGTAGGGAAATGTCCATTGTCACACTTTTTACCTCATCTCTTAGTATCATTGAAAAGATTTCTGCTTTTTGATAATGACCACATTTACCCTGTGGTCAAAGGATACAGGTTTTGCACAGCATAAAGGTTGCACAGATCCTGTAAAGAATATTCAGCCCATGATTATGGCCTTTGACATTATATGATTTTATATGACTCTGAATATAATTGTTACAAAAAATCTCTATGCTATTTCTATTTTGTGATTTAATCTGGAAGACAGAGGTCACATGCATGTCTGTGAACAGAAGACAAATATTAAGAACACTATTACGTGGGTAGTCCCCAACTATTTCTTTGCTCCTAAATGCCTGTACTTTGTAAGAACAGCTAATGCTTTCACAGAGCTTTCTAAGTGACATTGCATACCATTCTAAACTACAGTTTAGATGCATCCACACACTATTAAAATATGCTTGAGTGCAATAAACGTCACAATCTTACTCCTTCAGTGAAAAGTGAAAGCACTGAGGCCAAGAGCTTAAAAACTGATGTTTAGTATATTATTAAAGCATACCCAACCTAGCAGGGATTCAAGAGAAAGTTTTAAAAAGACAATAAAGGAACAAATGAAGATATATTTTCCTAGTAATTAATTAAAATTGAATTTATTTTACTTTGTGATTTATCTTTCCTTCCTGTATAGGCCATACTTCATTCCTAACTCGACACCCAGACCAGATCCAAACCAGTTCTCTTTACCTGTAGGTGATTACAGGTAATAGAAATTCAGAAGAAAAAGAGGAAAGGAAAAGGAAACAATAGTTTAAGCAACAGCTGGTCATTAGTGTTACACTCAGGTTTTATGAGCTTTTATATAAAAATTATTTTTAGCTGCAATGTAAGCCATATTGCATTCCATTTTTCAGTGCTTTTCTGAAAAATTTATTTGCTGGAACACTGCAAAATAACAATGAGGCATCAACTGCATTTTAAATTAGTAGGAAGATGGGAAAGCATGCAGTGTAAGTTGTTTAAAATAGAATCTTGTGAACACAAGACAACTTACTCTGCGTCATCAGACACAGCAGTTCTGGGGCCGAATCTACAAGACCAAATATAAAATTAGAGTGTTGATAAAAACATCAAGTAGTCAGTGCAAGTGGTCCCATATAATTTGTGTAACCGTGACTTGACCATCCAACCTGTACTAATAAAGCTGACCAAACCAGAACCATACTGCTCAGGGATTATGCATTCAGCAAACAAGACTTACCTAATTGTCTGCAGGCCAACCTACAAAAGAATATCACCCACCCCTCCCTGACTCCATACGAATGCCCCCATTATAAAAATCTGCCGAAGACACCTAAAAAGGGTGTAGAAAGCAGTTATTGAAAACAGACACTGTATTAATATTTACATTAAGTGCCACACATGCAATGAATGGAGACAAATCTTAACAGTTACATTCCACAGCAGTGCTCAAAATCACCATTATTGAAGTATGGAAGAGATACAGGCAGAGTGAGCCACAGAATCTCCTTTTTGTGTGTGTGTGTGCAGCTGAAGGAAGTTACTGGTAACACACAAGCCAGTGTCATCCACTAAAGTGCCAGTCTTGTCTAGAGTCATGCAAACCCCTTATTTGTATTTGGGATCTCTCATAAAAGAGTATCAAGTACAAAAGTCAGCGCTGCAACATATTCGAATCACAGAGAAGCAAGACACATATCTCTGAGCACGCCCAGCAGAGTCCTGTTGGATCTCATAAACCTTTTCTGCAACTCATATATATTCTGTTATCAAATATTTCCTTTTATTAGGGGTAGATAAGAGAATGATGTTGCACAGCCACTCACTCTTTTCTAAAAAGTGTATTACTGACACACATTATTTTAGTCTGTACTGAAAACACACCAGGCAATGACCAATCTGAATTCTGAAGTGCACACACGGGGGTGTACAAGCTGCATGATTCACACCATCCAGAGCTCACGTTTGCAGATGCTCATCCTTGGATGACAATGTTTCCGTTTTCTTTTCCTCAGGAACCTCCTGGAGCTTGGAAGTTTGATCAAGGTGGACTTCATTAGGGCTACCTTCACCCACCTGGGCAGTACAAATAGTCTCATCTTGCATTGCAGAAGGAAGACTGCATTTCTCTTGCCCCTGCTGCTGTTCTTGTGGAAGTTGTATTACAGGTTTTCCAGAGCTATTAATGCAGACTTGTGGGCTTTTCTCAGGCCTGAGTGAGCCAAAGGCAGCAGTGCAAAGAGATGCATTAAGCAACAGTTGAAAAATCACACAAACATAATGAAAAACATAACTGTAAGTTAACACTCACCTCCTCCCCCAACCCAAATAGCTGACAGGTGACCAGCTAAGGGAAGCAGGTGCAGAAAACATAATTTTAATAGAGAGTTTGTACTTCTGTTCCTCTAAATCAGCAATACAAACTGTCCTGAACGCTGCCAAAGATTAAGGTATTAAATGTATGTTTTATTTTAAGGTCTTCTCAACACTAAACCACCACTCAGTTCTATGGTAGGTGATAGAGATTCGTCTCCCTGTCAAGCTGTACTCTAGCTTTTCACCTGTGTATGCACAGGCACATCCTTCCCTCTTCATGTACTTCAAAAAAGAGGTTGATGAATAAGAACCTTTCTACTCTTGCTCACATGTGACTCAATCAGCCAACATATAAGTGTTCAAAGGCTTAAGCTGCCAGCTTCCCCATGCAGACGTAGTCATCTGAACAAAGGGGCTCAGAAAGACACTGAGTCTTATCAGGAGGGATCTCAGGATCTCTAGATTTCCTGTTTGGAGGTCACTGCCATGAGCTAAGCCATACAAAAGCACCTAACCTACCATATCCAGCACCTCTATTTCCAGCTGGAAACACGTGTAATGATTAGCTCATATTTAACCAGAAATCTCTGCAAATGCACATCCATTTCCACATGCAGTTCGAATTCTGCATCTGGGAGAGCTCTGCTCTGAGTCTTTACAGGGCTCTACTGAAAGGGTCAGAAACACTGCACTGTACTTTTGAGCAGAAAGAGTCAGCACAGAATTGAGAACTATGGAAGAAACCACAGCTGGGCCAAGATCAACTCTTCCAGATCAACAGACCTTGACAACCAGCCCACAGGGCCAACTACAAGAGAAAGAGAGATCCACAACTTTCTTACCTCATACTTTTTGTCTCAAGCTCTCTAGCTGTGCCCTGCTTATTCTGCTGCTTTGAGAATGGCATGGGAAGGAACTGCTTAACATTGGGCTCCGGCTGTTTTAGGAAAGCTCCAGTTCTTCTGGCCAACATGTCATCTCTTTGTGGGTCTGGAAATCTCACTTTGTTTTCTGTTCCACTGCTCTGCTGCTCAGGGATTTCAAGCTGTTCTCGGCTTTCTTCTCGTGTGACAGTACTGCTCAGAGAGACAAGTGACACTGTTCCATGATAATGTTCACTTGTACAGCCAAGGCAAGCAGCTGCTGAGGCAAGGTGGGGTACTGTTACTCCAAACACAGTTGCAGAGTGACGGACAACTTAGGCATCTTTAGCTACAGTGCAAGGAGTGAGAGCAAGTGGCAACTATGCTGAATGCCACACTTACGTAGGCCATAAGTTAGAAGTTGGGGACGTATGCGAGGAATTACTCACTTGGAAGCTGGTATAATCTGGACAAAACACCACGGATTGCAAAAGAAATCCCCCCAAAAGACTGTTTTCATGCTGAACATCAACTAACTACTTAAGTAATTCAATATTATGGAAGAATACAGACTTTTTTTATGTTCATAGGATACATTCTTGTAAGCAATTTCATAAAACAGAACACATGCCATGATGAATGAGCAGAACACAACTTTAAAGGCTGTGTGAAGAATGGAGCAACACTGCTGACTGATCCAAGCTAACACCACACACAAACCAGGCACGAAGCTCAGAGGGATCTGCTTCTGTTCTCTGACCTTCCTGCTTCCCGTGAAGTCTTCAAGTCCTTCTCACGAGCTACTGCCTCCCCTTGCCGCTGCTGCAGCAGATGAGGAGCTACTGACAGGGGAGGACAATGCACGGGGACGGGGCTAGTGGCATGCTTCTGGAAAGTTCCCATCCTCCTAACCAACATATCATCTCTCTCAATGTCTGGCAAATGCCTGGTGCAGTCTTCCTTGGTGATTTCTTGCCGTTCTTTCCAACTGCACAGGGTTTGTTTCTCAGCGACGATGCCAGAAGCTGGGACAGGTGACAGCATTCTCCTGCAAGAGTCATCTGCTCCTGACTGGGCTACCTCACTAGCAATGCAACTGAGAGGAGGGTTGAGACAGACAAAACATTCTCAGGTCAAATGAAAGGTATGGAGAGGAGCTCTCCAATTAATTTTGCAAGTGCTTCACAAACACACAAACTTAACTTTCTAAAACCATTCACTAAAAATTCTTGCTACAGCCACAGACTAAGCGATTAAAGCCAAATAAATGCAAGCTCTGTTAATATGTTAACTTTCCAGAGCTGTGATTCTCCTCCAGATAAATGCCAGAGCACCAATACACCTGGGTTTCAGCATTACATCTTCAAAAAGAAAGTAAATCCATTAGGTTTGAAGAAAGCATTTTTTGAACATTGGCAGGGCCAGCAAGCTGAAGCACAAATTCCTACGGTACTGAAAGCAGGCAGAGAAAAGCTGCTGGAATTCAAGAAGCAGGAAAAGCTTGAAGGATAGCTCAGACTCTGAGGTACCAGTGATTTCACTGCACATCTGAGGCAAGCTCTCAGAAGACCTTTGGCACCGCATTGTTTTGCATGACCCTAAACCTGTTAAGGTACTGTGAAGGCATCGGATGACTTCTGAACGAGGCCGTGCGTGTAAACAGCTCCTAGGTCTACGCTGCAGTCCACCCCCATGCAGATCAGCATCTGGCAAGGAACAGGCCTCATTTCCAGCTCAGCCACACCAAATACCTGCACTCATTCTGTGGCTTAGGTACTTCATCGCTGTGCTCAGCACACCCGACACTGCCCACAGCGGCTGGAGGAGAGCTCTCAGCACCAGAGCGACTCTCAGCACCGTCCTTCTTGCTTTCCTCTTCTGTTCCACTCCTGGATGACGCTCTGCCAATAACAAGCTTGTCCCACTTCTGTTGATCAATCTCAGTTACTGGTCCAAAACGCACAAACTTCTGCTTGGGGCTACCAGCCTTTTTGTTTGCTCGGGCTCTGCGGACAGCAAAGTCATCGCCGTCGGCTGCTTTCACTGTGATTTCAGCTGGTGGCGGAGCGTCACTGGGACACTGGAAGTCTTCTTCACTAGTATGAGTAAGGAATAACAGAATCCCCCCAAATGAGACTCCAGAAGAAAGCAAATTATATGCTCCTAGGATTTTGAAGAGTGTTTATTTTAAAATCCAAGGACACAAACAGCTGTGGAATACTGAGGCCCAAAGGACAGATAAATTCCAAAGGTATTGCAGGCTTATTGGGCAAACTCTGGGAGCATATCCATGAAAGCCCTTTCATTAGGGGAAGGAACATAGCTTACAGGCCATTCCAGACTCAGTTTTCCACCCTAACAGAGTCCTAGTTCCCTTATCTGCTCACACAGACCTGGAACTGCACAAGCACCAGCACTCCCACCTTGTCCTCGTCATGGGGGAGTTCCAGTGGCACAAGAGCACCAGCAAGGGCAATTCACTTACCCTAAACCAAGGGGACCGATTCTTGATTTTAATAAATCACCTCAAAAGTAATGGAGAGACTACTAATATCTCTGATATGAGAGGATGATTGAGTTTTTATGGTTTGTATCAGAGCTAAAATTACACACAATAACCACATTGTTAGAACAATGCCTGAACAGATGGCCACCTTTGAAAGGAAACTGGCACATGTCTAAACAGGAAGGCTAGGAGCTGTTATCCTTTCCTACTGGAGTCACAAATTACCTGCATATATTATAGCCCATCTCCATAGGGAAATAGCTTAAAATAACTGCTTTATACTGGCTCCCTTTGCAGAGGTTTAGTTTACAATGAGAGCACATCTACAGCACACAATGAGGCTCCTGAAACCCCTGTTGCAGTGACAACACTGCTGGTTTATTTACTTAGCACAGCAGTACAACGCTAGGCAGACATCAGCTCAGGTCTCAAAAGCAGTTAAACCACATTAAAGCATAGAGATGGTGATCCTCACTTAATACTCCCAAGGTATAATGTCCCAAACTCTGAAAACAGCTTGGTTAGCAGCAGCACAGTGCTACTGAGCTAGTGGTTTGCACTGTTCAACTTAAAGCAGCTACAAAGCAGATGGATCCACAAGGTAATAGAGTCCTTCTGATATGACATTACGATTGTCCACTGGGAGAGCAACTGTGAAACTCTTACAGTGCTTTAATGAGGGACACACTTTCAGTTCATGTTAGACAGCATCCCTGTATAGGTTTTGGACAACTTCTGAAAATTTAAACAGGTAAGAACCTGTTGTCATCAAGGTATTCTTTCAGTTTAAGCCCACAAACACACACAGTGGATCATGACACACTAAACATGCTTCCCAGGGCTGCAATGCTGTCCACAGGCAGAAACCGTACCTGGACTCCCCTGACAGTTTCAATCTCTTCCAGGTCTCCAGATCTGCTTGTGTTATAGAGGCATTCACAAAAATCACATCTTCTTGTAGCTGAGGAAGGGCATTTTGAGATTTCTGTTTAGCCAAATTATCCCTTTCAGTACCAGGCCCTTTCACCTGCTGTTCCTCCTCCGACTCAGTTTTCTCAGTTTGCAGAAGTGGATTCTCTTTGCTTGTTGCCATTTCCCTTGCTGATGCCGTGTGCACACGTCTTCTTCTAATTTAATGCACATTCCAGTTCAGCAAGAAAAGATATTTCAAGGGAGCAATGACAAATCAGCATCAACAGAAGAGGTTTAGAACACAAGAAGATAAAACTGAATTTATAAGATTAGTTTTACATTAATTTTAAAAAGATGGAATGAATCATTTGAAGTTGAAACCTCTCGTCACCACTATCACTCTCATGCACTATTGAGACCACTTCATTGCATGACTTCTATTCCTAGCCCAAGCAAGAGAAATCTTTAAGTTGTTACTGTATTAAGCATTTCTGCATCCTCTTAAATAGGTACAAATATCTCATTTTCATATTATTAGCAAAGTGAATTCAAGTTTTGCTTGCAAACATACCACAGGATTTCTTTGATCTTAGAGTCACGTCAATAGAATTAGAATATTAAAATTTGGTTATGTGCTCTTCAGATGCCCTGCCAAAGTAGTCATTAGCAAATGTTAATATAATCAAATTACCAGCAGATGAAAGGCACATTTTGCATTACTGAAAAGAGCTACTAGATATTAAGAGAAGTTTTCTGAATGTATCAGTTATTACAGTCAAGGTCCACTGTAAAGTGTGTATCGTGGTTTTATGCAGGACCACTTCTCTTTGCAAAATAAAACCAAAATACTTGTTTCCTGAAGACCTCTGCCTAGCGGATACTTGTGTTCAGCAACTTCTTAAAGGTCTATATCACTGAACTGAAGAAAGAAGAGATTTTTCTAGGCTGAAACCTTGTAACTCATGCTCCATTTCCAAAAATAATGCTGTAGAGGAAACATTAGGACTACGTGCAACACACTTCGGATCAATATAGCAGGCATATATATTCAGTGCCTTAACTAAAGGCTTAACCTGAGCCCATGTTTTGTGCAGGGTATTAAAAAAGCATCAGATGTGCAATGAAAAATATGCACTGAAAATGCTCAGCAGAAGAGCTTTGATGCAAAACCTATCTTTTAAGTTATTCTCTACTACTCAGGCTCATGAACTGCCTCATGAGCTGAGCTAACCGAAGTGTCTAGTCTATTTTATTTACACTCTCAGCCAGTGTAAGCTCTTGGTCTTGATACTCAAACACAAAATCTACATTATTTTGTAGATTCATGATAAAGCACTTGCATTTACTTTACCTTGTACGTTTTTGGTAGCAAAGAAGCTTTAGTTCTACAGAGCAATAAGCCATATGAAATTAAGCATTATAATAGAAAGAAAAAGACCATGAATGCACACCTTGCACGTTCCTGCTTTTCCATCTGCAATGGCTTTTTAACGTCTTCCAGTTTACCTTTATCTTTACTTGTATAGGATCCAATTAAAAAGGAGTTAAACGGAACTATGTGTTTGGGTTGATTCATTCTGGCCCTTCGGGTGGCAAAGTCATCCTTTTCTAGATCAGGAACTCTGCTGGCTGCTTCATCTTCTGAACCAGAATCCTTCCCTTGATAATGTGTCATGAAGGGGTTGTCCTTGCGAAGGATGATGTCTGGGATGCGTCTGTTGTCTTCACATGTTTGCTTTTTACTGACACAGAGCAAAATTAAAGAAAGCTCTTGATGCACCATGGGAGGAGAAGAAGGCAGCACTCATCTCCAGGTCATAAAACAAGCACAGTTAATCAAATATGCTCCAGGCTGCTGTGAGATTGGGCAAAGCCATGTTAGAAATAAAACTTATCAGACACAGGTAACAAATTCACAAGGAGTTCACTCAAAAAAACAGTAGTGTTGAGTCTTTACTTATTTTAGCTAGAGCTGGAAGAATTAGTAAGAACTAGTTTAACAAACTGGATGCAATGAATGTAAATGGCAGTATTAAACTTCTCAAACATTTCATACAGAGAAAGATTTGATGCAAATACCTGATCCCTGGCCAACATTTCTGAGTTCTGAAATACCAAATATTTGGCACTTTTGTCTTCTTAATGGCTCTTTTCTTTTTTTTAAAGACCTGAATAATCACTAAGGCTGCTTGCCCTAATATTCTTAACTGCTTTTCTTCTCACACACATCCATGTTTGATTCTTTCCTTAGCTATCCTTCCCTTTTCCCCAGAATAAGTCCTCTCTGCCAATACTGACACACAGCGGCCATGACAGCTCCAGTATGCCCATGATACTGGCACACTGGAACACACTGCCATCTGCCTTGGTCAGAAACCAGACTGACACCAACATAGCCTTGTTGTTACTGAAGATTACGACAATAAAGACCCTTGACAGCTGGGATCCAGAAAGATTAAGCTTATTTAACTTGGAACAGTTAATACACTTAAGCAAACTGAAAAAAGCAGATGGTAAGAGCCGTGCGACTGTCCCATTTGAAAATCAAATTGCATTTATTAATATTTTACAAAGTTCCATGTCAAGCAGTAGACTGTTCCGTGCAGTAGTTTTGTAGGCTGCAAATAGCTTGCATTTCCTCTATCATATAGCACACCTTGCTTCACAAAGGGAAGAAGAGGGTATCAGAAAGGATTAAACAGTGATATTAAGAAAGCAAATCTAAGCAGCTCAGGGGTTGCTTCCAAGTTTCTCTTTATTTAAGAGAACAGTAGTGCTGTAATTAGCTGCTTTTCTTAAAGATTTTAAAGCTCTGCAAGCCCACTCTACAGGCCACTTATTTTATGGCCCCTGCTGCCTTTTCAAAGTGCTGCTCAACAAGGTTGCTGGAGAAAGTTATGGGGAGGCCATAAACTGCCCCTGACAGGTCAGCCTGGCTCAGGCCTTGGAAGAGAGGAGGAACACAAAACTGCCCACCTTTGCCTTAATTCTGCTGCAAGGCACAGGACCATGCTTAACGATCCGTAGGGCACACTCAAACTAGCCAAAGACAACCTCTTCCTCAGATCTCTCTGAAGGATCAAGACTTCATTTAAGGCAACAGACAACACTGGCCAACGGTGCTACAAAAGGAACTCCTGTCAGTCCTTCATGAGCAACTCAAAGAGCTTCAGAAACAGCTAGAACAGAAGGCTCTGAGCTGCTGTATGCTCTGCATTTGCCCTCCATCAGCAAGGGTGCTCCAATCTCTTAGCTTCCACTTAGAACAATACCCTAGAAGAGTCCATAAAAGAATATAGTAAGAAGTTTATCAAGTATGTTGACTCTTGTATATATCAAAATCAACAGGCCTACGAGGTCATCTTCAGGTGCAAATGCCACTGCTGAACAGGAGTATTACATCACTCAATTCTAAACGACAGGTTCATAGAATCATCCGGTTGGAAAAGACCTCTGAGATCATCCAGTCCAACCGTCCCTGTCCCCTCACTAAACCATGTCCCTAAGAAACTCATCCACCTGCCTTTTAAACACCTCCAGGGATGGGGACTCAGCCCCCTCCCTGGGCAGCCCTTCCAGGGCCTGAGAGCCCTTTCAGTGATGAAGTTTTTCCTGATGTCCAATCTGAACCTCCCCTGGCACAACTTGAGGCCATTTCCTCTCCTCCTGTCACTGTCACTTGGGACAAGAGACCAACCCCCCCTCCCCACAGCCTCCTCTCAGGCAGTTGCAGACAGGGATGAGGTCTCCCCTCAGCCTCCTCTTCTCCAGCCCAAACCCCCCCAGGTCCCTCAGTCTCTCCTCGTAGGCCTTGTTCTCCAGCCCCTTCCCCAGCCTCGTTCCCTTCTCTGGACACGCCCCAGCAAACACTTGTCAATACTCAAGCACAATTTGCCCAAATTCCATTTGCTTTTTAAATCTGCAATACAGTAAGTACAAGATGACCACTAGGGAAAGAGTCTGAATTTCTATTCATGGCTTCCTAAAATATCTTTTTTTTTTTCCTCTCAGTACAAGAATATGAAAACTTCAGAGAAAGTACACTCTTCTAAAGTAGACACACTGCCCCTAACACTATAGGCACGAGGGACAACAGTTATCTGGAAGTCATATGCACTGGAATGTGTTCTCCCACATAAGCCAGGGTATGTATGACTGACTTCATTTTTTTTATCAGACTTCACTACTGGTACTGCAACCCTTTTTCTGAAATCTAAGAATTTGGAAATAATTTTCAGAACCCTGGACATACAAAGTACACGTATAAAATCACAGAATACTACATTAAATCTCCTTTATATTTACTTCTTAAATGAAAATCAGCAAGATAAGTATTCATTCAGCTGTTTAGGAGTATTGTTTTATGCTTGTAGTTTTTAAGAGCTATGTATAACCAAGTGACTATTCAGTAAAAACTCCTGGATTTTTCATTTTCATGTTTGCCAATGCTATTGGAGATTGAGAGCATCAAATGCAGCATTTCTGAGAAGGGTGATTTTGGCAACAAAGAAATATAGTTATAACATTCTAAAAAGCAGTTTTTTAGTATGTAACTAGACTTCAGAAATCAGTTTCTAGGTTAAGAATATTTTCGGTTCATTTACATCTTGTTTTTAAAGGAAGTAGAGATAAGCTGTGACATTTTGGGGTCTCCTGAATCAGTCTGAGATGGTTTCAAAAGCTCTTTTTGGGGTGAGTTTACGCTACAGATAATGAAGATGGTAGATTTGTAGCTTACAATGAACCAGAATTCCCTGCAGATTTGCAAAGCACTCCTGTGCATCCAGCCCCTGCCATTGCAGAAACCCCCAGGTCTCTGCTGGTACAGCAGGTGTTGCCAAAGAGTCAGACTGTGGGTGTTTACACTCTCTGAAGCTGGGTTTCCTATGGGATTGTGGATCCCCATATTGCATTTTAGAAGAATGAAAGGGTTTTGCATGTTTATGCACTGTCAAGATAAGGGCCCATGTTCCTCTTGCAATGAAAATGCCAAAATCGTTCGCTCACATTTCCCTTTGAAATCCTCCTCTCCATCATCTATTAAAACACACTTGATTCTCCTCTCTTTAGAGTGGCTCCATGATTCTGATCCTTACTTTTCAGTTGCAATATGGTAAATAAGAGACAGATGCAGACAATAAGCAAGCAAAGAGGAACACATGTCAATAAAATGATGTGCTACAAAGAGACAACATACTCCTCTGGGAAGGGGGAACGCTTTTTGGCATGTATTTGTATAGGACCTTGTTCACTGGAGTCCTTTCCTACAGCATGCTAGAGCAATGGAGATGAGTACTTAGATTACAAGCAAAAAAAAACATTGGCATACAAGTTACTATCTTTCCTGTGCTGGACCTTGAAAAGGTCCTCTACTGAGTTTCTGCATTAGGAACAATTAGATGCCTTGTAGAACTCAAAGCCACAGTGGGTGTCCTCCAGAGGCCAATATGGTTAGAAGAACCAGTCGACAAACAACTCAGAGGAACTGGAAAACAACTCCCAAACTCAGGTGAAAAAAAGAGGCTGGCATCGTAGAAATATGAGGGAATAAGAGGGGTGACAGAAAAAACAATAAATCAGAAAACAGAAACAAGCATAACTGAGAATTGCTCAGTACCACTAGTGCATGGAAATCTGAATTTGGTGCCAAGAAGTAGAGAGAACATGTAGAAGTTCAAAGAACAGGGAATGGCAATAAGACATTAAGAAAGATGATCAAATGCTCCCCTGCATCCTTAAGTGTCACTATCAAGTTCTTCCCTTCTCCTCACCCACTATTCTTCCACTTACACATACAAATCATTTTCCTTACAGACCTCTGCCCTCAGTGCTTTCTGCTGTGTCTTCCTACAATCCCCAGGAGCAAGTTCCTCCTTCACCACGGTGAAGCTTCGCTGCAAAGCTCTGCTCCTTGACCCTCAGCCAGGGCAGCAACTCAGCAGCTCCTCCTTTTTCTAGCTGCTAAATTCCATGAGCTGCTTCCACTGAGGGTAAGGAAGGAAAGCAGCTTGTTATTTCTCCTTCAGCCCTGTCAGGACCACACATTTGATCAGATGTGTTTCTTGCATGGAGACAAGCACAGGACTGGAAAAAGGACTCCCAATGCAGAGAGCATCCTCAAAATGCAAATGGAAACAGTACTATTGGTTGTGCGTGGCTAAACACAAGCTATTATTACATTTTACTACATATTACTACCATGAATATTCCAGCTTAGACTCAGAGCAGGATTATGGTAGCATCCTACTGGTTTACGGGTTCATGATGGACTGGCACACTAACTGAGCCCAAAGGACTAAGTTATGACAGACAGTTCTGCTTCATTAGTATCTGACTTTGTTAAAGTAGTACCCTACAACCACACACAAACACTGGTTCATTACAGCTTGGCAACAGAAGAGGACATATGATAAACTGACACTGGTTCATTTGCACATGGCACATCTGTATAATGCCGTGGACAAGCCTCACTGTACCTATAAAACAGGCTGTATCACATAAAAGCTGTACTTACCACCACATTTCAAAGACCAGACTGTACATCAGCATCTGCTAAACTACTCACTGTCAGCATTTCACCCCACAATCTTAAATAAAATGTTTTGGATGAGAGGACATCTGGACACTTACCCTTTAGCACAACCATTTTCATCATTTCTAAGAGCCCGGTCTTCTCACCTGTTGGTTAAAACTCTGCTTTTTGGACCACCCCACGAGGATGAGATTTTTCATGAGGATCTGATATCAGGTGATGGAAAGGTCTGAGCAGTGAGCCTAGCCATCATTCGCCTCTCAAGTTACAGAACAGGAAATAACCAAATGGAATAAGTAACACAGGTAATAGGTGAGTAACTACTGATACTCCATGCCAAAGTCAGTCAAATTATGATTGCTGAACTATGCCTCCCTGCTGTAACTGGTACACGTGTTAACAAGAACTGTGCTTTTATAGTTCCTGCCATTAAAAATAAATGCACCATTTATTAACACAACTAAAAATACTAACCACATAAAAAGCGCAGTTCAGTAAACTAAACCATTGCATTGGCAACAAGTAAAGTTAGTCTCTGAAAGTTTCGCCTGAACAAGGCATTTTATATGTACATTGATATAGATTTTTTATTAAATGGAAGAAAGCATTAGGTGGAAGGCAACCAGTAGCCCGTGCAGTAGTTTTTTGGAGTTTGTTTACATCACACTGTAAGATGACACCATTTTTCAACGCAAATGCAGTTAGCATCATAAAACTCTGCAATCCACAGCTGCCACACCACAAGCATTTTCAAACCAAGACCTTCACTAGCAATTGTGAATGCTCAGCAGACTGGATTGTTGTTAGAAGAAGTGAAATCACGGCAGACTGGGGAACCCCACACTTCAGCCAACCCTAGGAATGTGAAGTGAGCGCCGTTTCCCACACCTTTGGGCTGACCTGCTGTAGCGCTGGGCCGCTGACATCACCTTAATGCCAGCTTGTTCAAGTCTTCTTAACTTCCTGATCTCTTCTGCATCTTTCCCCTTGGGTGCTGATGTTTCTTTTGCACTACGTGAAGGAGACTGTTCTGCAGAGTTTCCTTCGTTTTGATTCAAACCTACTGGGTCCTTAAGGGAGCTTCCCTCAGGAGCCACGGAGCCCACCTTCTCCTTTTCACACAGTCCTGACGTTTCGTTCTGTTCTTCTTCTATGGTTTCAGGGTGGAGTTTGCTATTGAATTATACAATGTAATTTAATGTAGGTGAAACATATGTGAAATATTAAACACATTTTGTTGATATCAAGACGCCAAAGGATATTCAGATGAATGATCTGGGAAGATAATTATGCTCTTTAACAGAAGTTGCTTCTTCAGCCAAATCAAAAGTTAAAACATCAGTTGACACAACCAGCATGCAGAAATACACAGTTGCAGCTATAGAAATGGTACTGGTGTACAGAACACAGCATACAAACAAATCGATCAATACCGTTACTCGTAAGTATCATTTGTCAGTGAGCAACTCTCTCGAGAACTCAAAAACATCATCCAGAACATTTTTGTCCAGCCCTAGGTTTGAGAAAACATCCAGGGTACTTATATTAACCAACACCTTGTCAAACACAAGCTATATATTACATTGTGTGGACACCAAGACAATGATTTTTCCCCTCGTTGCTTTTCTACCACCTTCACCAATTGCTACAAACACTTTACCAGCGGAACACCTCAGCCAGAGATCCACCACAGCAGAAGGCACTTCATACAGATTATGAAAAGAAGAACAATTAGGTAAGGGAAGGAAGAAGTTGGATAGGAGGGCCTTACCTGAAAGGTCTGTCTCCCAGTGGTGAGGTCGCTGTGCTCCAGCTCTTACGGTACTCTTCTCGTTCAGCTTTCTTTTTCCGAAGCGGGGCAGGGACATAGAAAGTCTGATTGCTCTTGTTTGGGAGGTACTGGTTAAAAGGCACAGCTGACTTGGGCTCGCCGTGTGACGTCCGCCTCGCCAACATATCATCTTTTTTCACATCTGGCATCTTTCTGTGTGGCAGATCAGTCTCCGAGTCACTTCCTCTCCCTAGTGAGGAAGGAGAAAAAAAATCCCTCTTCTTTTCACTTCCATCCAGGTTTTGTCGGTGGGTTTTTTATTACCATTTTTAAATTACAAATTGGAGAATACACCACCAAAAAAATTACATTCAGCATATAAGCACCAAAAACTGAAGCCATTTGAACCTGTATTTGTATTTTAAAATCAGTCACTGAAGGTAGCAGCCATAATATCTACACAGACAGTATTTTTTTTTTCCATTAATCCTTGTTTTCTACCCAAAAAACTCATCTTCAACCACAGGCCACACCATTAAACTCAGGGAGAGGTACAGACTTCTCAATTGCACAGGACAGCCACAGAAACTTATGCCCAAATGACTCCCAGTTGTATTTATGGATACATTTGACCTGATTCACACTCCTGAAAGTAGACTTACACGTGTACAGCACAGGCTCAAGCAGAAAAAGGGCTGCACTCTGCATATTTACAAAATGGCAGGAATCTGTGGATGTTTCTACAGACCATATTAATGGCACTTTGAATGCACACAGCTTCAGCTGTGATAAAAACCTGACAGTAAGCATCTGCTGCTACAAACCAGGAGACTCAGATGATCTCTCTCCAGTCCCACCAGTAAAGCACACTGCAAAACAGGCAGACTCAAGCCTTAGATGGAACAGGGCAAGGAGGGAAGGAAGGGATCTCAGAATTCAGAGGTTAGATCAGTACAGCAAAGACTGAAGAGTACTTGTTGGAAAAGGGAAAAGGGAAAAGGGAAAAGGGAAAAGGGAAGAAATAAGATGACTGAGAAAAATCAAGAGTTACAGAGAGTAAGATGGGAGCTAGAGATGAGTGATTATTTTGTTCAAACAAACTAAGCTTCTTGATATTTACAATTCATTAGAAAACCCCAAACATATTCACAGAAACTTAGGCAAGACTTTTCTAACTTGAAAACAAAACTCCCAAACAGTAGAACAAATTACCTTAAAGAGCATTTGCAGTGGAATTGCCCTCACAGCCATTTTGGAAGCCACTTCATAGACATTCACTGGATTCCCTGCACCACCAAGAGCCTTTTTAAGTAATTCACAAAGAAGCTATTTACATAGGTCTCTCCCAGCAGTGTAACATCACCACAAGCCCTGGTCTGAAGAGTGGAATGGGGCATATTCAGTCATTTCTCCCACCAGCCTTCAAATCTTTTCGCAGCTTTGGAGCGCTGGATCTCTCTGGCCCTTGGCCCCTTTGCAACACTTGCATATACAATAGCTGTCCTCCTCTTTGGGGTGAGGGGAAGCCACCCAAGCTGTGTCCTCTTGCTAATTCACCATGCTAGTACATTGCTAGCTAATTCACTGAGCTACCTAATGAAAAACCCAAAACAATGAAGTCATAAAAATCACAAGTAGCTTGTGTATAATTCAAAGTGTGGGGAGGAAAAGAGGTCAAAATATGCTAGGAATGTTATTTGCAAAGAGCTTTTGTAGCATTATTCAGTGTTTGCTTGGAAAGAGATGAAGAAGAATGAAAGGGAACAGTAAGAACAGACAAGACACAATGGAAGTGAGCTAGTTAGACAAAAATCACCATGCACTTCTTGCCAGTAATCTTTTTGCTTGGACTGTTTTGGCTGAGACCTTATGGTAACCAGCACTACGACTGGTAACCTGTGCCTCTGCCTAAACAGAAAGCGGAGACACGACCACAGAATCACAGGTGTCTGAGGACAGCTGAAGTTTGAAGAGGTGTGGTATCACCAAACTGAGCTGGGCCACAGAGGAGCTGAAAGAAAATTAAAAGATCCCTTACTGTAATTTGCTATTCTGTTTGCTCTTGACTGTGTTCTGATGTTTATTTTTGCATCACAAGAAAACCGGTCTTGAACCAGCAGACAGAAACGCTGGAATAGATAACCAAAGCAGCAGAGGAATTAGAGATCTCTCTCCCTCATTACTGATGTGCCTCCCAGCAGCCCCAAGCTGAGCACTT
Source organism: Tapera naevia (assembly GCA_033556795.1). Taxonomy (NCBI): domain Eukaryota; kingdom Metazoa; phylum Chordata; class Aves; order Cuculiformes; family Neomorphidae; genus Tapera; species Tapera naevia. Next base: position 1,822,613 of record JAUMJJ010000189.1, on the reverse strand, counting down.
CAAAGACAAACAGTTTCTTTAATTATTCATATTCTACTTGTGAAATTATTTTCAGCTCAAATTTGTGAGAAAAGCACTTGAAGCCAAAGTACCAAATGGAAGATGCAGCCGTGCTCTACATTTATAACCTTAACTTTGTTCTTCTGCATTTCTAAGTAGAAGAAGCAGCCAGTTTCCACAACCCATAACAAGCAGTTATAGACCACAGACACGCACAGACCCTTTGTTCAAGGATCCAAGCACAACTCCTGGCCAAGCAGAGGATTTTATTCATTCCTGAGTAAATTAGTGACTCTATGGGCAGGTCAGTCTGTTGCTCTATTGTGTTTTAAACAAACTGTTCTGCTTTACTACGGGCTTTGTTTGCTTTTTGCCAACAAAAGACAGCAGAGCAGTTTGTAAACTGTGAGCCTGACCACAGATGGCATTTGTGAAGGTGGAATTAGTTATTGCTTCCACCTAAACAATTCGTCACCTCAGGATCACTTAAATGACCTCCATTCGCAACTTTTTATATTTTCAGAGGTGGAAGGAATCATAGCTCTATTTTGTTATCATATTATTGGGTTTATAAAGCTCCTATCTGAATGGACCGAGAAGTAACACAAGCAAGAACCTCTTCCTCCATCCAGCTCTGCAAGTACATTATTTCTATCAAAAACTACGTGCAGTTGAGTGAAACACTGGCCTGCTGGGGCCACAGGAAGAGGTGAAACAGGAAGGAGGTCAGCCAGGCTGCAACTCACCTGCAAATCTTGGAAGAGACAGCTGTGAAGTTATGGAATCAGTAAGCTGGGACAATGAGACATATTAGAAAGGGCCAGCTGGACAAGACATACGTGTATATGCAGCATCTTTAGGGAGCCTGGGTCTGGATATGGTTAAAGACTGATTTTTTAAGAGCAAGCTTTGTATCCTTCCATCTTATTCCGTGTCTGTTACGGACTCAAGAATGTGAACAGATAGCATGTCTTAGCTGTGACAAAACCAACCACAAAACCTCACTAAAATCAGCTAAAGCTGACAGGAAGCAGCTACAGGACGTATGTAACCGGCTGCCCAGCAGCTTCAGCTGGGCAGGGACACTGCTTGATGGAGCAACACTTCTTGATTAAGACACACAAGGTGTTCCTATTTGCCAACACCACACTTTTGTCTCAATTGGGAAAGCAGAAGAACGTTCTGTAATGTGGAGACTGTGCTCAGTTCAGTGTCTGAGGGGGCAGGAGGCTGTTTCAGGGAATCAGCCCCAGTAGCTGACTCTGATGGTCAACCAGCAATAGGCTCAATACCACAAGTCACTCAAAACAGCAGAGCAGATCTTAGCCCTGCTTTCCCCACAGCTGTTTCATAACTCAGCTGTGATACCAGCTCTCCCTGCCAACTTTCCAGTATGAAGGAGTTCCCCATCACCTCAGGAAATCTCTCATGTGTCCGGTTATGATTAGCACCAGTTTCTTCATATTACAAAAAGCAGTATGAACATCTGGTTCCTACCAAAAAGCCCTTCTGCCCTTCCTTCTTTTCTATTAAACATATGACATCTCTAAGGAGAAGTGACTCGTGTGGAATGCAACCTCATCTGATGATGTTTGATGTATCCCCTCATCAGGAACGTAACCACGCAGAGGGAGCCTCCATCAAGCATCCCTTTGTTATGAACCAGAATCCTGGTCACAACAGGTGACCCAAGTGCGTGCTGCACACCTACCCCTAGCAAATCCCTCCTCACCTAGCACGCTGTTTACAAGCCTCTGGGAACCAGACAAGAAATGCAGCAGAACAGCATCCCTTCTGTAAGTCTAGAGCTGCGTATCGTCTCTCAAAGGTGTCAAAGATGGCAACAGCTCTGAGGCTGGGAGCTATTAAGTGACCCACTTCTCCAAATACAATGAAAACAAATATGATATTTGGTAAAATGTTGTACATCAGACTTCCAAACTCTGTCAAGTATCAAACATTTCCAAGATACTTACACATCATTTATCTGCCCAGGGTTTACTTAGGCAGCATTTTATTCATTTAAATACTTCCCTTGTTTCTGTGCTTTTACTTCTTGCTCCAGCGTAGTTTACAAGTTAAAACGAGTCCACATAACATCCTCTTACACTGTAACCCACAAAACCACTCTTCCCAACACAAAATCACACTGTAACGATGTCAACTCGTTTTCCAACATTACACTACCCTGAGACAGACTTCAAGCAAGTTGTTGGCAAAGTCATCTAAACCTCAGGGAGGACAGATCAGCATTCAAAGAGTTCTGCCATCAGATTAGCAGGACTGAGGCCGTGTCCAGCTTCCAAACGGCACATTTGCTCCAGAAATCACAGCGTCATGCACGTGCCACTCGGCGCCCAGTACTTACCATCGCTGCTCCCCCTGAGCACTACATCCGGAGAGGGCGTCTGCTGCGAGCGGGAGCCAAAGGAGTCCAGACTGTCAAAGGAGTCATCCCTGCCGTGGCGAGGCGGGGAGAGGGAATCGCTGCGCTCGGAGTCCCAGCAGTCGATGTAGCCGCTGTCACGAATGCTGCGCTTCGGGCTCTCAATATCCTCCGTTTCCTACATGAAGTACAGCAGGTACCTCTTCACAAAGAAGCCACTGACACACCCGTGAGATCCGCTACGCAGCAGGCAACAAAGCATCTTCCCAAACACTAAAAGTCTCCTCCCTCAAAAAAAGATGTCCTTGTTCTCTGCCCCTTCTCCCCTTCAAAACAGAAGTGCAAGCTTGCAATAAACCCCAAATTTATGCTGATTAAGGAGGAAAGTCCACTCATTAGATTAGTACGATGAACTGCCAAGAAGTCGCAATAGGCAAGTTAATAAAGTGATCAAAACTGAAAGTAACCTGAAACTTGACTTGTCGTCCATAGTCCATAGCACAGGCAAAGGCACTACAATTTTAACACCGAGCCTGCATCAGGTTTAAGTCTGCTGCTTTCCCCCTCCCCTTGCCCATCTATTGTATCTGGCCAGGACACCAGACAGCATTTGTTGTTGCTGCTTCAGCTCAGCAAAATAATGAAGCAGTGTGCCCCAGCCTCCCTCTACCTTGAGGAGAAATTCCTGTTATGAAAGAGGGATGTCTTTCTGAAGCAATCAGCAATGAAAAATATGCAAAATGCTTTTCCTGATGCCTCAGAAGAATTCAGTTGTGCTCTTTACTCTTTGCCAGCTCCTGGCTCTGGGGGATATGAAAGCACTTGTAGCTGACCCACATGTTCAGAGCAGGGAGAACAATGGCTGTCTTTGACAGCCCTGTGATTATAAATTCTTTCCAGTGCAAGCAGCACATACTAAAACACTGAAACTCCAGCAGAGGAAAAGGTCAATAGAAGCCATCCCCATCCTTGCATTATAATAAATTCCTTGTTTTAGAGAGCGTCTTAACATTAATTACAAACTCACAGACTGAGAAAAAAAACAAAAATAACTACTTTTATGCAAAGATAAATCTGTTTTTTTCTCCCCAGACAGTAAGTAAAGTCGGAGATGTGGGTGCCATTATCAAACTGACATTTTGTGACCCAAAGAGGTCGGAATGTGATTTTTTCCATCTTTTCCTCTTTTTCCCCCAGAAGCATTTGAATATTAATTCCTAATTAAGAAGCACCCCCTGCTTACCCACTAGCTGGAGCACAATGGCTATGTTGAGCACAGCTCTAGCTGTCCTTGCCTGCCAGGGGTTTACCCATTACTAGTATTGCCAATGAGCAGATCAATCAAGAACTCCACAGTGTGCTATGGCAGGCCACCGCCACAAGAAAGCAGATTTGCTGGAGAAGTGATGGAGAGAGGAGAGCCCTGCAGGAACACACTAAAGCTTCTGGGCTGGAAAAGAGGGAGACGTGAAGCGAGACGGAGAGATCAGCCCCAATGTCCTGCAGACTTTCCAGGAAGAAGGCTTCATTAGTGCCACTCACTACTGCACTGCCAAAACACCACAATGAGGGCAGCGGCAAAGGTCCCCTAAGGCCAAGTTAAACCGTGGTAACGTCAGTAAGTAACCTCCCTGAAAACTGAAGTGAAAGTATTTTCTAAAAACAAATACAATCAATTTAACAAAGTTGTAATTGGATCCTTTGTAATTTCCTTCCCCAGTCCAGCTCAGCAAACTAAAATACTGATAGAAACATTAGACAACAAAGATCTGTCTCTCCAAAATCTACACGAGTTACACACGTCCAAAAATAAATCTAAAAATCCTATCAAAATCACGTTTGTGACACGATCCAAAAACCTTGTTGAAAATCCAGATTCCCTAAATCCCTAAATCCCTTCATACAGATCAGCTATTCTCAATCTTCAGGCACACTTCTGTTTCCAAAATTACAGTGTTTGAATGGCATAGAACTGTTCACCAGCTACAGGGACTTAAACTCAGGCAAAAAGCCCCATCCTGCATTCACTATCTCCCAGGCTTTGAAAACCGTCCAATTGTGAACTAATGAGTTCTGCAGACCTGACTTTCAAAGGCCTGTTGCTGTTAATTTTGCATGTCGCTCACCAGGAATTAGGAAGCAGGCACCAGGATGGGATCCTAGACTTCTGTAAACATGTTCTTTACAGCCTTCCCCTTGGCAAGGTTACTCTCCCAGCCCAATGCTCACAGACAGATACTTGTCCTGCTCTGAACAAACGTCATCTCCCAAATGTTATCAATGTAAAAAAGAAAGTGGTTATCTGCAGGACTGATAACACTGCAACACGACACACAACAGCACTTTAGTCTTTCATATTAACTAATTAAAACAACAGTACGTCACTGAGTGTTAGTAAAAGTGTGATTGCCAAATATAAGACACTTTTCTTCTTGAAGTTCCACCCCCTAAATATAATCAAGAAGCCATGGATGTTTTGTCATGGGGAATTCACAGTTTAAAAGTAAAGAAGAATGTGCATCCGAACAGTGAATGAAATTAAAAACAGAGCAGCACGAATAAAATTAGAAATGAACAGCCCTTTCAGTATGAGACATAGAAAAAGATGAGTCGGAGACAGCTTACACCCAAGCTGTCTTTTGATTTGCCTATTAAAAAAAGAGGGCAGAGAGGATTTATAACAGAAAACCTAAACCAGACTGAATTTATGGTCGATTTAATTATTAAATTCTGTGGAAATAAATGCCAGTAGAGAATGTGATAAAGTGTCTTTTCATCACTCGCTTTCAGCTATAAAGGACATCAGAACGTTGCACAGCATGATTAACATGCTCTATTTTACAACCAAATCCTCTTTGAATTCAGTTACAGACAAGACCACATTGCCAATGGGAAATGTTGCAGCGGTACAGGAGTAAGAAAGTGACCTTAAAATAAGTCGTCAGTGGCCCTTGTAACAGTAACACCTAAACAAGGCTTTTCAGAACTGCAAAGTGCTCTGGTTTTACATTAAAGGAATATTTAGCTTTCAGCATTTATGAGATCCCTACTCTACTCCCAGCTCCAACATCTGCTACGAATCAAGACCCAGCCTCTGGCTTTTGTCCTCGACCTGTAGTGCTCTGTGCTGCCCAGCCAGGTGCTCCACAATCATCAGCTCACCACAGCACACTGCCTTTTGGCCTCAGCCTACTTCATCCCCCAGAAGGGCTTAAGATGGGACCTCCAATGCTCTGATGTTTAGTTTAATGGGTAAACGTGACCAGAAAGAGAGGAGCCTCATGTTGGAAGACACTAAGAAATAAACCACCATACCAAGTGGCACTAACATTATAACAACCTGTACTTCAGCTATTTTTCTGTGTTAGCTCCCTTGCCCATCTTTGTTTAACTTTTCAGACTCTTTGAAACGGGAACTGCTCCTTCCTTGCTGCTTCTATTTTGAAACAACACAAGTATTAACTTAATTTCTGTATTGCCTAAACTCAGTCATATCACTGGTAGTGGCAAAGTCCTGAGCAATCAGTGCAGGTCAGACCAAAATAAACTTCTACAGAAAGGCAGGACATTCTCCTTTTCCTCTTCATTTCCACCTGTTTGTTCAGAGGAACTGGACTCACTAACAGGGATTTTACCAGTCCAAGGCTCTGTGCTGACAGAGGAACTGCTACCAGTCAGCCAAGTGCTTCTTCCTCTCCAGTGGAAATCCAGTGCTGGCTCTCTGGGGTCCCAGAACCAAGAACTGCAGCTGGTGCAGATGCAGCAGCACAGAGCTCAAGGAGAGTAATGAGTAAAGAGTCTCCCACATCCTACTGCCTGTGGTGACTCATGATATGGGAGAGAGCAGCAAGGAGGAAGCTCTCTGTGGGCTGGAGAATGAATCTGCATAGTCTTTCTTGAGCTGTATCTGGCAGTAGTGCTGCCACCACCTGTAGTGCTGGCACTGGCTGCTGACATTGTCTTACATGCCTGCCCCTTGCCCCTTCCATCCCCAGTAAATGCAAGCCTGGACAACCTCAGTAAAAATTAGTGTTCCTAAGTGTCTCCTGTTGAAATTCAGGGCATGCTGGAGTGCTCAAGCGAAAGTCTCCAAACTGCCCTACAACAATCACAACCTTTCCTTTCCAACAGAGCTCAGCTCAGCATAAACCAAAAAAACATGATTTCAGCCAGAATTTACAGCTCGGCAAAACGCAGATTCATCATAACTATGCACTTGGTGAAACATGACTTCCTCCTTCTACCCTTCAGCTTTATTTAGATACTTTGGTTTGATGGTTCATGTTGCAACTTAAAAACAACCCAAACAGCTGCCCACGAGACCAAAAATTTTAAAGGAGAAAAACAGAAAAACCTCTCCTCCTGTGAAACCTGTCACCTTAGCTTTCGAGTTCCAGCTCTTCTAGTTGAAACTCTGTGAAGTAAATGAAAATAGTTCAACCCAAAACCTATAGAAATGAAGATGACAGAACCACGTGATAATGTTAAAGCCCTGTTTGGCATCACATGCTGCATCACCAATACCACCACAAAGCTGGCTGCCAAAGAAACCTTTGTTAAGTTCATGGCTTGGTAGAGTCAGAAACATTTCTGAAGGAGGTAGGGGTCTACTAAGTAATTTTTTACTGCCCCCTATTTCTCTCATAATTAGCAACAAACATTTTATTTATGGGAGTAATATTTTGAATGAAGTTTCCATTTCCAAAACATAAAAAAAAAGATACCTTTCTCATTTGTGCCAGCAAACCTTCAAACTCCTTCAGGTTCAGGGTTGATCCACTGTACGATGTGCAGCTGTTTGCTGCCTTCCCCAGCCAATAAATGGTGACTAATACCTGTGGAAGTTAATAAGAGTTAATTGAAACCATCTACACAGTCACTCAGCTAAACTTTCTTCCCCTCAGCCCTCATTTATATTAAACTGCAGAGCAGCACAACATTTTTATTTTTTTTTTTACAAATCAGAATTGAAAGGGAAGTGTCTGTCAGAGGTTAAACATAAATACATCAGGAAACTATGAAAACTGAAACAGTCCTACAGAATGTGCAACTTAACACATTATCTTCTGGGTAGTTTTATAAAAAAGTGAATCTGTCACATCAGCCTGGAAAATAGACAGCAAAAATAAATCTGAATAGAAAAAACAGGCAATGTATCTGAAACTGTCTAAAACACAAACTTGTTTGTAAATCAAATAGGAAAAAAAATCCCTAAAGACTACTAATACTAGAGGTCATTAATTAAAACTGTTAAGTCTAATGGAGTAAATAAAACACCTCCACACTTCAAGGACAGAAAAGGTAGTTCCATATTTAATCAACTTAACGTAATTAACCAGGTGACATTTACTTCCAGGCTTTTGCTACCTCAAGAAATGCTTAGCCCAAGATTAATAAAAGCCACGAGCACCCGGTTGTTTCTACCAGACCAAAGCGGAAAGAGTTAATGACTTCATTCAAGTTTGGACTCGATGTTTCTCCATAACCCAAAAGCCATTTCAAAACTAGTGCAGAAAAACAAGCTAGAATTGTTCTGGCAAATGTTTATATACTCTCACTCCTTTAGGTAGCAAAGAAATCTGGTCTGACACTGCTGGTGCTGCACTCGTTTTAGGAAAGGAGAAATGAATGCTCAGGATGGTCAAGTCCAACACCTCCAAAATAGCCAGTATTTATACCATGCAGGGAAAGCAAACAGTCCATCTTCACACCCACAGCTGTCTGCACTTAAAACAATGTCTTTAATGGCACCTGTGCAGCAGCAATTTGGACTGGAAACCAATTGTCAAAGGCAATTCAGCTCAGTGTTTTGCACTGATCAAGAATGCTAAAGCATCACCTCAGAACTCAGGGCTTTTCCTCATTTACTGCTTGTTATTTTTGTGTATTCCATGACATTGCAAACTACTTGATTGCAGAACAAACAGGAAAAATGTTGATGTGGAAAAGATGTGCAACTAATAATAAATAATAGCTGCCACTAACTGTCTCAAAAAGTTGAATAACCTGAAATACAATATATTATCTTTTGATATAATTCACACTACTAAACTAAAGAAACTGAATCAAAGAAAATAGGACTAGGAGAAAGCTAAAGGGGGTACTGGGGACACAGACTCTTCTTCCCTAAAGCATGCACCCACATTGCTTCAGTGATTCCTCCTCAGTCATATATGTTATACTTCTGATTTGCCTTTGCTCATCAACTTGCTCTAACATTCCTATTTTTCATTTAAGTGTGATGTCCAAAACCACATGTGGCACTCCAGCAGAGGTCCTGCCAGAAAAGGATACAGCAAGTGTCATACAGACCCCCTGTTTAAAAACTACTGTGGTGCATAATGTAAAACATATTATGCTTTTTATATATAGTTTATATTTCCCTTTATTTTATAAATAACATCCATGCTATTATATAACTGAATGTTTTTAATAGTTATATATATACTTCTCTTTCCCCTTGTTTTTTAAAATTACATCCAAATTGATGCTACTGTGCTGAGGGAAAGGAGGTGGCTTCACCAATACTGATTTTTTTGGTCTTGAAACAACCTTTACCTGAGCTGTTTTTATTCAATCAGCACCACCCAACAAATTTATGTAAAAAACCTTACACTATATGTTCTCAAAGTTAAGTGAACACACTTGCAACTCTATTATTGCTAGCAACCGGGGATCTGTCCAATTCATTTTGCCACTCAGCTCTCTGATGAAGGCTGCGGTATTTTTATTTATCTCTGCTAAGACTTGATCACTCTCTCTTCTGTCTTTCTTCATCCACTTTTTTTCTTTTTTTCCCAAATAATGTCACATTTGTAAGCAATTCCAACTGGCTGCCAGCCAGAGCTGCAGGCTCATGCACCTGGAAAGCCTATATTGCCTACAAGCACACTACGGATGCTGCTTTAAAGCTTTACCTCCAAACAATACAGCCCTACAAAGACATTTAGCCAGTGCCCACAGTGGGGCTAAAATGCTGAAGCTGAAGCACTCCCCTGCTATTTTGTATGCTGGAAACAGAACATATTACTCTAATGATGATAGGAAAGACAGGATGAAATAATTTGGATTTTTTTTATGGTTTTGGGTTTTTTATTTATACTTTTACCTGCAGACATGATTACAGGATTGCAAAGTTATTAGGAAAAGGTCTTGGCGTTTCCTAGAAGTTTACATGGATGCAAACCAAATAGAAAACTAATTTAGAGCAGTTTGTAGCTGACTAAGGACAGACACCTTGCTAGGCTTTAGGATAATAACTAACTCTGTCACCAGCAAACTTTAGCCATTTTCTTTTCTACTTAATGATTACAGGATCCATTATCGTTAGTATTAGCTTAAATCAACAAGAAATTAAATTCAAAGGGATAGATCCTTTTTGGGAAAACAGTCGTTTATTTGGAAGAACAATGAGAAAGCTATCAAATCTGACAGGAAAAAACTGCATCCAGATCTAATGATCACTTTGCTTCATTTTGAACACTTTGTGGAAATTTACTTTATGTCTATCTACTCCTGAAAGTCTATAAAAGCTCAGCTGCACGGGTGAGTTAGACAACTCCCAGTGAAAACCATGATGGACAGCACACACATGACTTTTTTTAGCCCTTAATTAAGTTGAGATAATCATTGTCTGTTATATTTCTATTGTAAGGTTGCTCTGTACCAAGGTGTGCAGGAGGAACCTGGTTAGGTTTGTGTTCAGAAGATCTTTTCAGTAGTACTCATCTATACTACGCTTTTCATGACATAATATTTCCCCAGGCCAAACACCGGATCAACCAGACAAAAAAAGAAATACTCCAAGTCATGTACTTACATTTTTCAGCTTCCTACTATAGTCAGTGTTCCTGGTCACACACACAAACACACACAAAAAGAAAGATGAAAAAAATGAGTAGAAATATTTTCCAGGAGTGTGTACAAAGCAGATCACGTTTTTCCTAACAAAACACATGAAAGCTAAGAAGACGTAGTTCACACATTCATATATTCATAACGTGGGAGTCTTTTGTCACCATTACTTCAATCATTAAATTAGAATTCTGAAGTACAAAAAGAAAAATGTGTTCATAATGGTTCTAGAGTAAAGTAGGACAGTGCCAAAAATATTTCCTTTGAACAGTGTTGCAGATTTCTTCAAAAGAGATGACCAAAGTCCTGACGGCTCTGTGATAAATCATGCAACCCACAGAGATCTTGGAAGCAAACAAAGACACACAGGTGACTGAGGAAATCATCACTAAACGTTAAGGAAATGGAGCAGGAGCTTCTGTGGAAAAAAACATCACAAATATGAAAGTAGACGGGTGAAACAACAAAGATTCTGCCATTTGCAACAGAACCTGCCATGGAAAACACATTTATTTTCTGAATATAAAGTTGATAATTCAGACTGAACATCGGCATTCTGCTCCATTTAGTTTTCCACCAACCTTCAAAGGGTGAAAGTTTTACATTAGAAATAACAAAGCACAAAGTTTGCACAAACAGAAACAAAACACTTCACAATTAATAAAAAATTCAAATTAATAAATAAACATTTCAATATCAGGGAAGTAAGCATTAAAAAAAGAATGGAGGAAACGCGTATCGTGTTTAGGTGCTGAAAAATAAATAAGAGCACTTGAGATTTAGTACAGATTGTCTCCTGATTATTTATAATGGAATTGCCTTCTACTCCAGCATTAAAAGTTACCTCATAAAATGAAAAATAAATGTACTTAGATCTGTGAGAACAACAAAAGGCTAAACATAGGCAATACTAAACCAAAGTATTTTTGATAACATCTTTTTTAAGCCAAAATATACCAATACCTACATACTAAAAAAAATGTAACAGTCCTATTTTTTTTCTTAATAAAACATCAGTGGAAAAGAGTCTCATTTAAAATGTCAGGAAGAAATTCTTTACCACATTAGCTCATAACTTTTATAAGCTGAATGTTCCAAAAAAAATAGACCTAATACATACTTCAATTAACATCTATATGAAAAAAAAATGGTTTAAAATGACATTATCTTAATCATGTGCAATAATGCCACATTCGTCCCTTACCGCAAAAGAAATGCCATTTTTACCTAATTTAAAAAATAACCCGTTTAAAAAATAAAGAAGTCTAAAAGTCTTCAAAGAGGTAAAAAAAAATATCACCTTCATGCTTTGGGAACTAGCTGCAGAAGGCAGTCTTGAACATATTTCTCTGCAACAGTCATGGACTTGGCTTGCACACCTCAACTTAGCTACTCAGCGTGAACTTGGACAGAGCTACGAAAACATTTGGCTCATTTCCACAGCTGCTTTCTCTGAAGAGTTGATGGGGGGGAACAAAATGCATGCAAGTGAGACATCTCACATCTCTTTAGCATCGTATTGAGCAGAGGGCCAGGCCAGCACCGCACTGTTCGTCACTCCCAGCTTAACTCGCTTGCCTGCTGGACAGTTCTTGGAGTTCTGCGCCTCTCAACCTGCACCACCAAGGGACTCTACCATCCTCAACCCCAAGAGATCAAGCTTCTTATCAAAGGACCCTTTTTATATGGAGAAGAGTTGGACAGACAAAAAGGAATGCCATCAACTTAGAGTCAGGAAAACCCCCAAGGCCCACAGAAGTTCATTTCTTAACTAAAACAGTATTTTAAAAAAGAGCTGTGGTAGACCTCTCTGGGAAAAATTACAGCCCTTGGAGAAAGCCTGTTGAAGGCAACAATGACTTCTTCCCAGCCCTGAAGGTTTCCCAAACCTCAGCTTCCTATTTGCTTTATACAAATGACAGTTCTACGGCTTTTTTTGCTCATCCTTTAATATTTATTATTGCATCACAGGGTGCAGCAAGCTAATCACAAACTGCTGTTGTACTTACTTGATGGTGACTCTGTTTGATGTGTCCTGCAGATCACCAGGATCAAAAAGCTGAGATTCTTTAAGTCCCAGCTCTTTGCAGCCTCTTAAGAACAAGATAATATTATCCTGAAAAGAGACAAAAAGAACCCCAAACATAAAAACCTTTTAACTTTTCTTCACTGAAAAAAGGTAACCCTACTGAACTAGTCTCTCCCTGACTAACTGCCTGCTCATGAACAGTCATTTCATTAGCTAAATGAAGAACCAAAGACATTCCCAGTCCATAATTTAAGTCGTCAGTATAGGTTTTGTTTGAAAATCAGATAAATATGAAACTTTTTTTTTTTAAGATATAGAACTGAACAAGCTTGTTGACTTTTCTCTTTCCAAACCCACACGTTGGCAAATTCTGTAACTGAAAAAGCCCCACTAATTTCCCCACCTACTTCTACAGCTGCCAACACAAGTTTAGTATGTTATGGGACAGAAAAGAAAAGGCTGGATTTCTGAAAGGAGCAAGAAGAGTAGGTATGACACAGCCCACCACCATTTAAGCAAGCAATTTGCTCAGAAAACATTTTGTGTGTTGATACAAACAAGTCACTTACTCCTAGTTAACAGAATGGGTCTCTTGCCTCAAAAATCTTAACCAGATAGAAGACACTGGGCAAAGAGGTAGGTGCCTTCTCCCCAAATAAAATGCCTGAAGCTACACTTTACATGACCACTGTCTGTAAGAAGAAACAACACCAGCTTTGTAACACTTTTGATAGAGGATTTACACTTTCCAGAGTGTAAAAACTAAAAATTAATAAATAAGAGATTGAGCATGAACTGATATAAGCCTCTTTCAAACCAAATACAGCTGTTGACACATGGCTTTGTAGGGAAAGGATTACATCTGTAAGTGTGCATATACATTTAATATTTGTTTTGTATTTGCACTCGTGCACCCCCCTTTTATAGAACCATCAAATCCTTCTTATGCAGACAGATCAGGTCACAGTGTCACAGAGAACAAGTTTTTAGCTATGTCCATTGGTAGAACAGCACTGCAATGGTAGATGTGTGGAGAAGGTAAGGAGATAACGTACACCTTGATACTCTCTAAGGACTCTCAAGCTCCAGCTGGAGGTAAGCTGCCACACTGGGAGTTCAAGAGGAGCAGAGTCATGCATGGGGCAGAGGGCTCCCGCTCTGTAAATCCTGGGAAGCAGAGGAGCCTGGGCAGCGTTGGGCTCTCGCCCACCCTGTGTGACAGAGCAGGATCCTTGAGCAGGGCTCTCCCCACACCTGCTCCCAGGCTTTTGTTTGGGTGACACAGCCACAGCTCGGCCAGCGCAGCCCTGTTTGCTCCGTGGGGGCACAGCCATCAGCATGCTAATCACTGCAGCTCTCTGCATGCCAACGCTCCCGCACACAAAGCTTGCTGTCACCAGCCACACCACAAAAAAATACAGACTTGGAAATTCAGAAGAGTCCAAGTCTCCCTTTTTTTCCCTGGCTGATGCTTAACAGCTCTGGAGGGAAGCCAGGGGGAAAGAACAGCAATCGAGAGAGCAGAGAGCCCATAACCCAGAGAGACAGCATCATTCATGACATGAAAAGATGCTTGTAAAATTCCCCATCTGGCTTACTGCTTGCATTATAATTTTTCCAACTGCAACGTGAATAACTCTTGTGTTTAGCCTTTGATAGAGGACAGTTCTGGTCACTTCCAAATGGTGGGTGGAGAGATGTGTAAATCTAATAAAAATGTCAAAGCATTAAAAAAAAAAAGTTCCTAACATTATTTCCTAACAAAAATATACAAGACATACAGGAGAGAGTAACCTAATAGGTTTAGAAAACAATCAAAGGAGGGGGAACTCCATGAATACCTAATTGCACCCATCTTTATGCCAAAAGTTCATATTCAAGTTATGATAAGCAGTAACAAAAATATCAGCCATTTGGCAGCCACATAGTTTGGAAATTTGGTTCTTCTGTGGATGAACAAATGCCTGCTTCTCAAAAAAAAACCAGTGGCACTGCCCTATGCCTGTTCTGTACATGCTTTTATTTTAATGGTCATCATAAGAATAACATTTGCCAAATGGTTACTAAGATCACCATCCAAACAGCTCCTCAGATAGCTGGTATCCTATATGGACATAAATAACCACGTGTGTCAACAAGAAGCAATCAGTCTATATTGAAAGTTTTTGCTGCTGTTAATAATCTCATAGTTTTATTTACAGTGCTCCTAAAAAAGGCAATTTGCTTATTTTTAAGGATAAAAAAAGCCAACAAAGAAATCATTTTCAAGTCACAGCCAGATAAACCTGCCTAGGCTGCATAGCCCTAGCCAAAATGTGTCTCATGCTACTGCAAAACTAAACTTTTCCTGGTTTGCTTCAGTATAGTTGAAATTTTTACTTGTTAGTTCTATCAAGACACCAGAAAACAGCACTCCTAAGCCACTAAATGGAGAAAGGAGCCTTATCATGAAGATCCAGCTCCCAGGAAAGCTTTCTCTCTGGACTACTACACCCTCTTTGGCAAAGTCCTTTTTTCTTCAGTTCTCAGAATATTCTGCTTTCGTTTTAGAGAGAAATTATATTTCTATATATGTTAACTGTAATTACACTTTTTTTTTAGTCACTTATTTTGAAGTGCCACTTGTAGATGAGTTTCTTAGGGGCATGGTTTAGTAAGCGGACAGGTACAGTTGGACTTGATGATCTCAGAGGTCTTTTCCAACCAGATGATTCTATGATTCTTTGCTGCTGTTGAAGAAACTAAAAAAGAAAATAAGCCTAGATGATGTTTACAAGCATATAAAACACCCTTAACTCAATGAAGGGGTTGAAAATACACATGTAATGTGCATGTCCAGCTCCTTAAAACTGGACTGAATTAAATAGGTCACACAAATGGGTCACAGTGCAATAGCACTGCCAGCTGCCAGGCCTCAGTTAACAGAGCAGGATCTTTTACAGTGGACTCAGAAGACACACAATCAGAACTCAGTCCCTCTGGCAGTCCCTACAAGGCACTAACACACAATTTTCTCAGTACATTAAATGGAGATGATACTGCCCTTCTCTGAGCAGTTACTTACTGCTGTTGTAGAATTAGAGCCGAAGGAGGGCGGGTCACTTGGTCAGCAGATCCTTTCCTACAGCCCCACAGGACCTGCAACTGTCTCCTGCTCACTCCTCTGGGTTTCAGTCCATATAACTATACTACACCAAACCTTCTGGGTTTTTTTATCCCAGAGGAAGAGCTAACTTCCAGATTAGTCTGAATATCTTTTCCAATTTTATCTATTTTTTGTCTATAAACTTTTGTATCTATAAACCTATTATCTACAGAAATCTATAGAATTTTATCTATGCTTTCTCTATAAAGTGACAGGCTGCTCACAGAAGACAAATGCTTCAGTGTGGTGACAGAGAGAGGACACAAGCTCAGGACGCACTGGTAGGTTAAGCCCCAATCCCGTTTTGCTTACCTAAGCAGCATCCAGACAGTTACTGTTAGATCAGCACTAAAAGCAAAGTCATTTACTTGGAAGGGTTACAAATGTAAAAGCCATTAATGTAAATATTTTGTTATGCTGAATTTCAGAACAGAAAAAAACCCAACACACAAAACATCAGAATCTGTTGGGCAAAGGCAGCCACGAAGAAGCAAGAAGGGCCAAGGAGGAGTGGGGAAGGATAAACAGGAGCGTGGGGCACTGACTGCCCGAGTCAGAATGATGCATGGGAAGGAATGGACTGTAAAGTTGCTCCTCCTCTCACAACTGCATTTAAACAACATCACCTTTCAATCCTGTCTCACGTGTAACGTGTACAATTCACCTCTACAACCAGGACAACAACCTGCAGGCAATGCAGAGAGAATGGGAGGCCAGAGGGATTACATCTCCTTAAAGGTGAAGGGAAGGAGGAAGAAGCAGAATCATAGAATCACCCAAGTCGGAAAAGATCCAAAAGGATCATCGAGTCCAACAGTTATCCCTACATAGGACACTCCCAACATTGACACCGCGTGACTGAGGGCATTGTCCATAACACACTGCTTGCTTGCAATAATTATTATTTGCTCTTTTTTAAAAAAGACTGATAATCTGTGTGTTATAAACGCGAAAAAAATGTCCACTGTATAGCACTGGGTCATCCTCCTCGTCCACAAAGAGGAGCACAAAATCCTGAACCACAGAACCTGGCAGTTGTGCAGGACAGACACCCTGGAAAGCCACTGCAAATTCACACAGACACACTGCCAACACACAATATAGTTCAAGCTAGCGAGAATCAAATCTTCATAGCAGGCAAATTCCCTCCATAGGATCTGCTGATCGGATGCAATGGCAAACAGCATGAATTTGGCCCACTTCCACTCCTTTCAGCTGCCACAACAGTACACAAAATATTCCCACTGTATCCACACCGCAAATCAGACCAAGCAGCTTATCACCGTGGACCCATCATTTGTCAGATGTGCTACTGCACGGCCTGGATGAGATATACAAACTCTGGGAAAATAAAAGCAGGCCTGTGCAGAACCCTGAACAAAACGCCAAGTGCCTGCCGCTCCTGTAAGCTGGAGATATTATTAGTTACCAACAGCACTGAGCTGGTTTGCAGGACAGCTGCAGACTAACAGGTGGCCTTCTTCATTTCTGGAATGCTGAAATTTTCTCTGTTCTGTAATAAATTGGAAGATTTCTAAAAATACATTTATATATTTGCAAAACCCCTTTCTGAGGAATTCCAACACAGGCTCTTAAAAGCCTTTTGTTTACTCTCAATGTTTCTTCCCAATATCCTCACTTTTCCATTTTATATAAATAATTAGTGGTGATAATTTATTTATATAAAAGCAATGGATCTGGTCTGATTCACAAGCAGACGGAAAGGAAACACTAAAATGCTCACTTCAAGTCCACAAGAAAGAACTTTTATGGGAGAGGCTAGGAACTTTTCTTATTTTCATATATATATATATACTCACACACACTCTCATATGTTTTACTGTGTATCCAATAGGCTTTGCTGCATATATTTTACTTTTATATAAGTATTCTTTACTGTAGATATAGTAAAACTACACCTTCAGGCAACACTGTTCTCTGTGGCAGGTTCCAAATCAATAGATTTGGAAGCAACTCAATCATAGTCGGGACACATTCCCTTAGAAATTTAAGATGCTTAATTTCCAGAAGAGTGACAACACAACAGACCTGAAGGCAAGCCCCACCAGGGCAGTAAGGGGGGACAAGACACCTGCACCCCAAAAGGGTTCTACTACACAACAGCCTCAGTCAGAATTAAATGCTATGAGGGGAGAAAGAGAGAAGAACGGACAAGAGAGGGAGAGCAGGACTTACCAGCCCGTCAGTGCGACCCGACCCTCGCCTTCCAAAGCGCAATTCCCCTGCGGAGCGGCAGGAATGCCGGCCGGGAGCCGCACAGCTGCCACTGGCAGGGGCTGGGAGCCCCAGCTCCACCCCATGCCATGCCTGGAGTGGTGAAGGGTGAGAACGGTCACCCCATGTGGGCAAGAGACAGGTCCAGAGAACAAACAGAGAGACGCTCAGGTTCAAACAGCAGGAGTAATGCACACTGGCAGCGGATGAAACGGACCTGTTTGGAAGCACGGCTGCAGCCCGGCTTCCCGGGAGCACTGGCAGGCCAGAGAGACTGACAAGCAGCACCTTTCAGAGGTCAGCAGGGAAGATGGCCAAGACTGCCTTTGTAAAGAAAGCCAAGCCTTTTCCTCCTTCTTTTTGGGAAAAACAGGAAAAAGTTGTCTCTCCTCAAACAACAGCGCCACTCCCTTAACAAAAAAGACCTTAAAAATTCTGTGAAGAACCTGCATCTCTTGGACCATATTGTGACGGCACAAAACATCCCAGAAACCCCAAATGCAGCTCTCAGCAATCTTCAGATAACATCCAAGACTGCCAGAAGATGTTCAGCACCAGACCTGAAAGATATAGCTGGAAGTGCCAAATTCTACCAAGGTTATTAGATTCTTGCTGCTTACAACCAGGCTTATTCCTAGGTCAGAAAACTGCCCAGACAAAACCTATTCTCCTTTGACAGTGTGATAGGAAAGGTGGGCAAAGGAGTGAACACACTCCATCTCTATTTCTAGAGAGCTGCTCTTAGCATCCAGCAAAATCTTCTTATAGATCCAATCATTAGTCTCATCTAAAACACAACCACATTCAATCTATATTAATAAACTGAAAATAAGCCACAACCAAAATACCTTCTCAAAATCACACCATGAGAATTGATGGGGGCCTCTAAAAACAAAGCCCCAAATAAATTCAATGTGTGAAGAAAAAATTGTGAGTATACTTGCCTTCCACACATCAAAAAGCAAAAAGTTTAAAATTAAAAGCTTGCAATTCTTAGAGAAAATCAGTACAGCAGCACTACTCAAGAAATTGTCTTTGACATTTTCCTAAAGCTATCCTTCACCATCAAATTATTTGCTTTTTAAGATCTTTGCCCTTTAAGCAATTTCAATCACATTTATAAGCTCCTTATGCGATGCAGTGTATTACCAACACTTGGATGATGGTTATAACTGAAAACCCCAACCAGGAATGGCCATATTGTGTATAATGAAAGGCAAATGCAAGGAGCTCAGAATATGAAATGGCACTGCAGGTCCTGTGCAGGCAGTGAAAATTTCATGGTGTGTACAGAATGGATGAAGTTCTTATTTCTGAGAATTTTAAAAACTAGTTTAAAATCCCTTCAGCATCATATGATGAGGAAGGAGGGAAGAGACTCTGTGGACAGGAAACAAGAAGGAAAACAGGGAAAGACTGAAGAAAACAATGGGAGGAGATCATACAAAAGCCCATGAGGAAGTGCAGCTCTCAACTCAAACAGGGAAAAGCAAACCACGGGGGGGTGGGAGGGGTGCACAGAGCACGAGCACAAGGCTGACGCTATGACCTCATTAGTTAGGTAGGTCCTGATATTCCTACTTGCTGCATCAGGTCATTTTCCCTGATGGCACCAACGAAATGTTGAAACAAATTGGAGCTCAGTCAACAACCCTGTCTTTGGGGAAGAGAGCAATCAGATGATGTCCATTCCCTTGGATTTGCCAAACCCAAGATACACCCTGAGTGAGATGGCTTTGTTTACAGTAATGAAGACAGAACATAGGCAGGCAGGCAAAAACCCCAAAGCATTTCCAGGCTATTCACTGGCTCTCATGCTGATGAAATCACAGCCAGATGTCAGATTTCACCCAATGTCGGAGACAGGGTACCTACCTGATGCCATATTCTATGGTAACAGCCATGCTATAGCGAGGGAAGAGGGCATTTCCTTTCCATCCCCTCTCCAAAGCTTTTCCATGTCTGATGATAGCACTCGACTTGTGAGGGTTTGGGCTTCAGTTTCATAACTCCTTCTGTTACCCAATTTTCACGTTTTTGATGAATAAAGCTCACCAAGAGCAAGGTTAAGAACACATGCAGAGAAGTGTAGCCCAGCACTCCTAGAAGCTGCTGGGAATTCACCTTGCATGTCTGGAGGCAGAGAGGTAAAAACACAACAGGGGAAACACCACCAAAAAAAGCAAAGCATGGTTCCTTCTGCTGAGATGGAAAGGACTGGTATTTACCTTGGTCTGCCTTGCTGTTGGGCTATGAAGTGGGTCAGTATAAAACTTACTGTAGAGGGGGTTGTGGAATGAGCTTCAAATAAAGACAAGAATCATAGAATAGTTGGGGTTGGAAGGGACCTTAACATCCAGTTCCACCCCCTGCCATGGGCAGGGACACCTCCCACCAGACCAGGCTGCTCAAGGCCCCATCCAACCTGGCCTTGAACACCTCCGGGGAGGGGGCACCCACAGCTTCCCTGGGCACCCTGTGCCAGGGCCTCAGCTCCCTCAGCGTGAAGAATTTCTCCCTAATGTCCAATCTCAATCTTCCCCCTTCCAATTCAAAGCTATTTCCCCTGTCCTATCCCTACCTGCCCTTGTAAAAAGTCCCTCCCCAGCTTTCCTGAAGCTCCTTCAGATACTGGGAGGCTGCTCTGAGGTCTCCCCAGAGCATTTTCTTCTCCAGACTGAACAACCCCATCTCTCTCAGCCTGTCCTCACAGCAGAGGGATCATCTCCGTGGCCTCCTCTGAACCCGTTCCAGCAGTTCCATATCCTTCTGATGTTGAGGATGATTCCAGAACTGGACACAGGATTCCAGGTGTGGTCACACCAGAGCAGAGCACAGAGGGAGAATCCCCCCCCCGGCCCTGCTGCCCACCCTTCTTTTGGTGCAGCCCAGGACACGTTTGGCCCTCTGGGCTGCGAGTGCACATTGTTGACTCGTGTCAAGCTCCTCATCCACCAACACCCCAAACCCTTCTCCTCAGGGCTGCTCCGAATCACCTCATCCCCCAGCCTGTACTGAAATCATGGATTGCCCTGACTCAGGTGCAGGACCATGCACTTGGCCTTGTTGAACCTCATGGGGTTCACCCAAGCCCACTTCTCCAGCTTGTCCAGGTCCCTCTGGATGACATCCCATCCTTCTGGTGTGACAACTGCCCCACTCAGCTTGGTGTCATCCGCAAACTTGCTGAGGGTGCACTTGATTCTGGTGTCTGTATCATCTATGACAATATCAGACAGCACCGGTCCCTGTACAGACCCCTGAGGAAAGAAATGTCACAACAGTAATGTCCTCAGCGCAACCGGAGCTCAGCACCCGTGGCATCTACCTCCTCTTACCCATCCTCCTACCTGGTGACAGTTGTGCTGTCAATCTGAAGGGGGGCCATGAAGACAAAAGTGACTTTTACTCACACTCACATTATGAGTGCTGGGAGAATGAGTAACCTAAACACAGATTTCACTAACGCTGCAGCCACGGCTCGTGCCACAGTGCTTCCCTCAGGACATCCTCTTGGGGAAACGGGACACTCCCCGTTTCTCAGCACATCCCTGTGGCTGCTGCCCTCACAACTGAACTCTACAGCAAAATATAAAAATGGGCAAGAAATACACAACTAAGGAGAACAATGGCTGTTTTCTAAGTTTGGTTTATTTGTGTGTGATTATCCGGACACGATAAAGCATTAAGGAAAGTACACAATCTGACTACAGATTTAGGAGATCTCAAAGGCAGCCATCTCAAACAAACTGCTTCAAGTAAACAAAAAAAATACATAAACTTTAAATCTAGAGTTATAAGTTAAGAAATATGACATCAGACATTGTGATAAACATTCTATAAGTCACGGGGGTCCAAACAATGGGACCCCCAAAGAAACTAACTTTGGGAGAGCACAGGTTTCACTAGACATACTATTGGAGCTCATCACCGCCTTGCAACTCTGCTTCAAAAAAACAAAAGGGAAAGAAATTCACAAATGAATGAACTCCTCCTTACTGACTACCAAAAAGGTGATACAAAGGAACACTGCAAATAGCTGAAGCTCCAACACAAGTCAGTCTTTTATGCAGTAGGTACACCCATCAACAATAACCAAACACTGCTGAACAACCCTTTGCCTTTCCTGACTGCTGCAGAGGCAACTGTGTGTTAAGCCATGGCACAGCAGATGTTTCTCAAAAGCTATTTATATGTGTGTTCCTGCTAAGATACTGTGCTACAGTGGTAATGAAGATTACCCGTGCAAAGTATATCTATGGGTTAATTTTATTTTCCATATTTCCCTTAATTATATTACCAGGTCCAATAAAATATACTACTTTTTTGACATACCCTACCCTCCTTTTTCTGCCTACAGATTCTAAGCTTCACAGGATCTTTAATCATACCTGATATCTTAGGGCACTGTTATCCAACGCCTGCTTTCTATATTTTGACTTGACTGTTGTGAAAATAACCTTCTTTTCCAGGAAGAGCAGTGTTGACTATTCCAGGGAACCAGCTGTCAGATGCAACTTGCCACAGCACCTTCGGGATGGACTGGGGTCTGAGGGTCATTAATTACCTGAGCAGCATAATCTATTATGAACCAATACAGGTAACTTAAAGCATAATCACTGTATCTTCATGAACATTCAGAAACTAATACTTGAAAAACTACTGTAGTAGTTTACAGACTAATTCTAGTTTTCCTCTCGGTACATCCAAAGCACATAGCAAGGACAAAAGAAAGTAATTAAAACTGAGCAACAGTGAGATTTATATCAGATTCTTTTCTGAAACGCAAGAACCTAATGTAGACAAAAAGCTGTAGTGGAGCTACAGCCTCAATTCATACTTTCCCCTGTCTTCCTACAGAGGCACTTGATGTCAGTCAAGGTGTACAACCCCAGAAAATAAAGGATTTTTATGAAGATATGTGCATGATGGATCTCATTTGAAAAATTTTGCTGCATCCAGCTGTCCTGAACTAGCCAAGCACAAAACTTTGAACAACCAAGGCTCGAAAGCAGCTGAAATTTTGTATAATGTATTGTTAAGGTTTCAAACTGCTAACGTACAAAAGAAACTGGCACCTTAAATTAAAACGGATTTGACACAAAACCTCTGAAAGTGAATGTATGAGGACTGCCTGGCCGACTCGTTACACCTCTAATTGCAGCAGCTACTATTAACATGACTTCACTTTCTTACCTCTTTCTTTTGCGTGGTATGTTCTCTTTTGCCTGGTATACTAAACAAAGCTGACTTCCACTTAAAGCCAACAAATAGCAACAACTGGCCAATATTCAGACTTCTCTCAGCAAAGATGGCAATATGCTACACAAGGATCAGGATACTACACAGTCAGAGCTGTTGGAGGGCCTCTGCGTCCCGATGTCCAAGTGCAACTGCTGTAGGTGGGCCTCAAAAGATGCAACAAAGCTGCCTGTGGAGGCTGGGGGCCTGGCAGTAGCTGTTAAAAATCAAACCAAATCTCTGCTCCCCAAGGCAAACAGCAAAATAGTGAAACCGCCAAGGACGACTCATTCCTGTTCAGTTCATGACCTCTGCAAAAAAAGCAACAAATTCCATTTCTCCTTTCAAATTAAACATCTACTCTTTATTGCCAAGGAATATGTTTTAATAATCTGTGGTGTTCAAGGCCTGATAAACATCAGCAATGTCTTTGCTGCTGTTACATGATACCTTACATACATTTTCCCCCCACTCATAGCTTTGCATTTTCATTCCAACATTACATAAAACATACTGGACTTTAATGTACAGGTTGGGGTTTCCTTGAACACACTTCTAAAAGAAGCTGTTTATGTCCAAAACCACTATTTTTTTAATTGGCTTTTTGCACTGAATGAAGTTCCAGCACATTCCAGCTGGAAAACCTACATTACTGGTTTTACTTCCAGTAAGAAAATAAATAGAAAGCTTTCACATTTCGATGTCTCAAATTATTTCAGAGAGGAAAAGGAAAGGGAAAAAATTAAATGATTCCAATTTGCTGCAAGTGCATTTTATAGACAACCAAAATATCTGTGTAAAAAGATGCTAATTGGTGTCTGTTCTTGACTTTGACCATATATAGTATAATTGCCTAAAGTTACTGAATACCACAACACACAATCCATGTATCCATTGTTTCTTTCTCAGATTTGAAAACATACATTTGGTGTCCAGGTAGCATGGCCACAACTGTCAGTCATCTTGAATATCTCCAATTTGGTATGGTCTTTTATGGTAAATATTCAAGGCAAGACGAGGCACCCAATAGTTTGGCAGTGATTTCTTTCCTATCCCCCTCTTTGACCATCATACCCCAGATATAATTCAAGAAGTGGCACCTTCATGAAACTGTGGGAGCTGCAATCTTAGATGGACAGTGCAGAATAGTCAATTTAAATTACCATTGTTGATTAAGCCCACAGAGGTTGTTCAAATATGCTTGCGAAGGACTATTGGGAAAAGTATGATACATGGGCTATAGCTGGGTGCTGTAATTGTTTTCAGTTGTGAAGGTTAAGCTTTTGGGAGGAATAAAAAGTAGTGCAATAATAGAATGTATTTAAGAAGCAGAATTTCCTCAAGTTTATGGGTATAAAATCAATAATTTAAACAAAAAAAAGAGAGGACCTCTTTTTTAATACATGGTATTGTCATTGCAAGGCCTCCTCCCAGCTTTTTTCACAATGTCTTGGTTCTGGTTCCTCTGGGCAGCAGTACAAGATAGAAAAGGATCTCTCCTCTTACAGGACAGATATTTTTGTTCTTCTGTTTACTGTCAGCACACTAGAGGTGTACTTGAGGCACACTTCTACTATATCCTCTCTCCCTTAGGAATGCACAAAACAACAAGGCCAGGAAGATGAATCCATGCACCACAGTTAGTCTTAGGAACTGCAACTAAGGGGTGGAAATAACAGAAATAGCTTGTCACATTTGTTGGTGGAGGGGAAAGAAAACAGAAACAAAGCAGCTTTCATTGATGATCTATTCCTAAAATTTCAGTTTATACCCTAACCTTCTTTCTTAATCAGACTTGAGACCACCTTTTGCTTGTAGAAGAAAACAGCCAAATCATGCTTGTAATTCAGCTTGACTGGGTATAACCAGTGGCTCTTGCTCAGAATAGTCACAAATAAAGCTGGCAGACATGGTCAGACACCCTCAAACAACAAGTGTCAGACTCCTCACCGGATACTTCAAAAACCTTTGCAATTTAAAGCCGCACTATATAGATGGAAGGAAAACTTCGAGGCCAGTTAGCTGATAGAGGTGTATCCAGACAGCAGAACGAGTAGAGTCCAATAGTATTATCAGGCCAGGCTTCCCAGGCCATGAAAATAGCTGTGGTAGCTCCACAGCCAACAAGAAGCCGCCAGCAGTTTAGCTGATTTAAAGCACTGCAGAGTCCCAGCTCCCAGCCAGCTCGTATCTCCAAACAGCTCCTGCAGACACAGATTTCTGGAGAACTCCAGTGCTACACTCAGCTACCCAAAACCAGCTCAAGGCTGAAAGGCCTTCCTGGCTCTGGCAAGAACTCTGCACTGCCATCCTAGCAGCTGGGGGTATTCATCAGACACAGCAATGCCTTGCCCAGGGGCATGGACCCAGCTGAGGCTCAGCACCGTGCTCAAGCTAATCACCCCTATCATCTGGAGACCCTGCCACAGAGCCAGCTGAGGCTTTACAAGGTCAGACAGAGGGGCTGCAGAGCTACACAACCACCTTCTGTGATGTGGTAACTGCAGCACATGGAGCACAGCTACCCAGGAGGTACCAGACACAGAGCACTTGTGCATGTGAGCCAGCCTGGAGCTGCCCAGGGCTGCAGCATGCCCTAAGCTCTGTGTGGGACTGAAGAGAGCCTGGAGACCCAGCTAGCACATCACTAGCATCCAGTTTTTGAGGGGTTTTGGCTCACGGAAATCCTTGTGTGCTCTGCCGCACTGCTAAGCTGATCTCACACCTCACCCCCGAACAAGCACAAGTGTGGTATGGAAAGGGGCTGGAGTAAAGCGGCTGCCTTGAGAGCACCCTCCCACCACTGTGCCAGGCTGTGCTGACAGATGCTGCTGCCAAACCCAGGCCAGCGGTGCACAGAGTTGCCTACAACCACAACACAGAAGTTAGCCAGCGTTTTCCATTCTCTGGCACACCCCAGAAACCACCTTCCACTATCCTGAATAGAGCAGTTGACTGTTTTTCCTCTCATCCACTTCCATCCATCTTGAGGTTCAACCAGGCCAAGGGCTGGGTCCTGCACTTGGGACACAACAACCCCAGCAGCGTTCCAGGCTGGGGCAGAGTGTCTGGAGAGCTGCCTGGAGGAGAAGGGCCTGGGGGTGTTGGTTGGCAGCGGCTGAACATGAGGCAGCAGTGGCCCAGGGGGCCAAGAGGGCCAATGGCATCCTGGGCTGTGTCAGACACAGCGTGGGCAGCAGGAGCAGGGCAGGGATTGTGCCCCTGCACTCAGCACTGGGGAGGCCACCCCTCGAGTGCTGGGGTCAGCTCTGGGCCCCTCACTCCAAGAAGGACATTGAGGGGCTGGAGCGCGTCCAGAGAAGGGAACGAGGCTGGGGAAGGGGCTGGAGAACAAGGCCTACGAGGAGAGACTGAGGGACCTGGGGGGGTTTGGGCTGGAGAAGAGGAGGCTGAGGGGAGACCTCATCCCTGTCTGCAACTGCCTGAGAGGAGGCTGTGGGGAGGGGGGGTTGGTCTCTTCTCCCAAGTGACAGTGACAGGAGGAGAGGAAATGGCCTCAAGTTGTGCCAGGGCAGGTTCAGACTGGACATCAGGAAAAACTTCATCACTGAAAGGATTCTCAGGCCCTGGAAGGGCTGCCCAGGGAGGGAGTTGAGTCCCCATCCCTGGAGATGTTTAAAAGGCAGGTGGATGAGTTTCTTAGGGACATGGTTTAGTGAGGGGACAGGGACGGCTGGACTGGATGACCTCAGAGGACTTTTCCAACCGGATGATTCTATGATTCTACGACCTGCTTCCTAACTTCAGCCTTGCACCGTTATTCCTCCAATTTGTAAAGTTATAAAGGACAAGAATATTTGTACACTGTTATAAAAAGAGAATAAACCATACTGAAATCTGTGATGGAGAACACTGACCACAATCTTTGAAGTTCTTAGTCTGCAATTTGCTTACATAATAATTTCTATGCAGGTTTAAGTGTTGGATTTTTAATATCACTTATAAAATTTCAGCCAACCCCCCCCCAGAATAAGCAAGGTGAACTACTCTTGGGAAGATAAACCACCTGCAAGAATTTCTGACACAAGTACTATGAGATCATCAAGATCTCACAGCTCTTTAAAAAATATGTAAAGATTGGAATCCAAGAAGTTTCAGTTCACTAAGATCATATTTTAGAAAGTAAATTTTAATCAGGATTGGGTAGCTCAAGAGATTGGGTAATAGTATTTAAAAAAGCAAGTGATTAATCGCTGATCAACTACAGGGTAAGGGCTAAAGAGCATTTAAGGCCCCAAACACCCCTGGGAACTAGCCAACTTAGTCTAATACTGTGGGTGCTGACTCTAAGCAGATTTTGGATTTTCTCATGCACAGTCCTCAAGCTTATGAGTATCCTCCTCTAAATTTCACTAGAACTGCTCCATTACCCTCCCCAAAATCCTGCATTACAGTTATGCCTATGGAGACCCAGCGGCAGTTAGATCCCAGGTTTGCTGATAACACTGTACTGACAAGTAACTTGTTCCACAGTTTCCTTTCTAACCCTATCTTATGTGTTGTTTTAATTACAAACTTCTGAAGACACAGACTCATAGCAGGAAGCTTGCTACTGTACAAGAAAACAGATTTTGATCTTCACTGACTGCATCATCCAAAGATCTGAGATGCTCTGAAACTGAGGCCAGGCATATCTGAAAATACTGATATCTGATATTGCTGAAGATAAGGTATCGCCCATTCTAATACAATTCTGCTAATACCTTGCTTACTCAAACTTTTGTTTGACTGCTGCACTTCTCCAACAGGACATCATTACCTTGCTTCTTCCTTGTCTAAAATTCTGGTCTACTGACACACCAGATTCCACCCAGCCACAGTTCAGCACTCTAAAAATAATAGCAGGTGTGCACACTAAGAAGGAAGATCAAGCTGGCCTGGCTCTGTTTCTTGAAAAAACAGAACAGAACAAACCTCTGCCTCCTATGACAAACTTTATGTCATGTTTCTTTTTCACATGTCTGTTTCTAAACACTGACTTTAGTAATGAAATGTGTATGTTCCTTTGGTGCACAACAGTTATTTATTTACTTACCTCTCTTTGTGTCTTTATAGGCTTTTATAAAAGCTCTGACAGCAATCTGCGGGGATCATTCCATTTGGTTTACCAGTTTGCAAGTAGTTTTACCAATGATTGATATAATGCCCACATTTGCTCGTAATTAGTTTTATGAAATGTCAGAATTTACATTCTGACTGCATGTATTATGAGTATGTATTCTGGTGGGGTGGCTCTGAACATTTGGGAGGGGTTTGCTTGCATAGAGGTCAACAATTGTGACAATAAGGTTGAGTGCTTATGGGTAAGGATGAAGGAGAAGGCCAACAAGGCAGATATCCTGCTGGGGTCTGTTACAGACCACCCAACCAGGATGAAGAGGTAGATGAGGCATTCTACAAGCTGCTGGCAGAAGTCTTACGATTGCTAATCCTTGTTCTCCTGGGGGACTCAACTTACCGGATGTCTGCTGGAAATACAACACAGCAAAAGGAAACAGTCTAGGAGGTTTCTGAAGCACGTTGAAGAAAACTTCCTGACACAGCCAGAAAGTGAGCCAGACAGGGGAGGTGCCTCGCTTGACCTGCTGTTTACAAACAGAGAAGGACTTATGGGAGATATGGGGGCTGGAGGCCCTCTTGGGCTTAGTGACCATGAAGTGACAGGGTTCTCAGTTCTTGGTGACGTAAGGAGGGGTGTCAGGAAAATCACTGCCATGAACTTCCATAGGGTAGACTTTGGTCTGTTCAGTTTACTGGTTGAGAGAGTCCCCTGGGAGACAGTCCAACGGCAAAGGGTCCAGGAAGGCTGGACATTCTTCAAGAAGGAAGTCTTAAGGGCACCAGAGCAGGCTGTCCCCACGTGCTGTAAGATGAACTGGTGGGGAATACGATTGGCCCGGCTGAACAGGGAGGTTTTCCTGGGACTGTGTTAAAAAAAAGGAGAGTTTACCACTTTTGGAAGAAGGGGCAGGCAACTCAAGAGAGTACAGGGATCTCATTATGTCATGCAGAGAGAAAATTAGAAACACAAAACCCAGAACTCAATCTGGGCATTGCTGTAAGTGATAACACATACGTTAACAAAAAGAGAGCCAGAGAAGGGAACGAGGCTGGGGAAGGGGCTGGAGAACAAGGCCTACGAGGAGAGACTGAGGGACCTGGGGGGGTTTGGGCTGGAGAAGAGGAGGCTGAGGGGAGAACTTATCTCTACAACCTCCGTAGAGAGGCAGCTGTTGGTCTCTTCTCCCACATAACTAGCAATAGGATGAGAGGAAACAGCCTCAAAGTTGCATCAGGGGAGATTTAGACTGGATATTAGGAAAAATTTCTGTACTGAAAGAGTGGTGAAGCACTGGAACAGGCTGCCAGGGAAGCAGTGGAGTCACCATCCCTGGAAGTGTTCAAAAAATGTGTAGACATGGCACTTTGGGACATGGTTTAGTAGGCACGGTGGGGTTGGGCTGATGGTTGGACTTGATCTTAAAGGTCTTTTCCAACCCTTATGATTCTATGATTGTTTCCAACAGGCAGTATCAAGTCTGTATTAGTTGGGTTTTTTAAATTTGCCTGTATACTCTCTGAAAAGAAACAGCACAGCAAAACACTGTGTGTGTCTGATGCATGTGACACTCTCAGGACATTTCAAGCTATGCTTTTCAAGAAGTTGTTATGGTTTAGGAAGCAACTACTATCTGACCTCTTTAGGGGTAACAGGAGAAACTTAATGAAAGAAAACATCCGAGAATTGTATGAAAAGAAATGTGTTTTTTTCTGCATATGTCAAGTAAAAGCCTATAAATTACTTTTCCTAGCTTAGAAGTTGAGGTATTTTATTAGCTTGTGCTACTGACCTGTGCAGACAGTTTTCTGGCACAATTTTCACAATTTGTTTACAGTATCACCTCAGTTATCCAGAACTTCTTGTTATCCCAGCAAGAGTCAAATTTCTGACATGTATTAATTACACTGAAAATTGCCCTGGATTACCTGAAACCTCAAATATCTGAGCCTGTTCACTGTCCTCCCTTTTAAATAACAGAGCACATACTGTAGAGCGGTGCATACGCTTTGTGCCTGATCCTTGTAAGTCCAGAAATTAATACATAAGTGTCACACTTGTTATCTAGCAGGCCTGTCAGATTTGGACTGAAAACCAGGCTGAAGAGGCAGAGAGCACATAGCATGGTCCTACTCACTGCTGTGGGGCAGGAGGAGATAGGAAGGACAAGAAGGTTAAAACAAACAACCACTGACCAGAACTCCTGATCCATGCACTGCTGGCCAAGGAAACAGAGCTGCTTCACAGCTCAGCTCAGCCATCCTTAGTTGACCTTGGATCCCCTCACAGTCAGCAAAAGCCTCATTGCTGCCTGCATGGTTAAGCATACATCCCTCTGACACTTGAGCTTTTACAGTTGTGGCTACTGGGCTCCATTTCCTTGTGCACATCACCCAGCCATCAGGCCTGCAGCTTCTCCCTGAAGGTGCTCACCAAGCAGCTTCACAGGAACATCTACAATGGACTGACAGGAGCTTGAATGTGAAGATGACAATGCAAAGACCCCTTGGCAACTCACGCACCCAGCCAACAGCAGGCATTAGCTCTTAGGTCCCTCATGCTGTTGCTAGGCAGGAGCAGTAAAGTGAGCATTGGTTTTGGAAAAAACAGCGAGCCTCCCTCCAACCAAACTGGAAAAGGTATTCAAAGGACAACAGTGACCAGGCAGCTTTTGTTAGAGAAGGTATTAGAAGCATCCAGGAATGCCTAGAAACACCCATGGGATCTGTTGGCTGTGCAGCCAAGCTACCCACCACCCCGCCAACCCAACAGTTATAAAAGGCAAGAAACAAGAGCAGCAGCAGCCCAGGCTGCCAGTTTAAGGCCTGAAGTTTGTTGCCCATAACAGGTGCAAGGGTGAGAGTCACATCTGGCACTCAGTCCAATGTGCCTCCCAACGCACGAGCATGACTTTCCAACACACCACGTCGAATAACATCTTGCTAGCTGTTGCAGTAAAGGAAGAGCAAATAATTGCCACCATAAAAAGGAAAACAAAGAGGAAGGGGGAAAAGCATGTTTACAATCAGCCTCACAGGGAAACACAAGCTGGATTCCAGACTGTGCATGAGAAGTAGTACAATTCAAAGAGAAAAGCCAACGTGATGAAGGAGCATACAGAACGGACTGAAAACAGCCGAGTTGAACTCAGCATGCACTTGGACGCATGCACGCGCTTAGCAAGCTCAATGCTCTCCCCTGACTGAAAACCCTGAAAAGAGACCTCCCTTTCACACACTGCACAGCAATAAATCAGTGCACACTATTGCCCCAAACAGAAACAGACGTTCACCATCTCAGTAACAGCGCTTCCTGCATGAAGATGAGAAGACAGAAGCAAAGATGTGGCAACAGCAAGGACTTTAACAGGACACCACTTCAAACAGCTGAGGATTGCCTCTAAACTGCAATACTAATTTTCTAGGCCATTAGTTACATTGCTTATCCTGAAATGAATGTGTAATTCTCCTACTAAGTTATGAGAGAGGGTTCTACACAGCATCACAAGGCTATTCAGCTTTCAAAAGGTTAATAGTTAATGGCTTTGATATCTTTCAGTCAGATAGTTCAGCCTACCTTTGCATTTTTTGCACAAGCAATTAACTAGGCTGCTTCCTCTGCAGCATTAATTTTAACAGGTTTACAATAGTCTCATTAGACCTCTGGACATTCAAGAGGAAGCGCATTACAATTGGAAAGTACCAAGCAGGAAGTGAGTGGCTTTAATCCAGGAGCACTGAGGAATGCAGAAGGCAAGGAACTTCAGTGTCAGATATTTCATCCTCTATGAACTCCTGACCACAGCACTGGACTGCAGAATTTTAGAGGGCTCTTACACCAAAGAAATCACTGTGTCGGATTCTTTAAAGTGTTACTTTTCCACTAGTTTGCCTTTTGGCTTGCTTGCTTTAAGCTGAGGAAACAAGTGCAATGTGATCTTTGGAGCAAGACACGTTCCATCATCTGCATTCAGCACGTAGGCTCCTGTGAGCGACATGGGCATCATCTGACAGAAATCCATTTACAGTGCCCAGAAAGGTTTTCAGCATAGAAACAGCATGAACAGTTGCTAGCAGACAGAAACTGCAACAGACTTCACGGAGCTGATTTGCAGCCAGGAAGGGGATTAGAGACAGCATTCTTCTGCCACCATCTTCAGCCTAAGGGCCAGGGTCACAACAGACTGTTGCTAACTCATGCTTGCGCCCTTTCACAAGAGGAGGAGATAATAGGAAGTTTGAGCCTCCCTGGCCTGTTCTGAGGTGCTGGATCTGTCAGTCTGATCACATTGTGGAAACTTTTGTTCCCGCTCTCCCCCTGGGAACGTGTTGGGTTAAGGGCTCTTTGGAAGGAAACCTTTCCTTTCACAGCTCCAGTGCTCCTGTTATCTGGTAATCAACATTCTCTGAACTGTATCATGTGAATTTTATGTGCAGCACTACCCACCTCTCAGATGCTGTGAAAATGCAGGGTAGCAGCACACACAGCAAATATTCTTACTCCTATTTGCTCTCAAGATGAGCTCTCGCTGTCAAACACCAGCAATCTTACTGTTCCCTGCAGCAGTAGCTACACGTCACTGAGAAAGACAGTTGAGGATCAGAGATGATATTTATAGTGCAGACCTACAGACTCCAACCTGTGAGAGGCTTTCCAGAATTAGGAAGTGAGAGTACTACTAAGTATAGTTTTAAACACAGACAACCTTTAAACTGGGGATTTCAGAATAAGACTTTTCCAGGTCCCCGTGTCCTTCAATTCTGGCCTTAAGTATTGCATCTAATTTAAACAACCTGCTGCTGCTTCATAACCACTTTAAACTGATTGAATGACACCTCCCTCCCCAACAGGGTGAGTCTCTCCCTTCCCTCCTGCCCGTGCAGTTACAGGCTATAAGATGGAGAAGGATATTTTTCACCTGGATCAGTTGCCCACTCCAGCTGGTGGGGCAGTGCTGGCATGGCAGAAGGTGGAGAAAAATCAAATTTAGAACAGCTGAAAGTAACCATAGCCTCAGGTCTAGATTTTCTTGTTAAGGACAAAAGCAGAAGATACAGTTGATACTTCTTTCAGTCTCAAGATGTGGGTAGCTCACCATGCATGCTCACCAACTCAGTGCTTCTTTTTATATCGTCCTTGTCAAACTAATCAATTCTGCAACAGAAGTAATCTAAAGACTGCAAGTGCTGCATTCATCATGGGGCTCAGGCAACATATTCACATACTCAGGGCATCCAACTCCTCCACTGAAAACTCCTGAAAATGGGACATATCTCCAGAGCATTTGGCATTCGCCCAGCTATTAAGAGAAGTCCTAAGCTTTAACACTGGGATTTGTCCTGAAGTGTTTAAGTCATGCTCAGGAAACCTTTCATTTCTAAGACAACAGCTCAAGGAAGGCCCTAGATTCTTCATTTAGTGCAGCCCTAAGCTGCCTAGTGAGTGGCATTTTGTTTGTTAAGCTATCATTTTTTTTTTCTAATATAGATACTTAGAAGTTATTCTTCAAAACCTCGCCATTTCTGAATACTTGACCAGGATCAGCACAGCAACATAAGGCAAGCCGTGGCACAACCTGCTGAAGGACACTTTAAGATCTGAAAGCAAATTTAAAAATTAACCCAACCTGCACTTTCCATGGGTACAAAATGAACTCCTCCTGGAAGACAGCTGCCCTCCATAACCCCAGGAAAGACTGTCATTTATAGCAAAGGTTAATGCCATGATAAGGGCAAGTTCACATTTCAGCTGCCTAGCATCAGGGCTTCATCACCAGCAATGTTTTTCTTCTTGCCATTTGAAAATGTTATCCCTGGAATCTCTCACTTTATTAAACTTTCTATGTCCAAAACCTGCCCCCCTCCCCCAAACTTAATTATTACACTAAGCCTTTATTTAGTTAGTTTTAAAAATAACTGAAGTTACCCAACAGCTCCAAAACAGGTAGAATCTCTGCTTTTAATCAAGCACTTTTTTTCTAAAGCATGGTAGTTGGCTTTCCCTTCTTAAGGCTGGGCAATAAAACTGTCTCTGTGGAAGTGGGAAAAAAAATAAGCCCTCAAAAGGAGATTCCCTGCAGTGACCATTCTCTCTTGGTTTTTACACAGAAAATATTTTCCTTACCTCTGAATTTGCATATTAACATATTAAATTATTCAGCGTGAATAAACATGATTATAAATCTATTGATTAAAGCCATAGTTGAAGACTCCAGTTGGGAAAGGAGTCTAAAACCAGGCTGTGAATGACACAGGAATGCCTGTGATATTTTTGTAAGCGTTATTTGTTATTTGTATTAACATACTGTCTAGGAGTCCTGGCCACAGAGCAGGACTCATGGGGTGAGGTGTTAGACAAAAACAGCCCAGCAGATGATCCCTGCCACAAAGGGCTTACACACGTTGTTAGCATTTGGCCACACCAAGGCATGACGCTCTCAGCAGCAGAGCTCAGCAGGCTCAGGGCACGGCTTCAGCTAACTGGGAAGCTGCTGCACCTTTGCCTCCTACCCAGTCCAGTTTGGGACTGGGCCTCAACAACATGACACTTTGCACCCGTCCACAGCAGCTGTGGTTCACAGCTGTCCTTCACACGTGTCCTACAAACCTTTACCCATCTTGGCTGGTGCCATCCTGACCCAAAAAGGAAACTATTCAGGGGGCTCTGAGTGCTAAATGAGAGACTTCACCTTAGAAGAAGGGACAAATTCCTAGACACAGGCAGACAGGGATGTTATCGTTAGCATGACAAGTGGTGGTCCCAGCCAACACACAGCTTAGCTTGTTGAATGTACTGTAGCCAAAGAAGGATCCAGAAGGGCTTTTAAGGCCAGCAGTGAGGTTGGTCTACAGAAGCCCTGGCTGAGAGCTGGCAGGAAGCACAGAGAAACCTGGGAGAGAACAATAACGGCCAATTCAGAATCAAACAAAGTGTCCCTCATTTAAAGTTTCAGCTCCAGCCATCATAAACA
This sequence comes from Tapera naevia, assembly GCA_033556795.1. NCBI lineage: Eukaryota > Metazoa > Chordata > Aves > Cuculiformes > Neomorphidae > Tapera > Tapera naevia. The sequence goes on along the minus strand of JAUMJJ010000189.1, from coordinate 1,787,673 downwards.
CAACACCCAGCTGGTAGCTGAGGACAGAAGGATGTTAATGACATAGATGTTAAGGACAGCTCATGAGCCAGAGTGGGATAATGAACATGACTCCTAGGAGCTGGTGGAAATCACTTTCCTGAAGGTGTGTTTTACAGCTAAATGCAGCTCAGAGCACCAAAAGCAAACAAACGAGGTGGGGCCACTTGCCTTCCTTTGGGTTTGTTTAGTTTTGTTATTGTTTTTTTTTATTACTTATAATTTCAGCCCCTCTTACATCCACACATCAGGCTAAAGTTCAAACTTGGAAGCCTGGGCAACACAGGCTGAACCAAGTGCAGCAGTGGGATGGATCTCCAGAACATAAGCTACTGTCAGACCAATGACTACTTCCCAGCACCAAAAGTATGAGAGTTTTGGAGCCAAACCCAACAGCAGGGCAAGCCCATCCATTTCAACCAATAAAACACTAAATGAGATGCCAACACTGTGTTCTGCATTTGACTCACTGGTTTTTGTCTAAATGGGAAGAGAGCAATGCCTTCTGGACAGCATTTGTAGGGTTAATTGGAATCAATGAAACCTTTTAATCCAGTCTGAAAAAAAAGAGCTGAATTTCATAAAGTTTGAGTTTTTATTGATTGGCATCTCACTTTTTCCCCCATCAATGCTGCTTCCTCTGTGCTCCCTGCCAGATTTGAACTGATGGCTGTTTTCCCCTTCTGTGATGAATTTACTGCAGCATCACCCCAGATTGTTGCACACAGACTGTTTACAAACAGCCTGGTGAAGAAACACCTGTTAGTTCACTTTTGTATTCTTCATGGAACTTAGAAATGTTTGTGAGCACAGCATACAGCTAAATTCATTAAACAGGAATTTTATAAGGCAGCTCTGTCTGGCTCAGGTGACACCAAAACAGGAAGGAAAATCTAAATCAAAAATCAATTTGCAGGCAGAGTCAAGAAAGCTTGAGGCAGGGGGGATCAAAACACACAGATCTACAAGGACACAATGCAAACTTTTTTAAATTTAAGAATAATGGTGTTTTAGTGAAGGGATTCAACACATATGACAGCATGCAATGAGCGAAAGCACATAGTGCTGCTCTGAACCACTGGCCAGACCCGAAGCACTGTTTTAGTCAAATACCCAGATATCAGAACTGAAGGCAGGCACAGGAGGAGTAGAGAAATCAGCTACCTTTTAGCAAGGAAGGCCTACAAAAACCATGGCAGGATGGTTTGCACAGCATTTGGCTATGTTCTTGACACTCTGCTTTCTATCAACATTCACAAAAACCCTTCTGGAATGGGAGTACCAAGAACTTGCTGTTACTGGATAGTTTAGAAATTTTGCTTCTATTTGCTTCACATGTACCACAACCCACACATCAAGACTTTTTTGGATACAGTTGTGCCGGAAAATTAAATTTGTCCAGCAGCAAGAAGTACAAAATAAGGATGAAGAAATGATCATGTATTATGAATCTAGGTATCACAATAGGAGCAGGCTCTTTCCAAAAAGAGTAACAAAGAGTTAAAGGAAGAGTGAGAATTAAAAAGAACAAAAAGATACTTTTTAAAAAAAAAAATCTAGTAACACTGAAGTATGAGTGGAAAGAGTGATAAAAATAATGCACATCAGTTAAAGTTCCATGCATTTCTCTATCATCTTCTCTATTATTTTTAATTCTGTGGAACACACTACACTATACTTGGGTCTTGTAATATTATTTTCAGGTTGACACCTGCATGAAGAAAAAAAGATCTCATTTGCTGATCATAACTGGAAGCACAAACTCCTGAAGCTAACACAATGCTGAGATTTCTTTGGGACATTAAATGACATCAAAAAAATACTGACATTTATGCAACAAAACAACGTAAGAGCAAATCAGCAGCACCAGCAGACAGGCAGCTATTCTTAATAAGTTTACAGAGAACACCTTGCCAAGAGAAACTTCCTATGAAAATAATCACAGAAAAAAAAATCTTTGTTTTTTAAAGGAGCAGGGTATTTTTAAACAGCACGTTACAGTTCTGTTCATCTTGGTGCAATAACCATGCAACCAGGTGACTTCTGCAGAGCTATTTTTGTCATTGCCAAATCATAAATAATGTCACAAAATTGAGGACCATACACAAGCTGAAAACTGGATGCTGAGAACAGTAAACAGATTTTATTCAGTAGTGCCAAAACATGAGCCAAGATACAAGCTAAAGTTCAGCCCTCCAACTTTGTCTTGACTACTTCCTACTATTATATGTGAGACTCTTTCACACAGCCTCTGAAGTAAGTGTCTGAGCTCCTGTGGGGATTGTTCTAGGAACTGAAGTAATGCTATAAACTCTCCTAAGCCCTGTCAAACAAAAGATAAGGCAGAACCTTTTTCTTTTCTCACAGAGTGACATTATTCAGGGACAGGAAGCAAAAACTAGACATTTTTTGAAGGAAAAAGATAGTCAACATACAGTGATTAACATTGTAGTGCACAGCTTATCTACAATGATGATGGAAATACTTTCATTTCTACAGAATTAAATATATAATAAGGCAGAGTTGTACTAAACTGCAAGTAGGAGAAACTTTGTTGTGCCTACTATGAACATCAAACAAAGTAAAAGAAACCACCAACAACTCACGACAAAAAAAATGCTGGCTTTGTGAAAATCACTTATACCCATTATCAATTATACCCACTGTACTCTGATAATCCATCACAGTAAGACTTCTGCAGCTTCAGATGGTCTTCTAGTTAATAACTCAGCCAAAACACTTTTCTGCCCTTGCACTACTAAACACAAGAAATAATGGTGCTGGAAAGCTGACAGTCTTAAAGATGTTCATATCTATTTCTAACATGAGCAAATTTCTTTTGGAAACACAGCTCTTTGAGCAAAGCCTGCTACGCCCACCTAGGTTTAATACATTTGTTGGATGCTTTGTGAATTTGATTTTTGAAGGAGAGCGCTAGCATTTTGGATTAATGAATAGTGAACTGAAACTCAACTTAAGTCTGAATACCAAACCACTGGTCCTACATTTAATTTCATCAAATAGTGTACCATTTCTGCTGTGATAACAGAAGCCGTCAGCACTTGTGGAGATCAAAGCAAATTACAAACAAGCCTGCCAAGCTGAACATATGTAATTTTATATGTAATGCTGCATACAATCCACATCCTGGCTTGGAGCTGCAACTAGACAAAGATCATCTTTGTGTGTTTCTATGGCCAGTTCTTAGCAGAGTGGTGTGCAGATCCTCAAGTCCTTACTTTAACACTACAACCTATAACCAATAAAACTGTGCTTACATGATTGGTGTTCTGCTATACAAAAAAAGTCTGCAAATAAGCCATTCCTTCTTAAACAACATGAGGAAGCCACTGCTAAGAATTTCAGAGTAACTTCAGATTTAGCTGGCTTTCAACACCAGGAAAGGAAGAAGTCAATCTGTCAACACTAGACCAGTTATACATAATATTTCACAGCAACGTTATGAGAAATCACTCAAACATGAAATATAGGGGAAATTTTTACACCTGATAATACTCCCAGGTGAGTATCTCAGCACGACTCCAAAACAGCCTTCAAGTTCACTGTTACTCTCCTGCAATAAACCATACTTCTTCATTTTTCCTTATAATAACAACGGAGAAAAACGAAGAATCATCTGGAGAATTAGACTCTAATAGACATTTTGTAGAGCTATATGATATATGACTGTTTGGGTCTCTGGATGTTAAAGATGAAACAAAAGGCACTTTGAATACTTCACAATTAATCATAGGTTTTATCTCCAACTCTAAAAAAGAAAACCTACATATTGTCTCTGCTAGTGAACTACTTACTCATTTTATCAGCTACTGGGAAGCAATTAATTAATTCATTCGTTCTGTTAGAATGATAAAGTTACACTTTTAAAGCAGAAGCAATATCTAGGGGTTCAAAAAGCACATTATCTCACACAAGGCAGAAGCTTTCACAGTATTTTTACCTGTCCTGAAGGAAATCACACTCATCACGGTGAAATAACTGGAAAGAAGTCACTATAGACTATGCCAAGCCAACCAAAGCTAAGATAATAAAGAAAAATTGCAATAAATAAAGGTACATCCCTCATACATGGTCAACTAACCAGGAGGTTGGCAAGGAGGGTTCTGGACTATAGTGTAAATATTCTTTCTCCAGACACAGGGACATGGTATAGGTAAGAGAAAATAAAAAAAAATACACCCTGCTCTCAAACATATTCCTGCTGTCTGTGCTTTAAAATAATAGGCCATAAATATCCCTAACAGACTAGAACACTTGATTATTTAAATTCACGTGCATTCCTTAAAACAGCCACTTACTACTGTAAGTACAAATGACAACAAAAATCAGCAGGTGTGGAACCAGACCCCTTCAAAGGGCAAAGAGACATCAGGATGGCATTCTTTGTTTAGAACAATTTATTCACAGAACAGTAGATATAAACATCCATTGGAATGTTCAAGAAGCCAGAAGCAGCAGTGAACTTCAATAGCCTAATTCTTTATTAAAAAATAATACTTCGAAAAGATAAGTAGAGGACACAGGTATAGAGGTAAAAAAGTCACTTTCCCACCCAAGAAAGATTTGCCTTGTCATTAATAGCCTGAAAACTGCTTTTTTTTGGTAGTTCTTTGAAGATCTTGCAAGAGAGATTTATCTCAAGGAATAAGAAAAACACACACACGACTTGTTCTGTGTCCCTCCTAGTATTGGGATCTGACATATGAATAAGAAAACTCAATGAAATTCAATAGCATCCTCTTAAAGCAGTCATAACAAATTGAGTCTTTCCTGAAAGGGAGCCAAGGAAAAGAAAAATGCACTACTGGTATCTTCTGCAGCTGTTTAGATGAAATATTCCTTTCAAATAGGACTGTGTAGGAATAAAACTAGATAAAGTTTTAGAGGCAAAAGAAAGGCATACAAAGAAACTTTACAGAAAGTATGGTGGGTATCACAAATTAAATCCTAAAACTAGGCAGCACAGATGTACAAAGATGCCTGTCAATCTAAAGGTTGAAGGACTCAGTCTCAAAGGCTACGTAATTCCATTAGAGAACCAAGTTTAAAATGAATGTAACACGGCTTCTAATACACTGAAACTTTTTAATGCAGTTTATATACAGGAGCATTAACCTCAGCTATCAGCAACTAATAGGTTCTGAATCTTGCACAACTGAATTACAATGGGAGTAGTGCCAGAACTGAAAGGAACCACATATTGTTAGTCTAAACCGAGGAGGGCCACCTTCCGCATGCTCAGGGGCCCTTTTATTCCCAGCCAAATCTCCAGATAAAAATCAATACAGCCATATTTCTATGTGACTAATCCTCTTAGACCCAACACCCGCTCACACCCCACCTCCTTCCCCCCAACAGCAAGGAGAGGACTGTGCCACCCCCAGAGGTGACCTCCCGAGCAGCCAGCACTCCTGAGAGCCCAGGAGCTGCTAGCACGTCCTCTGTGGTCTTCCTTGCTTATAACAGACTACGGCCAACTTTTACTCTGCCCTTAAAGTCAACATGACACAGTTCCCTAGACAGTCCTGCAATGAATGTTATCTGCAGACTGTGGTATTTTGGGGAAAAAGAAAATGAGACAAAATACACAAGTACATTTTTCTTTCCAAAAAGCTATCTTTTTGTGGTGACAGTTTCTAACACATATGTTCCAGTCCTTCTAAAGCTAGTCCCACAGCTGGAAGCCGATACATAAGAAGATAGCCTTCCTCTAAAAATACACTCTGCCTCCTCAACGCCGCTCACCTCCGGAAAAAAAGACTGGAAGGTCTTAAGGTGACTGAACCAACAGTTCAGATTTCAGAGAGACTGTTTAAGTTTAGTAGGTTAGAGAAGTTCAAATTATAAAAAATAATTGCTGTCTAAATCACACAGTCACAAAATCAAGGTGCAAAAGGGTTTTTTTCTCCATTTGATGTACTCACCAAGCCTGCAATGGGGGTCGGTAGTCTGTTGATCTTTTTTACCAATCCTGGCTTTATTGCATTCAGCAACCTGTTACAAGAAAGGAGTATTTATGAGTGGTAAATCAGAAAATCCAAATTATCACCCCAGCACATAAGGATTTCAGTATGCTTGGAAAGGAGGATGTTACCTTTTCTCCCCTCCTGAAAACACATATATATCCAAATATCCATCAAACAAATGAAGAAAAACTAGGAGAAAAAACATCCATAGGACAGTACCACAACAATATTTCTTTTATACCCTGCATGTATCAAAATCAAATCAGTCTTCACAGGTTGTGGGTGAATTTTGTCACATCAGTCTGACCCCATCACCACAAGGGAGGTCGCGCCTAGAAGGCCTGAGAGCAGAAACCTAGAAGGCACCTGGGTATTGCCCTACCTTGGGAAGAACAATCTGACAGCTTCTCCACTGCAGAAAAATGAGAAAGGACATACACTTTACAGGTAGCCTGACTATTTTTCTGCATCTATACTTGAAATTAAATGCCATCTTTGCATATATTGTGTGGAATGGAGGTCTGCATAAAATATAAATATGAGAGAACAAATTAAAAGGGAGTCCAAAAACTCCACCTCATCAAGAAAACATCACTAGGCCAACGATACCACAGCTGATCACTGTTCAGTGTCCAAAGATTAGCAATTCCCCTGATACCAAAAATGCCAGTGATACTTCTTGTATCAGCCCCCAAAGTTCCCCACCACCCATGAACACTCCATGAGAAGTGCTGCCATGGCTCATTGTTAGAAAATTCCAAAAAACAAATCAAGCCTCTAGAAACAGGGAATTTTAATTATAAAACCCTGTTGTAACAAATGCTGTTTCTTTACCACCCTTCCCCAAGAGAAAACACTTAATGCCTTTTATCCAAAGGAATAAAACTCAACTAGTGCCATCCACTGGGAACAAAATCATCAGGTCAAAACACTTCAAATTCAAGATCTTTGAAGAGAAACAAAGATGTCTATGCTAATGCAAAACTCTCTAAAAATCAGAATATCCACTATGGAAGACAGGAATTCATTTTATGCTGACACTGTCTCCACTCAAAAACACTTCTAGCAGCCTACTGTGGAGGTAAAAGTATTAATATTAAAGATTTGAGCAGTCTGGCTAAGAAGTTTATCCTAACTAAAAGAGCATTCCCTTCAAGAAAAAAAAAATAACAGTCTCTCATTGTTTCCATCCCCCCATTTCTGAGCCAAGATAACACAGGGTGTGTCTTGCTTACAGGCTCCTCCAAGAGCAATGTCTCCATATGTCACCTTAGTTAATGCCCTATTCCTTCTTCGGGCTGGGGCAGTTAGCAAGCTCATCAGGGAGTCCATCCCTCCCAGGAGTGGATTCTTGGCTCTGTTAACTTGTTTTTCCTCACCTTTTTTCTTTTTTACCCTGAAACAGTATATATAGGTTGGGTCTCTGCAACCACTTGTAGAGAAAAGGGGAGCACAGGAGGAAATGCTATTAAGTGTTCTACATCATCATAGTTAATACAGCCTCGGTCCAACCTGTCCTAAATTGTACTTGTGTTATTCTTCAAGTCCCCATATCTCCAACACCATCATAACTAGAAGAAGCAATAAACCCAACGTGAATAACAGTTTGGGTAGCTGGGGGTATTTTCTTTATCTTCTTGCAGTTAAAAATCTCTGTAATCCAAGCCATCACAGATTGCTGTGCTATTCCTGCCTTCTGCTTAAGGTAGAATCTAACATCAACTATTATGTCCTAAAAACAAATGATGAAAGAATATACTTTTATATATAAACAATTCGCTTTCCCCTGCCCAGATGCACAGAATGGCGTGAAGAGAGCCACACATTTCACTTGCTCTAATAATTTTATTTCATCCATGACAAACAAGTATTACGTCTTTTCCCCAGAAAGGCACAACAGCATCCCTATAAATTATTATTTTCCATTTAGCTGCTGCAACAGGCAACTTAAGACACTTCTTAAATTTTTTTTTTCCATCAGAGCACTTCTTCCAAATACTCTAGCTCTGTTATAATTTTCATCTTCAGTTTGCCTAGTCTGTCTCAGGAAAAAAAGATATATTAACCAAGGCATCTCACTTTTATTACTCAAATATGAATACTTTAGGCACCATAATCAATACTGCAGGTGCAGATCAAAAGCCATAGACAATAATAGAAAGTAAAATAAAACGATCTTAATGGAAACCCCAAATACCAAAGCCCATTCTAAATTCTTAAAAAATAGCTTGTTCAGGCTTCCCTGTGAAATATGGGTGAAGGATAAAATGAAAGGAAGGAAAAGAGCACAGAATAAACAACATTTTAGATCATCGAGTCTGAAGAGGGAGGAAATGGGACAGAGCAAGATGGAAAAGCCTGAGGAAGAAAGGCCTCTATTATTAAAATGTTTACCTCCTGTTGGAAACGTCTCTAAACAGTCTGGCACCAAAACCCCCAGGACCTGCTCACTGCAGAATGTGCCAAAGGGAGATTTCTTCCAGAGCAGACTGCCTGCTTCTAAATTATTGCCTCATCTAGAACAACAGTTCAGATGCCAAAATATAGACTGGCTGAAGCCTGCTTGGCCACCAACCTGGCTGAAAAGTGGCACAGTTTATGCAGTGTGCTCCAACGGCCGCCTTCAGTCACACAGTTACATGTTCTTGCTTCTTGAAAAGCCAGTGAACACACCTCTTCCTACCTAGGTCCACACACACAAACTAAATTTTCTGTGCCAGTTTAGACTCAGAGAGCATCTGTCTTGATGTAAAGAATTATCCGCTCCTGCAGGTTTCTGTTGAAATATGGGGCAAACAGAAGTCCCAATTGTTTTGCATCAAGGGCTAAAGGCCCTTCACCATGACCCAGGGAAAACCATCTGCAGGGCAGAAAATACTCCCTAACCCATGCCTTGCCCTGGCAGCCCCCTACAGCTGCAGTCCCATGATTTCTTGCCCTGATGACCCTAAGTGAAGGATGTGGCTGCTCTGGGCCTCCTGTCCCCAGCCCTGGCTCAGATTAAAGGGTTTGCAAGGAATAAAACTTGCAGCACACACCTTACTCTGGCAGCCCCACTGCATCTGCATCTTTGTCCCTCTCCCAGTCCTAACCCTAACCACAGCCCTTGGCTCAGCCTGAGGTGAAGATGCTCAGACACCACCCCAAGTAGCCAAATTCACAGAGGAGAAAACATTTGCAGCCTAAACCTTCCTCCAGCCCCACTGCACTGCCTGCATTTCCAGCCCCACTACAGTTACAGATCTGGGTTTTGCCACTCTCCCAGCTCCAGATCTAATCATAATAGTGTGCGTTGAGCCATTAATAAATATATTTTCATTTTTCTGTATTATTAAAAAAAAGGATTTTGTATAACACCCCACCAGTTACAACTCAGAAATCTTGGGAACCAGCACACGGCAGGGTGCTGTCCTGCCTACTGCACTGCAAACAGCAGGGAAGTCAGACATCAGGCAGACATCAATGTGACCATAACCAGAAGCAGGCTTTTTCCTGTGCTTAGCTGCACAGCAAGTCTAGATATCTGCACTGTAGGCATCCATGGGCAGGGAACAATCCCAGCTTCTCCTGTTCAACCTCGCAGTTATTGCTGAAAATTGCATATGGCATACCAGTACTCCAACCCACCTTCCCCCAGAAAAGACAAAAAACTTCACATTCTTCTGGAACCACAAATGCGATAACTTGAAAAAGCATCAGAAATCCTGCTAAATGGATCATTCTAGGACATTAAATAAAATCTTTAAAAACATATTCATATTGCAGCACTCTCCAAGAAAGGTATGGAAAACACAGTGGCAGGACAAGTGTTATGGTAGCAATGTGGAACCCATCAGCTTCTACATCAGCTGAAACCCATGCTTTATTTTCCATATTTTTTATATTCAATGCTTTATTTTCACACTTAATTCCTCTACAAAAGTTAACCAAATCACCTTCATATCTAGTCACAGAGGGCAGGCAATCAAATTAAGCCTTTCTACAACACACATTTAAGACCACGTTATATAAATTTCTTCCATCACCTATTCTTGCAGCAGAAAGACACTTGAAAGGCGCTTGCTCAAAAAACACACTTAGTTGATGGCACATTAAGATCTTCTGCCTCAGACATCTCACCTATCTAGTCAGTTTAGCAATACTGACCAATCTAAGAACAGCACTAAGTGATCAGCACTAAGGTCTCTACTGGCAAGTTCAAACAAAGGGTTGAAGCCTACCAAGTCCTGAATTGTACTGAGACTTTGAATAATCACCCACTTCAAGTACCTCCCAGCTCTTGCTGACCCTGTCTGATACTAACTCTTCCAAGGAAGAAGTCTTTTCTCTTGTGCAGTAAAAATGATCAAGGCTCAAGTATATCCACCCTTGCAAGGGCATTGAGGGCAGACACATTGCTCATTCACCGTGTGAATGTCAGATAAGGGTCTTGCCCCAAACTACCACCACTTGCAAGCCCAAGGCTTCCCAAGCACAAATTTGGTCCACATTTTTGTACAGCTGTGTTCTTCAAACGTGCACCACATTCTGCTGTGGCAGGACTGGTGATCTACTGTATAAATGGTCAGAGTGCAAGTGTCAAATTTGGAACAGAAGTGCTTTGGTTGGGGTTGGTTTTGATTGTTTGGAATTTTTATGGGTTTGGTTTGAAGGTATTTGTACTATTTGCCATACTCCTGCATCTAGGAAAACAGATGTCAATGAGACAAGTCCAACTAAACAGTCTTGAAAGGTAACGAACCTTATTCCTTCCCCTCCAGTAAGATACTGCTAATTTAGGGTCTGAAAACCGCACAAGGAGGAAACAGTGTTTGAAACAAACCATAAAACATTGTCCTGTAGTGCTGTTTTCAAAACGGTGCAGATGTTTGTAAATACCCCAAGCTCGATGTTTTTGGGAGCTGGGGTTTGGTGACCAGAAGACATTTTGAAGATGACCAGCAGAAAAAGTTTAGAGAGGGCTTTAAAACTTCAGCTTCCAGCCAGCTTGTTTCTCACAGAAATCATTCTGGAGTACTAACAGCTACTTAAGCAAGAAGTTAAATAACACAAGGAGGGGAAAAAAAAGAACATAAATAGAAAGACTGTAATACTTCTACTGAGGCTTTCTGGTAGTTGATATGAGCAATGTTTCTCTGACATGACCAGAAGGAAGATATGATAATGAAAACTTAAGGAAACTTTAAACAGTAAAAGGAGTAAAGACATGACAGAAAGAAATGTAAATAAAACAGTTCTTAGAAGAATTCAAACAAAATATGATGAAGGCAAACCCCCCCAACAATCCCAGCAAACATCCAAAAACAATAACCAAAGACAGGATAAAACCAAGCCTCTGTCCACAAAACCTGAGTCTCTATGCACACACCTAAGCTATTCTACAGACCCTTCATGCTCTCAGCTGGGTTTTCTGCCCACCCCCCCGCCATTTACACACCTGTCCCGAGTCAGGACAATGCTCTGTTCTCCACTCCTCAGAGTCCTCCTGCCACTTTAATCCAACACCCACACACCCATCCTCCCTTTTCCTCTGTGCCAGGTGCTGGCGTGGATTCTTCCACAGTTAGAGGAAAGACAGTAAAACACCGCGTAGAATCTAAAGCCTTAGAGCTGCCTTACCTTGTGGAAACGACAGGGCACAATGGAAGTGGAAAGCTGCTCCATTCCCACTCTTATAGGGAGAAGCTCTAGGTCATTTCCTTCACCAGATCAAAACCAGCTCTGATAGGTACACGAAGGATCAATTGCTCTATTTGGTGCTGTCCCCAAGGCTGGGCATTCCAGGAGATAAGGTATCTCCACAGCAGGACAGACAAGCTGAAATCAGTACTAGCCACTGTGTGACTAACCTACGAGACCTTCCTGGGGTTGTTTATCACCAGTTAAGAATTTGAAAACACTTCTGCCAGGAAGAGAAGGCGTTTCAGGCAACAGCTGATAAAAGATCTAATGAAAAGCACCGAGACAACTGCCCATGAAATTCTTGCAAGAAAGCGTCAGTTAAGAAAATATTCAGAGGATGGCTGCCAAAATTCAGCCTCCAAGAAAACCTTGTTTTTAAGAGGAAATGGAAAAGAAACACTTTCAGAGACTAAGGTTCAGAAATGGAAAAAAAGAAAGGTTGAAGTGATCTGGGTTTGCTGATCAATCCAAGCTGGAGGGATAGGTATCCAACAGAGTTCTTCACTCAAATAACAGATCATATTCCTAAAAAGAAAAGCTGACTAATGACCTGATTTTAAGGTAAAAGAGTACTTCATATTTGAGAGTTCAGGGAATTCTATTCACTGCAAACCTTCACAGAGATATTTCTCTTTTTAAATTAAGTTTTACAGATTTACATCCTAACAAGCAGCCTTTCAGTACTTGATAATTATTAGCCCAGACAGCTTCAGTATCCATATATTTTAAATTCATGCTCTAGTGGCAGCTCCAAAACGCCCCCAAACAGTTGAAAAGGAGATAAAAATCCACTATTATTCTTAAAGATGAACAAATTACACTGAAACAGTAGACAACGAAAAGTCAAAATACTTTGCTGCAAAGGAAGTGGTAAAGAAGTTTCAAAATATAGAGATGTTCTTGAGGTCAGACAAATATTTTTGGGAAAACATTCTTGAGTGATTGCTAATGATGCCCCTGACATTATTTATTTAGGATCAGATGAACAAGGTGGTTTTCTAACAAGCAAGACAGAACTGACTTTGTCACAGTCTAGTCTGATAAGTGAAAGGTGAATAAAGAACTATGCAAATGCATAGGATTGAGAAAACAAGTATGCCAAACTCAGAATAGCATGGGTCTGGCCCTGCCAAAAACTAAACCCATGAACAAAGCGGAGGCCTTGCAAAACAGCTCAATAAAGGCAACGGAGAACGCTGTGTAAATACCTTCACAAGTCATTTACATGGAACCTACCACCACAGGGAGAGACACAAAGACTTTAAAGTGCACCTATAGATCTAAAATTCACACATAATTTTGCAGTGACTGGCAACGGCCATGGATAATTGCACAAACTACATATCCAATATAATTTCTTAAACATACACTTTTGGAAACCTATCGCAGGATCTCCTTGCTTTGCACTTCAGCAGCACTCTGTTGGAATGGGTCAGTGTTCCAAAGTCTCTTGGCCTGTTCGTTACCAAGTTCCACTGAAAAAACTCTCCTATTTATTCTGTTGAGATGCATGTTGGTTGTTTTTAACATGAATACAAAGACAGGCCATTCTGGCTGCACTCAAGCATACCTCTCTTTATGCACACAGCTGAGCGTTACTGCTTACGCTACCTTTGGCCCCTCACCTAAACTGGACTAATAAATAGCTCTCCATTATAACACAGCTAGAAAATTAAAGATTAAAAACTCCAGATTCATATAAAACTGTTTCAAACGTCCTCACATGAACCTAAATCTTACTCTTAATGAGCCCTGTCTCTCTAAACTGGAGACATGCCAAACCCATGATGCTGATAATGTTTTGGCTTTACAACGCAGAGCCTGAAAACCACAGAACAGCAATCCCGTCTCACCTCGAGGCATGGGTCACATTCAAAACTTCAAGTAAGTCTATGAAATTCAAGTACCTTCTTATTTTCCAGGAACAGGAAATTCAAGCAGAAGCCTAATTAAGCATACGGGTTGGGCATCTAGTAACTTCTCCAGTGAAGTATCTGGCAAGACAAGAGTCTGCGTCGTACACTACAGAGCCAAGTGCTGAACTGATGCCAGTCCTATACTAATGACAGACAAGTAAAATAACACATCTGCAAAATCCTACAACCTACTAAAATGACTGAGTATCTGTTTTCCCCTGCTAGGTCTCATAAGTGGCATGGCAATTTTACATGTGACATTAATTGCAAGAAGTTGTTGATCTTTAAACAGTCGAACAACTGTAACACCATATACACAATGAAGGCTCCTCTCCACACCAAATGGTACCACTGACTCAGAAGACAAAGTTTTACTATTCCATAGCATTACACTTGCTCTGATCTGGCATTTATCCAGCCCTTGCTGAAAACAGCATTCGTATCAGCCCAAAGCTTGGTCAGATGCATTGTAACCATGATGCAATCCCAAAGAAACTCTGCTCACTGAGAAAAAGAAGTTCATTCATCACTAATGACACGAAGAACAAGCCAAGGATATTTCTTTCTTATAGAAGAAAATTATTCTCATGACAGAGTAAATAATAAATTCCATCAGTAATTCTTGACCACAATCACTTTAAGTTCACTCAGCCTTATAGCCACTTCTCACTTTTTATTTAAATACTATTAATCTATGTGTGACTAACCTCACTTTTTTATTTAAAAGTAAAAACGACAAAACTTTCTTTTTAAGAGCAAATATGCCTACCATGCACTTCTGAAGGGAACTGCCTTTCCTTGATATTATCCTACACAAGAAAAAGTGTAAAAACTTTCCAAATTCATTGTACATACTCAGTTTTACCAAGATTACTTAAACAATAAAATACCTTTGGATTTGCTCTTTCAAAAAAATAAAGCACAATGCACAGAGAATCCTGGTTTCAAACAATAAGCATAATTTCTGCACATACTACTCATCTACATAACACATAATACACAAAATAAGTATCTATAAGAAACAAAGAAAAGTTTGGGAAATGCTCATAATTGTATATGCACATGACATCCATCTTTAACCACATACAGTTATTCCTCTGTCACTTTTATACATTTATGCCATGGCTTCTCAAGGTATGGAGTTAAATTATTCATTAGAACTTCTATGCTTGAAAAAAAATCAAAGATTTATTATGCTTCCATTTACTGCTACAAACTGATTCACATGCATACATGAAACAGACATGGAGCTAAACTTCTACATACAGAACACAAGGTACCACATAATTGGCTTTGCAGCTGGACTCCACTTGTTGTTTAAGGTCCAGGATCTATGTTCCAGCTGTTAATTGTTACTCTTCTTTATGGTTTGGTCCATTCCTAACACTAGTCTCTCATTGCCACTAACAGGAACTTTCAGGGTGGCTGGACTCCTAATACTGCTTGATTCCAGAGAAAGCTTGAGACAAAATATGATCCCAATTGCATGTCAGAAGTGCTTAAAGATATATTGGATATTTATCACCTTTGGATAGTGACATCAAAACAAGTAATTAACCTGGATCTTCCAAGTCTCACAAGCCCACAGAGACACCTCTGACTGCTGAATGCCCAATGTGAAAGGAGTCCTGCAGCAGCAGAGCCTGACAAGGGAAGGTGGATGAGGAGAAGGGAAAGAAACTGCTCACCTTAAAAACACACTTGCAAGATTACTAGAGCTGCAACAGCTGGGGCAAGGTTCTATGAAAACATATGCATTTTTGTCCTCATGTAGGGATTATTAAACTTCTTAGTAGCAATTGTTGCATGGTTAGAAATAAAAGCGACTTCAACTTCCTTGTCTGCTGTTTCAGAAAACCAACTGAACTACCCAAATCAGTGGGGCAGGCAGAGGAGATAACATACTTTTTCTTTTGCAATCAACCTTCAAATGTCTGAATTTGTAGAACAGGAACACCTAAGCATTGCAACAAACAGATGTGATTTATTCCTGATTAATCCTCTAGCTTCTTATGATATCTGGGTCAAACCTAAACTTAAAGCTATATAACGGGAAAAAAAGGACCATGTGCTGGAGTGGACACTGGGGATTTCTAGTGATATATCCTGCTACTGGCTCTGTGTTCCTGCCTCATACAGCTTTCCACTACATCCCCAGGAGGGCACATTTGCCCATCCATGCAGAAGTGCAGCCAGGAAACTCCTCAGTCTTTGCATATGAGAATTTAATACACAAAGCAGGAACAGAGCAAGAATTGCCTCTGCCTAGCTATGATGCTCCTTGTCGAAATCACCATCTGCACTGACGTCAGACAGCTATGCTAAAAAGCCATGAACTCACTTCAGACAAACAAAAGTCACAGTCACTGGCTTCTGAGCACAGCTGGGTGAACAATCAGCAGCACTGTCAGGGCAACAGCACAAGAGGGCTTTCAAATCCCCAGGAAGAAGGAAGGGCTCGCGTTACTCTCATCTGTCAGCTCGCTGGTTTCTGGCATTCTGCATTGTTTAAATATGCTCCTCAGCTCCTGAGCTGAGCGCAGCAAATTACAGCAAGCCATGCAATGGGCCAGATCTAGACACCAGCCACGACATAAATACTATCAGAGAGGCAGGCAGAAGGCTTGTGGGTGCCTGTGGCTTGCATATGAGTGCAGGGCTGCTCTGCTAGTCAGGCTGGTGGTCCATATTTCCCTCCCAAGAGTCCAAGCTGCACCACACAGCTGCATTAGTTTCCATTTATTAAAACTAGTTGCTAGATGTGAGTGAATCACTTAAAACCGGCATAGTGCTACATGCCTGAGTTTGCAGGATGTGTAGGCCACAGACAGTGGGATCAGCTGGAGCTTGGCCTGGAGCTACAGTGTCTAAAGCTCCAACAATTCCACTCTAGATATAGACAAAGATTTCCCCTGCAACATTTTGTACATGGCTTGTCTGATTGTTTGGGGAATGGACTCTGGCATAGTCGCTTATGCCCATCCCACACCTTCTGCAAAATGCCAGCAGAGTCAAGATGGTAGCTGGAGACACATTTGGGAGACCCAGAGCATACTGGCTGTGTCCCAAATTACTGACAACAGTTTCCAATCCTCTATCTGCTAGGATCCCTCATGTTCTGAGTAGGTGTTCAATCCTAATTGCAAATTACAAGAGGCAAGGAAAACACTGCAACAGCCATGTGGAAGTGAACACGGCTCCACGCGCACAAGGACATCAGGCACACAAGTGTCTGGCTATGACTTGCCACTTAGTGACACCAGCAATGAATACTGTCCTGTGGAGACAGACTGCAGCAAGTTCAGCTTCTCCCTAAAAGTTCGACAAATCAGATAAATGAAGCCAAAGGCAGTGTAATTCTTCCATCATCAGAAACCTAAAATAGCTATAATTTCTTGCCTTCGGTAGCTTGTCACAGACTTTGGGATCACATTGTAATCTTCTTGTTTGAGGTCAGCTGTGATGAAGGCACAACAGATTGGGAAGAGGTAGAGAGAGCACTTAAATGCTACTAGATTTTGCTCATGAGGTACCCAGGTAGGTCTCATAAACCAAAAAACTCCTCTCTACAGAGATAATTATTGCCTGTGGCAGCCTCACTAGCACTTCTTCATTGAACAAGAGATAAAAAATGAACTTTAAGTGCTTCACCTGCTGAAACCTGTACTTTTTGAAGATATATTAGAAGCTCTCAGTGTTACACCCCACATTTCCTTTGAGTTCTTTAATAGTGGACTTTGAACTAGTGAGGACCACACTTCACTGTCGGCCTCATAATTTATTCATCACCAGAAAGCCAGATTCAAAGGTCAGGTTGGTAGCTCTCTGGTTAATGCTGGTAGCCTATAGTTCTATCCACCAGCCACAGCTGCCAGGAGCAGAACACAATACCAACATCACAGTGTCTCAGATTTGAGGTTGAGGAGACGGATCACTTCAGATTGGTTTGCAGTGATCCACAGGTGGTAAACAAATCCAAGCAACTCACTCAGCATCCCAGAACAATTTAATAGTATAACCAAGTAGTGTACCTTGACTTGCTTATTACTGGAGCTCACAGACTCTTCAGAAATACATAATTACGCATTTCCTTACCAAAACATTAGTCAGCTAAGCTGTACCTATTAAAGATCTACAGCATTTAAATCAGAATGCCTCTGCTTACTTGCAGATAAGATTACCATCTAATCTCAAAACTCACATCCCGTATTTTTCATGCAACACAATTCAACCTTAGAGCACAGTGAAATGATTCAGCACACAGTGCTTTCCTTGAGCACCCAGAGGAGAGAGACCTTGTGCAAGAGGCAATCCTTAAATACAAAGAGGTAAACTACATGCTCCTTTCGAGTTACACAACTTCTGATCAACAATAACAACTACTTCCCTCCTCCCAAAGCCACTCCTCAGCAAAGACATGCAACCACAATCAAACTAGATCGTATCATTTCCTTTAAATTTTCTCCCCTTTAACAACTAAAGTTCAAGCAGTCTGATTAATGACACCGGTGAGATGCACAACAGTACTTACACAAGTAGGTTTCAAAGCTATTGTAAGCTACCTAAAGCTGGGTTATGGGATATTAGTTCAACTCTACTGCTGAAAAGTTTCCAAGTTGCAGTACCTTTCGTAGTATAAAACTTAACCAATAGTTGCAATGGTTCCAGCTAATTATCTCAGGAGATCTCATTTATAAATTTCAATATACGGTCAGTTCTGGAGAAGCTTTGCCCTCTGCTGTGCAAACATGGCTTTTACCAGCTTGTGAAAACCCTGCACACTCAGGGAAAGAAATTGGTCTGTACAGGTGATTCAGAATGGTGGATTCTCCCAATCTCCTGACTACCTGCAGGGGATTTTCAAAGAACTGTGGGAGTTAGGGCACACATCCAAATTCATCTTAAAAGTCACCAGCTTTGGCATCTAAACCCACAACACGCTTTTGGAAGACTCTGCCTAACACCTACCTATTAAAACCACAGAGAGGAATGTGCAAAAGCTAACTTGCATCTCTTGTCCAAAAACTACAAAATGCATCATTCAAATACACCTTTAGGTAAGATTTAGGGGATGCTTAACCTTTCCAGAAACTATAAAACCAGCTGAGTATTGATGGTATTCAGATGGCTAACTCTTGACAGTGTTTGGAGGTGGAGTTGGTCCAAAACACCTCACTGTAGCAGAGGTGTCTGCAGGCAGGTGTGGAACACCATTGGCCAATCTGTGGTTAACATCTTTAAATAAAAGGAAACCAAAAAGCAAACATCACTTTTACTTTGCATAACTCAACTAAAGAGCTGGGGTGGAGCGAGGGAAGCACTTTGCAAAACCTGTTTTCTTTAAGCCACATTTCAACCCTCACCATAACAATAGCTTTGGCACTGAAATGATGCTGCAATGAAATACCAGTGTGCACAACGTCAAAACCTGCAAAAGGAAACCAACAATTGGACATGCCAGCTAAAGTTCATTCCAGCTTTAGTCAAGATTATATTAAAGGCTCAAAACTATGTTACTTACTCACACAGAAGAATGCCATTTTCTAATCCAGAACGAAAATCTTTCTCACCAAAACTTCTGCCTGTTACTTGCTGCAAAAGATTAGGGGAAACAAAAAAGAGTGACATCTATTAGAAGGTGTGCTTTACAGGAGCAATTCATAACATTCAGTTAAAGCATCTGCTGCATAGGAAACGTCTGAGCTTTACAGGTCTTGCCAAAGGACTGAGATGTGTCTAGCAAACAGTTCCCTCCTTCCCATTTCATCAAGTTACTTAACACATAGAACAGAGTATTTGCTCTGGTCAGCGCAATTACAGATTATAACAGAGCTGTTTTCTAGAAGTAAAAACCAAAAATGACAACCCAAACCCTACAATGTAATCTTCAGAATATATTTAAAATGTTATTCTACAGCATTTTGAATTTTAAAATTATTGTATTTAGACGAACTATGTATCTTACTGGGTTTTTGTGCACCAGACTTGAAGTTTAGGTCTTTATCCTATCACCTTTATAGATTAAGTAAAGGCATCTGGAAGCACCTGAATGACTTAGAGCCCTTCAGACACATGGCACAATACTCCTGATCACACTGAGTGATATTTTACATCATGAAGTCAACTGTGAGTGTGAATACAAACTCAGTGGAAGCTCAGGTTTAGGCACCTACTCAGTCTGTAAGCTGCAAGGGATGGTAGGACCAGGAGGTACATTGTACATTACAAGCTCTAAGTTAGTCTGTGCTGCTAGGAATTCCAACCTCACCTGAGGGTGCTGGATGCTGCAAGCATGACCCATTATGACTCACTACCATGCTGACCATGGCTTGCCATTCATCCTCAAATCATTCTCAACAGATGATGTGTTCAGTTAAAAGTAAAGAACGCTTTATATTACCACCACCAAATATATAAAAATAGTTGCTATGTTTAGAGAGCACTGAACAGGAACAAAACAAAGCAAAAAAGCCTGCCTCATTTTCAATTGTCCTCCAGGAGATGATCTCCTCACTCAGCCAAAACATTGACCGGATGCTTATAGAGTTCTCATGGCTTGCATCCAATCTTTCAGCAAGACCCTTGCTCTGGGCGTTGCTTCTGCCATAGAGAATAGTGACCTGGGGACACATCTGTCCTGACGTCCCCATTTTCTCCTTGCTGTTCCATTCAGATACAAGACCCTTCCCCTCCCAATTTCCTGTCATAAAGACAGCAATTTATAAAAACTGACAAGTTTGGCACTTTCCCACGGGATTAGCGAATGCACCAGATTCACAAATGCCAGTTATAGCTATGCACAGTCTTACACAGAGAACAACACTTTTTTGAACTGAAGTGCAAATGCAAGGCTTAATTCCCCACTTAATTCTAAACATATTGTTTTTTCCAATGTGAAGGAACTTCTCCCAGAAAACTGGTACGACAGCGTGCAAGTGTATCAGAGCCATCAGTTGACAATTATATTTTATACAAATGCATGAAGCAGAACAAGGCACTATGTCTCTCTCATACCTCAGAAGAAACCAGATGCGATTTGCCAGTAGTAAATCACTCCTAATAATTTAAACTATCTCTAATCAGAATAGAATCCTCTGCAGAAGGACACAGGGAAATAATGACAATAAAAAAACTTAGCATTTGGGATGAATGATGGATGAAGCACATCAAAAATGACTCATTTCATCTATAGAATAAAAAAGTACATCAGAGAAAGGAGTAGAAAGAGCTATTTCATAACAGCTTGACCAGTAGTGGGTTTTTTTCATCTATGCAGAAAAAAAAAAAAAATCAAACCCACAACATAGTCATCTCACTCCTCAACATCAAATGTTCCAGCTATGGAAGTCAATCTTTTTATGTGTTTGTTGAACACCCTCATTCAGCAGGCAGCAGTACTGAAACTGTCAACACAATCCAGGAAAGAATTTACCTGCCAAAAGCTGTCACCTGAGTATTGCTGTCATTACTGCTGATGTAGGAAGGTTTAATACACAATTTCTGGCCACATGAATAAAATAATAAAATGCAGAAGCACAGCTGGAACAACAATTCATCCAGCAAGAGGTACAGCAAAAAGTGACAGCAGGTGAGGAAACCCAGGAAGGTCGAGGAATAGCACATGCCTGTTTGAAAAGGAACTGGGTGTAAATGAGGCATGGAAAGGTTTATGTCTATTCGAGATGATCCAGCTGCAGAGGGGAAACATTAATCAACTACAACCCTGATTTAGCCAATTAAAATGTAAGAACAGTTCAACAGAGAAAGGCTGGAAACTAAAAATAATCACGAAAATGACATTATAAATGACAACAGTAACCCAAAAGGAGACTAAGAGCAACTAAAAGCTAGGTCCACCTTTTCCAGAGGACATCAGAGCTCAGTTTCTTGGCATATGCACCCATGTAAGTGCGCACACACACACATCCTGCCCCCGCAGAGGCCACTTTGGGCCACAGCCTTAAGAACAAGCAGAGCATGCCCACAGGGCAGCCTCCTACACAGCTCAGACAGCCTCTGCTCAGCACACTGACAGCCAGAGGAGGGACTTTGAGCAAAAGGACTGGCATTCTCGTATTTGCAGAGTCCCACAGAGCCAAGTGTGGCCTCAAGTCTGCCCAAACCAGTGCAAAAAGGAAAGCATGCGCGTTAGTCACGTCATCACAAAACCACTGCACGTGTCACAGGACTCTGTTCACATTGTTAGTGCAAGCACTGCTCTGTTCCTACCAGCTTGTCTTCTATCTCTGTGACACAGCCTCCAGTCTGACAGCTGGATGAAATCGGCAGCTCAAAGGTACAGAACAGCTCACCTGGACAATACACGAGGAAGAAGCAGGATACATGGAAGAGTTCCCTATTCACTTCTGTAAAATTCTGTAATACCCTGCAGTGCAGGGGTACCAAAGTTAGAACAAAGCACCTTAAAGGCAAAACACAAGCTGTATCCTGCTAATAATTAATTTAAAAAGCCTGCTACTTCTTTAATAAATGCTATTAAAGCTGAAAGGAAAGGAACTGTAACTTAGGAAAAAACTTAAAAAAATAGAAAGCAGAAGTGAAACACAACATAATTTATTGTTGTGTTTCATTTATGAGGAGGAGTTGGTTTTATCCATCATCTGGATGATATTTTCTTCTCTATAAAAAGCTGCAAGCATCTTCAATCAGAGCAATTATTTGACCGCTGGATGCATTTCTCAGTTTCACTGCCACTTAACAATCCAAAAAATGAACCTAAAATGAATAATAAAAGTTTTTCCAAAAGGAATAGTAGGAGATGAAACCACAGCACACTCTCTATCACAAGCATGTAACAACAACTTTTATATGCATTTACACACAGTAACACTTCTTACGTATAGCATTGTTGCTGATTAACTCCTTTGTTCTTTGCAGTTACTCGTGCCACTAAATTTATGTCATCAAGGATGGCTGTCATCCAGCCTCTAACCAGTGCCATATTACACAACTCTGTTTTCACTAAGCTTCAGTTCACATTGTTTTCCTTGCATTTTGTATTGCTGCTGGTGCTTCCTGAGATGGATTTTGCAAAACCTCTGCCAAAACAGCTTAAGGGCATGAAAAAGAAAAGGTGACAAATTAGTGAGCAGGTGGTGGCCTTAGGTGAAATTTATCTCAGCCAACAAGATATAAGTAGTTGAATAAACACTGGGTCATCAGGGACAACACTTAGAAAATGAAGCTAATGATTTTCAATGGGCACATCTGAAAATAGCATGTAATGCACTAACAAAACACAGACACAGCAGAAAGAGGTCTTTGTTACTCATGCATTTTGGAGAGCTTGTGGAGCATGGCAGCAAGGAAAGAAAGATTTTCAAAAAGTCTGGTAGGCTG
The DNA here is from genome assembly GCA_033556795.1 of Tapera naevia. Classification (NCBI taxonomy): domain Eukaryota; kingdom Metazoa; phylum Chordata; class Aves; order Cuculiformes; family Neomorphidae; genus Tapera; species Tapera naevia. The sequence continues at coordinate 1,764,710 of JAUMJJ010000189.1, read as the reverse complement.
TTCATTTCTCTGTTCATGCATACACTGCATGTCCATTCTGTGCAACTATTTTCCCCATGTAATTTTTACTTAAATGAAGAAAGTTGACCCTGCCACTTAACCAGAAAACATACTTTCACATATCCCTGAAGTAAAAGCATAGGTTTAAACTGTAATAATTATGATTTAAGTAAAAGAGGCTTAAACTGTAATAATCACAAGTAGGTAAATAAAAAGCATTGGATCATGTAAGCAGCAGGTAACACACGCCACCAAAATAAGTATGACAGGTCAGGGCATCATGATTTGGCATCTCTAGAGTAACGAATTCCTAACACCCCATTTCGCTTAAGCTAATAACATGAATATGCAAGTTTTTCACGTAGCAGAGACAGAAGATGTCTGAACTAAACAACAGTGACAAATTTAAAGCCAGCTCTACATTTGCAGACTAGAGTTGTACTACATTGCTATGATAACACAATGGGACCTGGAGAGCCTTCCTCGGCTCCTGGTTCTGCCATGTCCTGCACATGCAATGCTTTGCACTGTCTGCACATGTGGACACAGCACATCATCTAGGCATGAGCTCTTCCTCTCTTACTCCACAGCAGAGGGATTTAAATTGCTAATATCAAACCAGTATAAGTCAGTCCTGAACAGTTTTATTAGAAATATTAGGAAGCGAGTTGATTTGGCACAGAAACTTGAAGACTGCATGAATGGAGCTTCCTGAGAGCAACAAACACTGATCTAATCATACCTATCCTCCAGAAAAGCTGAATGATCATAAGCATTCTGTACAATCCTTTCCAATGCATTAGCGTTGATTAGAAATCAATAAATGGGTGAACAACTTAAGTATCTTCAGAATGTATTTCTACTTCCAAGGACAAAATCAGCATGAGCTCAGAATGACTAAAGTAGCCAAAAATGAACCACCTGAAATTCCACTGAATTTGAAAATTTAAAGAATGCATGGGAGGAAGGGGTGGGGCAGATGTCACACTTGGCTAGCAAGATTAATCTGCAAAGAAAGTACTTAAAATTATTTATTTTTAGATCTTACACTTTCCAGTCACTTAGGTCTAACTGCAATTTGCCAAGTTAACCAGCCACACTGAAGTCCCCACTGCTCTCTTCCTCTGCCTCTTCCCTCTCGTACTACTCTTAAAAGAGCCAGGGAGCTGGCTCACTCTTTTTCATACTTTATAGGATTTTTGCAGCAACAAGAGAATAAAATAGAACAGAATTTTCTTTAAATCCCCATCTGTCACACTGTAGTTGGGGTAGCTGACAGTCTGGTGTCGCTACTGAGCATGGGAGCACCACATCCACTGACACAAACATACTCCCAGTGCCTTTGGTGGACTCAATTTTAATGCTTCATCAAACAAATGATTTCTTTCCTACAGCCTTTTCTTTTCCATGAAGGGAGACACACAACAGCTGATTTTTCTTCCAATTCTTTGTGTAGTTTAGTGAGGAAATGATCCTATGAATGGGCACATGGATTTACATTTAATGTGTAGACTAAGAGCAGGTTCAGACAGTACTCCATTTAGGAAAACAGGACAAAAGAAACACAGAAAGACACAAACCAGACAAACTTCCACCCCAGGTCTCCAACATATCTATTCTTCCTGTTAAGCAAGAATTTACCAAGATGAAGACAAGAAGAGCTGCACTGACACTGAAGATGAACCACATGGCAAATCTGAACTGCTACAGAGCAGCAGTGCTCTATCAACTCAGGTCTTGAGTTTAGCAGGTATTTGACAACACCCCCTGGCATATGGAAGCACTGAGGGGAAAGAAGAGATCAGCCTCTGAGCTCCTGCACTACAATTCTGCCTGCTGAAAAGCAAAGACATAATGGGATAAGACAACTACAAGCAAGGTTTATGGCTGCTGATTAAGCACAGGGATCACTATATTACTCCATACACATACCACTACCACCAGCAGCTATTATCTACCTCAGGCCTTAACACTGAGTCTGGAAAGGTTTTATCCTTACTAATTGTGCCCATCACCAGAGCTTTCCACACTGAAATTCTGCATTGCTAACAGCAGTGTTTTACACACAGGGTTGCCATACGTTGTTTGGATTTATGATCTCGCAGAGTCACACACATTTTTGTCAGGACATCTGGTAGTATTGCCTGGCAAGCTGCTAAGAAGTGTTAAAATTTCATGCTACAGTAAAATCAGCTTCCTTTTTCATCTCTCTTCCCCAATGCTGTCTGTACATATTCCCAGATGCACTGCCAAACAGTGCAGCCTTCCCTTTGGGGTGGGGTGGGGCAGAAAACTTTTCATTCAAGGTTGAACTTTTTTGTGGAGAAAGAACAAAGAGCAGAGAAAGAGAACTTAAAAGTGACTTCTGTCACCTCTCCTGGCTGCAGCACAGGTGTGAAAGCTTCACCTAGCAGTGGCTCATCTGTTAGTAAATTGGTAATGCATTATTGTTTTATGGGTAGCCAGCTTCTCATCTAATTTTGATAATGCAGTTTGAAGTACAGATACCAGATGATAGACACAATGGAACACCCTAAGATACTTGGTTTTAAACAGCGGTTCAATTTAGGGTCCTTTTTATTATTAAAAAAAGAAGAAATAAAGTCTCCATGAAAAAAACTTAGTTCCTGTACTGTGGGATCCATCATTTCTTTGATAGTTTTAATGTAAATTAAAGAAGAAGGGGTTTTAGGCTCCTGCCATAGATCTATCAGTTGAGCATTCATGCTCCTTGACTGGGAAGAGGGAGGAATGAAGCATTATGTCAGGAAAATAACTTTTATTTGATGGAAGTTACATCTAACCACAATGATATGTTCTTTAGCTCTGTACTTCTTTTCTGTACAAACAAGACCCTGTGCAGATGGTCAGAGGAGCAGAGATCAAGATTAGCACGTACAATATGGAGTCAACAAGTACAACAAACCAGAAGGCAAGAGCACAGACTGCACCTTCTCAATTCAAGACCCTCATATAATCTGGTCCTGGCCGTCTGGAGAGCCAGGCTTCACTCCTCTGCACCATCTGGAGAAAGCTCCAGTTCAGCTGCCCCTTTTACTACTGCACAACCTATCCCACCAGTGAACTAGTACCTAATGGGAGTTCCTGCACCTTTGAGGGGAAGAGGACTGGATGACTAGTAATTACTAAGTCTCAAACAGCTTTTCCCAAGGTCTTATTTTCTAACTCTACCAGGCTAAACAAGCAGTCTGCTCACTGGAAAATAAAAGGCTGATTAAAGTTATTATACATTTTCCAGCACCTTTAGTGCAATCCCCTGGGGCTTGCCATGGGCAGACAAGCACCTGCATTGCCTTCTATTGTCCCTTTTTAGTTGCACGCAGAAAGCATATTCAAGGAATTACTTTCAAAAGTATTAAGTATTTTTTCAGCCCTTATTATTACCCTAGCATGATACTTCTTGAAGTTGGCATCAGTGCTGATGAAGCAAGAGAGAGAGATAATTCAAGTTCTGACTTCTGAAATCAGAGTAGCTGATTTCAGACCAACACCAGCCTCACATTTTATCACCAAGCCAAAGAGTTTCTAGTAAAGGCCAGGGGAAATTTTTTCTTTTGCCCCAGGTTGATCACACTACCAACTATCCAGCAAAGCAGAAAATTGGGTTTCTGGTCACCTCTAAAAGAACAAAGATTTAGAATAGACATTGTTTTATCCTTTAACTTATTTTTCTAGTTGCAGCATCCCACAGTTTTGAAAAACTGCTCCTCCAAAATATATGCTACATTGCATCATCTACATGTTGAAACTGAAGCATCAGCTAACAAAATCCTGTTTCCCTCCTCCAGCCTTAGAAAGTTAGAACAATCCTGCATCAGAAGTGTTAAAAGTTGTCAACTAATTACAGCTGCAGAGCAGTGCAAAACGCAGACAGCAGACCCCTCATTGAGCCCAACGTCTTGCTTCACCCTCGAAGCAATGAAGAGATCAACAGCTCTGTAGGAGATGACAGGATCGCTGCAGTATCTTGATTTTGTCATCCCCACTTCATACTGCTCTAACCTATTTTACATTATTGCCGCATCTGTGTTTTATAAGACCAATGCACTACTTCTTGGACGAGCAAATTTTTGACACCAGTGTATCACCTTTCGCCAGGAATGTGCATCCTGGCAGACAATGTTAAAACTGAGCACATTTAAAGCTGGACTGAGACAGGAATATAAATATACAAGAGGCCAAACACTAGAAGCACTTCAGCTTGTCATTAGCCTCTGTCAACAGAGGGGCTCCCAAGCTCAGTAATTACCAAGCTTTTCCAATGAAAAATGTCTGCCAGGAGACACAAGCTTCCCTTTTTGAAGAAATGAGGCCTTCACTCGAGCAAACCATTACTGAATTTAACCAGCCATTTAAAGGTGACACTTAATGGCTTTAAGTCTCAGTGGAGATTGAAATGCCAATGATGAGCATCAGTAGGCACCAGTCTACCTTGAAACTTTTATAACTAATGTCATCGAATCATACCAAGACAAGTCCATATGTAAAGTGTCCCATTTACAGTCTGTACAATTTAAATATATGTATATAAAAGTATATCTGAGCAAGGCATTTTAAAATCTAGTTCTCCAGATAATAAGACTGGAAGCCCAAAGCAAGCAAAGAAGGAACCGGTTTATGGGGAGCAAGTCAATTCACACAGACACTGCTGAAAAGCACAATTCTACCTACTATTAATATAATTCTGTAAAAATTTGCTCTTCTCAGTTTAAAAGAAAAAAGAAAAAAAAACCCAACACTTCTGAGAGCAATATCTGAGTTCCTTGGATGCTCCCTCCAAGCTCTGGATCATCACTTGGCACATCTGCCAGCAGGAACAGAGCTGCATGCCACAGCTTTGCAGTCACTTCCAAATAAACCACAGAACTACCAGCTCCTAAACAGGAAAAAATGTGCATTTCAAAAATCTTAGAATGAGGAAAACCAATGCACTTTCATGCAGAAAGAACATTAACCTTAATTCAGTCATACAATTTTGAGGCCTTCGTTAATAACTCTTTGGAAGTAGATCTATTTTGTTCCTGCCTCTATAGAAACAGAGTTAAGGAAAAGCATTCACACTCTTGTGCTTTTCCAGCTAAGCCAGTTTTTAAACACTGTCTGGCCACCAGGCAGTGGTGGAGATGTATTCATAGCGCTGTCAGGGAACCGCAAGGGCCATCTGCACCCTCAGGGCAGGTGAGCCAGGAGATGAGAGTGGCCCCAGCACAAGCTCTGTCTTCACCAGCAGGACACAGTCACACAGGATGGGAACTGACAGGTACTGGTAACAAGGGTCCATCCACAGCACCAGACATAGCAAAGTGGTCTGTCCAGGGAGTCCAGTCGGGAACAAAAGGAGACAGGGCCAGAGACCAGACTGGAAACAAGGCTGCAGTGTGGGTCCAAAGTTCATCCAGGAGCCAGGAGCAAACACAAGGAACGAGAGGTACACTGCAAACTGTGTCAAGAGGTCCATCCAGGAGACAGGGTACCTACACCACGATGCTGCATGCCAACAACACCACCTCCAGAAGCACCAGCTCTAAAGCCACAACAAACCTGACCAAGGAGAACAAAACAGAACAAGCAACCAGAAGGTTCGCTCTGCAAATGCCATCTCTGCTGACAGATACTCCGTACATCAACAAAAATGGTAATTCCCTGCAATCCACGTCATTTACTGGTTCTCAAGGACACTGATTCACTTTACCTGTCTTATGGCAATGGAAAAAAACCCTTTCTTCTCCCCTCACATCTTGTGTGAGGACTGCAGATAACACATCCACAGAGAGAATGCTGTCATAAGGGAAGAAAGGAAAACAGAAAAGAAACAGGAAAGTATGGTGAAACAGAAGAACTATTTCTCTCCAAATTCCAATGACATTGCAAGCAGAGAGCCTACTGCAGTCTCTACTGGGGTAAACTGGGTTTTCTGCTCTCCCCCACTCTGCTCCATGCCTCCCATGTCCCACGTTCTGAAGGGGAGGCAACCGCTCTGCAGAAAGAAATAGTGGCTGCCATTAATGCTCCGGAAGAAAGAAACACTTAAGAATAGCTACAATCAACTATTTGTAGTTTTAGACCAAGTGGAACAGTATGGTGGTAGATTTGACTGCCTTAAAACAGAAAGTACTTCTGTAAGACTTCAAATCACAGCCTACTCCTGGAAAGGTCCTTCCAAGAACAGCCACCAGCTTATAGAAAACTAAGAAAAAGAACCTCCTATTCTTTTTTCCACCTTCTGTACTTCTTTTCCTTCCTTCTTCCAAAAGTCACATTCTTTCACCCAACTAAAGAATGTTTAGACCTATCTTTCAGTGTATTGCTCCCACAGGAGCCAGTGATCTTGCAGTGCATGATGAGCAGTAGAATTGAAAGCCATTTTTCATTCATTTAATTTAGCTGGGATAGGGCAGTTACACATAGGTACCACAAGAGTTTTCTGCTAAATGGAATTCATAAATCAGTATTGTTGTCCCCTGCAATGATAAACACATCGATTATGGATCCAGAGCATCAAATCAAGACCTATTTACAAGATTGCCCCCAAGACAGAAAAAAAGCAGATACACAGGGTAGGTTGTCACTATTTTCTCCCCTGCTGCTGTAGATACAGGGAGCCTTTGTTTAGACGACACGGAGAACAGAGGGAGAAAGGGAGGACGATTGATGATGCTTACAACAATAACAGACACTGCTCTTTTCTACTGCTGGAGCACCTGCTGCCTCCATCAGTTCAGGCTCATCCATTATGCAGCACACCAACAGCGAGGACTCCAGAAGCAGCAGCCCTGAAGCCACGACAGACCTGACCAAGGAGCAAGGCAAAGAACAAGCAACCTCTCATTATTGAATCAATCACCTGCACTAGGATTCATTCTCTTCCTTGTTTATTGCTGGGTGAAACAAATACTAGGAACAATTAGATTAAAACAACTTGTTCTGACAGAGGAATAAAAGAAATTTCCCTTCAACAAAATTTGTCAATTTAGCCTTGTAGGAAATAAACTCCTGAAGAGAGAAGAAAACCCGACAACTATTTTAATTGCTGTTACTTTTATTTTTACTGTTAGTGGAAACCATGTAAGGTCTAAAATGGACTGAAAGGAATGTAATTATTTCACCCTAATGCTTTAATGGGGGAAAAGGAGCCTATTAAAACACACTTACCATTTCCAATCTAAACAATAAGAACTGCAAGTTTCAAAACATTTGCTACATTTCTACAATTCCAAGAAATCTTTTGAGTTGATTGTGCTGGGGAAGCGGCCAGACCTGTCCCACGAACATTTTCATGCTTCCCTCACACTACCAATCCTGAGTACTTCACTCATGCCAACAGGGCAACTCAAACACTACACTGAACATGATGTACTAGTAGGACTCAATACTGAAAAGTGTATTTAAATATTATCAGTGTTGAATTGCAAAGCACTTGTCAGAATTAGTTGATTAATTCACAGATGTCAAAATGAGGGGGAAAAGCATGACTGAGTGTAGTTCTTTATCAGCTCAATGGTTTTCCATGTACCTCTGACATTCAGATTCACTAAACAACCTTCTACAAAACTGAAATAAATTTAAAAAAATCTGGAGATCTTGAAACTAGTCACTCATTAATTATACAACTATATAAAGAGGAAAATAAAGATTCTTTAAGTTGCTTTCCTTAATAAGTTGTTTTCAAATTTCACAGATTATTCCAATAGTAGATAAAGGCAAATAAACATCATCAACAGCTTTCTCCTCTCCTATGAAAAAGCACATAGTACTGACAAGGTTATGTGGCAGTCATCAGTAATATTGTACTTGCAACTGTGGAAAAGTATTATTGTCTTACAAATAGGAAAATGAACCAGAACTGTCAGAACAGGAATACTTGCCTTATCTACAAGCAAAATTATAGACAACATGGAGGGAGGGAAGCGAAAAAAAAAAACAGCAGCAGACAAAAACCACAACACATAGCCCTCCACTCCCAAAACACCACTACAACCTATTTAAATAATACAGATATTCTATGTAACAGTCAACATTTTTTTTACAACACCACACAGTATCGTGTTGAGAAGGCTTTCACTTATGGAAAATTGTGTTTCTCTTTATTTTTAATGTGAAAAGGTGTCTGCATAACAGCAGAAGCTTTGTTGTAGAGTTCACCTGCTTATATAGTTTTTCAATCCTGACTGCCTGCAAGTGCACCAAAGCCGTATTAAAACCTAAGATAACCCCTGTAGTGTTTTAAAAGGGAAAGCTCAGTAAAAACCCAAAGCTTCTTTCTCCCTGGCTAAAACTAAAAGTGTCTCTTGCAATCAGCTGACTCTAATAGGTGTAAATTCTAAACCTCTCATGCTAAATATTGCCCAGCTTAGGCTGGAAGAAGCAGTCACCTACGGCAAGCTACCAGGAACAGCTGTCTGATAACAACCTGTTATCTGGAATTAAGGGCAAGTGATGAGAGGGAGAAAAAGAAAAAAGAAAAAAAAAAAAGACACAGCTTTAAAAAGCATCAGTTGATACCTCACTGAAATTTTCACAATTTCATCTTAACAATCAATCCAGTTTCTGCATTCGCCTCCTAATTTTTCTCTCCGTGACAAGGGGCAAACTGCTCAGCAGAACATGAAAAGGTTCACACAGAGTTGGAGAGGCTGCTAAAAAAACGTTATTTTGCGCAGACTGATGTGCTGATACTTTTGCAACCACCACCTGATTTAGCTATGACGCTTACTCTGTCTTAAAGCTAATTTTTCTTCTGGTATCAATCTTACTGTTGCTGGTTTTGTACATGACAAGAGGCACCAGGTATCTGAGTTAAGAGCTGGGTTGTTTCAGCCAAAATAAGAATACCAGCACACTCCCCAAACATGTGTTTTTACCATACACTGCAAAGGTCGGCCAAGTAATTTTAAGCCCAATCCTTTTGTAGGGTTTTGCATATTCTGCGCTCTGACTCCACATTTTAAAAAACCGCTAGAAAGTTTCTCCAAATTTGCTTGAAGTGATACTTCCTTATACTCACCACTCTCCACCTTTGAAAATATTAGGGATTTTTACCCCTCAGAAATAAAAAAGGTATTTTTGCTCAATCACACACTACCAGCAGGTACAAACGTTTAGGAGGACAAACACTCATGCAGGAAAAAAAAGCATATTTACTAAAAGGACTTTAGAAGAGAGAAATTTCATCTTCCCACTGCCCCAAAGCATATGGAGGATGGTGGAGGCAAGGGGGCAGGGAGAAGGGCAAGCAGTGCTACGCCCCTTGGTTATGTAGCACTGCATCCCATATATTTCACCCCCTACTTTGAGACAAAGCCTGTGCATGAATTTTCTCTGCTCTCTCAAAGTTTGATTCGGGTGAAAACAAGAGAGGACACATGAAGACAAAAATTAAGTTGCAGACATAAAGCACTTTATCCATTAGGAGCTATACACAAGTCCTTTTAATGCAGGTTAACTCTTACAGAAAAGCACAGGTGCTGTCTCAGTAACTACAGCACTCGTGTTCATCAAGACTCCAGGAACACAAAGAGGCCTCACAACACTCATGCTAGTTTTTTCATTTTTATCTAGATGAGCTGACTCCATGCAATGCACAGACATTTGCATTAGTACAAAATTATCAAGTTAAATAAACTATGTCTCAAGAGCTAATTGTACCTTCTTACTGCCAGTCTGAAGAATCATTATATAATGGTACAAAATTGCATGTCTATTAATATGAAAAAAACAGATTCAACATCAGAAAAATAATACTATTTTTGTACATTTCACATCCAAGCCACAAGCCAGCAAGCACTAGAATTTTCTCCAAGACTAATAAAAGTTGTTACTTTGCGGTCTTTGGTTACTGGGTTAAAACCAGATACAATGCTTTAAAACTTTGTTTTTACATAGCAGGGTTTACAATTTAAACCAGAAAGCAAATGCAAATGAACATTTAGACAACTGAAGCCAGGTTTTGAGTAGTTTAGCACCCCTCCACCTAGGTCTGAACTGCCTCTCAAGCTGCTCCACAAAACTTTCCATGATTCAGCCATGCCATTTTCTCCCCGCTCCTCTCCAGCTTAATTCCATGCAACAGGACCAATTTCAGCCACTTGTTAGAGGAACTGAAGAAGGATCTTGCAGAGACAAGCTTTGTAATAAATAACCTTGTGTTTTTGCCTTTTAGTGGCATTCTTTTTGGCTCCGGATGGCCAGGGAAGGTAGAACAGCCCCGTCTAAAGTCAAAATTAAAAAATAGTGTTGAACAGGCAAAGTAAATAACAAATACACTGTCGCCTGCTACACGACCAGACAGTGATGTCTTCTGCAGACCTTGTAAGTAGAAGCAGGCGACTACACCTAGATGCCCAAAACTATCATTTGTTTCTTCTATAACAATTTGCAAGGTAACTCTTGCAAAGCTGAGCAGAGGTGCTTACTAAGATGAAAGGCAAGGTCTTTTTTAAAGGCTTGTGCAGGGAAAGTCAGTGACCCACTTGATCACACAGCATCCATAATTCTTGTGATTTATTCTTATCAAGCCCATGTGGATAATGAGGAAATCCCCAACAAACAGAATGAACAGAAATCCAAGCTGATGCATTTAGACGAACTGTCACGATATTGTGTGCAAGAGATAGTGAAAATGCAAAGCTTATTTCAGTCTATTCATAAACTACCTCACGAACATTTTATCTTCATTGACATTGCTGTGATCCTCTTCAGATCCTTCTGGTTTGCTACTGCCACCCATTTACCATCTATCTTCTCATCTTCTATCATTTCACTCTTGCTATTACAGTCACAGTAGTACATTTTCTCTATTTTATCCAGTTTTTACACTAAGAATAGAAAAAAGTATTGCCATTCAGGAGAGGAAACCAATATTTAGTTAAATACCCCTTGAGCTTCCAGTTTGGTTTCTCATTCATTTTCAGTTAGGTACGTGGTATCTGCTCCCAAGGTAATAACTACCATCCCAACTTCTGTTAAGACTAGTGAAAGTCAAGCCATTCAGTTCTCAACAGGTTCAGTTCTTAACTGGTTCAGCTATTTGCAGACTATTCCTGCATGAGAATTAAAGAAGGTGCTACTGTCTGCAGATAGTAACTCCCACACAGGGCAAGAAGGGTGAGATTTGCTGCTTCGTTCAAGTGCCCTAAAATAAACCAGCCCCTTTGTTCCTTCCCCTTGTAGTAACAGGAGCAAGCAGATGGGAAAAATTAAACAAAGGTTTTCCTGATTATATTCATTTTATTATAAACAGATGGCTTTCTCCAAGCCATTCCTAGATCTTGTACAACTTCTTGATGGCCCTATGCACAAAAATAATTTTTTAATCTATCTACAATCTATTATTTTTATATATGCCTACATAGAAGTCTTTTAAAATCTTCATATTGTTGATTTGCATTCACTCAACAGTGAAAAACAACCAAAAATTGAATAGACAAGATTTCTCCAGCTGACACATTTAACAGGTTTTATCAGTTTGCTAATTCACAGAGCAATCTCCCAGAGACCAACACTTAGATGTCTTACAATCATAACAAACAAAATATGCAGTCCTCAGAAGATATTTAGTAAACAAAACAAGGTGTGTGCTGACTGCAGTATTAGCATAAACAAATACTACTAAAATAGTGTTTTCCCATACCTTAGAAGTCAGAACTATTTCCAAAATCTCGGGAATAAAGCACAACCTGAATCTCTACTCAAAGCCACCTTAATGCTGGGAGATCAGCATCTGAAAAAGGACCCTGAAACAGTACCTTTCCAAATAAAAAAAAAAAAAAGTTGACATAAGTCATGGAACAAGATACTAATGAGGCTGTTTGTAATTAGCTGGGCAAAAAAGAAACATCAGCAATAAACCTGCCAGCTCTCAGGCTGACTGCAACCCCAGAGAGTAGGAGGGAGCTGAGAAATATTGGCAGAGCCTCCCAGTGTAAAGGCTGATGGTGTGAGAGAGGAAAGAAAATAGAGAGCGAAAGGGCGATGGTTCCTTAGCCCCTTCCAAGACTTTGGCCTGCAAAATATCTGTATGGATTAGTGAAACCAGGAGGTTACACTGCCTACAAACTGCTTGCAGCCTGTGTCCCTGCTTGTGATGTGTGTGACTAACCAGGTCCTGATGCACAACACCACTCAGCTGACTCCAATCAGAAACTTCAGTCTCATCAGTATCAGTGACTGCCACATCTGAGCTGTGTTAAATAATAGTATTACAAACCTTCACTGTTGGTTTTATATTCAACAAATCCGTAAAAAAATCAAGTAGCAAATTAAAAGAACTTCACGGGTTTTGAACACTGAACAGAACCTGTGCTGATGGCTTTTGAAAGAAGCTACAAAAAAAATATTTAATTTTACAGACATGTTTGGAAACATTTCAGCTGCTTTTCTTTTTAGTATTTCTCATGTAACCCTGTGGTTTAGCTAGGAATTTTTTAATATTCATTTTATTCAACAAGCAGATGCCAAAGCTTCATCTCCAAATTCTGTTTAAGAGTTTAATTTATTTTTGAAAGGGTGCTAATGGGTTTTAAACATCTAATTCTTTTTCGGGAAAAAGCCCAGAAACAAACCCCAGCCAAAGGTTGGGCTTGTTAAACACATATCTATGAAATTCAGATTAAAACAGTGCTTCCTGCAATTAAGGATTTTTTACATTTCCTATTGGGCTCAAATTCAGTCTTTTTGCTATTGGGACAGAGGGCAAAAATGAACTGTCTTCCAAAACAAAAAGTTAAGAAACACCCAGCTGTGCAACTTCTGAACTACATGGAGCCACACCAAACGCACGCGTGCTTTGGAGAGGTTATCCCCCCTCCCATCCCAAATCACTCACACGACCAAGGCGTGAGATAAACGAAGCGAGCTCATCCAAAAGTCAGGCAACAGGGAATTCTCTGCAACACTCTCAAATCAGAAGCCTGCACCTGCATCCCAGCAGTCCCCTTGGCTGCTGCAGGACCTGAGCCACCCGGGACCCCCCTCACGCCACCTCCACCCCATCAGCTCCTGCTGGTGTTCCCCTTCCCAACACCACCAGATGCTGAAAACACTTTGCAGCCACTCCCAGGCAGACTGCGAGGGTCCTCAATGAATCCTCGAGCAATATGGTCCTCAGTGGGAGAAGGGCAAACATTCCTGCCAAAACAAGTTTTCCTGAAGTTGTGACACTCCAGGCACAGGTACGAGGGTCCAGGTTGCAGCTCCACCACAAGCTGCTCAACTTAGACAGAAAGCCTCAGCATATTGATTGCATTATGAAAACCCAGCCACTCAGCCAACATTTTCAACCTCTTTGCATGCAGACTTTTTTTTTTAACTGTTATCTTGGAGTTTAGCTACTTACTCAGGATCTTGTTTTACAAAACAACACACCTCTCACCAGGTTTTAAAATCCAATTATCCTGGACCCGTCTCCCACATAATACAGTTATTTTGCAGAAAAATCAGGCCACCCAGTTTGTAGGTAAGAAACACTTTCACATTAGAGATCTCTACAATAAAAACTGCTCACAACCATCAGATTAAGTAGGACAGAGAAAGAAATGCAAGTGTCTGACTAAAATTTCTGTAAAAACAGATTCAAAACCTCATCAAATGTGCTTCATTAATAATAAGTAAATTCTGAAAACTGAGTATATATCCATAAGATCCCTACAAATATACAAAGAACTAGAACGCTTTCTCCCCAGTTAAGTGCTAAAATTTCTTTTCCTATATAGAACACAATGATCGTTTTGTTGTAAGAAATCATCTACCATCCAAAACAAACTACTCTCAGTTCCTGAGGCTCCAACGAGTCATGCAGCTAAGAAAAGGGGTGTGTAAACAGCATGAAATACACGTTTCATGTACCAATCTGCATTTGGTATCTCAGTTACTCTCTCTGGAGATGAGCTTTTCTCCACTTCTCAAATCAATGAGACAAGGACCAGCTTTGTTTATTCCCATTTTTCTTCTTCTCCCTTCTCAGATCAATTCTCACCTTCCGCAGTAGCACTTTCCAGTCCCTCACAAAGCTACACAGAACTCAATTCAGTAGATACTTAGGCTAAGTCAGAGCTAATGGCAGCATCTTACTTCTCCTAGTGTGTCTGAATACAGAGAATATTTCAGTTAACCTGTCATTCAAAATGCAGCAAGTTTGCTCCAAGAGATGTAAAGGCAGTCTGCACCCCTTTTGCAGTAAATAACCTCTCAAAGAGTAAGAACACGATGGCAATGTGCTTTGCACTACTCCCAGGTGCCCACGTGCTCCATTTGGAGGCTCTGCTAGAAAAAAAATGGTGTTCGGAAAGGCCCATAGAAGCCAACTCATCCCTGTCTCAAACTGGAATCAACTATTTCAAACACAAAATATTTGAAGTTTAGTTTGAATCAAACTCAATAAAGAGCAAATACTTTGACATTACTATGTCCAAGAAAATCCCTCTACAGTAGCAGCTATTCCTTGCTTACTAAATACAAAGAAAAATGCTCTTGTTTCTTAATTTCTAAAATTACTATTTTTAGCTATACAAATTTTTCTGTAACTCTGCTTTAAGCTCCAGTACTTCCAGGGAACTAGCTCTGACATATACTAATATATTGTTCTACCAGTCTAAAGAAACCTTATAAGCTATGATACTGATGCAGAATAGCCTGAAACTGCTTTTTACACTGTCTGTGGAGAAGACTACAGGGAAGCTGCATGGCACACGCAGAGCGCTGAAGATCACAATTCCCTGCATGCCCAGTGACATGGAAGTCAATATAACAGCCTCTGTCTGAAACAGCATTACATAGGAGTTTGTTACTGACTGTTAAGAACTGGCTTCTACTCATTTCGAAAATCTCAAACTGAACTGAGTTTCTTTTATAAGAAAATGCTATTATGCAATCAAATATTTTGTCTGCTTCATGTGTAAATGAAAAGCTAGCAGCGAGCCTGCCTTCTGCCATTCACATTTCATCAAAACCAATATTAAACAATGTTATATGCAAAGACAGCTATCAGCAAAACTCTAAGGCCACTAAGCCACAACATCAAAACCCATGCATTTCAACTACAGTATTAAGAAAATAAATTATTTGAGCTTTTGAACTCCAGAAATGAATAGATCACCTAACAGCATCTGTTACCCATGGCTGTCCTCTTGCAGGACTAATTATGTTTCAAAAAAAACAAAAAACAAAAAAACACACTTTGTGACAAAAAGTTACCAAGAAAACAAACACACACACCAATAGCATTTTAAATATCCAGAAGATTGGCACACCCTTGAATTGCCCATTAACCCCATAAAAATCACTACTGCTGTCACTAGCAAGAGGCCACATGCTTTATGCTAACCTTGCAGCACCCCAGTCCTGGCCTGCTGGGCTTGTTACCAACACACCAGGAGAACCTGCTGCACGAGCTGGTGCTTGGCTCTCGGGGTTGCCCATTACAGCATGGAATATACCCATGGAATAACAGCAATGACCCCAAAATATGAGTAGAGGCTGACACCACAAATCCCAGGACCATATGCAACTTGCTGATGGTCAGTTGTTGATCAATGGAGAAAAACAACCTTGAGAAGCAGGAAAAGACTGCTTTAACCCTGACAGAGAAAGGGAAGCAGCAATGTATGAGGCGTTGGTCTATGCAATTGAGGATGAAAGCATATCTGTTTAGCACTCACATTGATCAGAGCCAACTTTTTCACATGGCAAACCTGGGCAAGTAGTTCATAAAAGAACCAAACAAACTCAAAAAGTCAAAGAAGCCTTTACACCTTTGCCTTTTACTTGTCTTTCACAAAATTTCTACCAGTGCATTCTCTTTATTCTACATCAGATAAAATCCAACTACATAAAGACAAATACATACAATTTTATTGCCTACATTCATGAAATCTCATTTTGTTCATCTTGAAAAAAAGGAACCAGCTTAACACAGAATAATTTATATGCATTCAGTGCTCTCAGTCCTCTCCTCCCTATCTTAAAACATGTTACTTTTTCTCACCAATAATATTTCAGTTAGATATGTTACCATATATATTGCTGGAAGACTTTACAGCATTTATTTCCGTGACTTCCAGTTAACATTAGCTCTCCAAAATTTATGAAGCTGGCTGCCTGACAGACAGCATTGCTCAAGAGACACCCCAAGCATTCAGCTGCAGAACACAGAAGTCACAGGATAATTTACAATGCTAGTCAAAAATAAAATAAAAATCTTTTCACCTTCTCCTGAAACTATCGTGTTATAATAATAGTTTGTCTGAAAAAAGTGCAAATTCACACAATTTGTACGTCATCATCATCCTTTTGTTCTGTTAATTGATGGACACAGTATAAAAGATACGGGAATTTCAGATCTCCTACACGTGCTCTGTGCTCTCCACAATGTTTTCTTTAGAAGGCAGCATTGCCAAAAGCACTGTCACTACCAACCTGCTTTTCACAGTACAGAACAACGCTAAAAGGATTAGTAGATTTTTACCAGGATGCTGATGTGTTTACCTAGGAACTATCACCAATGACACTTATTTCCTCATCAGAAGTAGAAAAGGAATAAAACTATGCTAGAGGGGCATTTTACCCTTCTGGGCCTCCTTTATTAATGAAATCCCTAATAGCAAGGAACTACTGAAAGCAAGCCTCTCTTGTCAACACGGGACAAGCTAGGGTAATGATCCTAAAAATCAGTGATGCTCCACACCAAGAACTTGGTCATTATCAAAAGGGCATCCACCTCTTCCCTTTGCCACACAGACTGGGGGTGGAGGGGAATGTGTTGCTCTTTTCTTCTGCACTAGAGGCTGTTCTGCTGGAGGAATGTTAAAGAAATGGCATCCTTCTCGTCAAGCACTAAGTCACATCCTTCTCTCTGGCAAAGTCAATTCCCACACCAGCTAGCTTGAAAAACAAACACTAACACACCTCAAGTAAGGATGCCATCTAAAAATTTTAATTCTCTAAAATGATAGGATTGATTCTGGACAAGTCAGCTTCATTTTATATTGCACATTTATACTAGAATTCTGTTGATGCATATAAAGGACAAGGTATATTTCTTGTGAAAGAGTTATCATTTAGCATGTAGCACCAACTGCTTTATTCAGTTTCCTCCAATTAGCAGAGTTATTTTCCATCCAATTAAAAGAACAGGGTATGTTTAGTCTATGGACCATTCTAGCAGAGCAAACAAAAGTCTTTTGTGATCAGTCAGAAAATGTGCAGAGAATGCCTACAGCATAATCATTTTGCATTATGTGTGAAATTCCAGATCATTAACCCCTTAAGAAGCAAGTCTTGCACACAGCTTCCCCAGCCATAGCTTCAGACAGGTCCTTCTGATCCTCATAAGAGCAAATTGGCTCAGCATCTAAGGAAGCAACCTGCCTACTGGGGAAACAAAAGAAGAAAGTTCTTTGTTGCCTACTACACACATAAGCATCATGCTCTTGAAGAGACGAAAGCACAGTTGGTAATAAAGGCAATAAATACATTTGTTGTTGTTGGAGTGGTAGTGTTTTGATCAGTTGGTTGGGTTGGTTGATTTTTGTTTGCTTGGGGTTGGTTATTTTATTTTTTTTCACCATTTATATTGGTTACAAGTCAACATAAAGGCAAAGACAACTTCACCTCTTAACAATTCAAAAGCCAGTCCACTGGCTGGTGAAAAGTCTTGCTGTATGAAGAGTCAGGAAATCAAGGGGTTACGATGCTGTTATCCACAAGGAAAATAAACTGAAAAGCAACGTCCTTTGAAATATAGTTTCAGAAGCAAAGAAAATTAGATTCTGAATTTGAATGGTATGTAATCAATTTTTTACACACACACAAAATCTTTAAGAGCAGTCTATTTTCAATTACATTTTGGAGATGGCCTGTTTCCGGTTTCCCATTACAACTTGTGTTAATAATGCTCGAAGGAGCCTGGGGCTGACACATCACCTCGTCCTACGTGGAATACATTGCACAGTAATAACCTATATATACACTCATGAGTTATGTTTTGCATTCAAGTCTGTTTTCAATTCCTTATCAGAAGATTCCCAAGGCAGTGCTAGCTTTCAAACTACCACCTCACCCACAGAAATTATTTCCTCTCTTTGCTCATTCAGCCTCCTGTTGTTGAGACTGCTGAGCTATATGAGAGAGTGAGGTACATCTGGAACCAGGAGAGTTATTTTAAGTCAAAAGACAACACTGGCACAGGTATACATCAGTCATAGCTGCATCTAGGTTGAAAATTAGAGTGTTTCTAGCCATGGACTCAAGGACTATTTAGCCAGAATTACATAGGTGCATTGCTTTGCTGTTTCTTACCACTTTTAAGATGAAGTTGACCAGATTTATGGAATTATATGTGCCAGTAGTGAGGATTTCCACCCAATGCCATCCTCTCGTCCTGCTTTCTGAGGTCTCCTTCAAAAACTAGCCTTGTGTTGACAGCTGCCAAGCGTTTGGACGCATTCATATGGACCAAGTTTCTCCTCAATTACTGTGCTCACCTGTGCTCACCTCAACTACTGTGGTCTTTCAGCTGAATTCAGGTTTTAGAATATCTTCTTTCTCCTACAAACACAGTGCAATCTCTGAACTGCAATATGATGATTTCTGTTGGTGGTATTTGAAGGCTGAAACAGACTTGTGCTAGGATTAAGTTGTGGAGCACAGTCAACCCCACTGTAGAGGAAGGTGTAACAGGTTAGATACGCTAAGAGCAGGCTAAATGGGACAGGCAAGTAGTTATTTTTCTACCTGAGATGCCACACAACTGCTCCACAGGCACTGAAATATAATTAAAAAGACAAGGATGAAAACACAAAACACAAAACAATGAATTAACAAAGCCGTTTTCAGTACTGGATTTAGATACTGGACAGTAGGCCTGAAGTAATGCCACATACTGAATAAAAAAAAGATGAATACTGAACAGCTGCACTAGTTCTGTGCATCTTATACACTGAAGGAAACAAAAACTGCTGGACAACAAGGGCCTATGATCATTAAGTAATGATCACAATGTAAGTTGCATCTTAGCAGTAAGACTACAGAGGCAACCTAAATACTAACATCAACTTTTGAGTGCCTGCCTTCAAATTCACTCCACTTTTTTTACTCCTGTAATACAATACACACACAAATATTGAACACAAATTTAAAACCCTCTGAAGAATGCAATAGCTATTACATCTTATTAGAAGTCCACATATGAAAACTGCTAGATTGCTTGATTGCTTGAACCACGGCAGAATTTGCACACAGAAATCTAAAGTATTCAATAAGCCCTATTAACTGTAAGAAATTCAGTAAGCCCTAAAAACTGCAAGCTAAATTAGGAAAATCATTAATTCTTTGTACTGCCTTTGAGAGCAGCTCCTAAACACACAGCCACTCAAATTATTTCAGTATTAAGTGCTCCTATTTCTAAGAAAAACCTTGAGAGATAAGCACCCATTTCCAAGGGTTGCTCTGAAACACCAAGGGAATAGCCCTTACCTAGAACAGACAGCTTAGTACATATGAGGTTCCAGAGAAGTCATCATAGAATCACAGAATAGTCTGGACTGGAAAGGACCATGAAGGTCATCTACTCCAACTCCCATCCCTGCAGCGAGCAGGGACGTCTTCAACTTGATCAGGTTGCTCAGAGCCCCATCCAACCTGACCTTGGATGTTTCCAGGATGCGATCAATTCTACATTTGTTTTGTTTCATGAAGTACAAAAGTGTTATTTGCAAGGGGATGTGAAAACACAATCTAGACTGCCAGATCTTCGATATATAAGTTTTACAGAATAGGTTGTTCAAAAAAATCCTGCCCCAGGCAACTCTAAAGATTTCATTTTAGGCTTTATGTGAAAGGACCACAAATGGTGTGCACTACAGATTTGATTTTAGGCTTTATGTAAAAGGACCAGAAATGTTGTGCATGAAGAACCTCCAGATACAGCTTTACAAATTGGACAAAAGAAAACTGTGCTTCAAGCAAGCAGCAGCAGAAAGAACAGCTGAAGAACTACATATCTACAACACATTTTATGTCCCATTTTGTAACAAATAAACCAATTTGTGGATCACTTAGCATATTAAATCACTTTTATGCTTTAGAGAATCAGATTACAGCAGGCACCACAGTCCTTCTGCTTTTAACTGCATCGGTTCTTTTTCACAGGGAAGAGATGAGGAGAGTAAGTTATCATAGCCTACAGAAAATTTTTACACAAAGATGATTAGATAGACCAAAAGCTCCTGACCAAGAAGGCCAATGTAGTTGGACCATACAAAGTCTCTGTTGCAAAGCTCTACAATCCAGCTCTCACAGGCACTCCTGGCCCCATCTTTTAGACACTGGAGCTGACAGACTGAACGCCTCGCTCTGGTGGTTGAAGACTGTTAAGAAAATCTTGCATCTCTCTGTAGTTCACGCTCGTGCACTCCTCATAATCCAACACATCTAGCAGCTGGATAAACAGAGGTTTGCAGCAAGCAAAGCTTTCTTTTGATTTGTAATTAAAACCATCACTGGCCATCACAGCTCACCTGTCATGGAACCAATAATAGTTTTAAATGTCAGGCAACAAAGGAGTCTAAGCATGGAGTCCAGACTGAGCTCTGGCATTTATGTCTCTTAAGACACATACCAAACACAGAAATACTTCCCACTTTTCCACGTGTAAGACTTCATATACCTATGTTCGAGACCTGACTAAAACATGATCCAAAAATAATATCAGCACTAAACAGAGAGGTTTTTTCCACGAGAAAGCAGCAACTCTCCTTAAAAGGAAAGTGTTCTCTTCCTATTTCTTTTTCCTAGGGTTCTACTAAATACCTGACTGACAGTTAAGGGTGTTTGATACCTTCAGCCAGCTCAGTTTCAACTCCTCCTAAAGCCTGCTTGTGGACAGAAACCAGAGAAACCATGTTCTGGTCTCTATGTTCTTTCTTATCTTACCCTTCTGCCTCACAAAACAAGTGCCCATAACAGAACCAAGATGTTAAATGTAGCTGTGAAGCTATACAAGCCCATGCAATGGTAACAATACTCAGAGAATAAAGCCAATGGCCTTAGTGAGTCAGGATGTAATTCCCTTTGGCTTTCCATGTAGCAGGGCACACTATGTTAGATGCATTATGCACATCTACCCCTGCAGTTAAAAAAAATCTAAAGAAAAATAACAACCTAAAGCTCAACAAAAATTGCACCACACAACCAAACGGAGCTCAGCAAACCACACTGGGTTCTCTCACTGTGTAAAAACTAATGTGCAATGTAAGGACACTGCCAAGCAAAGGACTACAGACACTTGCATGATGTACATGGAGTAGAAAGCAAAATCCAGCAGCACAGCTCGTGCAGAGGAAGCCAGGTGTTGATAGCAGTGACAGAAGAACAAGCATGGGCTCTCACAAACAGCATTAGTGCACTTGTATGTGGCTGGGTGGATAATGACGAGTCAGTCTGAAAGTTTGCAAGCTTCCTGGCAGCTACATAGCCAGGATTTTCTTATGCAGATGCCTACAGAAAGATAGACTTTCTCACAACATGGATCTCCAGAGCAACACCAGTATTAAATGGCCACCAGCTGGACTTCACAACTAATCACTGGTCCTTGTGCCCAGCCTCTTTTCCACCTATCTGGCAGATCTCAGTTGACTGCTTTCCAGTTTGTCTTGAAGAATGCTGTAGGAGACAATGTCAAAAATTGAGGCTGCACTCCTCTCAGCCACTGAGCCAGCTCTCTCTCCACAGAAGGCAATCCAGTCGATCAGCATTAATTTGCCCTCAGAAAATTCAAGCTGACTATTCCAGATCACCTCCTTGTTCTTCACACACCTGCAAATGGCTTTCAGGATAAGCTATTTCTGCTGTAATCTTCCTGGGGACGCAGGCAAGGATGAACCCCCAGGGCTCCTACTGACTGTTTGTGAAGACAAGCCTGATGCTCACCCAATTCCAGCCATGGTGGAAATCTCACAGTCACCATGACCCTCCAAGTGACAGTAGCACTGAAGTGACATTAAACATTTCTCTCAGGACCTCAGGTGCACCCCATCACTTTCCCTGGACTTGTGCAAGTACAGTTTTATTTAACAGGTCCCTTACTTGATCTTCTTCCACCACATGTAGCATTTCACTCCCTCAAACACTGCCACTAGGCATAGGGAACTGCAAGTCCAGGCCTGAGAGAACACCTTATCAGAAACAAAGTAGGCAATGAACACCTCAGTGTTTTCCACGTCCTTGATCACTACATCCTCTGTGTCACTCAGCAGGTCGTCCACATTTTCCTTATTCTTCCTTCCGCTGCCAACATACTGTGGAAGACCCTTTTGTGGCTATTCACATCCCCCATACATTTCAACTTTCATTGAATTTTGGCCTTCCCAGTTCCTTGCAGGCTCAGGTAAAGTTTCTGCATTCTGCCCAGTCATTATGCTCATTCTTGTTCTCACCTTCCATACAATGTGTTTGCATTCCCTACCTCCTGCACACCAGAGTGGAAGAGACTGAGGAATGGAGTTGAGGAGATTGTCACTGAAGACCACCAGATTCCCCTGGGTCCCCCTCTCCTTCAGGTCTGCCTCTTACAGGAGCCCTCTTACCAGTTTCCTGAGCAAGCTGAAGTCTGCTCTCCTGAAGTCCAAGGTGGTGGCTCTATTATCAGCTTTCTCTTTCCTGACAATTTTAAATGTCATCATTTCATCGATGCTGCTGCCAAAGCTGTCATCAACCCCCAAATTCATTCTTTATTCACAAGTAACAGATCTAACTGCTCTGCTAGTCAGCTTGTCCAACCTGTGTCAAAAGATTCAGAAAAAACAACTAGAGGTACAGGCTGCAGCTTCCAGGCAATGCATTTTCATCGTATGGGAAACCATACCATCACATTTGTTTCACATAAGATCTGGTGAACTAATAAAAAAGCACAGCCAAAAAAAAAATAAATAAATAAATCAGTGGTCTGTCTGAGCTCTTCTCTCACAATGCACAGAAGAACTGGTTGTTTGGCACACAGCGCATCCAACACAAGGCATTTCCAAGGCACACTTCAGGTGTGACGCCTACAGAGGTCCAACATAATTTAGTGACCATTTGAATTCTTTGGAGGCTGAAAAGCTTAATTTAAGTGCATCAGGAATAAGCACTGATGTCAGTCTCACTTTTCAGTATTTTTAAGAAAATGGAAAAGGAAGAAATGAAAGAGGCAGTCATGAAATTTGACAACATGGTCTTTGTTTACCATTTTGAGGATCTCTATCTCTGGCATACATGGAATTTTCAGAAGGATTTGACTGTCACGAAGGGAAACAGAGTCCAGATGTCCAATCCTCAAATAACAGAGCCTGTGTACAGTTGTTGAGGAGCCAGAGTGAAAGAAGTCTGGTATATTTACATTCTGTGTATTAAAATATGATTGTCTGATGAGAAAGCCTAATGAATGTTTGGACTTCACAACAGACAGAAGGTCTCTGGGGACGCCTAATAAACTGCTATAGGTCTAGACTAATGTTCAAGCTTTTCTTTTTTTTTTTCTTCTTAAGGTCAAGCATGGATCAAGGAAGGGTAAAACATGCAGGTCATATTCCATGTGAAGATTTTTATCTTTAATCCTTTCCTCAGGCTTTTCAAATGGCAGCATTTTGAAATTGCCTAATAAGCAATCTCCTCTGCTTGGACACTCATGTAGCCAAAGGTCACACAGTCATGGTTCCAACAGCCTACAGAAGGCTGCAGCATTCCATTTAGCTGTACATTTGCTTCAGATTTGGCTTTTGTGGACAACACCTTCCAGCTTCTCAGGCTTCTGCTCCCTGCAAAGCCATCTTATTCTTAGCTAGGAGCAGATTGTTAGAAGACACACACACTATATCCTCTTCCAAAGTGGCTTCATGTCTGGTCTTCTGCTAGTCTACAGCACAGACCATTCAGCCAAAGAGACATTTGCCAATGCTATTTTTCAGTCAACAACTTTCCCAACTACATGCTGGCAACCGTAGCCATATTTAGAACTTAATCTCCAAGCAAGAGACCTGTACAAGAGTCAAAGGTGAAAAATGAAACTTCATACCATTACTTCATATGAAACACAGTATGAGAACATCCAATCCTCCAGCTTGAAGAATTAGACTCAACACACACATGGACCCCTCCAAGATGCTTTCTGGACCAGTTGCCCACAGGAATAGCCTTCAGTAGCAATCAATATTTCACTATTTCCCAAGCTACCTTCCTGCTACTGAAAGTCACTCCATGCTTAAGGCCCAACTGGAAGTTCAAAGCAGACTGCAAAGACAGCAGTGAAAAATACTGAGAATTTCAAGAATGCATAATCTTTACTGACACCTGGCAAAATAGTTGTTAGTGCTAAGACCTACAAATCCTTGCCAAAGAGGCTTAAAAATAAATAAATAAGGAACTTTAGTCATCTGATGCGCATTTGCAAAATTGCTCCAGGAACAAGACGATTGTCCCCATTTTCTAACCCCACAGTGCACACAGGAGCTGTATCACCCACAGAATCACTGCAGTTTGGGTGCAGTTCAGGAAAAGAAGTGTAACAGGGAAAAACAATACGGAAAGAACAGGAGGAGGGATTGGAAAGCTGCTCATCAGTAAGATGCCCAGTAATTCAGTGCGATTCCAGCAGAGCCCTACGTTACTGTAATCACTGTGCAGAACTGGCAATATTTTAATAGACACCTTACACACCCTCCAGTGTGTGGTAACACTCATAGATGCTCTTGCTCTTTGTTTTGTGAAATAAATAATACTTTCCTTAAAGACAGAGCAAGTTTGCAGTTTGTGCTTCCTTTTCCCCTTACAATACTGGACGTGTGGGAATAGCTGGTCATCAAGGTCATAGATCACAAGAAATTACAAGAGATAAAGCTCTGTATATCTATGAACCTCCACCTGTATTCAGGAGGACACGAACATATGGAACACTTACACACATTTTTCCCTAATAGCACCTTTGCAGAAGGAAGGATGAAAAGACATGGACTTACTTTTCCCTAGTGACGGTGCTTCATCCCATATCTCATACAACTACCTCCAGCATGCAGTATTAGTAAGCAGTTTGTGAAATTTTTCAAACCCATATACAAGCACAAACAGGCATAATAAGTAGTCATAAATGTGCAGTCATAAAACTCCCACAGAATATGGTATGAAGGGATTCATGCAAAGCATCAGAAGGAGTAGAAAGGCTACCAAAAAGAAGGGAATGCCAGAATAAAGTTTTCCTTTGTGCAGCAGATAATCAATAGCTGTTATCACTATTTACTGATAAATGACATATTTAATGATATTTCATCTGTAATATTATGTTTTATCTACTCTACTTAATCTGCAGTATTCACTCTGAAGCATTACCTGGGTTGTACCTTTGGATCAAAGTAAGCAACCCAGAGAAAAAGAATCATTTCTATTTATGCTAAACGATATTGAAAACTCGTTCCTCTATTGTTTAAGCCTACTAGAACTTGAGATGAAAAATATACGTTGCAGTTTCATTTCCTAGGTGTAAGAATTGCTTCTTCCATCAGAATAGAATTTTCTGAGAGCATCTTTTCAATTTAGCCACGACTAACATTTTCCTGGCTTATGTGGGTTTTCTGATGTCATTACATACCCAGCTGACTGTGTATATTCATTTAGTTAAAATTAACCAAAAAGAGAAAAAGTTTGTTTGTTATGTTACTAAAATGCACCACATGGCACGAGAAGGCTTCATGTGCATACATTAAGAATGCAAGAAAATTAAAATATAGTTAAGAAATTCAGGTAGTACGATTCTGAAATGACAAATCTAAATCAATCTCAGAAGAAAACAAGCTCAATAATTTCCTAGGCACTAAGATACCAGTTTAAGTGACAAAACCAAAACACCAAAGCTCAAACATAGTAGGTCACTGAATACAACACTTTAGAACTATCTGAACACTACTTAGTAAGTAATTTAGAGAAAATGCTGTTAAAAATACTTTGATATCTAGTAGAAGTGCAAACAACATATCTGTCTCATAGCCACAACAGCTTCTATAAAATGGCAGAAACAAGCTATGCCATCATCTGCCGAACGTCACACAGCCTGAGCTCAAATCAACAGAAAGTCAAAAAAGAACATGTTCATTCGGATTTAACAG
Source organism: Tapera naevia (assembly GCA_033556795.1). Taxonomy (NCBI): domain Eukaryota; kingdom Metazoa; phylum Chordata; class Aves; order Cuculiformes; family Neomorphidae; genus Tapera; species Tapera naevia. The sequence goes on along the minus strand of JAUMJJ010000189.1, from coordinate 1,738,566 downwards.
GATGAGACTAAAATTTTCCCTTTACAGGAAAACACAGTTCCTTATTTTTGCCCTCTGTGAAAATGTAAAGTAAATAAAAGAAAAAACCCTAAACCTAGAGTGATGTCAATGAGGTCTTTGCTCCTGTATCCTTTGTGCTCCTGCTATGGCCAAGACACAAAGTGGTTCACCAAGGCCAAGGGCCGGGTCCTGCACTTGGGACACAACAACCCCAGCAGCGTTCCAGGCTGGGGCAGAGTGTCTGGAGAGCTGCCTGGAGGAGAAGGGCCTGGGGGTGTTGGTTGGCAGGGGCTGAACATGAGGCAGCAGTGGCCCAGGGGGCCAAGAGGGCCAATGGCATCCTGGGCTGTGTCAGACACAGCGTGGGCAGCAGGAGCAGGGCAGGGATTGTGCCCCTGCACTCAGCACTGGGGAGGCCACCCCTCGAGTGCTGGGGTCAGCTCTGGGCCCCTCACTCCAAGAAGGACATTGAGGGGCTGGAGCGCGTCCAGAGAAGGGAACGAGGCTGGGGAAGGGGCTGGAGAACAAGGCCTACGAGGAGAGACTGAGGGACCTGGGGGGGTTTGGGCTGGAGAAGAGGAGGCTGAGGGGAGACCTCATCCCTGTCTGCAACTGCCTGAGAGGAGGCTGTGGGGAGGGGGGGTTGGTCTCTTCTCCCAAGTGACAGGGACAGGAGGAGAGGAAATGGCCTCAAGTTGTGCCAGGGGAGGTTCAGACTGGACATCAGGAAAAACTTCATCACTGAAAGGGTTCTCAGGTCCCAGAAGGGCTGCCCAGGGAGGGGGCTGAGTCCCCATCCCTGGAGGTGTTTAATAGGCAGGTGGATGAGTTTCTTAGGGACATGGTTTAGTGAGGGGACAGGGATGGCTGGACTGGATGATCTCAGAGGTCTTTTCCAACCAGATCATTCTATGATTCTACAAAATGTTTCACAACATGGACGCAACCTGTCGGATCTGAAAAAAACTAACCTCTTAGAAAGTTTCTCCAGGAAAGGGTTTTGGCACACTAGAGATACTTATGTTTTCTTGATGAGGTCTCCCTACCCAACAAAAACTTGTTTAGCCCACAACTCGAGAGAACACCTCCTCTTCTCGCTCCATCCAGCAGATCTAACACTACAGTCAGTCTCACTGGCTCAGCAACCCATGCTGCATCCAAATGAGAAGATGACTGGCCCCTGCTTTTCTTCCACTTCACTGTAGGTGAAATGTACCAAAAAATAGGCAAGTGTGCCTCTCAGATAAAAAAATCTCAAGAGTAGGGTTCTAATAAACTTCAAGGATCTCCAGTGCAAAAAATGGGCTGTCTTACTGAATTCCAGATCCATACACAGCACATCTGCTAGGTCAGCTTTATAACTTTATTTAGGAATAATGATCCATGCCTTTTAAAGCCTTCTGAGAACAAAACACAGAATTCAAGCATGAACACGTTTTGACCCTATCCCAATGCAAAAGCCCTGAGCAGGTTTCAGAGAAAAGAGGTTTGCATCACTTACATTGTAACCTTTACAAAATTAACCTGGGTAACAAAATGAAATGGTTTCCACTTGGCCAAGACTTCCTGATAGCGCGAACTGAGACTGTTAGATGGGTAACTCAAAGCTCAGATATTTCAAGACACGCTACAGACCAAAACATATGCAAACCGAGACTTTCATAAAGTTTTTCATTGTTTACACAGTTGGTAACCATTTACTGCTAAAGGCAATATGCAGTAAAGGGTTTTTTTGCCGGGTTTTCCTTTTTTTGAGTTGATACCACATGTTTTCACAGACAAAAGAAAAAACTCTTTAAAAGCCAAAGCAGCCAAATTCATTTTGGAAAGAAGCTTGCAAAATCCCAGTGAACCACATCTGTAGAGTAACTGCAGCAATGATATAAAGGTATTCCCACTAGTTCCTAGTTCCTGTGTACTGATGTAAAAGTTTATCCTTTTGTTTTAACACAGCACCACCTCAGCAAAAGGCTCTTCCTGCCTTGGTTACCATCTAACTAGGTTAGCCCCCACCCTACTAAAACTGGCTAAGCATTCCCACTCCATCCATCAATCCAGTGTCCTCACCCCATGAGATTCTCCGCTGACACCTCTACAAAATTTAGTAACTCAGATGTGACTGGGGCAAGCCAAATGAAGCAATAACCTGTAACTCTTGCAGTAAATGTCACTGGCTTGGAAAGTTTAGTGTCTTGGACTACAGTGGCCCTGCAACAACTTCAACGAGTTGCAAGAAAGTACTGACTCCATCTCCCAGCTCTGAGCAGCTAAAGCTGTCTCATTTCATAGCAATTCCACAAGCTGGATTTAACTGCAGGCATTTCACATTTTAAGAAGTGTTGGGTTTTTTTACTGCAAGCCTGCAGTAGGAAGCCACACGTATTCAGAAAGTGAACTCTGAAAGCAAGTCACAGACTTGACCACTGACTACTCTGAACTGAAACATCGAAGTTCAACAGGAAAGCACAGTCTACTCTTACAAAAGCTTCAGCATCATACCAATGAAAATCCTTGGGAAATCCATGAAACCTGTCTTGTCTGTCACTTCATCTGTTCATTGGGGGGGCTGTGGAGAATTCCATCTGTGCATAGAAAGTTCCCAAATCTGGCTCTACAGACTGCACGCTGTGAAATTAGTGCATTCATTAGCAGAGCATTTTGGAAATGTGCCTAAGCACTGTGTGGGGAAGAGGAAGAATCTATCATTAAAAAAAAAAAGCACAAAAAATTGCCCCAAGCTGGTCTATCCCAGCATCTCATCACCAGTAAAAATTATCATAGGACTTCTCATTCTGAGCTTTTACAGAAGACAGATAATCTCAAGCATCAGAGTAATGAGTAACACAATTACAACTTGATACACGTAGTACCAAAGAGTATATATTATATGCCTTTAGCCTATTGTTGACTCAGTTTGCTTTTCTTTGAGATCTGTATTTAGCCCAATACAAGTATGGACAGCTCTCCCTGCATCCAGTTATGCATACATCAAAGATGAAAGCTAGCTCTTCCAATCTCAAAAGAAACATAAAAAAGCCCCTTTCTCAGCACCACCATGGATAGTTCTCTAACTGCCTTTTCCCGTCGCATTTCAGGTCCCATCAAAAACTTTACACTTATTTGAGCACGATCATTTGGCAGAAGAAGTCACTTCCCCACTTTTGCTCATTTTTATGGACAATTACTGGTTTCTTTGTAGTATATAAAATAATGGCTGAACTTGGCTTTTGCATCCTCATAGTGCTGACTACACTGGCTGAGTTTTGACACTGGACACAAAAGGCGATTCCTACAAATCAACTTTGCCACATGACTTTAAAGATTTTTCCACCTGGAGCTCATTTAAGGGGCCCAATTCCATTTACTTACAGGCACCTAAGAAAATGAATTCTTTCCCTTTCTTGATGCCCCATATAAATTAAGGCATGTAATGTTATTTAGCTTTCAGTCTTCCCTCCCCAATTTCAAGACCTGAAAACTATTTATGTTCAAATTTCTGCATGTGTAAGTACACTCAAGATATAGTTTTACATTTCCCATGACTTTAAAACTCCTGCCTCTTCCATCTGTGGATTCATGTTTCAAAAACATGAGGCTCATCAACAAAGCTCTACTCAAACCTAAACCTGCAAGCACTCAAGCAGTTTTCTACATAGAGATGGAAGTCCTCTGAGTGCAGTAGAACTACTCGGGTATGTAAAGTTACTTAGGTGCTTAAGCACTTTAGGATCTGTCCTCAATTTTTAAAGCAAGTTTTCTGCCAAAATGGCAAAGGGTTTCACAACAATCAGCAGTTCTTGGGAGATTTCCTCTTCTTGTTCTAAATCTTATAAGAACAGCTGTTCTGGAGAAAACTTGGCCATATCTGAATGTCCAGACAGGCTCCAAAACCACAGGTGCAGGCTCCAAGCCAGGGATGCATATGTAAGTCCTCCTGAAATTCAATGGGATTCAGGTGTTCTTCTTTCTGTAACTAGAAAACCACCACGGAAGGCACAGGGATCAATAATGAAGCTTCAGCAATGGACATGTATTTGCTGCTCACACTGCAATGTGTTAATGAGATTTAAAGTTGAGACAGTTTAGCAAGCCCTTTTGCACTGTTCCCACTACTGACTGGCCCTGTTGTATCAAGCTTAAGAGTGTCTTTGTTTTAGCATTGCAGGTCAGTAGGGAAACAGAAAAATGAGACCACGCAGTGTGTGGGCAGGGTCTTCCAGGGGCACAGGGCTACCTTGCTGTATCACTGGAAAAGGCATTTGTTCAAATCACTATTACAGTATTACACGTGCTGTAATCAGCAAACACGGGCTGTAACAGCCCCGACAGTAATTCCTACCGAAGTTTTTGTTCTTTGTAAGCTTTACCAGTTTGCACTGGATGTGAAGCAGACTGCAATGACAAAAATTAAGAAAACTCATGATATACTTAGTTTTATAAGTTAAAAAACTTTACTTAAAAAAAATAAAAGAAAAATATGTTCTCACCTACAGTCATAGCAATTCCTGTACCATTTTCCAGCATACCTGTCCTCTATCTTCTCCAGCAGAAAGTCTGCTGTTAGGCAACATTTCAAAAAGCCAGACATTTTTCTCCTGCCACCTACCACTGAGAGCAAATCTGGGTAGAGTCCTGGAAACATTTCTTAATTTGCTCATACAGATTTCAAAAAAGCACATCAATTTGCTCACCTTACTCTCCTGATACATCGGGAGAGTTGAAACCACATATTTAGCTACTTATTTGAATCTTGTGCCACAAACACCTTCCCCAGAAGTCATTACAAATGTACATCAACAGTCATGATCTAGGAAGTGGAAAAGGTGAAACAATTTTAGAAACCAAAGTTTACATGACGAAATTACTGGCTTTATGGCTAAATCATTAATTTAACAGGTTTTTGTTCAGTCAGCTCAAGACCAATTTTACATTGGGAGTTGATCTATAGATTAGGTTTATTATATATATTTATAAAGTCTCTCAACCATGTTCAGCAAACCAAACATCACCAACTGTGTTTTATTAGAAGCAGTCTATTTAATGGAATATGACTCAAGCCCAACAAACTGTAAATAACACAAAGTCTTAAGTTGAAATAACCATTAGAAACTGTCTCAGGTTTTTCAGAGTCGAGACTATTGGATTTGGTGCACAGGAGAAAAAATATCCAACTTATCAGAAAAATACATTAAAAATACTGTCTAACTCATATTCCACCAGCTACAGATCATTCACTCCCACACTCAAAAGCATTTTGAACTTTCAGGTAGCACCAATCTTCAGTATCACACTGGAGCCATCTTTGCTGTGAGAGAAACAATTCCTAGAGTTTTATAGCTTGTAAGACACAGGTGCCAAACTCACCAGTTTTCAATGCTCAAACACACACTTTAAATTCCTCACCTCATGGTCCTCACCCACAACTAAGTCCCAAGTCAATACTCAGTCAGAATTTTCTTGGCTTGCAATTTTCTTCTTATGCTTGTGGCAGTGCTAATGGTAAAGAGAAGTACAATTGATGAAGAGAACTGCACAGCATGGGAGCAGCACAGATAACTGTGCTACTTAAACATGCCAAGGGTCCTGGGATGGGAATGCAGGGTAAAATCAATTTGCTTTCTAAAGGATAAAGGTTCTACAGGAGGTATGGGTGTGTGTTTCTAACAAAGCTTTCACTATAAACCAGACGTGGACTTGAGAGCTCAGGAAGAACTACAGAAGCAAGTCAGAAAACAAATGCCCTAAAAGTAAAGAAACAAGCTTGGGTTTACTCTCCTTGTTCAATGGGAGAGCCTAATTTGGTATCCCAACACAGTCAGCAATTACTTTGTCCATAGCAAAAGTATTACATAAAGGATAAACCTGATGAAAATGAATGATACGGACGATGATGTCATTTTTAAGCTTTACTGCCAGGGAGGCTGATTTTGTTTCTGTACAGAACTCTAATCACTCCACTCCCAGAGCATTAACCCCAAGTATTTCTCTCCTGAAATTCTCCAAGTCAGAAACAAAACAATGCCACCCACCAAAACTTATACATTGGTCTCATTCTGTACCATAATAAAATGCTATGGAGTGGCAGAGTTAATGGAAAGAAAAATCAGCCAGAATCATTCATAATTTTGGAGGAAAAAAAATCCATAATTGCTTTAAACCTTAAAAGTCACACAACTAAAAAAGTATGTTCACACTAGCATTCCCGAGGGTCATTCTGATATGCCTTTTTTTAGATATGAGTAATATTGGAAAGGAGAGAGAAGAAAGGAAACTGGACATACCATATGCATATATCTACAAGAGGCAATGCTCCCAAACCTGCCATATAAATTTATTGCATCATCTGTGGCTCAGTCAAAATTCATTAGTTCCGTATGCAAGGATGGGAGACGGTGCGTGTCCATATTCACACATCTGCTTTCAATCGTTACACTCAGGAAATTCTGCACAGTAGACACATGAAATGTCTTTAACTGCAACCTGTACCAAAGTGTGAAAGAGACAAAAGCAATCTGAGATTTTTTTTTCCTCCCAAAAGGAGGACCAAGCTGCAAAAACGAGTCATTACATATCAAGAATGCTTCACACTTCAACTAAAGCGCCAGTAAAAGTGTGGTTTAGGGACCGAAACCAGTAAGACAGTATGAAGTACTCAAGTGATTTTAGTAGGAATTACTGACTGGTATCCTGCCAGTTTCTTGAGAAACAACTTAAAGGAAGGTCAGGTCTACTATCTAAGTCTCCAGTGAAGACAAGTGTGACGCTGTTTGATTTGATTAATTAGATGTACAGCTGCAACAAGGAAGATGTGGTATTCTATATATAACCGTGTCTATAAGCAGCAAACAGAAGGTGTGGGGAGTGAGGGAGGCCAACTATATGCCTTAAAATGTTAAGGCCTAGAAAAAACTCCAAAGTGCTCTCTGCATTCTCCATTCACTGAATCCTGTGTCATCTAATGGGCCAATTCAAGTTCAAGAGGTAGGTACCCCAGAGACCTAATGGAGAAAGTAGTTCCCAGCTCCAATTCACCTGGCAGGGCCCTGTGCTCTACACAAAGCTCTACCAGAGGCACTAAGTCATGCTGATTGAAGGAATTGTTAAATGAAATGAGGCCAAAACAGTGCCTATAAATGTTGCCTTTAAAGCCAGACTGCAAAAGAAAACTATTTTGATCACAAGCAACCTGCAAATTGGAGACTGTCTTTAACTTCAGTCCCACAAGAACCTTGGTGTTGAGAGCATCCTAACTACAATTCTTACAAGAGAGTTTGGGTAGATTAACTGAAACAGACAGTTTAATTTCCTTATAAGCCATATAAAAGGGAGGATGCCTCCTTAACTATCAGTCTCTATATGACATAATTTTGTAGTAAGCAGAGGGTCAGAGAGCTATCCTAGCCTAACAGACTTGCATTTCTGCCACAGTTCTGGTTCTGAAGCAGTACCCTCCAGTCTAAAGAAGGGTTTAAGCAATGTATGGAAGCAGTATTTTTAATAATTTTGTTGAAAAAAGAGTTTTGAAAAACAAATAATGGGATTTTACAAAACCAGCACCCCGTCTCTACAGATATCTGTGCGTCTCTTACCTAGTTGTTACTTTTATTAACTGCGTATTTAGCACAGCCAAATCTTTCCACACTGGCAGTTCTTCATGGAAAGCTTCTGTGCCAGGTCAAACCCAAGATTAATTTTAAAAAACACCATAAACTACTTGGGAGGGAAATTTACAAATGAAGCCAAGTAAGGAATAGTAGAAATTTTCAAAGCTACTAGAATTGTACAGGCACAAAACAATCTTCATACAAACACTTCCTCTTGTGAAATAGCTTTAATTATTAAAACTTTCATGGCAGAACTACACTGCTCCTCTAGATCTTCTCATGCTTCATGTATGTCTTTTAGGCCAATAACCTCGATAACCACAAATCAGTGTATATGAAAACCTGAGAGCCAAGTGATTGCTTTAGTTATTTGCATATGTGTTTTCTTCCATATTTTCCCAAATGTTTAGCAATATCATGCACAGATATAATTGCAGAGCACTTAAAATACTGAAGGAGATACACTGTAAAAATGCTGAAAACTGAGTATTTCCTATTATTGAACTCTTTACACAGTTAGTAATTTCTCTTCAGAAATGATAAAATCATCTAAGACAGAAATGTTATGTCACTGATTGGTATCTATTATGTTTTTCCATGTAACAGTGTTTTCTTCAGCACAATAAAACTCACTTCTTTGACCTTTATTTCCAATTATTGTTTGAAGATGCTAATCAAAATTACAAAACAGGGAACAGGAGTAAAGACTCTACACATTTCTATTTACATACTGTACTACAGATATTTCAGAAGAGTGTAAGTAAGGGTGATTTTACAGTAAGGGAAAAGAAGTAGGCAATTTCAGCCTACTACTTGAAAAGCTCTCACAGAAAATACTCAAATCAACTCTGCACAGCAGCCATTTTGCTTGGCTGGTCTAAATGGGATATCAATGTCCAGGTCCTTTTTCATAACATAATTTAATACAACCCAAAGCCACCCTTCCAATGCAGATGCTTAACAACCAAGACCTGTGCTGAAATCACGCCTTTATCAGCAGTGCCATTTTTCCTGTCTGGTGTAATTTCCTCTCCCCTAAACCTGGGACCCTTCCTGCCAATGTGTGCTCTGACCTGCAGGGCTAATAAAACTAATATACCAGCATAAATTTGATGATGGCGTTTCATAGCAGCCACTAATATGTAAAGTGTCCAAGTACATAAGGCCTCCAAATTTTATTCCAGAGGATTTAAGCCATGGTGTTACATCAGGCCAGAAGTGCTGATGAGACAGGACTCGAACCTCAGCAATACTCCAACTTAAAAGAATTGTTTGAACTTATACTCAAGAGACCAAACATAAATCTATTGTTTACTGTTTGGCTGCCTTTTCCCCAGTGCACAGTGACCATTCACATTAGGACTAGATTGAAACATGAAGACCAGCTAAGGATTAAAAAAAGAACAATAATCCAGAAGGATTCACAGGAACCATTTGCACAACATCCATTCTCAAACCATGTCCTCTCTCCACACTTAACAGAGCAGATGTCTCTGAACGAGGATGGCTACTTCACATTGAGCTCCCGTGGTCCTTCCCTCGGAGATTAGGAAAAAGTCTTAAACCCAAATCAAATCCTCCTCAGTTAGCACACACTTGTTTTTCAACCACCTTCTACCTGCTGCTGGCTTACTCTACATCTTTGGTCACAATAATACAGAATAAAAGGCACCGTGATTGGTGTGAGGCACTTTTGAAATCAGTCTACTACTGATTTCTAAATTAAACTATGACAACTCTTGTGTGAAACAACTGACACCAGTATTTCCTACAGGCATAACTTAGAAACACAATACATTGCTGATGGGAAAAAGGGGAAGGAAAAAAAAATAAAGAGACCCTTTGCTAAAAATGAATTCTTTGGGATAGTAAATATTTGAATAAGAGCCTTCATTTCCCCCTTACTTTAATAATAAGAGAAAATAGAATGATCATAGTATCAGCCACAGAGGAAGAAACTGCACAGCAGCGAAAGCTTTCAACATCCCACAAGAAATCAAGCCAGCACAGTGCAGGAAGGTTTAAGTAACTGGAGTTTCATAGTGGTTTTCACATCACAGACTCACCACACATGCCTACCAAGAATGCCACTTTGCTCAAAAAGCCTGATTTTTAACCAGACTTTCTGAATTTTCGAAGTTGATCTTTTTGTAATAAAGGCTTTAGCATCATGATCTGCAAATAGAAAATTTTCATTATCTCAGTCTTTTAGGGAAATGTGGATGTCTGTTGCTTTTAAGAGCTGGCAGAATTTTAAACCACTAGGCAGCTCCATAGGAGTAAGGGGGTTAGAAATAGAGAAAAAAAAATTGAGATGGGGGTGGAGTGTAGCATTCCATAGATCAAATGATATCACATATATCACTGCACAGACATTTGTTCCTGGTTCTTCTGGATGCCACCAAGCTACAAGCAACATGATAGCAGTTCCTAAATTTGTCCAAAAGGAAGAAGTTGTTTGGGCTTCTGGAAAAGCTTAAGGATAGAGGATGGGGAGAAAAAAAAAAAATGATAGAGTAAGAAGCTTCAGATCTGAACTTATTGAAGACTTCCCTGGCAAAAGACAAAAAATGCCCTTTGCTACCAGCTGAATTCCACAGCTAATTGAGACAGCTCAGCCCAGCAGCTGCAAGCAATGTCACAACAAGAGCAGACCACTGGACTTGGCACAAGGCAGGACTACCTCAGCTGCCCTCCCTGGGACTGTCAAGGCAGTTCAATGAATATATGATATATATGCCAGTAAGTAACAAGCAATGAAATGAAATCTGACTTTTATTTTACTTTACTTTTATTTTACCTATATAAATTAAAATACAAAGAAAACATATTTTGCTGCAGCAAGTTTAGGCAAAGCATACTACAGGAGACTTAAGTTATTCCTCTTCTTTCCCATTCAGTGATGAAAACAAACCACACACATCAACTGCAAATAAGAACACCCAGAAACTCCTAAGAGTTTCACAATTGCCCCTTAAAGGGGGGAAAAATGAAAGAAGAGAAAGAAAAAAGAAAGAAAAAGCCACATGCAAATAGAACTCTAAAAGCCACACACAAACACAGCTTCTAGAAAGCGGAAGAAAACAGGAAAAAAACCTCCAAACCCAAGAATTCCAAATGGCCTGACCCAGCAGAGCATCTGCCTGGCATCTGCTGAGCCCTTCACAGGGGCTTATTCCATTGGAAAATTTGTGTCCCTCAACACACATTGCCTCTAAATGACTGAAGCACAGAAGAAGAGGGCAGGCTGACTTTAGCTTCTCTGAAATAACATATTTGTGAAGACTAAGCTGTAGTTTACAGACTATGTTTTCCTCAAAAATCTGTGTATATCAATCATCATCCTGCAGTCCTTTTGATTCTGGGTTAGGGTTTGGTTTTCTCCCTAGCCAGCTAATTTTTTTCTCATCTTTGAACTAAACAGAAAAGCAATGAGAGCCCATTTCTGGCCCCAGGAGCTGTTTGGAAGGCCAGCAGTGGAGCAGAGCCTCACAGCTGTGAATTGAGTTTAACTTCAGGTGCTGAGACACTGGGGTGAGGGCCTGAGGGTTTAAGAGCAGCCACCCTGCTTTTTAACCAGACAACTGCCACAGCACAGCCATGTCTCTCCAGCTCTGAGAACAGCAAGGCCACGTCATCTTTCTGGCTTAACACAATGACACTGGGGAGATAAAAATATACATACAACCTCTCTTCAAGCCCATTTCCTTGAGAAAGCTAGAGACTTGGTCAATCATCACGTCCACTGTATTCCCTCCTTGTTGGATTGAGTTATGGCAGTGGTAACAACATATCCATATATCAGTTGCTACGAAATCAAATATTAAATCCACATTCTGGCATATTTTGATCTATTAGATTTCCAGTTGACAATTTTTCCCCTGATAAAGCCCTTGTCTAAAGGCTATTGCACAGTCTGCTCTGCCTTTCAGTGGGTCAACCCATCACTGGAAGAGGTCTTGGCTGGGCTAAAAAGGAACCTGAAACAGTAAGTCATCTCCACAGCATCCCTTCTGCTGGCAGAGTGGGGACTGTGCAGCACTTAAAAACACAGAGGAAACACTCATGGCCAGGAAGAGTGGCTGACACCACGTTGGGGGTAGTCTTTTGAGGCCAGCAATGTTTTGGGCAAGACAGAAGTGGAGGAGGGAATCAGGATCTCAAGGGAACAGGAGGAGGAGGGAATTCAGGAGCAGCTGGCGACATTATGGATATTCAGTTTCAGTGTACATTTTAGAAAAGGAATGCCATGTGTAAAGATGGCCACAGGCAACAGTTCAAGCTGTTCTCCTGATGCAGCCTTCCCCTTCTGGAGTATTCCCCATTAAGTAGCGTCGGTGGTACAGCTGGATGAGCCTGCCAACAGGCTGTCACCCTGCCTTACCTGAGGAGCAGGCTGCAGTGTGCCACACTGACAGGCACGGCGCTTCAGTGAAGGCACTCGCAGCACCACTTATCACAGAAGGTTTTCTGGGCAGCAAAGCTGGCTAATGCTACTCTGTCTCACTTCTGACCTTCCCACTCAAAAAGCTCCTTCCTAGGCCTAGCTGGAGACAATGCCCATTTACCTGCACAGCTGCCCAACTAGAGGCAGATCTTGCACCTGAATGTTGAAGGAGTCCAGTTGTGCCCATATATGATGCTATTAGCGCTGACTGGAGAATATCAATTAGGTACAAGTGTTCTGTACTGATCATCCGCTAAGATCTTGCATGTATATACCACTGGATAAGAGCTCTCAAGTATTCAAACGACTCATCGACTTAGCTGTGCACTAGGTCTTGTTTTTCTGTAGTATAAGCTAAAATCTACAAATTAAGAGCTAAGGAAAAGAAGCAAAAGAGGGGCGGCTCCCAAGCCAGGGAGAATTACCTCCCAAGGGAATCTGCCCAATAACACTAACAGAGTCACTCACAGCTGCAAGGCCACGAAACCAACAGCACAAAAACAATACCAGGAATAAAGCAAGGGGGAAAATACTGTCACAAGGGCTCAATGGCTTGGGTGGAAGAGTTGCAAACAACAGACCCTTGACCTTATGGAAGTATCAAAGCTCCTACAAGCACTGTGCAACAACAGTGGTTGGGAATCTTTTAAAAGCCCAGAGCTAGGCCAGAAGCCTGGCAGATGTCCACATCAAAAGCTGAGCATGTTCCCCAGTTCAGCAATTATGAGATCTGTGCTATAGTGAGCTAAACCCTCACAACTGAAGAAAAGAAAACCCGCAAACGAGCTATTTCCCAGCATTCTGCCCATGTATGATGGAAAAGGATGCTCTGCTCAGACAGCCTCACCTCACAGTCAAGTCCATCTCAGAGAGGTGGTCTTTTGTCTGGAGCTAAGGGCCAGCAGCTGACATGAGCTGCCTCTAGCTGTGTGAAGCTGGTCAACATCTTCATTCCTCTAACGTTTATTCCTTAACTGAATCGAAGAGGATGGGATGAAAGGTCAGGTACCCTGTACTTACACGTATTCAACATTGTTTACATGACAGATGGAATAAAAGCCAGAGACTGACAATCAAAATCCTACTTCTGCCTCTATGTATGATCTTGTTTCGACTCATAAATTCATGTGAACACTTATAAAGGAACTTTGACTGCATTTGTCATAACATTGTTACACTGAAACTCATTTTCCCCTGAAAGACGGTGATGCTCCTCATGCTGACAGTCACAAAAATCTCCACAGTAACAGAATATAGAGAATAAATTTAATTTTCAACACCATCTTTCCCCAGTCAAAAATAAATATGCCAAGCAAACACTTTACATAAAGCTCCAATATTTAGTTTGTGTGAGCCAGTTATCTACACATGATAAAACCAATTAAGAAAAATTGTAGCTTTAGAATTCTTATTCATTATATTTCAGTGCTGGAAGAAAGACCACTAAAGTCTTTAAGAGTCAATAAGATGTGACTAAGTCTTGAACCAACTTCATTTATCCAAATTTGTGACTAAGTTACTTCGCAAATCTCTTCAGGTATATTTGCTTGTTTATTTCCTCCCCAATTCATAATTTTATTTACAAATCGGGTCCTCATGAGTGGACTGAATGGTCATACAGTAGAAGATATCCACAAAGCACTGCCTTTTATTCCAAATGCTTGATGTTGTTCTAATACCACATTAAACAAAATCACAACAGGACTTAGAAGAGTCATAATTTTTTTAGGTAAATGCTATGAGACCCTGGTCAGAGGTATCATAGGAAAAAAGCTACTCATGAGCCTACAAAAACATATCCTACTGTCCACACGCTAAAATCTGAGGCTTGAGGACAACTAGACAGAGACTGACAAATTGTGCCTGTCTTCCATAAGGCTTTCTGCAACAGTACCCAAGAAAGTACAGAGGGAGTTCGCCAGTTGCCTTCTTCCACCCTTCAGAGAACAGGAAGTCTGATTTTGGAGATGGTAAACTGATGGTGCTCACACATATGAAGGAATGGGAAAAATACACAAGCCCCAGATATAACGACTACATTCTTGCCAGCAGGCTGTAACTACTTTCTTTATGGTATTTGGGGCGTTTTCTAAAGCCGGCACAAGATAACGTCTGGATCAAGTTAGTGCAACAGGCACACTCCAGCCTCAAGAAATCTCTTGCTTAATCCTCTTTTGAGTAGCTTAATTTTGCCAGCTCCTCCCCTTACTCCAAGGTCAGCTACTTTAGGAAAAAAGAGTGTATTCTCAGGTTTTCAGAAACCACCTCGACCTACAGGATTTAACATCAAAAGGTATTTTTCTTGGTGCCTGGTTATCAAGTGTCTGCCATGCAACTTTCCACATTCTCTTTGCCATCAACAGAAACTTGCACAAAGCTACCTTGTCCTAAAATCTCAAGTTTCTCCTCATTTCCACAAGAGACACTAGCTGCAAACATTTTCCCAGGGTTCCAGCCAAAACTTTGATTCTGCTTACCCGTGTCCCCATTTGAGAGCCTATCCTCTACTTCTGCCCACTGTCATAGTGCAACTATTGTTCCAAGAGATGATTTCATGCCAACACACCAAAAGGGACTTGTATGATATAGACCTTGTGCTTCAAAGCCAGACAGATACGGTTTCCTTCCCGATCAACACTTATCTAACGAAAATGGTAACAGAAGTCTTATAATGGCATCCTAAAAACTTAATTCAAATTAAATATATAGTTTTCTGATTCCCTGAAGCTTTTGAGATAAGTCAGCTCACTTTACAGTCGCAGCACAAAAGCAGATACAAAACCCAAGCTTCTATCATAGCATTTAGAGGGTTACCACGTACTTCGGAAATAGCCAAAATGTTTTAAAACCAGAGGGGTCCCTAAAGCAGGAGTGAACCTCTGATGCCACCCAGAAATCTATCTCTTACCTAAATGTGATAGCATCACTTTGCTGTCCCCACTGCCTTCCAAGAATCAGTTGCAGGGGAATGTGGCATCACTTTAAAAGCATAGGTGTATGCACACATGACACCTCCCAGTACCATAAGAATCACCAGCTAACCTCAAAAATACTTGGTGTATTTTACAGCTGAAGGGCTGTGCACTGAGACAGTGCTGTCCCTACAACTGCACTGACTTGTAAATGCCCAACAAAGGACTATGGGGACAAAAAAAGGTGCAAAAGCCAACTATATTGACTTAGGATGATCCTGGGTCACGCTAGCATTCCCTTAAGAATCCTTCATTTTGTTGAATGTCCAGTACCCGTGTGCTACATATTCATTAAGTTCAAAATACAGCTGGATTGTGAGTCACGCCAGGCTTACCACTTGGACTAAGTCATCCTACTTCATAACACTGAGTTGATTTATTGATTGCCAAGATTGTCAAATTTATTATGCTTCCTAGTCAAATTTATTATGGAACCTTTATTACAGAGAAATTCTTTAATTTCCTCTTCCACCATTACAAGAAAAATGACACATATCTATTCTTGCAAATGTGCCTAACAACCTCAGTTTTTACACCCTGTAGTCTGGTCAAAACAAGAAAGTGAAATTTCTAGATTTTTAAACTACAAAAATAGATCCCTACTTCAAATATGCCATTTTATATTTTATGGAGTTCTAAATGAATACCGTTGTACAGTATACCAAAAAGCATTAATAAGCATAGCGGGTAGTAAATGAATCACTTCAGTTTGACTTTTCATTCTAATTACAGAAGTTACTGAAGATGCAATTGAGATAATGGAGATTTAGAACAGTATAATGATAGCGAGCAGATCCACTACCAAGACAAACTGACAGCGTAAGTTTCTGCAGCCTTTATGACAAATTTTGATCTATTAACCTTCACAGACTAAATTTCAGCCAAAGAATCCAGACAACCTGAATACCAAGGAACAGATGACTCCACACAACAGGATAGATGTTACTGACTAACCTGCTCAGCTCTCTTTCCAAAGGTCAAAAGTCCTAACGTATGGACTTCCAATGCATCATGACTTCCGATTTCCAAAAAGTGATCATAAGCATGAAAAATGTTACATTCCAGTTGAAATGTGCACATTAAGGTAGAAAATTTGTGCTGGAAAAGGTCTTTGATTGGCTTTTCCAGGAAGGTCTGCAATGCTAGTCAGAAAAGTACTAATAATTACAGCAGTTTATTATCTATCAGCAAGAGAAATAAGGTATGTGTGTGACATGACAGAAGTGAGACGATAGGAGAAACAGAAACTGCTTGAGAATGAACAAAAAACTGATGTTAAAACATGAAAAATGCATCACATCTCTCATATCACAGGAAACTGAGACTGAAAGCCTTCGGGAGAAACAGTTTAGGCAAGGACAATGATATTTCCTTGCCTGTATAATTTGTATGTAGGCAGCAAAAGTAGGGAAGAATTGCAAGGAGTTGAAGAGATAATCTTATATTTCAGCCAACTACTTTGGCTTGCTCGAAGGTTTGAAAACTCTCCTGGCTTGTGCCACCGTACACAGTTGTGTTACCAGTCAAGTCATTTATATCAAGCTTTTGATAGCTGATTACCAGTCACACATTGCTCATTTGCTATGAGTGTCTGGCATCCCAGCGCGTGGAAGAGAGCCATAGCTGTGCCTCTATAGTGCTACAGAATGCTAAGTACACAACAAAGAATACAAGGTCTTAAGAGTCTCAAATTCACATACAGTCTTGAATCTATTTTCTTCATACCACAGTCCCGGTACTTACAGCAAAGGCATGAAACAAGACTCATGTTTGCAAAGATCTTTTTTTGCAAAGATACTTTAGTGATGAGCACCACAAACGTCTGAAAAAGGAATTCTCAAGATTTGGGTTGAATGGTTCTTAATAAACACAGCATAGGACTGCATGTTGAACAGTAAGAGAAAGTGAAACACTGAATAGCTGTTCATTAAGAGCCGTGCTATTCATTCTGTGCACTAAAGAGATACTCAGAAGAAACACAGCAGAGACCACGTATTTAATATGCATGCCCACGGAGGAGAATTGAGCTCGCAGAGACAACACTATTGTATTATTTTAGCAGGCCTGACCTTGCAAATTTCATCACGTTCTCCAAGACTGAAGACAGAAACACTTGTAATTATTCAGATAATTCTTATTTCCCTTTCACTGAGCAGTCTTCAGCACGATCAGATTCTAAGATGCTGGGTACAGTATGAATTAAGTAAAAACCTGCCTCCCCAGGAAGAATAAAGCACACTTCTTGGTAATTTAACATTTTGAAGTTTGGACATGCAGTTCAGTCTAACACATGCTGCAAGCACAAGCCAGGAGACGAAGTGCCAAAAGAGTGAATGGTCAGACAAAGCATATGTTCAAACGAAAAACAGTAAGAACACAACAATCACCAAGTCCAATGTGATGTCCTGAAGTCAAATATCTTGACCAGGCTTTAGTGGAGGCCAAAACTCCAGCAGCAGCCCAGAGACAGCCTGTGTATACAGGAAATGATCAGCTGCATTAGCATTCACTTGTCTTCTCACTAGCTCTGCAGCTCATGGGGACATGAAGCTGGGTTTTCTGGCACTGTATACATGAAAGCTCCATTGGTGTAGAAAGTTAGGTATTCTTAGAGGAATACATTGAGCTTTCCACAGCTCTCTGCAATACTATACCATCTGATCTCTATGGTATTACAATACATCATAATAGACTAAAAAACGTACTCAAAAAGGCAAATTATTTTCTCATTTGGGTTACAGAATTTACTTTTGCTACCTTAACTTAAAGCCACAGCAAAAGAGAACAAACTAAGGTCAAGCCACTCTTAGCATGCTAAATTTCTAAGGCAAATTTATGTCTCCTGTACAAACTTCAGTATATACTCTTACAGTGTTAGCCACCACCAAGAAACCATACGGAGTCACTGTACCTAAAGTTACAAAACTTACCCTAAAATCAGAGTGCTGGAGAACAGAAACTAATAAATATCTGGACTCAATAAGGAAATGAGATGGCACCAGTGATGGAAATACACAAACTATAGCCTTTTTAGACACACACTTACGAAATGTCCCAGTCAGGGACTAAATAAAGAGGTCTTCTTGAGCTACAATCTTAAGTACAGCCTGGATCGTTTCAAAGTATGTCAAACTCCAAGCAATACTGGCAACAGAAGCATTACATAGGAATCTCTACAGGCTAGTTAAGAAAAATGAAAATGGAAGCAAGCTGGTGGGCTTTTGGGCGCTAATGGGCTTTGCATTTGTAGGGAAGGCAGGCAGTTTTTACTTTAATTGCAAAAAAAAAAGGCCCAGAAAATCATGTTCCACTCCCACTTCCATTAAAATTAGCTGGATCATCTGCTTGGTCTGCTCTGTGGGCCTAAACCTAACCTTGGGATAGCCAAATACAGGACAGCACAAACATAAGGCATGAGACTGAAATTCTTTGGTCTTTAAGAGAAAATTGGACACATAGATTGAGTCTCCTATTTAAGAGAAAAAGATCTATTTCTTAGTACTTACCTAGTAAAACTTTCTGCTGATGACATTTAAGTAAGTCAGTCAGTTTTTACAGGCTTCAGTTTCAAGAAGGCAAACCTTTTGATTACAGACATTGTAGCAGGAATTAGGTTTTTTTAACAGAATTTAACATTATTCTGTCCTTCCAGAGGCAGAATTCTGTTGTGTCAGATCACACATGTGAACATACACCTGCTTTTCCACATATTTTCCAAATGTAAAACAGGCTGGTATTTGAAGTTAATAGAGTCTTAAAGCAAAAGTCTCTTAAGTCTGAAAATATAACACACATTGGATTAACAGAGTATTAGAAATATACCTCCCTTTGAATGGGTCGTCAGTTCTTTTGCTCTTCTATTCATGAATTATTTTTTTTCCAAGCCACCTTTGATTTTTTCCTTTCACACCCATAGTTAGCCCAGGAGAGACGTGCCCACCGGCACCATATCAAATTCTTTCAGTGCACTCTGGCAGCAGGACAAATCAGAACAAATTAATGAGCCTAGGGGAAGGGCATTGCTACGATAAAAATTAAAGGGCTATCACAATTCTTTCTAGAATTGCACTGACCATTATAGACACAACGTGAGAAGGTGTCACTGAAGCTGAAGTCAGATGCAGAGCATGAGAGACCAATCCATACACTTAACATGCTCTTCACCATGCAAGAGATCCAAGGCCAGTGAGAAACATCTTAGAAAAGAAATAAATGTTATGAGAACACAAATCCCGGAGATCTTCCTTTTACCTGCTTATCAGCAGCAAAACAATCTGAATAAGGGAACAAAGCTTCTCCATCCAGCCTGGAGAAACTAAGTTATGGTTCCAAAACAGAACTGATTCTTGATTTTTAATTAGAAGAGGAACACCAGCACATTAGCTTAAATCTGCAGCTCCCTAAGCATAAGGCACAAGGTACTTGCAGGTGACTGCCAAGCAGCAGAGAAGAAAGAAGGATGGCCATTCAAACACCAAGTGTTCCTGAAACACAAAGTACCCTCCTCTGGTTATATCCAGCCCAACTGCACCAGCAAGAACCACTGTTGCCATCTCCACAAGAGAGGAGGACATCAGGTTGGAGGGACACCACCTGTGCCATCAACACTGGCAAAGGCATTAGCACCAGCACCATCATCACCACCACTAACAAGGTGATCACGCTACCCATGTGACCAAATCTGGGAACTACAATAATCATCTTTAGGGAGCAAAGAAGCACATGCTGAGAGTCACCTTCTTGTTGCTTATGGACTTCACTCAGTGTTCACAGAACATCATGCCTCAAGAAGAAGCAAAGCTGAACAAACCATGGCTTTAAGGTTTTGGCTTGACAATATTGAGGGGAAAGGGAAAAGGCAGAAAAAGGAGAGTATTTATGATACGTCTTTATTCTTTGCCCACAGGCAATTAAGCTGGAACTCCAAATATGAAGGATGCGGGGCAAATTAAAAATTTTAATCACGATAGAGAATTAGTGGTTTAATAGGTCTGCCAAATGACAGCACACTCCCGGGAAAGAGTTCTGGCTGCAGAAAGCCCTTAATCCCAGTGAATAACTAATGGGGAATTATGTCAGCAGAACAGCTGTCAGGATGAAGTGCTGTTCAAGTCAACTAGAGGAACAGTTCCTAGAACTGGAAAGCAATATGCTCAACCCAACCTCACAGCAAAGAGTAGGAGTTAACACCACAGTTCAAAATCTGACACCACCACTTTCTACCATAAAAATGAGGTGTGTGAAGGAGGAAGAAAGAAGCAGCAAAGCAAAGAAGCAACTGTTCTCTACAGATAAACACAAGTAACTCTGGAATGAATTTAAGAATTGGGTCCTAGGCTCTTCCAAAGAGAAAATCAGGCAAATTAGCACCTGTCTGTACTCAGCGCTTCTCACCTTCTACTGAGGTGGAAAGGAATACTAAAATCTAGCACAGAACTGTTGAAGAACCAACTGAACAGAAACAATGTACCAAGAAGCTCTGTTAAGCTCTGCCAAGCAGCTTACTCTAGTCAGTATTGCTTTCAAATACATCCAGTAAAATGAGCTGCATCTTCCCTGCAATGTCATCAGGCCTAAATTCCTCACTCCAACAAGGACTTCCCAAAGGAAAAAAAAGATTTTGCAGTGAATTAAAAATGCTTGAGCTAGCTTATATTCTCCAAAGTGCCTGTTCAACTTTCTACTCTCTTCTAGTTTAGAAGAAAAATCTTGAAGCTATGTGCACCAGGATACAAAGATACAAGGAGGATGGATGACTGAACGCACAAAATTTATTGAGGTGAGCTTGTGATAACCACTCTCCTACATAAAGATATTTAAAGCACTTGGGACACATAGAATACAGACAGCTGACAGCATCCATGTGGCAGATGCATCAAAAGTGCCTTTTGCTGCCTATACTGCTCTGCATAAACAGATGGGTTACTGGGCAGTCATTTACAGACAATAAAATCCCCTACCCCTGCCCACAGCAAGCAGAATGGTCCAGAGCCCTCTTTTCAGAAGTCAGACTAGAAGGCAGATGGGAAGCTGTTGATGAGCAAGAAGGAGGCATCCCGTTTTATTAGCAAGAACAAAGTTGTGATTCTCCTACTTGTATTAGTCCAAACAATCTGTCACTGCACTGGGAGTGAAAGAGCTCTGCAAACTCCCAAATGTGTTCTTCCCCTCCAACAGCCTCATTAGACTTCTGCAGGAAGAAATCACACCTCTGATGTGCACATCCAATATACATTGAAGGGTTTGACCTCAGACATTTACAAGATACTTTCAGAGCAATCCATAAACACAACTGGTTGTGGAGGAACTGTTAGACAGCACCTCCTTTCGTCCCATGCCATTGTCCAAAGAAAATCTGCTGTGATACACCTCCAGACGTGTTTACACAGTTGGACTGACCTCCCCTTGCCAGAAGCTTCCAACACCGCAGAAGAGTCATTTTTCTACCTTGCTTTTTTGTTGAAGAAATGAAACCTGTTCCTCAACATAACGTACCAACATGTGTAGACATCTCAATTTTAATGACTGTACCACATCTGCTTAACCAACCACTTAGCACTTGCATGCAGTCACAGTTCTAAGTCTAAAGCACTCTCACCTCAAAACACAAAAAATAGAGCTTATGTTTTGCTCTTTCCATACACTTTTGTGTATGAGATGCCTGTCTTTTCCCTCTCAATCCTAAAAGAAAACTTCAAGCTGGTTGAGGCTGCACACACTGGAAAATGTTCACTGCCCACAGTCTACACTGACAGCCCTTTCTCCATCAGCAGTTTTTCCAACAGCACCTATTTCCTGGGTGCACTGGAGCCCAGTTCAAGCCATAGGAAAGTAATTTTGATGCTTCAAATCGGAGCTCCCCATCCTGTACAAAAGCTGTCACCACTGCTACTTCTGGAAGTCAGTCCTCCTGGTCATGTAGCCCTGTACCCCAAGCAGTGACAGGATACTCCCCTTTCCCTACACAGAGACCCCCCTTATGCTCTTCCTTCTCTTGGGAGATACCAAGAGACAAGAAAAAGGCAGAAAACAAAAGCTTTCAACACAGTTTGAGACTGCAGCACTTCCAAAAAGCCTTCTGTGGTTCGATCTATTGATTTCAAGGTCCTTAATGTGGGAAGCTGAAACGCAAGTTTTCTCCACACAATTCTAAAATGAAAAAAGAAAACTCAGTATGGCACTAGAGAATGAAACACTGCATTGAAAAACTAACAAATATTGAGGGGGGTGGAAAAACCACAAGTACCAGATCTGCTTATAACCAGAATATGCACTCAAGAGTCTTGGTTGCAATCCAAAAAAAAAAAAAAAAAAGAATTAAAACTATTATTGAGCAGTACCAGATCAGAGACACTAGCAAACTACAATGAATGGAAATGAACAGATAAATTCCCACAAGCACTGGTGGACAAGTTTTCTATTAAATCTTACAGGAATGCCACCTCAGAGCTACTCCTGTGAATTTTCATTAAGTTATCCCACAGCTATCTACAACAGCTTTGTGTACTTTCTCCCCTGAAGCTACTCACAAGAAGAAAATGATGTACAGGAATGCAGTAGGAAAGCATTTATTACTGAGATACATTTTTAAATTGAAGTATGGATCTTTCTGTTTAGGATACTGTCAGAAAGTTCTATCACTGACTCCAGTGCATCCTTCATACGTGATGCTGGAATAAAGCCAGGCTGATGCTTGTCTTTCAAGAGCAAGCAAACATCTACAAATTTAACCTGTTCTGCTTCCAGGGAGAAAATAATCATTGAAAGACAAGTAAGGGAGGTGAAATTACTTTACAGCTTCACCAGCTTTATTTTTAACACCCTACTCTCTTTACACTCATCTCTTCACAGGGAGTATCTTGACCCTCAGCTGTGCCGTGCCAATCTAAGAGGGCCTGGATGCCAGGAACTGCAATGCAACAGCCGCCTGTGCTGGAACCACCAGAGCACAGCCACCACCTCTGCTTTCAGAAGTGGCCGTGTGCCTGGACCACCCCGAGAGAACAGTGTCACGTTGCCCACAGCCCCACCTCCAGCAGGCAGAAGTACCCACCTTGAGAGAAAGCACCCATAAGCCCAGCACCCTGGCAGAGAGGCAATGTGGGTAGAGTGGCACTGATCTGAGGGAAAGAGAAAATAAGACCCTGGCAAGATCGAAGATCTGCATGTTCATAATTAAAATATTTTGAGGGTATTTTTGTTTTTCTTTAGAAAAGACAAGCTGTTTCTAATAAAGGATCATTTGAGGCGCTTGAACTTTGTTGATTTATGAGTTTTTTCATGTTGTTCCAAAGCTGAACGCCCCCTTGTTGAAATAAAAATTGGTTTTGGGAGGGGTAGGATGTTAGGTTAAGCTTTTATATAATTTCTTTCAACTCGGGAGAGAGTCACCTTTTGACTCCCTGATTCTGACACCTCCTTTTTTCTTGCCAGTTTAATTTTTTGTGGAAAACAGTTTATTTTCTTAGCCATCTTTAATTGATCCAAAAACTGGCACAAGACAGACACTGCACGCTCCCAAATGCGGTCTTCCCTTTTTCCAAACCACAACTTTAAAATACAGTTCATCAGAATCAGGAAAATGATAAACAGAAAAACATTTATGTAGCTGTAGTCTTTTTTTCTGTTTAGATTAAACATTTACAGTTCTGCTTCTGGACTGAAGGAAAATCTCCAGAATTTTTTTTTTGCAACAATATGTGCGAGTCAGCCCACTGAAGTGAATCACAACAACTGCACGGACACAGAGCCAAGGGATTCATTGCTGAACGCCCTGGCACACTGGGCATCCCTGCCCACGCCAGCCTGACAGAGACGAGGCTGTCACTTTTGCCTCTCCTCATTCCTTCCTCCCTTCCCCTAAATTCAGTCAGAAAATGCTCACTGCCAAACAGCAGACTTCAGCTAACACACCATGACTCCTTTTTAAATTGGAAAAGAAATGGAAAACACAAGAAAATTGGTGAACAAAGGCAAGCAGTTAATAATACTTAAATCAAAGAACTATGAAAAAAAAATGAGGGGGAAGAGACTTCAGTGTTTCTCCTCAGACACTGAGGCTTCCTTTCTCTGACAGAAGACAAGAAAAATCTCTTATTTAAGAATTTTCTAGATTAGTAATGCAAGAATTTGGATTGAAGAGTTTTCAGACTTTGTCTGGGGGGAGATGGAGGGGAGTACCCAATACACCCATTTCAGGAATAAAACATGTACCACTGATACTCAACAAATTAAATCATTATGACTTCCACAGTTTGAGACTAACCCTGAAGAGAAGGCCTTGGGGGTGCTGGTGAATGAGAAGCTCAACATGAGCCAGCAATGTGCCAACCATATCCTGGGCTGCATCAAAAAAGTGTGGCCAGCAGGTAGAGGGAGGGGACTCTGCCCCTCTACTCCATTCTCGTGAGAGCCCACCTGGAATTCTGTGTTCAGTTCTGGAGTCCTCAGCACAGGAAAGACGTGGATCTGTTAGAAAAAGTCCAGAGGAGGCCACAAAGATGATCAGAGGGCTGCAGCACCTCCCATACAAGGTCAGGCTGAGAGTTGGGCTTGTTCAGCCTGGAGAAGAATGGGGCTCCAGGGAGAACTTGTAACAGTCTTGCAGTACTGAAAGGGGCTCCAGGAAAGCTGGGGAGGGACCTTTTATTGGGGAAGGCAGTGCTAGGATGAGAGATAATGGTTTTAAGATGAAAGAGGGGAGATTTAGATTAGATATTAGGAAGAAATTTATTACTGTGAGGGTGTTGAGGCCCTGGCACAGGTTGCCCAGGGAAGCTGTGGATGTTCCATGGAGGTGTTCAAGCCCAGGTTGGACGGGCCCTTGAGCAGCCTGGGCTGGTGGGAGGTGTCCCAGGCCATGGCAGGGGGTGGAACTGGATGAGCTTTAAGGTCCCGTCCAACCCAAACCACTCTGTAATTCATATGCTACTGAAGCCTGAAGTGATAGGTTTAGATTTGGGGGTTACATTTGTTTTAAGACATTGTAGGAAGACCTTTAAATTCCATGAGAGGCACAATCTTCTGCTATGACAGAGCAGCATAACACAGCCCTGGGCACTTCCTGGAAAA
Organism: Tapera naevia; assembly: GCA_033556795.1. NCBI lineage: Eukaryota > Metazoa > Chordata > Aves > Cuculiformes > Neomorphidae > Tapera > Tapera naevia. Next base: position 1,713,472 of record JAUMJJ010000189.1, on the reverse strand, counting down.
CAAACCTTGCAGAGCAAAGCACCACAAAGAGATTTTAACCTCAGCCTCCTGTCCTCTGTAGCCATGCAACCATTCTGCTTCCACTTGAAATCAGTTATTTCTGGGCATCAGCCTCCGCTTACGCAAAAGCAAGACTGTGCTTCTCAAGCCAGAGCAAAGGTTGCAATGATTCGTGCCTGTTTGTGGCCTGCTGCTGAAGCACAAACTCATCCGACTTTCTTGGCCTTCTGGTTTTAGTGGAAAGGTCATTTGGAGCTTTTTTTCTGTCTCCTTGCAAACGGCAAGTTCCAACACTGGAAGATACACTTTTCTCATCTTTGGTTCACAGCTTCTCCTTCCAGGAGTCCCATTCTGTGTAAGGGATTTCACATGATGGAGTGCTATGAAGCATTACCAATGGTGTATGTCTAAGTCCTTGACCCACACTTTTTCTAGGTCTATCAGATCTAAAATAAATTTGGGGAACTCATGAATTTATGTTTTTACAGATTTCAGCTCCCTTACTGTCATTAAGAAAAACCTGAATCCCAGCAATGTTAGATCTGAGGAACCAAAGGCAAGTAACAGCCTAATTTATTTTTTAAATGATACTTCAGTCCAGCTAAAGATTTGATTGCTCGTGATTCCAATACTGTACAGAGATCTACTAACGCCTACAGGAAAGGAGACAACAGGGAAGGTATTTACAATCTCAGCATGAGGACTCCTCAGTTTTGCACTACTTTGAGCATGTGCAGCCACTCTCCTTATAGCTTGCAGAGAACCAGAATGCTGGGATTCTTCTGAAGCCCTTGGAAAGGTCAGATGGAGGCAAAGAGATTTTGGAAGTTGGAATAGTATAGTGAAAAGACATCACAGAATTTTCCTTTCATGCTGCTCCTAAAACTCGCTGTGGGATTATACAGCACAAAAATCCAGTACTAACCAAGATCATGAAGAGCATTTCCCTCTTACCTTACTCATTCAGCTGTACAAAGCAGAATTAAATAACTGCTTCCCCTGCCTCCACCACACTGCTCCTTGTCCTGTGAAGTGCTCTGTGAATCACTGACAACGATGCCAGAGCCAACAAGCCACAGCAACACTATTTTTCAAAATCTCAGCTTGTCAAAGTTGATTTCAAAATCGAGCTGGTTTTGATACCAGGCACGAGATCTCAAATGAGCAGAAAAGCTAGCCATCCTGCCAAGGTAAGAATTACTGCAATAACCATTATATACACAAACATACCACAAAAAAATAGTTAACAGTAGTCAAGTTCTACTAGAAGTGAGCAGAGTGACTATCAAGGTATAGGATTCTGGTAACCAACAGAGACCAAAAACAAAAAATTAAGGATATAGCAGCTAAATTCTCAACTATTAATCCTGCATATCATCTTCAAGATCGTAAAAGTAAAGGAAATCATTTCAATTCCTTATTGGTCAATTACAGCAGCGCACAATGAAACAAATAACAACCAAAAAAAACCTCAGCAAGTCTAGAAAAATCAGATGTATTTACAGTTTTCTAAAATAAAACAGTTTTAGCAAAACCAGACTGGAACATATTTTACAATGCCTTGAGGAGTTTCTACAAAGGAAACTAAGCATACCCTGAAAATGTCTGCTGTAAGGTACTGGAGTTTTCTTTTTGTATAGAGAAGGACCTTGTTCATGTAAACAGGTTCTTAAGCACTACAATCATATAAGCAACCAGTAAAGCAGCATTTAAAAATAAAATTAACACTGCATCTTGGGGGTGCCTATAGTTCAACCTCCTGCTCTCTCAGGTCCAACCAGGTTGTTTCAAACTCTGTCCAATCAGGCACAACGCCTTCGAGGGATGGTGATCTCCCAGCCTCTCCAGGCCACCTGCATCAATGCTCAGCTGGCCTTGTGGTGAAGAAATCTGTCCTTCTGCCAAGTCATAATCTTCCCTATTTTAGTTTATGACAAGTAGCTCACTTTCCTGCCACACACCTCTGTGAAATGCCTATCTTCAAGAAACCTTCCCACAGGTACTGGGGACTACTGCTGTGTCACCCAAAGTTTCTTCTCCTCCAGGCTGAACAAGTCCAGCTCCATCACTCTCTTCTCAGGGCCAGTCCTCCGACTTCTCAACAGCCCTTCCATGCTCTGGGCCCCAAAACTGGATGCAGTACTTCAGGTGTGGCCTAGCAAGTACCAAGAAGGAGCAAAAACCCCACTTTCATCCATCTAGTGGCTCCAGAATAACCACAAAGTGCTAACCTCTCTTGCCACCAGGACACTGCCATGCCTGTTGCCCTGTAGGTCCCCCCACGGCCTTTCCAACAATCACTCTCCACCCAGTCCCAGACACAGGAGGTACATTTATTCTGTTTATAAAATAAAAGGCAGTAGAAGGCAGGGTGTTTGCACTGAAGCTCAGGATACTGTAGTTTTTGCATTCCTACACAGCTGTCTGGAAGACACACACTGCAGCACTTTCACCTGAGAAAGCGATTAACGTAGCTGGGAGAAGTTTCAGCTATCAATTTTGATGTTATGTTACTGGTACCATAGTAACTGCTGTAGTCATTGTGATCTAAGGGACTGAGCAGGGCAAGGAAAGGCAGTACTTTCTTCTTTAAATAATATACTGGAAGGAGAAGGAGGGAAAGCTTAGCTCTTCAGGGCCTGCATGCCAAAACGTTCAAACCTTCCCCCTATGCAGCTGCCCTTTTAAATGACTCTTTTACCCCTAAAAATTTTGGTTTTTTCTATAACATTGTTCCAAAACTGTGCTTGTTGGGATGTTTGCAGAGAACCAACACACAGAAATACTCAGTAATGGATGAAAAGCTTCTAGACCAGCAGATTTTTCAAAGAAATACAATATAGTTTTTTATTACCTGTAGTAAAATATCACTTCTCAGATCAGCCACCACATTTTAGAATGTAGAAAACAATTCTGCTCTACCGATCCACTACTTACTCTCTATTCTTCCCAAGAGGAAATATTCCACCTTCTTTTCCAGAGGACTAATATTTTCCTTTGAAACAGTATTTAAAAATGTAGTTAAGACTAGCAGAACAAGTGCAATGAGGTTACACAGCTGCCTTAACTGATCTTCACTACCAACTGCACAATGGCATTCCAGACTCTGTTGTTAAGGGCAGATCTTTTACCTATTTTAAAATCTTAGTACTGAAAGGAGAAATTAATTCAGATTTAAGACAATTAACAGCTCAGTCCTGCATTTCCTGACATTATCCTTTTATCGATGGTATTGTTGTTCTGATTATTCTCAGTCCTGTGCCAAGTGCTACTTGTAACATGGCTTAAACGGATCTCATGACAGTGGAATCGGGTCCATATATACAGGACAGGATGTCAGCTGCCAGGTAACTGGAAGAGGAAAAAAATTCTAGAAGGTGGTAGTCTGATAGGGTTAAAAAGCTTGGGTGGGTTCTTCTGTCCCCTTTAAAACAATTCAGTTTCCATTCTTCTGAATGACTAACCTATCTGTCCTGTCTGCAGCCCCTAAATGGTGCCCAGGAGGAGACGCAGAGACAGCACTGAAGAAATCCTCTCCAAGTCCAGTCACTATAACCACAGCAAACCTATTCTGGATTCACATTCACCTAGGACCAGCAGCCAGCCGCACATCTTTTGACTTTTCATGGTTGCCTCACAGACAGCGTGGGAAGGAGTCATCTGGCCTAACTTCAGCTGTTCACAAGTCAGGCAACTTGTCTAATCTGTTTGCATAGGTTTCTTCTAGGCCAAGAAAACACTTGCTTTCATAAATTAATTCCCAATACTTTATGTAAAGTATATGGGTAGGACACACTTCTAGCAGAAGAAAGAGAAAACCAGAAAGAAAGGCTAAACACAGAGAAATTTGAACTGCAGGCACTGCTGGGAGGCTAATTCAACAACTTCCTACAATATTTGATTAATAAAACCACACAGTCTTAAAGCTTAGTGCATCATTCTACACTTAAATGGATGTACTCAAATAATCTAAAAGGCAGTTGGACCAACTTCTCTGGAACTGCTTGATGGAGAAAACATTTGTTGGATTTGGTCCATTCCTATTCAAATAACTGCAAGACTGCAGTGTCTCCACAAGGTCCCAGTCTGAGCGGAAGCACCACCGTTCTAGGAACTGTATCAGTGTTCAAAGGAACTAGAGTCCCCAGTCAAGCATCTTAAAATCAGCTTCACAGCAGAGGAAGAGTAGATGTCTATATGTATTTGGAAACAGGAACACTCCTGTGAGACACAAGTTACTCATATACTCAGTGAATCAGTCAGCTTAATCAATACTTTTCATCAGAAGAGCTTTATCTCTGATGTTCCTCACTGAGAGAGCTGGGGCTGTTTAGTCTGAAGAAGAGGAGGCTCAGGGGAGACCTCATTGCTCTCTACAACTCCCTAAAAGGAGGTTGTAGTGGGGCAGGGGTTGGTCTCTTCTCTCACGTGAACTAGAGGGCAGGGACTCAAGCTTCGTCAGGGAAAGTTTAGGCTTGATGTGAGGAAAAAGTTCTTCACTGAAAGGGTGATTGGCCATTGGAATGGGCTGCCCAGGGAGGGGGTGGAGTCACCGACCCTGGAGGTGTTTAAGGGGAGACTGGATGAGGCACTGAGTGCCATGGTTTAGATGATGGGTTGGTGTTGGTGTTGGTGTTGGTGTTGGGGTATAGGTTGGACTCGATGATCTCGGAGGTCCTTTCCAACCTTATGATACTATGATATTTTGAAGGTCATATAAACAAATTTGTGCATTCCTCAAGTTCAGGCACCAACAGCAGATACTCTATTCAAGTTCCTTCACCAATTAGAAAAAATTTCGTCAATGAAGTATCATTACTTGCTCTGAAGTTATGTTTTGGCAATGGGAGCCACAAGCCTCAGCTCTCTCCCATTTCATCCACAGAAACAGATACCCTAAAGAAACCCTGTTTCCAGACTCCTGGCAAAAGACAGTCACGTGAAGTTTCTCTGCACATGTCACTTCCCTGACTTCATGCCCCTCATACTCTTCGACAGAAACAGTGGTGCAGAAGCAGCACAGCTATTCTGCCATCTGATGAGACGCCTCCACAGGCACTAAGGAATACACCTGGCCCCAGCACCCCTCCTACGAGCAGCCCCACTGTTGCCAACTGAAAACTGTCACCTTCAAAACAGAAATCTCACAGTTAAGTGGTGTGCTAGAAGCAAAACCAAAAAGAAGATAACCCACACACCCCAAACAACCCCTCTGGCTGGCAAGCTTCTTCCTAACAAAATAATTCTCAAGGGTAATATATATAGGAAAAAAGTAGTAGCCTTACTGGAAGCTGATGGGGTTTACCTTATACATACGTACAGGGGATGGTAAAGTCAAGTGCTGACCATAGGGGACAGAAAAGTACAACTTGTTTATTATTGCCACACACCTATAAAGGAAGCATTCTCATCAACTGGTAAAGTTTCTAAGGAGTATAAGCACATGGAAAAGCCATCCCTAATTGAACCAAGTCTTAACAATGAGGAGAGAGCATATTAATGAGGCAAGGCTAGGAGGTGCGATGAGGAGATAACAATACCCTCAGGAGTTGCACTGGTATTAAATGTGACTTTATTACTGCATTACTCTTATGAATCTTTACAGCAAGAATAACTGTTTAGACAGATGTTCCTTCAACCATCGGTTATTCTAGATTAAACACACATACAGGGAACCTTGACATTTTAAAATTACAGGCCATTAGATTAAATTAGATTTGTTATTTTGCTGCAGTAACCTACTAGGCTTTACAATGCTGCTACATTCTTTCTGAAACTGAGATGCATTAATTGAAACGAGACACCACACCTTTAATAATGCAGATTGACGTAGCTCTCTCCCAGGGTTTTTTTTATTCAGTGCCTTTATTTTAATTCCTCCAAGTGCTACTAATATGGATCATTTTATCATTAAGAGGGATTTCTTCACTTAAGTAGCACATGTCAGGCTAAACCAAAACAACAGGACTGGTTAACTGTTACATAGAGTGATGCACGGCTGATATTTATGCAAAATTAAGCAAGGCTGAACTCCAGTTTCCTGCCTGAAGTAACTCCCGATCAAAACAGAAACCCACAGAATTCCAAAATCCCACCTTCTTCAACATACAGATGATAACAAACCTATCACCACTTAAAATTCCCTCTTACAAAACACAAACTGTTAAATATATAAACAACCTTGGAAGTAAAAGACAAAGCTCTGACCCTTATCCCCGCTCAGGAGAACACATTAGTGCTACTGGTTCAGAGTTCCAAGGAGCAACAAGAGGATTATGAGAATCCACCCAAACTTCAGTTTAACTGAGACTCCCCCATGCTGCAGTGTCCAGATCAAAGTGACGCTGACAGAGGAAAAAGACTCCTGGCACCCAGAAGACCTGCTCTGGTGAAAGGTCACAGACCCAAAGAGTAAAACCAAGACCCCTAAAACCTGTGGACTAGAGGAACTGAAGCACCTTGAACCTTGCAGACCTAGAAATTCATCAGTTCATGTCTTGGCTCCTCATCTGTAAAGAGGACAGCCTCCCTTTCCAGCCCCACCAGAGGAGAAATGCACTGCAGAACACGGGGTGGATTCCTGTCAGCACCACACAACGGTGACAGCACTCACATGAAGATTTAAACCAGATGAGCATCCAACTACCGAGTCACACAACTTAATCATTAGAAATAAAAACAGACAGCAAGCTTAATTTGATCTGTCCATTTCTGCCCTTACTTCCTTGCACTATTTTACAGCCTAAAACAGGTTTTAAGTTGTCTTACACCACTAGCATTCCCTACACTGCTAACATCCCCACACTAAGAGGTCCACCAGCCCTGCTTGCAACCGTAAGGATTTCTTTTAATTTCGTTTGAGAGAGATGTCATTTTAAGCAGTCGGAAGTGAGCTGGAAGACAACATACTGGGCATTTGCTAAGGTGTCTAGGCCAAAGAATAAATTGGTGGGAGACAATTACAGAGCCAGCTGAAGCAGATGGGTCTAGTAGCCAGACACAGCATCGCTCCCATTTCTGGTTTTCACCCAAATCAACAGGACTTGGCACACTGAATGTTGATACCTATAAAATAAAAAATTGAGGAATGATTTTTTTTTTTTTTTGAGTGACACTGCTTTTCAACAACTTTGTACTAACATGTTGAGTTCCACTTAATTCGTGCAGTCCAAATCATCTCGACTTTGAGCGGTGAATGCCAAGTAGATTTTTGAAGAGATAACCCTCATGCTCCAGAGCTTAAGACAAACTGGGATTGAAAGGAAATACAATGTGTTATGCAAATTAAGCCACATTTGCTTCACTGGCAGCTTCTTGCTCCTTTCTCTTAGTAGGAGCACCCACTCTGGGCATTGCTGGAAAGGCAGATGCTTCCCTCTCACACCACAGCTAGGGCAATGCTCTAGGTTCCATGTATCAAGGAGACTTTAAACATGAATGAGGAAGCACAAGAAGTTACAGACAGCTTCCTTCTTACACATGGACCTGCATGGAGGCCACGAGGAGTTAAGAGCCCTTCTGCTCTGCTCACTAGGCCCTGGGTCACACAACTACAGGCGCGAGACCTCCTGTCACAGTCAACTGTGGAATGAACTGCCCAAAAGGGAAGTTTCCACCTGACCCACAAGTTCTTACACGGGAAGACTTATACTCCCTTAGTTATTATCACACCTGGAGTGGTCGCTGGCAGCTTCGTTACCTACAGAGAATTGCTTTGCCATTGAGCCCCTTCATTAGCAGTCAGCAGAAGTCACAGTCACAAGGTATTTCATGTACCATAGTACAGGGGAGTCACGTGCCTCTCTCCTGGTCCTCTATTTTAGAGGAGGCTCTACAGAAACCACTATATTCACCTTCCCAAGACAAACAGTGTTTACATGCACTTCTCTTTTCCTCTTCCAGGCTGCATACTCACCTTCCCTTGGCACATAAGCCCTTCTTTTCACGTTCCTCATTGTCCTTCTGCCTCTGGTCCCACATCAACCAGCTTACCGTGTCAGTGCCAATTCCCTGAAGTCTGACACAGCATTACCTTTCCGGCTGATACCAGAGTGAACGATTACAGTCTGAAATTCCCAGGGCTTCAGGGAATCTTAAAGTCACAACAATTTTAACAACAATTTGCCTAACCACTGTCGGCAAGCAGAATCCACCGAGGCTTACTAAAAGCTGGAGATTAAACTCAAAGCCCGCAGCTGAAGAGAGCTGTTACCCCGGTATCTGGGTTTAGATCACCTTCACGCGTGGTCTGTACCAGTCACACAAAGGGCTATTTAAAGCGTCTCTACCGCTACACGCCAAAATATTTAACTATTGCATTTCATCCGCCACTTGCCTGTCTTTGCATTTTATGGCACGGCATCTATTTTACCCTCGAGGGAGAGAGGAGCTGGGCGCCGGGGCCGCCGGGCTGCGCTCCCGCGGGACCCCTCGGCGCCCTGCGGAGCGCAGCGTGCGGGGCATGCGGGGGATGCGGGGGATGCGGGTTGCTGCCGCCCCCGCACCTGCGCGGCTCCCGAGCAGAGCCGGGGGCGGGGAGGAGAAATGCGATTACGGGATTAAGTTTGGAAGAGATGCGCGGGGAGGGAGGGGGGAGCCAAGGAAGGCGCGCGCGGAGCTGCGGCGCTGCAGCCCTTTCCCTGCAGCGCGGCGAGGGGAGGGGGGAGCCAGGATGGAGCTCGGCGTGGAGTTTAACGCCCGCGGTCCCCGCGACGAGGCAGGGGAAGGGCACCGGGCTGTCCCCGAGGGGGGCGTCAGGCGCCCACAACCCCCCCCCCCCACACACACATCCCGCGGTCTTACCTCGATCCACTTCTGAGCCTCGGTGAAGGCCAGCTCGGGCTGGGGGGGCTCGGGGGGAGGCTGCACCTCTCCCAGCTCCAGCGCGGCACTGGCCATCTGCAGGGCCACGGCGCTGCGGGGCTGCGGCGCGGGAGCAGCCGGGCACGGAGCGGCCAGCCCAGGCTGCGCCAGCGGCGCGACACCGCGTCTCCGTGCCTCGGTGGGAAGCGCTCCGCAGCGCGCCTCGGAGCTCCGCCGCCCCGCTGCCGCCGCCGCCTCGGAGCTCCGCCGCCGCCTCGGAGCTCCGCCGCGGAGCTCCTCCGCCCCGCTGCCGCCGCGGAGCTCCTCCGCCCCGCTGCCGCCGCGGAGCTCCTCCGCCCCGCTGCCGCCGCGGAGCTCCTCCGCCCCCGCTGCCGCCTCGGAGCTCCGCCGCCCCCGCTGCCGCCGCGGAGCTCCGCCGCCCCGCTGCCGCCGCGGAGCTCCTCCGCCCCGCTCCTGCCGCGGAGCTCCGCCGCCCCCGCTGCCGCCGCGGAGCTCCTCCGCCCCGCTCCTGCCGCGGAGCTCCTCCGCCCCGCTGCCGCCGCGGAGCTCCGCCGCCCCCGCTGCCGCCTCGGAGCTCCTCCGCCCCGCCCGCCCCGCCGGCGGAGCTGCGCTACGCGGAGCTGCCAGCTAAAAATAAAACAGACGGGCGAAGCCGCTTCGCCTTCAGCCCATGCAAATGCCCGCGCCGCCGCCTCCCCGCCGCGAGCATCGCATCGCGGGCGGCGCCGCCACCGGCGCTGGGGCGGGGGCAGCCGCGGCCGGGCACCCCCCCGGCGTGGGGGCGGGGAGCGAGGGCCGGGCACCCCCCGGGCTGGGAGGGCGGAGCGGTGCCCGGGCACCCCCGGCTGCGGGCGGTGGGACGGAGCTGCATCCCGGGGCGTTAAACACCCGGGTGCGAAGGCTGTGGCACCCGAGAGCCTGCAGCCCCCCCGCGGCGGGGAAGGCTGCGCGGGTGGCTGCGGGGGGACAGTGGCGTCGCCAGGCTGTGCGGGGCCAGCATCGACCCTTCTCGCCAGAGCCGAGCGTCGAGGCGTGCTTAGAAAAACACGCGCTTGAAACGCGTGCGCTCCGCTTGGTGCGAGGAAAGCAAACAGCCTCTGTCCTGCAGAGACTCGCACCCCCGAGTCGAGTGGAAGTGGTCTTGGCTCCAACGGCTTAAGGTGAAGCATAGAAGTTTCTAGAAACAAGGAAGAACTTATTTTTTTTTAAACCCAAATCCTAAAAACCGCCACTCCTAAGTTTTTTGAAAGACAGCCCCAAGTTCCTTAAGGTTCTTGAGATTTAAGGCACAGAAAGATACCTACGAGCTGGAAACACAGGTATGCAAATATTAACCCCTGCTGCTGATGGGTTTGTTTTGAGAGGGATCAAACTGGTCTCATTTTCACCTTGTCATAGTTGCCAACGAATTTTGACAAGAAGTAGACTGTAGGATGCCCTTATTTTAAGCATGTATTTGCCTCACTTCAAAACTCTGGACTTTGAATCTTGTTTATTGTTATAACTTAGTCAAAGGGAAAAAATCCACTAACTTTTCAAATATAAATATATCACATAAATGCGTACATTTAACTCTGTTTCCGTTCTGGGATTTTGTCTTTATTGTTCTCTACCCTTTATTTTGATCTTTGTTTATTATTTGAAATTTGCTGGAATAATAAAGGACCTAAAAACAGGAGATGAGCTTATAGGGATTTTTCTGAGAACTGCAACTAGATGAAAACTACATGAATGGTAATATAATCCCAAACATTTAAAGAGAAATAATAAGTGTATTTTGAAATACTTATGCTTACACAAATTATTTTCTGATTCTTGTCATATTTAAATAACACCGATGTGTATCAGACATCAATTAGATTTATTCTCCTGGGGCAGTGGAAGACTAACAATTTAAAATAATTATCCTACTTCTCTTTTTATTACAGTGCAATATCAAATGTATGATTTTACTGTCTGGTGATGTCAACATCACCTTTCAGAAAACTAGAAGATCTGGAATGAGCTGAGGTAAGCATCATACCACACACAGCAACCATTTGATACAGAGGCCACCACCACTTGTCTTAAACTGAGAGGTGAACATTCATTTCTGATATATACACTTGATTTTCATGGATCACTGATGTTCTTTTATATGTACTCTTATACATACGCTCACATTCAAGCATACACATCTTTTAAAATTGATTAAATCTACACAAAGACGTGGATATAGAGCTACTGCAATGTAGGAGCGTAAAAGACATCCTGAATGGCAGCAGAAATCTGACCACTTCTTTCCTAATCCTAATCCTGAACCTGCTTCCCATTTGGTCAAGTACAGTCGGCATCCCTACCTCCCTGTTCCCATGGAAACGCACTCCTAACATCAGCCCAGCTTGCTTTTTTTAAAAAAAACACCATCTGCCTGGCGAGTTGCAGGGTTTGCTCTAAGCCCCTTGAACGCCCATCACAGATCTTGCAACAGTTTCTCTTTCCCTATTAGAGCTGCCCTGGCAATTAGTACAGGAGGCAAAATATGAAATACAAGCACCTTAGAAACTCCAGTAAGGTTTTCCTGAGGACACTCTGCTGCTCCTGACCAGAAACTGAGTGATGGGATTTGCAACATTAACAAAACAGGAGAATTTTTCTTGTAGCTGTTTCCAAAACTCTCTTCTTTTAGACAAAATCTTCAGTTTAGTGTCTCTGTTTTTCTTTCTTTCTATTAAAGCTCAAGCTAGCATTTCTGTATCTCTTATCACTTGTGGCAAACTTACATCTGTGCTTATTAGGCAGGGGAAAACCTGTGGTAGAGCAGACATCAGTGTTGAGCTGCTTATCTTTGTCCAGGTGTATTCACCCTTCCCAAAAGGAGACTGTGCCTATGCACAAGTGAAATAGTTGTTGAAAAATGTGTATTGTGGCAGTTATAGAAGCTATAAGCAGAGCTAAAGGGTGTTCTGTGATTATCACGGTTCTCTGCTGCTGTGCACAGGAGAAACAAGTACAGGCTTTTAGGAAGATATAGTTTCAGGTAGAGTGAGAGTTCAACTTGTATTAACCAGTTTGGTCCTCAACCCATTTTAGTCTTCTCCATTGGGAAGAGGAATTCTCCTCTTCTTTTTGTCTTCAACATAACAGCTAAAATCTTTAAGCTTCTTGAAAAGCATAAGCAGGGACTTAATAAGGCCTAATTGGTGTCATGGCAGGTCTGATCTTATCCCACAGCAGCAAAGAACAGCTTGCATGAAGGAAGCTGGGCCCTGGACAGCTTCTGCCACTGTGGTGTGTCTCCCTGAAAGAACAGGTCTGGTGTCCAAGCTATTCTGAGTTCAGCTGGGAGAGAGCTGAATTTCTTCAGCTTCTCATACCAACCTGCCACAGAGAAGGCAGGCAGTGCACAAGAAGCTGGGAGGTGATACAGCTGGGACAGCTGGCCAGGGGGGGTTGATACCATGTGGTGTCACGATCTGTATATAAACTGGGGGAGCTGGCAGGATGCATGGACATTGCTGCTCGGGGGTGAGTTGGGCATCGATTGCACTGTGCATTTTGTACATGCTTTTAGTATTTTATCATTATTTTTCTCTTCTTTCACTCTTCTAATAAACTATCTTTATCCTAACCCATTATTTTTACCTTTTTCCTTCTGACTTTTCTCCCCATCCTGCCTAGGGGGAAGGCATAAGCAAGTGGCTGGGTGATGCTTAGTTGGCAGCTGGGATTAAACCACGATAGTCCTTTTTGGTACCCAACATGGGGATCAAAGAGTTGAGATAACAACAGAGCAGACCACAGCACGTTAAGATAGATTTGTTATAGGCATTGATTATATTAGTTAAATAGTTGTTGGTCACAATGCTGTTTTGTTTGTTCACATGGCTGTGTTATTTAAATCCTTATATGCACTATATATTCCCTGCAGTGCTGTTTATCACTGTTTATCACCTGTGTGAGAGGGATCAGGATTATAATTTTGCTGTACTGTGTAATACCAACATGTGATATGATCACTGGTCATGAGGTTAAGATATTATTTGTATGCTGTCATGTCTGTGCTTCAGGTACCATCTCTCAAAATTTATTAATAATCCCCCCAAGTCTATGGGGAAAAAATGGGGGCATATTTTCCCCTGCTCTTTCACCTTCCCTTTCTCCTTCAGGCTAGTTACAACAGCTCTTGAGAATTTTGAATATCCTTGGGATGTTCAAGCCAACGTGCTCTTATTGCTGTGTCTCCTGAATGTGTCTCTGGTCTTGTTTAGGGTTGCAAAAAAAAATTTTGTAGGACTGCCACCCGAGGATCTGCCCCAAGGCTGGGTAGTTGTGGGTGGCATGGCATGTGGGAGAATATGGGCAGCTGTCTAGAGAACTTCTCACCTCCAAGGGTTTGGAACTTTGCTCCCAAACAACTACAGGACCTTGATGGAGTGCTAGACTATGTGAAAGGAAAGTGCTGTGGCTATTCCAAAGAGCCACAATTCACTACAAACCTGGCAACAGGCACTGCAGCTGAACCAGGGAACCAACTCAGGCCAGAATCAATTGCCCCTATACAGAAGAAGAAATGCAGCAAAAATCAGTTTGCTTGGTGAGGGATGATGATGAACCAGGACCATCATGAGAACAGCGGGAAGAGGCAGAACCAGAGATAACCACCCCATCTGCATCCGTGTGTGAGGTGCGAGATGTGCAAAAAGACTTCAGCTGCCACCCAGCGCCTGGTTACCTGGCTGCCCTGGTGCTGGGGTAGTGGGGCCAGTAGCTTGTAATTAGAGGGTAGGGAAGCCAAACATCTGGGATCCCTGTCTAAGGAAGGGGGCATAGACAAAGCAATTAGGAAAAAGACAGAAGTCCTCAGCCTCTGGAGGCAACTTCTGTCAGGCTTCTGTGAGGAAAATGTACCCCCTCAAGGAAGATGTGACACGTTACCCAGGCAGGTGAACCAACATGGAGAAGAGGTATCGAGTACCTGAGGGAATTGACCATGCTAGGGGTGAGAAGTTACCCACAAATCCAAATGAAGTCCAATGCACACAACACACGTGGTGGAAATTTCTATGGAATGGTCATCTTCATGTGCCAACTCATTGACAGTAGTGTCCTGGAAAGAAGGAGAGGGACAAAGAGTGGATGAACTGGCTGCCCAACTCTGACAGTTATAGAATCACCTGGTTGGAAAAGTCCTCCGAGTTCATCAAGTCTCCCCTCAGCCTCCTCTTCTCCAGCCCAAACCCCCCCAGGTCCCTCAGTCTCTCCTCGTAGGCCTTGTTCTCCAGCCCCTTCCCCAGCCTCGTTCCCTTCTCTGGACGCGCTCCAGCCCCTCAATGTCCTTCTTGGAGTGAGGGGCCCAGAGCTGACCCCAGCACTCGAGGGGTGGCCTCCCCAGTGCTGAGTGCAGGGGCACAATCCCTGCCCTGCTCCTGCTGCCCACGCTGTGGCTGACACAGCCCAGGATGCCATTGGCCCTCTTGGCCCCCTGGGCCACTGCTGCCTCATGTTCAGCCCCTGCCAACCAACACCCCCAGGCCCTTCTCCTCCAGGCAGCTCTCCAGACACTCTTCCCCAAGGCTGTCAAAGAAAGGCTCTCTTTGGGCCTATGTCTTGGCCGTGGAGAAACTGCAAGATAACGGTAGCCAAGATGCTGTCCCAAGAGTTCCAGCAATTTGAGGACAAGTTCTTCTCCCCACCTGTATGAACCAGTATCTCAGCTATTAGGAGTAAGCATTACTTTGCTCAGGGAAGAGGATATAGAGGGTGCATACCACGAGTCATCTTGTGGTTTTACCTGTGTAACCACACAGAGGATGTAAGGAAGTGGGGTGAAAAATCTGCCTTGACCCTAGGGGCACAGGTACGTGAGTTGCAAGGTAAAACAGTCACAAAAGGACATTCTTCCAGGAGAAATGCCACTCCAGTTCCTGGTGGGCAATTCCTCAGATAGAGTAGAAAGTCTGATCCTAATGCTGATCCTCTTGAAGGGACTTCTGATTAATTTTAACCAGAAGTGAGTAATGAATACGGTGACCAGAAGGGTTAGAGGGGCCCTGGCTCCAGGCACGTGGAGAAAAGGGGCAATTGGGTTAAGTGGACCGTGTGGATTTGATGGCCTGGCACATCAGACCCACAGAGTATAAGACTCTAGTGGACAACAGTGCACAGTGTACCCTAATGCCATCAAGGTACAACAAGGCAAAACCCTTGTGTATTTCTGAAGTAAAAAAATACTCCAAAAATATTGCACGTGGGGCAAATGGGTGTTAACACCAAAAGGTCCTCTATTTCTACTCTATTTCACCTTCTTTGTCAATCTTTTCTATGTGAGTTTTTACAAGTATGCCTTAAATCAGCAAGGCCTCTGGGCTGGTTAAGGAGGGATGTTATCCTGCTGCCATCAGGGCTTTTCTGCCTTCTTATCTCCTCCACAAGCTTCTTTTTCCCCCAGACCATAATGACCATAGTTGGGGATGTTGCACAATCCTGGGCCAGACAAATCTGAGCTGAGCCATAAGCAGACTTCTCTGGCTAAAGATCTTCTTGGTTATTTGCTCAAAGGCTTTCATACTTTTCATTGGTTTGCTTGGTTTGCTTATCCTTTTTCTCCCTTTAACAAACCACTGAATGTCACACAGAGAACTTGAGGCTGTGTGGTATTTATTGCAAAAATTCTGCTTGGAATTCCTTTGTTCTCTAGAGTATAAAGCAGGAGTAGGCACATCCAGCTGTGCATACCCTCCAGATTATTTCAGAGCTGCTCAGAGATGCAGCCTGTGATCCATCATGGGACTCGCAGCGTTGCAAAGAGCAATGTGGCTGCCTGGTGATGGTGCAGGAGTTGGGCAGCCCTGGCATAAAGCATATTGATACCTCTCAACAGATCCTAATGCTGCTGGAGAGTATATGGAGATTTTTTACTGATGACTGAAAGCACGTTGGGCACTTTCACAGCTCGTCACGCATGAAGGGGTGAGCTGAGAGGTGAGTTGAGCGAGCAGATGAGAAGAGCCCTTACAGCACCATCTATCAAGGCAGAGGAGGGTGGTGGAAGAGATCTTAACCAGAAGTTTAGCATTTTCATCTTTGATAAAACTAGATTCAAAGACAGTCCAAGTCTCCATGATGTGCAGCCTGTCTTTGAGAGCAGGCTGGTAAAAATATCCACTCAGAAGCAAGAGATAGATAAAAACCTAATTTTGAAAAATGACTCAAAGGAAGACTGTTCCCATTCAAGAGTTGGGGTTTTTTTTCTAAAAAAAATACACCATAAAAAAACCCAACCCTTACAATCTAAAACAAAAATAACATCAGAACTTTAGGGTGTTTTTAATTCTCTTGAAAATCAATCAGAGATCCTGAGAGCACAGTCAGTTTTTTTCAATCACTTGAACAAATGTTGTGACTTCACATTTTATTTAATCAGGGCATCTGTCTGCTGCATTTGCAGTTTTCAGCATTTGGCTGACAGCACCTGTTTGTTTATCCCTGCCATGCTGTCTTCTATCACAGTCACTTTCCCTCTGCTACCACTCACTCAGCAACATATTGTCATGCTTGGCATCGATGTTCTGTGTTGTTCTGGGAATTACAGGAGTGGCTGGATCATCTAAGTTCGCTCTTTCCTTGGAGAAAAGCAGTATTGTCCCTTCTCACCCTGTCCTGGGAGAGCATGGAGCCCTTTTGTGAAGCAGTTTTTCTCTATTTTGGAGTTTTATATTGGTTTTTGAAATCTAATACATCCAGTTTTCACTTGCTACCTAAACACCATTTGATGGTTTCCTATTTGTCCATCTTTGCATTTAATTAAATTTTTAGATTTTAGAAGCTGTTCACTCTCCAGGATCTGATATACTACTACACACGTTGCTGTTTGGCTGGCTATCAGCCTAATGAATCAGAGTGCAGGCAATTCAAATGAGAGAAGATGTGCATAAATGCCTGTGGATATTCAATGTCATTTACAAATAAGGATTCTGAGGTCCTTCACCGTTCTCTCTGTCCCCTGTGTAACAAATCCCTGGGTTTGATGATGCTGTGCTTTTAAGTGTGGATTTTTCCCTGTCCAGCCCTCCTTTCTGGCTTTGGCACTTGGTTCTGCCTCTCCTGGAGGCCTCCAGGCCTGGCTCAGCTTTTTATTTCATCCGCAGCTACCGTCAGTTCTCCCACTCGCCCAAACAACCACTTCCTTCCTTCTTTATATTGTTCTCATGAAGACCTACCTTTCCTCTGGTATAGGAAATTCCTATATCCAGCCTCCTGTTTAATGAGCATCCTTTTTTTTTTTTTTTGTCCACCAGCCTGCTTTTCTTTATCCCAACCTGCCATAACCTCCTCTCTATCAGTTGTGTAACTTCTTTTAACACCAACCTCTGCCTCTGTTGTCCCAGGTACTTTTGCCTTCCTCTTGTTTGCATGTAGTAGTTGGAGGGACAGCACAACAAATATAGACAGTGAAAATCACAGAGGAAGAAGAGCAGAAAGAAGGCTAGGGAAAGGAGAAATCAAAAAAAAAAAGCATAAATTGGGTTGGCTGAAAAGCAATTATATAAAAAAGAATTGGAGGATTGATGAAAGGGAAGTGAAGGAACCTGATATAAAGAGGTAGCGAGCTAAAGGAAAAAACCAAACCTGAGCACAAGACCATTGTGCTTGTCTGGCCAAGGAGCATCCTTTCATTCTGTATTTGTAGCTACCAAACACAGCAAGGTCCAGGTCCATACGTGTTCTTTCTAGAGCCTCCTATAAAATATATACCATATTACAACAGCAAAATGACAACACACACAAAACAGCAACTGAATGAGGGCTCTGAAGGAAAGCATGGCTCTCCCACCCCATTCTGTGCACCCAGAGCTGCACAGTTCTGCTCTCAAGTCAGGAAAAGGATGTGGCAGGACAATGGCCCTTTCACCAGCTGTTAACAAGGATCTTTTTAGCCCCATGTGTTTGTGCACCTGCCAACGTAAAGCCCGGTTTCTTTAATGCAGAAACAACAAACAGTCTTTGCTTCTCTGCTGAGCTGGAAGCGGCACAGAAGGGCAAATTAGTATTTTCCTTCCAGTTTTCTTTGGAGTTTGACTGCTTTTCGGCTACCTTCTTACGATCTACTTCATTAAAAAGCGGAAGAGGGGCGTTCTTCCAAACACAGCCTGATCTGGAGCAGGAATCTCCACTTCCAGTATGTATCTGCAGTAATCTTCCCGCTGATTTTGCCCTCTGCTCATTTAAATCATAGAATCATAGAATGTATCTGGTTGGAAAAGAGCTTTGAGATCATCGAGTCCAACCATCAATCCAGCCTTGCTAAGCCTACCTCTAGACCTGTGACATCTGCTCATCTTTTAAACATCTCCAGGGATGGTGACTCAGCCACATCCCTGGGCAGCTGTTCCAATGCTTGATGACCCTTTCAGCAAATAAATTCTTCTAATATCCAACGTAAGTCTCCCCTGGTGCATCTTGAGGCCATTTCCCCTTGTTCTGTCACTGGCTACCAGGGAGAAGAGACCAATTCTCACCTTGCTACAGCTCCTTTCAGGCAGTTGTAGAGAACAATAAGGTCTCCCCTCTCCCTCCTCTTCTCCAGACTAAACAACCCCAGTTCCCTCAGCTGCTCCTCATAAGGCTTGTTTCTCTAAACCCTTCACCAGCTTTTCTGCTCTTCTCTGGACACACTCCAGCATCTTGATGTCCTTCTTGGAGTGAGGGGGGCACAATTTTCAAGGGGTGGCCTCCCCAGTGCTGAGTGCAGGGGCACAATCCCTGCCCTGCTCCTGCTGCCCACGCTGTGTCTGACACAGCCCAGGATGCCATTGGCCCTCTTGGCCCCCTGGGCCACTGCTGCCTCATGTTCAGCCGCTGCCAACCAACACCCCCAGGCCCTTCTCCTCCAGGCAGCTCTCCAGACACTCTTCCCCAGCCTGGAACGCTGCTGGGGTTGTTGTGTCCCAAGTGCAGGACCCGGCCCTTGGTCCTGTTGAACCTCATCCCATTGGTCTCAGCCCATGGATCCAGCCTGTCCAGATCCCTCTGCAGAGCCTTCCTACCATCAGGCAGATCAACATTCCCACCCAGCTTGGTGTCATCTGTAAACTTACTGAGGGTGAACATGATTCCCTCATCCATGTCAGTGATACAGATATTAAACAGAACTGGGCCCGGCGCTGAGCGCTGGGTGACACCACTTGTGACCGGCCACCAGCTGGACTTAACTGCATTCCCCACCCTTTGTGCCCGGCCACCCGGCCAGTGTTTTACCCAGTGAAGTGTATGCCCATCCCAGCCATGAGCTGCCAGCTTCTGCCCTGCTCCTGCTGCCCGCTTCTGTCAAATGGGATGAAAAACAAAAACTCCGTGTGGTAAAAAAGGTGATTTGGGAATGAAGTCCTGGCTTCCAAAGTGAATTCCTGGAGTCTGATATTCGTTTTACTGGTATATAACAAATTTTGTGTGGTAGCATAACCATGTAGTTCACCAAACCATTTTGTTTTTATTAAAGGTGCGAAAGAAATTGAAAAAACCAAACCCTTTCACTGATGTTAGGATAGCTATTTACTAAGTAGCTCCCTGTGAAAGTCTGAGAAGTCTGCAAAATCCACATCGCGTTCAGCCTTTAATTTTGGCAATGACTTGCAATCATCCAGAAAACACTGATGAGCAATATCGTCCCTTTTCCTTTCTCAGTAACTTTCCCTTTGGAGCAGATCAAAAGGGAAAACCTGCATCTGGAATTAACACTGGGCTTTATTCTAATTTGTCTGAGGTATTAGCTGGTTAACAGTGAATTGGAATGTTCATTTATTCAAGATAAGGAAATAGGCAGCCAAAAGTAGAAAATGGAAAGGAAAAACAGAAGCAAGAGCAGAAAATAAGGAAAAAAAGAAAAAGAAAAGAAATAAAGACTGACTTGTTGCAGGAGGACAACAATATATCCTATTTTGCAACATCATAATTTAGTTCCATGACATAGGAATATTAAGTTGCAGGGTTTTTTTCTCCTACGTGTTGCATTTCTAAAGGACAATATTTAGCAGAGAATTGTGTTCAACTGGAAGTAAAAGAAAGCAGTGCAGTGTAAGATACAGGTGACTTTATTCCCTGAAGGCAGGCTGTCTTGCTCAGTGATCTCCTGTGGCCTGAAAATCCTTGCAGAACAAGACACTCATCAGAGTCTGTGGATGTGCTTTGGTGCTACAGGTACCGTTTCTGGGACAGACAAGGATGGTCACATATTCATGAGGCAGGGTTTAAAAATCAGCCATCAGTTCAAACCCAAAACAAAGACTTATGTTTTATTTTGTTCCACCCACATTTCAAAGGATAGAGTATTATTTGCACCTAAATTACTACTGCAACTTAGGAGGAGGTGTAGACATCTCCCCAGATAGCAACCTTTCTTATGATTCCCTAAACTGCAAGTACCAACAGGTTGATATGTCTTAGCCAGATTATTTCTCCACCTACACACACACACATGCTGACAAATTCCTTCACTGGAGGTACTGGCTCCACTTTGTCACTGGTGGCACTGATGTGGTCACTGGTGTGACCACAGATACAGAATTCTTAACATATGTGCGACCTGTAGGTATTAAAGAAACAGGAAGTACTATAAATGTTTGTTGGACCTTCCTATAACCTTTCAGTGCTCCTAGAGAATTACTTTCTCTGCTGTCTTTGGGACCTCTTGGAGATCAAACCTTCACAGAAAGCCCTGGGGACTTTTCTGAATTGGAAGACTCTGTCCTGCGAGAGTGCGAGTCCAACAAGGCCTTCCACACCTCTCAGGGTTGGAAGTTTTCACATCGACTCTTCACTCTGCTCTTTCAAACCCAGACATAAGTTCATCCTGCTCCCAGCTGGCCAGGTGTGAGCCAACTCCAAACCAGTAGCATCATTGCTGTACCACTGAACCTGGGCTTAACAAGCTGGGTTCAGTCGCTGAAGCCCAAGCACCATGGGACACATTTTGGAGCAGAGTTCTCTCTCTTCCAGCCTGGATATGGTGGCACAGGTCTGTCTGTTGGACCACAGTCCATGTTGACAAACTGTCAGGGAAGAGATTGATATTACACTTTGTTGAATCACTGTCTGAACTGCTCAATGATTTATTACACGAGAGCTGCCCACCCATATGGAAGTGGAGCTAATGAGATTGCCAAGAAATCACTGCTATTGAGTGTACAGCCAAAACAGTTCACAAGGGCTGCCCTTAAAACAGCAAAATTGGAAAAATCCCTTTCAAGTTATTTCCATAAGTTTCTCTTATTATTACTTTTTAAATTATGTCTTTCTGTCTGGCCAACAAAAGCATCTGGAGTTTTTCCCGGTTTAGAGGCCCCAGTGCTTGTCTGTGGGCCTCCAAAACAAGCCCAAAGGTCAAGAAAACTTCAAGTGATCATTCAAGAGAATGGAAAATACTTTCTGGGAGTTGGTAATCCAGGTTACTGAAGTGATTGCCAGTACCTGTTGACTCTTTATTCTTTGGCACTGCTTTTGGCCACTGGTGGGACTACGTATCACAAGAGCTCCTGATCAGCCAGAGGAAAGGACAGGTGATCCATAGGTGCAGAACTGTAGCTGATACAGCTTCTCTTTGGAGTGTATCTGCATTTTTTCATTAACCATTGTTTTTTGAAAGGACCATATTTACTGAGGGTTTTTTTTTCCTTGAGATATAGTAGTCAAAGAATGTGTCCTCACTCTGCTGATGACCCATGCCTAGGAAACTGGATAGGGATTTTCATAAGACTTTAAAGGAGTTAGATGCTCAAATCGCATCAAAATTAATGGGATCAAGAACCTAAGTCACATTCATGCCTTAAAAAATTCCAGTCCTAAGACATCAGTGACAACATGTTTGCTTAGTATGCTAGTAGGTCAGCAAAAGATCAAAATGATGGCATGTCTCGAAGAGATTGCTCTGCTAATGTTAAGGAAACCTTGCAGAAGTCATAGCTTTTAGTTCAGGTCAGACAGCAGAGGGAACACTAGAGTAATTCATCATTTGGCAGACTTCTGTTCAGTTTCAACCAAGGGGCCTCTCGTTACGTTTAGACAGTTTGCAGAATGATGTTTCTCTGAAAATGAGTATTTTAATCACTTTTCCGTGCTGAATTAGACCAGCCCTTGTGCCAAATTTGTGTCTGTGCACTGCTTCCAGACTTTTCAGTCAAGCGTCATTGCAAATCCTTCTCTTTATAGATCACTTTGCAACCAGAATGTAGCAAAGATTGTTGGGAAGGAAGGAATGATCAAACCTCTGGAGCACCTCGTGACATTGGTCAGCACTTTACGTGCCTCAGTGAAACTGGGAAATCAGAAGGCCACCAGAATATATACTCTCAAATCTTGTTAATGATGAAGACCTGTGGGATCTTCATCCCAGTGGGTAACGAAAGACGTGCAAGGAGTTCTACTGAGTGGGACGTTTTACAGCAGTGCAGGGTGACTGAGCTGTCAACTGTGGGAGCTCTTGTGATGTGAAACTGTCCTTTTGCCACTTTGGGATAGATGATGTTAACACAGCACTCAGGTGTTCAGGATCTCAACCTACAGGAGGGAGGCACTTCAACAAGGAAAATGGAGGCTCATGTGTGGGGAGCATGACATCTCCTTCTAGAGAAGCAGTGGCTCTGCAAGGCACAAGCTACGGCCATTTGTGAGCATAACCCAGCATCACCAGGTTGCTACAGTTTTCCCCTGTGCTTTCTACAGCAGTTAATTTCTTGAGCTGCTGAAACACTGTGGAAGAGTTGAGTGCAGAGCGCTGGAAGTGGCAGAAGGTACTCACAGCATAGGAGCACTCACCTGGGAACCATCCCGGTGTGCATCGACGCGTGCTGGAGGTGCTGTGCTGTGGAGAAGTGTAAGGGTTGGAGCAATGCTCCATGGAGCCTGCCAGTTCTTAGGGTTGCTTCACTGCAAGGACTCTATGGCTCTTGTTTTCTGAGGGCTCAGAAGTGCCGGGGCCTACAGGAGTAAAAGATATCTAGGAATTCTTCATCCCTCAGGCAGGTGAGAAGCTGGGAGGGAGGGAGAGTGCCTGCTTTTCAACGCGGAGGATACAGACCTTTGTTGGTTTATTAATTCCGCTGCATCCCCCTCCTGAACTTGGCAATAACATATAGACTTTCTTAATACATTTGTGGTTTTCAGTGCACAGGGCTGTGAAACCCATGGAGGAGAGAGAATCATAGAATCATAGAGTCATCTGGTTGGAAAAGACCTCTGAGATCATCCAGTCCAGCCGTCCCTGTCCCCTCACTAAACCATGTTCCTAAGAAACTCATCCACCTGCCTTTTAAACACCTCCAGGGATGGGGACTCAACCCCCTCCCTGGGCAGCCCTTCCAGGGCCTGAGAGCCCTTTCAGTGATGAAGTTTTTCCTGATGTCCAGTCTGAACCTGCCCTGGCACAACTTGAGGCCATTTCCTCTCCTCCTGTCCCTGTCACTTGGGAGAAGAGACCAACCCCCCCTCCCCACAGCCTCCTCTCAGGCAGTTGCAGACAGGGATGAGGTCTCCCCTCAGCCTCCTCTTCTCCAGCCCAAACCCCCCCAGGTCCCTCAGTCTCTCCTCGTAGGCCTTGTTCTCCAGCCCCTTCCCCAGCCTCGTTCCCTTCTCTGGACGCGCTCCAGCCCCTCAATGTCCTTCTTGGAGTGAGGGGCCCAGAGCTGACCCCAGCACTCGAGGGGTGGCCTCCCCAGTGCTGAGTGCAGGGGCACAATCCCTGCCCTGCTCCTGCTGCCCACGCTGTGTCTGACACAGCCCAGGATGCCATTGGCCCTCTTGGCCCCCTGGGCCACTGCTGCCTCATGTTCAGCCCCTGCCAACCAAGAAGAGAGACGGGGTTTCCACAGCCCACCCCAGAGGGGGGGCTGCACAGTGGGGAGAACGCCTCCTAACTGCCAGAATTCATTTTTTTTGTCTCTTTCTGAAACTTCTGGCCCTCGATGCCTGAATGAAAATGACCATATTGGAACATTCTGGATTTGAAAGCTTTTGATAATACAAGGCCATCTTCTGACTGATTTCTTCTTACAGAAACACCAGTGAGAAATTTGGAGGCAGATGTTTACATTGACAGATATCCTTAGTTTATAACAGGGTGAGCGACTGAAACTTAGGACCGACTTTCCAAACCTGTTTAAGTTCTCAAATGATCATAATACATTTAACACATCCTTTACAGAAAACATGCACAAAAATAAGGAAATGAATGCTTAAACATGTAATAAATCTTTGACTTTCCACAGAATAAATACACTCTGCTTATCAGGTATAAATTGTGGCCTATTTCTTCATGATCGTAATCATATCTGGTTCAGTTATTGTATACATTCTACTATCTGTGTGTTTACTTCTGAATAATACTGCTGTAAATTTCTGAAAGAGAAAGGGATTAATTTTTTTCATAGATATTTACAAGTTAGTAGTTCTCTGTGATAACAGCAGGAGTACTGTCAGATGGAAAAGTATATAATGACGATTTGTCTTCAAATTATATATGCAAATAAAGTTGCATCTGGGATTGGAAACAGAATGTTGATATTGCTTTTAGAACTTTTTAAAATATGATTTTTGAAATTTTTGAACAAAGAACATAAAATTCGAGGGGAGGCCATGATTAAAACAGTTGGGTTAAATGGAAATATACCTTTCATGACAGTGTACAAAGGAACGGTGTGTTTTTCTCGCTGTGGGATGTGTGTAACTACTTCTTACTTTGCTTTTAGGTACATGGAGGTGGTTGCTCTCCAGCTGTGATGTTTACCAAGCCTGCTTTGCTGTAATGTGAGCATTATGCCAGAGGAGAAGTCAGGCTGTTGGGCTGTCCATCTGGATTTCACAAAAGGCTTTGGCTTTATGAATCAAGGTAGTTTGTTGATGCTTCTGTAAATCTGATGAACTGGCAAGTTTCTCGAAGGAGGGTGTTTTCAGTCAATGATATTTTTAGAATTGTTTTGTGGTTACAGAGTTAAGTGAACTGGTGCATTGGCCCTAGTGTTCCTGAGAATGATGTTTGCTAAACCACTGATGAACACTAAGGATGCTGACAGTGCCAATTATCCTTGGCTCTGTTAAGATACAAGAGTCCTTATAATGAAGAAATTGTGCACAAAGAGAAAGATAATGGAGGAAACCATGTATGACTTGTCACATGTAAGCAGCTGAATTTAGTTAGCTCTTGCTCCTAATGATAATCATTTGCACATTAATTGCTTCAAATGTCTTACAATGCATTTGGATTTATGTTCACTCTGGAAAAAAGTCAGAAGTTATGCTTTAACCGGGATCATCTGGTTTGCTGTGGGCATTTAAAGTTTATATGGGTGCAAAAGCAATTGAGGAAATTCACTGACTGAAAATCTGCCAAGGGATATGAAATGTAAAGACAGCACATCTGCCTGTATTGTGTCCCTCCAGCTCCTTGCAAGCTGGTACAGCACATAAGGGCACACCACCCTGCCTTTAGGCCCCTCTTATATTCTGCCCCAAGGTTATGCTGCTGCCCGTTCACAGGGGCTGGGTGCTGCACTAAGGTATTGTTTTATCAGGTCCTGCATAATGCTATAATGCACTTGAAACCAGAAATCATACCTGTGATTTGAGGTGCTTCTCTATTTACTGGTGGTTTTCAGGGTTTTTTACCTTCAATGAGGTCAAAAACCTTTACCCTGCCTTTTTTGAGATGGCACAATGCTAATAGCATTAGAAAAAAATACTGGGCAGGGGCGCAAAGCATTTGATAAGTTACAGTGCCATCTATGGAAGCAACACAGCACCAGCCTGCAAGCTGAGGTCTCATTGCCTTCAAAAACCTCATTTTATACCTTCAACAACCAGGTCACAACCATCAGCTGAAACTAAACATTAAATCTAACAGAAAGCACTGAGCACTGCACTGAATCTCTAGGCATTGCTGAAATCCCCAGAAAGCTTGTTCAGCTTTCCCCCGTAGATCCTCAGATCATATTTTTCTGCTGGTGTTGTCCTAGTCTTGCATTTGTTTTTTTTTCTGGTTGGTATCCACCTCCCGGTAACACAGAGCTTCTTGGTGGTCTCAGCTAAGGGGACTTTCAAACTTGGCCTTCCCCTTGCCAAGGGGGTGGGTTAGTAAAGTTACTTAGGTGGGGCTTTGCAGAAGATGGAATTGAGCAAAGTCTTACAATTCTCAGTATGTGCATCCAGACATCACCCAGTGGCAAAGGCTCTGACTGGGAGCTCAGGGGTCTGCCTTCAGCTCCCTATTGTCCCTACAAGCTGGTGCTTCCGTATTTTAGGAGCTGGTGACCCCCAGCAGGCTGTTACAGTGTACAGTGAGTTGTACAGCTCTCTGAATTACCGTTTGTGCAAAGAAATGGCGTGCACATTAAGCCAAAGAGAGATGTTGGGATGATGACTTCATGATGAGAAGTTAGAAACTGGTGTGGAAGAGTCAGATTCAAGTCCCTATTCCAGCGACTATTTCGTTGCTTACAAAGTGCAGGGAGAAAGAGAGAACCATTCACCATGAAGTGCCAAATAGCTTAGTAGTTAAACCTAGTTACACATAGAGGGCTTCAGCACGTGTTTTTGGCTGCATAGCAGGAGGAAAACTTAGCCAAAGGAGGGACATTACCTGGGACTATCTGTAATGTCTCTCATTCAAAAGGGCACCTAACATTAGAAGAGTATTCACCGTAGGAGTATTAAGTGGGGATAAACACCCCCCTCTTGCCATCACAATGTGTTTAACTCCTTTTGGAGTAAACCTGTGCCTGGACTCAGTGTTTCCCACAAGCTCATTTAAGCAATGCCCCTTGGCCTTTTGGTTTCTGTGATCCCCCAGCCCTGCCTGAGTCCCTCATTCCTCCCAGTGGTTTTGAGGGGCATCACAACTGCCTAAACCGAAGGCTGAGGTTTCCCTGAGTGACAGAGCATGTGAGAGTAGGGCTTTGTCCCGTGTTTTTGCTCCAGAAAGCTGGTGGCAGAGCAGGGCGTTTGATGTGAGGCCCTGCTGATCCAGCCTGGCTGCCTGGCCCTCCTGCTTTTTTCTACCGGTTGGCCAAAGCGTTGTGGTTTGTCACAAAGCTTCCTCGTTGCTCTGGGCAATAATGGCTTTGTTTTGGAAACTCTTCCTGCCTCTTAGAAGTCTGTAGGTTTTGGTGAGGTGAGTAGAAGAAGACCCAGGATCTAATGTGGTACCGATTACCATCACTGGGCATTTTGCCACCAGCTTCAGCTGGCTTAGGAGTTGGTTTTATGACCCTGAAGAAACTGGATGGACTGTTCCTAAGCTAAATGAAAGGAATGATTAACTCCAGTTATTTTGTGATGTCTTTTGCCCTAAATTCCTTCATTCAGACCCTGATTCTGGAGTTCATAACATAAAAAAAAACAGCTTCACTTTTCAGCTGAATTTCTTGCGCCTGCTTACAGCAATGTGCTTCTATTTTCAACACTGGCAAAAACCTATTTGCAAAAAAACTCAGATAACATGAAAACAAATTTAAAAAGACAAAAAATGCACAGATAGCTTTTAAACAAACAACTGAAAGACTTTCATTATAAAAAGTACTTTTTAAATATCTTTGGTATACACAGAAAATGCTACTTATCTTTTTAAAAACCTTAGAAAGCTTAGATTCAGAGAAAATATTTTGAATGAGGAGGGAGAATTAAAATTTGCCTTCCAGGAGGACTAATGCTTGTGATCTTTGTTACAGAGAGGTAACAAAATCATTGTTAAACCACAGAGGTCTGACTAGCTGAGATTAGTGTCTAGATGCTGCCATTCCAGAGACACAGACCTGTAGTTCTTTCACCACTAACATCTTCCTTTGCCTGGCATCTAAATGAATACTTCTTTTTTCTAAATGCCCACCAGCCTGTAGAAAGTAGCACAGGTAATACACCACACCAAAATGGGTGTGACAACGAGAACGATAGGTCTCATTGAGATGGATGTCCCTGGACTCTCTTGGGCAGAGGTATTCTTTGCACAGTTGAAGGAAGCTGTTGCCCTTTGAGAGTGGGAATTCAGGGGATATCTTAACACAAAGAGTGTTCTGAAGAACAGTCCCCACATCACTGCGTGTCAGCTAAACTCCAGCATAGCTCATGCTGTGTGATTGCTGTGAAGGAATGCAGACCTGGGTTGCTTCTGTCCATCTGCTGTGTCTCATCTTGAAGGCTTCCAGGACTGGCAGACCTAGAGATGTACTAAAATGAGCAGATCTGGGCCACAAGACATCAGTGAAAGTCGCCACCGATTCAAGTACAAAACCTGTATGTTAGAACACAGCACATTGCTATAGAAAAAGACCATTCCAGACCATGAACATTTTTCAGATCAGCTACAGTTTTAAATGAAACATGAAATTACAGACCTGTCCCTCTGTGCTGTGGGCAGTGGTTGTATGACACCGTGTGCATGCACTGGTTGTAGTTCGGGAAGCCTTTTCCCATAGCCTGTTCCAACAAATTCTGGTGTCCTTTCCTTTTTCAATGTCGAAAGGTCAGCTATTAATTCCCTACCAGAAATTACATGAGCTTCAGAGCACTTTCCTACATTATGGCTGAGAGAGTTGGGCTCCTTTAGCCTGGAGAAGAGAAGGCTCCAGGGAGACATCAGCCTTCCAGTACTTACAGGGGGCTCCAGGAAAGCTGGGGAGGGACTCTTTATTGGGGGGTGCGGTGCTGGAACGAGGCGTAAGGGTTTTAAGCTGAAAGAGGGGAGATTTAGATTAGATATTAGGAAGAAATTTTTTACTGTGAGGATGTTGAGGCCCTGGCACAGGTTGTCCAGGGAAGCTGTGGCTGCCCCATCCCTGGAGGTGTTCAGGGCCAGGTTGGGTGGGCCCTTGAGCTGCCTGGTCTGGTGGGAGGTGTCCTTGGCCATGGCAGGGGGTGGAACTGGATGGGCTTTAAGGTTTCATCCAACCCAACCCATTCTGTGATTCTATGGGTGATTTATTTCTTTTCTACAGCTTACAAAGCATGTTTTATCGTACTTGCAGAGGTTTCTCCCAGCTACTTACATTGCATACACGGGACAGACTCCTGAGGGCACCACTGCGTACCCTTTTGCTTTGTTACGGATTTCACCGTTCTTGCTTTATTTGTAAATAAAATACGCACAAGCATTTATTTTGCCCCAGATAAGAATGAATGTAAATAACAAGCAGGCACTGAAAGTCCTTTCTAGCTCCTGCATCTGTGTTTCCCTCCTGAAACAGAAGTCATTCTGAAAGCTTCACTGAAAGCTTGCTTTGAAAATGAATGTTTTTGCAGACTGCTGACTGTGGAACTACATTTACTAAAGAGACACAGTCACACAATGGTTTGCCTCTGTATTATCCAGGTCATGGGCCAGAATTCTCCTGGGTGCTAACATTCTAAATTAAGCTGAATATTCGGTGCTCAGTGGAGCTATTTTCCTTTTAAAGCTGGTCCTAAATGGGAATGCTGAGTGTCATGCCTGGTTTGTCTTTGGTTTCATGCAGAGTCAAGGGGTGAAGTCCTCTCCCCCAGGGCTGGACACTCACTCTGCCGTGACCAGACAGTTGCAGTTCCATAGTTCACACACCCCAGCCCATACATTCACCACTCTTGATATTGTTAAGTGACTTTAGCTGTGTTCTAGGGGGATACCTGGAGGGATCATCCATAAAGGAGAGGAGTTTAACAAAATATAGCCGAGGCCTTTATCTCTGCACCAAGTTTAGGTACTAAGAGCCTAATTTAAATCCTAGAAATTTAAAACCTGCATGTAAAGCCTAGTCTATTCCAGTAGTCAGTGTGAGATAAAGTTTCCCTGATTTCAATGCAGTTATCGATCTTCTTTTTGCTCCTAACAAAACCTTTTCCACTTATACATGAATATGCTCGTGAACAGTAGCTCTTTCTCAAGCATTTTAAAGAATTACCATGCAGGATGTATTGATGTGTTTAGGTTTTCTGATTTCTTATTGAAACCTAAAGTTTTAAAATCATTCTCTCTATTATGATGATCCGTGTTGTAACACAATGTGGATAAGACATTAAATCTTATACATACATAAGAGAAAATAATGAACCTGGGTGCATTCAGTGGTTTGTTCAGCACAGTGCAAAAAATCCTAAAGGTAAACTGTGTGACTGGTTCTGACCCTCACTGCCACTCTCTGCTCTAGAGAGAGCCTTTTCTTCACCTGTTGGCACATATCCTGTCTAGGAAGTTATTACACAAATGACACCAAGCTGGGTGGCAGTGTCAATCTGCTCGAAGGAAGGGAAGCTGGATCCATGGGCTGAGACCAACGGGACGGGGCTCAACCAGGCCACAGGCCGGGTCCTGCACTTGGGACACAACAACCCCAGCAGCGTTCCAGGCTGGGGCAGAGTGTCTGGAGAGCTGCCTGGAGGAGAAGGGCCTGGGGGTGTTGGTTGGCAGGGGCTGAACATGAGGCAGCAGTGGCCCAGGGGGCCAAGAGGGCCAATGGCATCCTGGGCTGTGTCAGACACAGCGTGGGCAGCAGGAGCAGGGCAGGGATTGTGCCCCTGCACTCAGCACTGGGGAGGCCACCCCTCGAGTGCTGGGGTCAGCTCTGGGCCCCTCACTCCAAGAAGGACATTGAGGGGCTGGAGCGCGTCCAGAGAAGGGAACGAGGCTGGGGAAGGGGCTGGAGAACAAGGCCTACGAGGAGAGACTGAGGGACCTGGGGGGGTTTGGGCTGGAGAAGAGGAGGCTGAGGGGAGACCTCATCCCTGTCTGCAACTGCCTGAGAGGAGGCTGTGGGGAGGGGGGGTTGGTCTCTTCTCCCAAGTGACAGTGACAGGAGGAGAGGAAATGGCCTCAAGTTGTGCCAGGGGAGGTTCAGACTGGACATCAGGAAACATTTCTTCACTGAAAGGATTCTCAGGCCCTGGAAGGGCTGCCCAGGGAGGGGGCTGAGTCCCCATCCCTGGAGGTGTTTAAAAGGCAGGTGGATGAGTTTCTTAGGGACATGGTTTAGTGAGGGGACAGGGACGGTTGGACTGGATGATCTCAGAGGTCTTTTCCAGCCAGATGGTTCTGTGATTTTATGATTCTATGAATATAACACGAAGCACACCTTGGCCTGAATGCTTAAGTACTGGAAGGAAGAATATTGAAATCTTGCCATAAACATGAAAAATAACGTGGGATTGGATAAACCATATCCAACTTGTTATTGTTTTATTTCTTAAGAAGCTTTATAAAGCTTATTTCTTAAGAAGCTTTCCAGCAGCAGTCTTATGGAAAAAAAAACCCAAACAGAGGGAAGTTGCTCTGTTGGTGGTCACCACTGGAGAAAACTCCAAAAATCCCCTGTCTGAGAACGAAGGCTGAGACAGCCCACACAGGTCTGTGCTCTTCTAATACCCACAAATGTTATCTATTATATTGCAGTGTGCAAGTATGCTAAAAAATTATACTTTATTTATACAAACTCTTGTTACTGCTGTGGTAAAAAATATTTGGGAAAGAGTTGAACTTGTGAACACTTACACTTCAGACTAGAGTTACATTGTTGAGATTCACGTTTTCTGCCTGATTATAATTTATAAACATTGGATTTAGTCAGAGGAAGTCTTCATAGTGCTTAACTGTAATTTCCTGCAGTAAATGGAGTCTGATGAGTGAGGATGTGAAATCTTGGAAAAGTTTAATCATTCTAAGGAAAGCTGTCCCACTTGATGTGGTAGATTTGGTGTAATTTTTAAGGGTTGGCAGTTTGCTTATTCCCTGTCTGATCCAGAGTGAAAAAAAAAAACAAGTGGGAGTCTTCTGCTTGAAAGCAAATGGGTTTTTGTCCCCCTCAGGTGAACAGGACCAGGCTTTGAATCTAAGCAGATGTGGAAATACCATCAAGTGTCTGACTAAGGCAGTCACTTCAGTATATTCATAACTTCAAGCTCGAGCCTAGCTGAAGGCTTTATTTTGGTTGAAACCATGGGCTAACTGTGAACTAAGGTGCTTGGCAAGATCTGAGCCCAAGCTGCACATAGGAATTAAAAGCAGGTTCTCCTGTTGCAGCCTAAGAGCTGAACTTGGCTGGTGTATTTGAGCACAGAACATTTCCCTGTCCAACGGAGTCTACCACCAAAGTGATAAAATGACATTTCCTGGCATGTGTCTATCAAATGAACATCAGGAACAAAAATAACATTGCTGTGGAGCTAATATTTCAGTTTTTTGAGAAGCATTGTTTGTCTCCTTTTGATTGCACCTCACAGGGACCCAAGTGCACTTGTGGGTTTTCCTTTCACATGTGCCAGCTACAGGACAGAAAATCCCCAAGGCCTGCATATTGTTACCTCCTGGTGAGAGAAACATCTTAAGCTTTGAAAACCAAAGAGTTATAAAGCTACTTTCTTCCTGTGTTTTCAGTCTGCCAGTGAGCGGGTATTTCTCTGTTTGTGACATACTGAGTGTATTCCCTGCAGGAAACACAGGCAGCAGTTACAGGCTCTCCTGGGACCCCCTCCTATTTACAAGCCCCAGGAGTGGCAACCATGAGTTATCTACAACCAGACTGCAGCTAAGCAAAGGATTAAAATCAGTCATCCAAGTGACATGTCCCTGCAGCAGCCACAGTATCTGGGACAGTAGAAATGAAGTACCTTCTGTAAAACACGTTGAGCAAGATCCCCGGCTGCTTAACCAGCAGTTTCTTGTTGCCCTGAAACACAGCACTTTCCCAAGGAGCAACTGTGTGCCTGCAGAAACACTGTCCTAAACCCTCACAGCCTGATCCAGAGCCGTCAATGTGCACCAGACTAATTTACAGTATTTTGCCAGCTTTTACAAAAGATTTGCACGAGGCTTTACAGGGAAGTTTGTTGTCACTGCTGCCTGTGCTGATCATTTCTCAAACCATAGCAGGGGTCACATTATGACTTGTTGCCAAAGAGTCTTGTTGGGATACATAAAATTGAAAACCAAGTCCCAGACTGTCTCATATTACCGGGAGATCACGTCTGCCTCTCTATATAGCATTGGGCTGCATCAGAAGCCTCCAATAGCTGCTTTCTGAAGGAGAGGATAACGAACCACTCAGTATCCAACCCCTTGTTCAGTAAGAATTGAGCCAGTCCAGTATGTTGTTTATTGACATGACTTGACCTTCAGTTCCATTGTTGAGGAGAAGGAGAAAGAATGATTGGTAGAGTCAGAGAAAGTATCAAGGTGGCCAAGTGATGATATTACTCTCAATAATCTTCTTCATTCATGAACACTTCTTCAAACCATTCCATAAAACCACCAGGAACATGGGCACAAGTTTGCCATCTGACTCTTCTGTTTATCAGAAAGCCTGAATAATGCAACCAGCCTCTTCACTGCAACCATCCACAATTTAGCTTTATGTATATTCCTCAACCTGCTAAACATTTTTGTAGAACAGGAGGGGGAAAAGGAGGGAGAAAGTAATATTTCTTGAATCATGATGCATTAGAATTCTACTGGAGAAATGTCTTGAGGTGTTAGAAGGGAACTTGAGGGACTGTATGTCATTTGCAGACCAACGTGAGCTCACCTGACTGTTCTCCAAGTCAGTCAAGTGTGGTTGCCCTAACGCTGAGCTTTAGCTAATGCACCCCTGATGGGCAGGGTATGGTAACTCAGGCCTAAAGCCAAACGAGGGTAAATAGAAACCCTGCCTGTAAAAAGCTCTGGTAAGATGTTAACATACATATGGATAAAGACTTGAAAAGAAAATGCAAATCAGCCTGGCTATGGTGCTGCAAGTACTAATACCTCTGTGTGGTATTGAGCATTATTAAGCAATGGAATCGCCTGTCTTGTTTTTCACAGTACTCTGCTTGAAATGCTAAACCCACTGAGATACCTTTGCCCAGTCTTGTTCCTCCAACACTGTGCAGATCTCCTCCCTTTCCATGCCTTGCTGCCGGCCTAGCAATAGCAGCGAACCACATCTGAAACTCATCTACGCAAAAAGTACAGAAGACATTTTCAAATGAGTTCTGTGTAGCTCTGGGCTTCATCTTGAACTACATTTCTGATGCACAGCAGTTCTTTAAGGGGTTGGGAAACTTCAATAAACCATCTCGTGTTGTTTACAGTACTGCTGGGAAGATGACCTTTGAAAACCAAGCAGAAATTCTATCATTTTTTTCTTTTCCCTATCAGGCATTCTCCACTCTTTGTCCTGCACATCATTCCCGGTGGGGTTCCCCGTCACCCTCAGGGATGTGACACACATCCTCAGGGAGGATTCCTTATATTTCTGACTCTGATTCATGGGCCATGGAACAGCTCTCTCGGATCAGCCCCTGGCATCTGCTTTCCCCAGCTGAAGAGATAACCCTCCCATCAGTGACAAAACCTGTGCCTGCAGCCATTCTCATCCATCAACCCAAGCCAGGGCAGAGAAGCAGCAGTTGGCAGCATCAGCTTCCAGCTCTTCCTGTAGGGAATGGCTTCCCCACGCAGGGAGGGGACTCACAATTAGCTCCTCATCCAGGAGCACAGCACTCCATAATCAAGGCTGGAGCAACACCGATCACCGTTTCAGTTTTTCATGCTGTAACAGGTAACCTGGGGCAGTTCAATAAAAGCTGGCTGTCAAATCCTGGTCCTTTGCAAACTTCCAAGGATGGAGATGCCCCCAATTCTCTGATGACTTCTTCCAGTATTGTACTACCTTCCCAGTGAAGAAGTACTCTTCTAGTTTCCAGATGTCCCAAACTGAACCCTCTAAGCTGTAATTTGTGGTTACTTCCCTTTGATATACCATCTCCTGCTACCAAGGAAAAAAAATGGCTTTGTCATTTTCCAGCTGCCCTTGAAGTAGCTGTAGGCTGCAATTAGATACTCCCTTAGTCTCATCCATGCCAGACTATACACACCCAGCTCCACCAGCATCTCCTTGTAGGCCATGTGCTCCGTGCCCCCGGCTGCCTCAGTAGGCCAGACCCTCTCCAGATTATTCCATGTCTGGGGAATTGACTGGGGTAGAGGGGGAGATCCAGAACTGGACGTTCTATTCCAGGCACAGCCCTGCCAGTGCCAAGTAGGGATGGGTAATAATTGCCATCATCTGCTGGCCTCACTCCTCCCAATACAGCTCCCAACGCAGTTTGCCATGCTCATGAGGAGAGCACACAACACATGGCCTGTCCTAACCCCCAGGGCCTGTGGGGCAGGGCTGCAGCTCAGCCCATCACCTCCCAGCAACATGAAGTGGCTCCAGACAGGTGCTGAGCTCTGCACCTCGCTGTGCTGAACTCTGTGAGGTTTCTTCTAGCCTCATCCTCTCATCTATTGAGGTCCCTTGGGTCTGAAGCATTTGGAATGTCAACCACTCCCTCTAACTTAACACCTCCCTGTGCAAGGATTTAAAAATTATTAAATATAAGTCACATTTTAATTGTTTTGGTGACAAAGGAATTTAATGCTGTTACTCAGTTCTGGCTGCGTCTTCTCTCAGTTCTTTTTTGCTGCCACTTGGTCTGCAGTCTCACGGAGCTGCAGTCCTGTCATCAGCCTCTTCTCAGCCGTCAGCAGCACCAGGAAACACATCCTATAAGGTTTATTGCAAGCTCATTTTCTCCCTACACATAGTCTGGTGGGACTGGCCCCTAGAACTGCCTGGTGCCTTTGCATCAAAGGCAGAAAATACTATCATGCTATGTCTAGTTCTCTTTTTCAGGTACCTACTTGTACATCTTAAATATTTATAGACTGATGAACTGATCTGTGCATCAAAACCAGGAGGCTGCTGGTGTTATTTCTGCTCTTTCTGTCTGTACCCCACCCCCAAGAATCCCGTTTAGCATAGAGATAGCACTGCATACATTGTACAGCAGTATATAATGGACAAAGAGGTGCTGTGGTGCTGTATCAGCTAGAAATAGGCTATAGACCTAAGCCAAAGGCTATTGAAATGTGCAAGAGGCTTTGGACATTGCATCACGCCTCAGTTGACCTGTGATTAAATTAAGGATGGGATCTTTGGCTCTGCAATTGGAAGTTGTGCTCAAGCACGTGAGTGGCCTTTCTGAAAGCAGCAGCACTACCTTTAGACTTAACAGCACGTACCTGTGTGAGTAAAACTGTGCCTGGTTCCGTTTTGCCATTGGTGGCTCCTAAATCAGACTTGTAAAGTTTCCCAATGCTGCCACCTACAGAATAGCTTCACTACAGCTTTTAACATAGCAGGGAAGAAAACTCGGTTAAGAACACAAGATTGTGCACAGTCAACCCTGGATACAGATCTAAATTAGCAATATGCAGGTCTAAACAGATAAGCCTGAGATTCTTAAGTATTTCCCAAATATTTCCAAGGACAGTTCTATATATTAACTGTTAAAAGCCCACCTCTGGAAGGCTGCACCAAAGAGTCAGAAACCTGTTAATTCAAATTAAATGATTTGCTCAACAGACTCCTCTCCTATCTGGATAAGCAGCAGTGGGAACAGCCAGTCAGACGTTTCTCTCAGAGCAAGCATAAAACACAAAACAGGCTTCACAAACTCCTGCCCTTCTCAGCAGTTTTCACAGCGAAACATCAGGGTAAAATGAGAGAAAACACATAGGGTTTTATATGAGAAAGGGAGAGAATCAAGAGAGCTAATTGAGTTGTGGGTGCAGAGGAAATCAAGGAAAGGTGAGAGTTCCCTATGGAACTATGGATTTAAGACGAAACCTCAAAGAGCAGAAAACAAGCAGAGACAAGAAACAGAACAAGTCTCCCTTCAGATAGGATGCAAGCAACAGAAAATACTGAATTATCAAAGAGCATCTTCTCATGAAAATGTTCTGATTCACAGCACTCTAAGGAAAGCCTACAGAAAGTTGGACCTCTTGGTCCCAACACTTCTGCTAAAGCATGAAACAAAGGGCAAAGATTAAAATTTAGAAAGTAGGTAAATTGGTTGAAAAGTATATATAAAAAGCAATTAATTTATTATGCACACCTGATAGGACTTCAAAACATCCACCTTTTCTATTTACAGCTTAGCTGTATGATTTTGATGTGGTACATATACCCTTCCATGTATTGTGGGTCTTTTCTTCTGAATGCAGTTAACACATCTGGGATAACTGCACTGTCAGTACTGCAAAAGCTTCCATCTATTCAGCTTACAGATCCCCACCCAGCATTTGAGACCTCCTCCACCTGAGGCACCTCCATCCCAACTCCCCAGACCTTTGCCATCCTCAGCAACGCATCTTCCTCTTCCTACACAGGCCGTTGTAGAACAGAGCCCAGCTGTCTGCCAGACCCCTGTGGTAATTTTAGTGGGGGAAATGAACCTTGCTAGTGATGTTAAGCACAAGTGGATGAATAACATCCATTCCTTAGTTGTTCTCTTTATTGCCATCCTTCAAAACTATACATGGAACCAGAAGGTAAGAAAATAAGAAACATCTGTCAAAACCCTTTCCCTGTTTTTCCCATGAGGCCAAAATTATTCAAATATTGCCTTTCAGTAGATTCTTAACCCAGAAGCTTGAGCAGGAGTGAAAAAAAAAAAGTTGTGAAACTTCAGTAGCACTAGACATTGATTTTTCTTAATTTAAAAAAAAAAGACAAACAAAACCAAACCTGAAACATGTGACTGCTGCAATCCTTATAAAAAATACAGTGGTCTCAAAGGTACTTTCAGATGGCTTCAGCACTGCCTGCAGCACTGTACAGAGGCACAGTTAGGGCAGATACCCTCAGCAGTAGCACTCGGCCCCAGGTATGGCAAACACAGCCAGCTGGGCTCTGCTCTCTCCTCCCACTGTATCTGATTTTCATTGCTCTTCCCATCCTCCTGTGCTCACACCACATGCCTTTCCTCTCCTGCAGCCCTTGTTGCTAAGCAGCCAGAGCTGTAGGCATGGCTCCAAGGCTGTGCCAGAGGAGGCTGCAGCAGAGATGACCCAGAAGGCCCCTCCCCACCCTGCAATGACTTCCACGAAGAGGGAGACTAAGATCTGCTGTAGCCAACAGCAAGTGACATCTAACAGACATTTTCTCAACATGTAGCTTCCACCTTCTCAAAAACACTATTTTTTAGAACTGAAGTGTCCAGAGCTTTAGCTAATCCTTAATTCGAATGTGTTGCACACCCCTGCTCTTAAGCCATGAGGTAAGCTTAGAAACAGTAACAGGGCCAAATACCAAACACCTTCAGACCACACCTGGCTTTAATCAGAGATTGCATTTTTAATTACTCTTCAAAAAATGTGCTTAATCTTTCTTCTCCTTGAACCCAAAAATTCATCCAGCTGTTGAGAATTCTTGTAGTGTGGCTTCTCCTTTTAGGTAATTGTGGAATAGACAGCACAGCCTCGTTCAAGGCCCTCCTAACACAAGCTCAGGTTGCTAAGCACACACTGGCTTGCTGAGGATTGGCATCCTCCAACCCCCAGCAGCAGGAAAGAACTATTCTAATACTGTCTCCTATGATACAGAAATACAACACCAACAAATTGGGGGGGGCTTCTGTTGCTGAGAGCAGTAATGCAAAACAGCCTCTCTCCAAGAGCAGATGGCTTCAAGTTGACATCTGTTTACCATCCTTACCTCTCTAACCAAACAAGCATATTTCAGAGTGGCAAACTGCAGCTTGAAGAGTTTCAGACTGGATGTTAGGAAGATCTACCAATAGGGTAACACAGGACTGCACCATGTTATGCAGAGACAGTGCTGCATGCCCTTCTCAGAGGCCTTCAGCACACTACAAAAAAGCAATCATCCTGCTAACCAGAGGCTGACATTAACTTTTTATTCAGGGAGGGCTCTGAGGATCCTATGAAAACAAGGTTTACAGAAGGTGGCACACAACTCCATTTGCAGAAAGTCAGTGATCACTTCAGTCCACTTAAGTCTTCCAGCAGAACATTTTATTCTCATTAAGGACAAGGAAATATCAACCAACAGCTCAATTAACATGACAAAGATTAAACAAGCCTTGTTAAGCTGTTTCTACTTAACGTGAAAAAAAGTTTAAAGACATCTGATGTATCCAAACTGTTCGCATTAAAACTTGAGCTCATCCTTTAGCATAAGCTCAGCTGATGTGGCTCTTGTGTATAGCAAGAAGTGGAAACAATTTAAGTTAACCAGAACAGCTGTGTTTAACAAGTACTGAAGCACTGGAGTTTAGACTGCATTAACTGGTGTGCTAGTAGACTGCTCTCCTTGCATCTCTTCAGCCTCAGGCAGACTTGCAGAGAGCCACAGCAGAAAAACGAACTTCTCCTTTCTCACGTTCTGTGAATTGTCTGCAGATCTTTGCAGAATCCTTGGAAGACAGAAAAAAAAGCTGTTTAGGCTGCCAGCATAGCCTTGCTGTAGAGACCAGATCTCTGCAGCTCCTCTCTGGGGCCCCACCAACTGAGTCACACAAGGTCTTGAGGCACAGTACTACCTTGTTACGGCGGTGTAAGCAGCACCAGCCTGTGCAGCAAGCAGGTACAGCCACTACACACTGACTGCACACTGCTTACTCTTCAATAAGCCTTGTTTTCAGGGAAACCAGCAGCAATGCAGGAAGTCTTACCTTCAATAGCAAGTCATTTGAGCTTGTGCCATGGTTTACAGGAAACGGCATGCGCCCATCTGTGAAAGACAGTCCTGTCACTCAGTGTACTTAACAGTGCTTCTGAACGAGCAAACTGAGCACAATGGGACCAAGACCAGTACACAGATATTTAGGAGGCAAGAATAAATTCTCAATGTGCATCTTGAGCTAGAAGGGGTTTATATATGCCCAGCTCTTGAGGACGTGACATGCTTTACAAGGGGGCCTAGGCCCTCAGTGCAACCCATCTTCGGTTAAAATCTTCGAGTGGAGATACAAATCATGTCTTTGCTTTGAGGGCCTCAGTGAACAGCTTAGCCAGCATTAAGTACCTAGCCTGAGCACCCAGCACTGCTGTACAGTAGGCCCAGTCCAACTCCAGAGTTCTCAGGACCTTACCCAATTCATACAGGTGCCCATCCACATTGACAAACAGGATGAAGTGGAAGTTCACACTGTTGTCTTCAACCTTAGGAAAGACCATTAGATACACTTCTTAGATTAAAAAATACTAATACTGCAAACTCTACTTCTGGCTACAGGACAGAGATGCCAAAGGACTAAAAACCAAAGTTCAGCTGAAGAGACCTCTGCAGTACTTCTACAAGGTCAAACGTGAGAAATCCTTATGTACAACCACAATGTCAGACTGGGTCTGAACCCAAATTTCCAATCCATGTTTGAGGAAGAAACCCTGCACAAGCATTCATCCATGAGGCACTCATTTCTTTCCCCGTGAGCTGTAACAGCTATCTGCCAGACAAAAACCTGTGCTGCTCTATCACCTTGATTAACCCCTTCTCCCAGGGTTTTACACATTCATATCTTACCCGACATTGTCCTTCTTGCGCAACCAAATTGTGGATTTCTTGTATAGCCTTAAGAGAAAACAGATACAGGTTACTACATCCTTAAGTGCTAGCAGCTGTCAGCAGTTTGCATAGTTCACATACCTTATTATTTGCAAAACACTTGGCTCTCTCTTCAGGAGACAGATCGGCTGTTTCATCAAGAAACTTCTTCAGGGCAGACCCCTCATCTGCACAAGATGACCAAAGACTTTATTCAGTATAGACAGAACATCACTTACAGTTCAGATGCAGCCCACAGCAATCAATGCTTGCTGCACCAACTATCAAGTACACTGCATCCAGCCTGGAACCATTTCCAGTGTAAGCATATTATAACCACTTGAAGTAATCCATTTATCCAGAAGCCATTAACTGTCTACACAAACAACCAGAGTTCAAGTGCTTCAGGTTACTGTGGGTGCAGGTCTTGGAACTTGCTTTCAAATTGGATTTAGCTTTTCTGATCCCTATCCCCCCAGCAGATTTTGCAGAGGTGTTCAGTCCCATTCTGAAGAGATACAAGGAAGATGCCAGCATTAGGGACACTTAAATATAAACTAACAGAATACCGGCGGATTAAATTGTCTCACTGCCTTCAAATGAACACAGCACTTGTACATGCTAGGCTTACCTTGGTTCTCCAGAACCAAAACCCAAAAGGTTCAAGTTCTTTTGGAACAATGAGATGTAAGCTACACTTTGCAGATCTCTAGTCTTGGGATAAAGTATTTCCTGGTCTCAATGACCTTTTTTTGACAAGAACTTGTAATCTTATTTCCTAGGAATTTCTATCCACTAGTTGTCTAAGCCTGTTTTATATCCTTTTCTACAGGCAGAGAACTAGAGTCAGACTGATTCACAGGCTATCCTGAGCATGTCTGCTTGCATTAAACATAAGCAGTATGAAAAACTCTTCAGTCATCATCATCAACACCCATATCAATAGCTACTTTTGAACATGATTCTCCCCAATTACAGGTTTGGGACAGCCCTACCCGTGCCCTTTTCCTCTTGCATTGCTCACTAGGATAATACCTGTGCAGCTACCAGACGGCAGTCAAAGTACATTCCCCTCAGCAAATCAGGCAGCAGGTGAGACCACACAGCCCCCTGCAAGAGCTGAAACTCAGACTTATCAACTGCAGTGGCACAGCATGCCTTAACTTGGCTTGCACAAAAGCCTCAGGTGTGTCCCATTAGCCCATACCCACCCCATTTTCCTGTTAAAAACAAAAATATTGAAGCACTTCACTCATACTCACCAAGCTTCAGTTTGTCTTTATTGTTAGCAACTGCATGTACCAGACCAATTGTTCCACAGGAGTTACTGACTGTCTGTTTCAGGAAATACACCTTGGAACTGATTTCTTGATCCTTTATTTTCTCAGTCTGCTGTTTCCTGAAGTTCTCATGCTGTAAACATGTAACCATTCTAAGCATTTCACCATAGCGATATCTTTTTATTGTGCCAACTACAAACCACAGACAAATGAGCTGTGCAGGAGAATCAATACCAAGACTGGACAAAGATTTACCCAGAAAAACATCTTTGTGACACAGGTGCAGTAAAGCATCATTTCTCTATACTGGATGCAGTCCAAGCTTTAATGGACTACCTGCATGACTCAGTCATATCCAAAGGCACTGTTCTTAGCCTCTCCATTTCTTCTGTACACTGGAAATGGCTTAGGGTGCAAAAACATATTATGCATAAGCTTTTATAGCCTCTCTCAATTGTTTTGGTCCATTTAATGAGACTATTGTCCCTGCAATAGTTTTCCTTTGTTCCTTCAGGTTACTTCCCTTCAACCCCTCCCCATCACAACAGCATACCAAGTGTAAAACCCATCACAACAGCATACCAAGTGTAAAACCCATCACGACTGAAATCCTTGATTTAAATTACCAGCTAAATATGCTTTATTTCAAAGACCATCTCCTCATCTACTTCCTTAGCATCAGTCGGACTAAATGGATTAGTAATACAGAAGTAATTTAGCACACCTCCCCCCAGATGCAATGATTCAGCACGGCAACAGAACCGCTCACCCTGAAGACTGCTCGCGTTTTCCTCTCCTGAGCCTGATACACAAAGCAAAGATCAAGAAGCCCATCGACATGAGAGGCCACGTTTTGTTGCTCAGGCTCTCTGGAGGCCGGGGCCAGGCACCCAGCACCCCGGCCACCTCCAGACCCGGTGCAGCCCAAACCCACCCCACCTGATGCTTGGGCAGACGGCTCGGGCACACTGCGGGCAGCAGCCGGTGGGTGCAGCCACTGCTGCCCACCCCCGCCTGCCTCTTCTCCAGGGTACCGCTGGAGATGCGATGTACAGATGTGGCACAGCTGGCCGCCTCGGGGCGCACGGCGGCAGCATCCTTACCTGCTCGGTGAGGGGGAACAGCAGCAGCAGCGCGCAGGCCGGGGCCGGCACGGCGCCCAGCGCCTCCTCCTCGAAGCCCAGCACGTCCACGAAGCGCCAGCCGGGAGCCACCCCCAGGCGGGACAGCACCTGCACGGGGCACACGCACGGCCCGGGGGTGACGCGGCCGCCGCCCCCCCAGCCCCATCCCAGCCCCCCCCCCGGTGACACAGCACAACGCGCGGCGCCCCCTGCCGGCCGCCCCCGCCGCCCCGCCCGAGGGGGCGCCCCGCAGGAGGAGGGCGCGGCCGCGGCGCCGCCCGGCAGGGGCAGGTGCGGGCGCAGCCGGGGGATGCGCGGAGGAGAGGGGGGCGGCGGCCCCTGCGGCGGAGACTCACTTTGTTCAGCATCTGGAAGACAATGCGGGGGAGAGAGAGAGAGAGAGAGAGAGAGAGAGAGAGAGAGAGGGGTGAGTGCCGGGAAGAGACGGCGGCCCCCGCCCGCCCGCCCGCGGCCCCCGCGCACCTCGGGGTTGATCTCCATCGGCTGCCAGGCCATGGCTGCAGGGGGAAGGCTGAGCAAGCACCGCGACTACCGCTGCCGTCGACGCTGCGGCGCGGAGCCGCCCACCCGGCTCTTATGTAGGGGCGGGCGGGCCCACTCGCGCCGCGCCGGGGGGAGGAGCGGGGCGCGACCAAGGCGGGGGGGGGCGGGGGGCGGCGGTGCCAGCCCGGGCGGGGGGGGGGATGCACCGCACCCCCCGAGTGCCGCTTCCTCCGCGGGAGGGCCCCGGCCCGCCTCACGTCGGGGAGGAGAAGGTTCTGGAAGCACCAGCCCGGGCGCGGAGCGCGCGGCCCTGGCCTGGGTCGGGGCAGCCGGCGGGGTCGGCGCGGGCTGGGGGCGATGCGATGGGGAGCAGCCCTGAGGAGGGTTGGGTGCTGGGGCATGAGGAGCTCCTCACGAGCCGGCAGTGCGCAGCCCAGAGGGCCAGACGTGTCCTGGGCTGCATCAGAAGAGGGTTTTGTCCCCCTCTGCTCTGCTCCGGTGTGACCACACCTGGAGTCCTCTGTCCAGTTCTGGAATCCCCAACTAAGAAGGCTGTCGGAGTGAGTCCAGAGGAGGCCACGAAGATGATCCGAGGGCTGGAGCCCCTCTGCTGTGAGGACAGGCTGAGAGAGTTGG
The DNA here is from genome assembly GCA_033556795.1 of Tapera naevia. NCBI lineage: Eukaryota > Metazoa > Chordata > Aves > Cuculiformes > Neomorphidae > Tapera > Tapera naevia. Next base: position 1,669,744 of record JAUMJJ010000189.1, on the reverse strand, counting down.
AGCTGTTCCTCAGCCTGGAGAAGGCTCCTGGGACACCATATAGTGGCCTCCGAGTACCTGAAGGGGCTCCAGGAAAGCTGGGGAGGGACCTTTTACAAATGTGAGAAGCGATAGGACAGGGGGGATGGCTTTGAATTGGAAAGGGGAAAGATTTAGATTAGACATTATGAAGAAATTCTTCACACTGAGGGTGCTGATGCCCTGGCACAGGGTGCCCAGGGAAGCTGTGGAACCCCTCCCTGGAGGTGTTCAAGGCCAGGTTGGATGGGCCCTTGAGCAGCCTGGGCTGGTGGGCGATGTCCCTGCCCGTGGCAGGGGGTGGAACTGGATGGGCTTTAAGGTCCCTTCCAGCCCAAACCATTCTATGAAATTCTAAAACTCATGAAAGTCACCTGTCTGCCTATGGCACCCCTGCAATTTGAAGCAATTCCTGAACCAGTCCAATGAAGTTGATTATGAAATATTGGGCTTTTTATCTTTTATTCATGACCTGACAGTTTCTCCATGTAACGTCATTCATAATAGAACATCTCTGAATAAGGAAACAAAACCAGCCTACCTGAAATATTAGAAATCACGTGGAGTCCAAACAGCCTTACAGATCTTACTGGTAAACAGCCAGATGGGAGCCTTGTGCATAACTGAGAGATGCCTTGCAGTTATCTTTCAAACAATGCAAATACTGAACAACGTAGTCAGGTGAATGTCTGCAGTCTGTTTGTTTTGATGACTCTTCCTTTGGTTTTCCACCCCGTTTGAGAATGATTTGGACCCTGGTGTGGCAAAATTTCCAAGTACTTTCCTAATTTGTAGCACATTTAAATTATCTTTATATCTACTGCACTGTGGGGAGTCATTCACAGCAGCTGGTTGCACACATATATTTTTGAATTGAGACCCATTTATCAACCTTGCTCAGTTTACAATGAACTCCTAGGGGAAAAGAGTTGGATCTTTGAAATATGACCAAAAAAGGGTCAAGATACAGTGTCACATTGGTTCTGCCTGTAACAAGTCTTTGTGAAACGACAGGATAGCAAGGAGGGGATTGTATTTTATGTGCAAAACTGGGATGTTTCTAGACTTGAGCAACCTGGGCTGATCATATAGCTGATTGTGCTTTAAGCTGGAGGCTGGTCTAGAGACATCCTGACAGCCCTTCCGGCCTGAGGCATCCCATGGTCCTGTGATTCAGTTTATGACAGTAAAGGGAAGAGCAGTACACACTGCTCAAAGATTTTCAGGGAGAAGGTTCACAGTAAATAAGTATAATTTATTTCTGTTTTTCCCCCTAACAGCTGAAAACAATCATTGATACCTATAAGCAAGCTAAAAATGCCCCAAAATATTTATTTTCTATATAATATCTTTGATTATCTTTCCTTTTGTGATCAACTCTTCGTGCACTGTAAGATGCAAATATAGGAAAGCAACCTGAATGAACAAGGATGATGCTAATGGTCCCTTATACATAATGTAGGAGAGACTGCATGCAGCTCCTCTGAGAGGATGGCAGAGCACACATCTGAAAGCCTACAAAACAGAAAGCTAAGAATGGCAAGATAAATCTATCTCTGAATTGCTCACTGGCAAATGGTGGTTATAACTTCAGCCTGCAGTGCTCAGATCCCTAGGCTGCAGTCAGCCCTGCCGTGGCTCTTGTGGCTTGGCTGTTGGGAGGGACTGCAGACAGCAGTGCAAAAGCCACAAGGAGCATACAGGGACCATACCAGGAGTGATCATTTCTCAGGAGGAATCTGCCAAATCTATCAATCCATCAGTTTTAAATAAACAGTAATTGCAACAAGACAAAACTGCTAAGAGTCTGCTACAGTTGCATAAAGATGCCTGCCTCTGGAAAGTCACATAAACAGTGAGCACTGCATCATATCCAGTCCCCATCTACTTCCTTGCAAAGAGGAAGTGTCTGGGCTGTCTGTTCTATAGTGCAGGTAGACAGATGCACCTAGCACATTTAACCAGATATATTTCTATTACTGCAATCAAAATCAACTCATCTGGAAAGGTGACTGGAAATACTTGTGAACTTTTTGCACTGCCCAAATGTCATAATAAGCGTTCAACACTGTGAATAAAGCCTTCACTCAGATGGCTCATCTGTTAGGTTGGTGCAAAAATAATTGCTGTTTTTAACTATCAAGTTTAAAGCAGGGTATCTCAACTCAGAATAAAATGTATTAATTGAAATACGAATCATTGGAATTGATGCATTCTTGCTAACAAGAAACAAGTCTGTTCTGGAGTCCTGGAACTGATGAATTCAACAAAGGTGTTTTGAGCTGCTGCTTGATTGTGCGAGACCTTCTCTTGCAAGAAGTTGTCGAGATACTTGAAAATGTGGTAATTGGTGGGAGAGAGGTCTAGTGAGTAAGCTGGGTGAGGGAGAGTTTCATAGCCCAGTTTGTGAAGGTTCTGCAGAGTCATTTTTGAGACCTGAGGTTGGGCATTGTCATGGAGAAGAACCGGTCCTTTTCAGTTGACCAATGTTGGACGTAAATGTTGCAATTCTTGGTGCATTTTGTCAGTTTTCTGGCAACACTTCTCTGCTGTGATGGCTTCACCAGGATTCAGGAAGCTGTGTGGATAATTCCACTTGCCAACCACTGAACAAACATTGTAACCTTCTTTTGATTCAGCTTCACTTGGGAAAGTGTTTTGGAGCTTCGTTTGAATTCAGTCACTGCACAAGAAACTGTTATTTATCGTATAGAATCCATTTTTTTGTCACTTGCAATCAATAAATGGATCATTTTTGTTGCTCAAAAGAAGTGCAGAGCAGACTTTGTTATGGCAATTTTAAAAACTTTTGTTCAGCTCATGTGGCACCCATTTCTCAAGCTTTTTTGATTTGGTGCAAAGGTTGAACAACTGTTGAATGGTCAATGTTTAGTTCTTCTACAACCTATCAAGTTGCTTTGCATGAGTCCCCTTCAGTAATGGCCCTCAACTGGTTGCCATCTATCACAGAAGGGTATCTGTGATCCTTCACATCCTCAAGGCTCCTGTTTCCCTTATGATTTTTTTAACTAATTTTGATTATTTATATACTTTCATTGACAGTCCCCATGGCAAATGTTTGGTATATATTGGTAGCAGTTTCCGCTGCTACACATCCTCTTTTGAACTCATGCAACAAAATCGATCGAATTGGCTTTTTTTCCACCTATAATTTGACAGTGTAATATAAAAAAGAATAAATGGTAAAACAAAACCATGAGCATGAATAAGTAAAGCGAATTTCATGCTTTAAAATGGAGTGCTAAGTGAACACAGTTAAATAAAAGTTAATCCAAAATAAGCATCACAGTTTACAACCACAAAAATGGCAATTATTTTTGCACCAAGGTAATAGGAAGTGTGTAGAGAAGAATCTTGGCTACGTGTATAAACTTTTGGCAGATTTCTTTATCTTAAATATAGGATTTGGGGGTAGTATTTACTTTCTCCCCATGTTTCAATTCCAGGTTTATGTAAGGAAGAACTAGGTCTATAATTAAGGGCTGTTTCTGAGTTCAGAAGATCTAACTAAAGTAGCTATGACAAGCACTGTGGTGTAGGAAACAGGACCACCTTTAGACAATGCAGAGCTCCTGAAATGGAAGCTGAGGTTGTAAACTATTCTTTGGAAAATAATTTTCCTGTTCTTCTGCCAAAATCCAAGCCCTGAGGCAGACCAGGTCCCCATCTGCAGCTGCACTATCCATACCTGCCTGGCAAACACCTCAGACCTGCACCTTTATTTGTTTTCTTAAAATATAACTCACTTCCCAAAGGAAGGACCCCGAACCATTCCTGGAAATCTCCTTAACTCCCTACTCCTTATCTCCCCCAAAACCCCACTGGTGTCCATAGCTGGCTGGAGGTGCCCAGGGCAGTGGGATATGGGTACCTGGTGGTGCAGCACTGGAGCCACAGGAAACTGTTACTGCACGCCACCATTGTCCTGGTGCCCCTTTGCACTTACCCTGTGGTGAGCTGACGGTGTACTGAGATTGCACTTGCTGGGCTGGGAGTGAGTCCTGCTGCAGGGCAGGTACAGCAGCTCAGTCAGAGCATAGTTGTGTGCTTGAGAGAGGTTGGCTTAAACACAAATGCAGCATCCTTGAAGAGTTGCTAGGACTACTTTGGCCTAAGATCAGTTCTGACATGTCATGGTGTATCTAAGGTGGTACCCATCCATCTATTATAGGGACATTTAGGGTCCTTTCATAATCAGCAGCCAGAAGAAGACCTTTGAGAGCCTGAGTCAGCGAATCAGAAGTGTTAGCTTTGGGCTGAGACAAAGTGTACTCTAAAAATGCCAGCTTCTCTCCCCTGACTAAAGGGAGCCTATGGGGCCTAGTTCAGGTGTAGAGGTCTACAGTGGTAACACCAGCTTTCAGGAATCCAACTGCCTGGTGATGAGAGAAGCATACATATTTTTACCTCACAGCTCACCATAATCAATATTATGATAATGATGAGTATGCATTATGGCATATAGTAAGGACAGACTTTGTTTCTGCATGACAAGGCTTTTAGTCTGGTAGATATGTTTGGGCAACTAGTGTACAGTCAGTAACTAAAAAGCTAATAAAATACCATCCTTATTTTCCAGCACTAACATTTTCCTTGTTAATATTTCTGCACATCTATATCTTTATCACTGTAAAGGATGGATATAAGGGAATTGCCCCCAACTACATTTGCATATAGATTCCATCACGTGCATATATATGTATATATATTGTATTCTCTCTATTGCTGCTATACCAGTTACTGTTGTCCTGCTATACTGCCAAATGTATATAGCTTTTCCAAAATTAAAAAATGGGATTAGCTGAAAAAAGTCCTTCTCCCTGGTTAAACGCTGGAGAAAGTCTTACATGGTGTGTTTTAGCTAAAGGAGGCAGTTAAGCTCCACACTGCTGCTCGCTCACTCCTCCCCAGCAGCAAAGGGGTGACCATCAGAAGGGGAAGTGTGAGAAAACACGTGGGCAGAGGTAGTTTGATAAGCAAAGGGGGGGGAAATAATAAAAAGTGATGCAAAAAGCAATCATTCAGCACCAGTCGATTGATGCCCAGCCAGTCCCTGAGCTCTGGCTCCCTGGAAAACTTCCCTCCAAGTCCCCAGCTTCTCCTGCTGAGCACAACGCCATATGGTATGGGGTATCCCCTGGGTCAGTTGGGGTCAGCTGTCCTGCCTATGTCCTTCTCAACTTCTTGTGCACCCCCGGCCTGCTGGCTGCAGGGACAGCGTGGGAAACGGAGAAAGCTTTGATGCTGTGCAAGCAGTGCTCAGCAGTAGCTAAATATCGGTGTGTTATCTTTTGGTCACAGATCCAAAACAGCACTGAGCCAGCTGCGATGGAGAAATTAACTCCATCCCAGTCAGAAGGAGTACACTGTCACATGGGACCAAACAAAAAACCATGACAAACATATCTGCAGGGGGAGCAGGCTTGGGGATCTGTGTAAGGTAGTAACATCCCTCTTCTCTTCTGGTGAACCTTCTGGAGCACAGCAGTAATTCCTGCATGTGGCAGCCTCAGCCTTTAATTGGAAGATCGGAGGGATCAAGAGGGCAAGCACAAATGACTGCCTGGGTCCATGAAAGATTTGAGCAGGGAGGGTGTATATATGTGTTTATTTCTGAATTGCAGCCAGGTTAATTTAAATACTTCTGTCAGGAGTCTCAGTGACTGCAGCACAGTGGGGCAATGTAAGTCCAGTTACTGCTGAGCACCTGGCTGTTGGCACTTGCTCTCCAAGTCCACCAGCCAGGAGCTCTGGGCTAAAATGTCTCAAATGTCAAGCAGGAATAAGCCTGGGAGGTGAAGGAAATTCAAAGCAGCTCATAACCAAGTTGGGAATGGGGGAAAAACCCAAAATCTTTCTTTGCTTAATATAAAGGTTGGAAAAATTAGGTTCTCCTATCTCCTTCTTCACAAGGAGGCGATGTTTTGGAGGAGATGTAATGACTAAGGACTCTTGAGCTGGAGACTTGCTGAAGGATGTGAACTCTGGATCTGACCTGTGACGGAGCTCGGAGAGAGGTAACACAGAAGCTATGCAGATAAAAGGGTGAGGCTGATGAGTGGGCCTGCTCTGCCAGGGACTGTCTCTGTGTATTGACTGCTGGCAATGACTCTACAATTGCTCTGAACTACAGCCAAGTCCTCCAGCACGTCAAAAGCAAACTCTACAGAATGCAGTAGCGCTTCTGGAAATCTGTAGGTGGAAGTGTGAAGTGCTAAAACGTAGCTTTGGAGACCTGCCTTGAGAGTCTCAGTTCTGAAGAGTGTGGCCGTGGTTTTCTTAAATTCAGATCTGTCTGGCAGGTTGCTTAAGATTCTTCACCTTGTTCCTCAGCAAAATTGTGTCCACCATATGGTGATGGTGTCTCTCAGGGACACAGCAGTAGTATGTTTTGTTTCATGGTAGCACAGACAGTGACTTCTTTCTGCAAAGAAAGGCAGGAGGGGACATGATTGCTGACAAGTGTCCTAGTTTTCAAAGAAATTATATACTATCTGCTTTTACTTCATATGAAACTTGCAAGTCTCAATGGATCAGTAAGACAAGGCAATTGGCTGTGTCTTGTTTCCCTCAAATGCTTTCTGTGGTGATGTTAGCAAGCCACTCTTTTCTCTATAGGTAGCAGCAATGCATTTTTTCTAATTAAGTCTAGTAGAGGAGAACAATCCCTCCTTCCTTCTCTGTCTTTGTTTTGTTAATTTATACATTCTTGTGATTACTGCTTGTATCTAGAGTGTAAAATATAGAATTGAAGTAAAAGGACCCAATTTTGTGCACTTCCTTAGCATATGTAACAGCTAATACTAATGACTTCTAATTTTGATGTAGGACTTGGATAATCTGTGATAAAGACTTCCATCCCTACTTAAATTTGCAAAAAAAGATCATCTTGCTTGTGTGACAACAGAGGCGCCTGTAGACAAGGACTATCCTGTGAAGGGGGTTTATTGTGAAATGTTACTCCTCTAGTTCTGCAGCACAAACCATCTTAATCTATGTCCTGGAGGTCAGTTTATCTTCCTTTGGGGGAAGGAGAGAGGAGCTGGACAGCGATGGGGATTAACTCAGATGTAAAAGACATTCCTACATCCTGTCTTTTTTTTATGCAAATGATGACCTTTAGCAGCATCTAAAGTAGTTGACACTTTAAATCAGTGAACAAAGCCACATCATTAAAAAAATGGAATAAAATCTGTTTAGCTAACTCAGTCACAGAATCCTGAAAGATGCTTGCTTTGTTCCAGACATCTGATGTGGTCCTGTGCTCTTGCTGTATCTTATGAGTAGTCTTCTGGTGAAATGTTGCCATCTGCTTTTTATATACATATTCACCCCACTTACATAAACTCTGAAATAAGGTGTGCATAGCTCAGCATGTTCTCTGAAAACTCTACTTGTGTAACAAAATTGGCCTAGGAAGTACAATCTACCCTGAACTTCTTTACCTCAATAGGGACACGTGTACCACAATATTTACACCAACTTGTGCAAAGGCACTTCCTTCCTCACCTGCATGTGCACAGTCTTACAAAGTGTGAGTATTTTGTTTTCAATTAGAGAAGTGCCCTGAAGCAAAGCCTCCACCGTAGACAGTTTGTGAGAAGTTCAAGCATGGTTCTTCTACAGCTAATTCACCAAGGAAGCAGTGTTGGCACAGAGCTGGTGCCAGCACAGTAAGTGAAGCTGAGAGCCCGAGCTCCCTGCATTGCCCTGAGACCTACCTGCCTCTCTGGACCTGTGCTGAAGTAGCCTGGCTGTGTGGGACTGCATGGGAAAGGCATTTGCTGCATCTAAGCCAAACTGCCTCCTCTTCATCACTCCTAAAGCCTATGGCATATCTTGGAGTTCCTAGCCACTATATATATGTGCATGTGTGCTGGGTGTGGAGCTCTGGCAGCCTGGTGACTCAGAAATGACTCGGAGCAGCACAGCTCTGTCACTTTCTCAGTGTGACCACATAGATATAAATCCTCAAAGACCTAGATCTGAGCTACTCTTGCTTTTCCACTCTGTAACAGCTCCTAGAAGCATTAAAGAGATCCCTTAGTCATGCTACTGGAATTCAGTATGTGCTTCTTATTGGTTTTGCATGTACCAATTCCTGTGTTAATTACAAATTAATAGTAGCTATTTATTTGCACTTACAAGACAAGGCTTTGATTTCAAAATGTGTAAGAATGAGACTTAGCCCCACATCAGTAATCACGTTCCAGAAGTACATCTGGCCTCAGTTAAGTTTTAATTCTGTCACACAGTCTTACATGTGGTGAGTACCCAGAGTATCGCTAATGCAGAGCACTCGTGTTGTGCATCCTGCTCTTACTGGGGGAGACAGCAGTGCCCAAAAGCTCTGACACTGCTGTGGATGCTGATGGTAAAAGTTCATTATTGCCTCAAGTGCAAGGAATTAACATTAAAAATACTGGAAAACAAGCCCAGTCAGGAAACATCACCCCTTCCAGGCCTTTCCCTGAGCCACTCTTGGAACCTAACTCTATAGTATTTCCCATGTGTCCCCACAGGTTGGTCTCAGAGCATCAGCAGTGGGGAGAAAGGATTTTCTCCCTCTCTGCTCCAGGAATTTTTCCACACTATTCAAGGAGGGGAGTATTTCCAACCTCCCACCTTCAGAGAAATGTTTAGAGTGTTTGTCACTGATGCAGAAACTTTTTCTTAAGACATGTTGAACAAGCACTGTTTTCACCCAAAGCACGCGTGGGGATGAACACCACCATCATTTGGCCCTTGAGCTTTATTGTTTTAGTGGAAGTGTTTGACTTATGAATGTGCACTCTGAAACAAATCCCTGTCTCGGTGGAGAAAATTATTTAGATGGTGAGGGAAGCTAGAGTATGGATCAGGAAAACAATGCAGCTGATCACATTGTGCAGCTACAAATCGAAACGCAAAACATGCCGCTCTTTTCAGGGTACGCTTATACACATAGGGCAAAATTCCCATTGAGTGCATTTGAAGCCTGGGCTTTTCTAGCTCTATTTAGGGCACTGCACATTGGACTTTTGTCTCTCTTGTTTCAGAGACAAAGCGCTGCCCCTCTGCTCTTAGTAAACCTAGCATTTTCAACTTTATCTCAGCTTTCTATACCACTCAGTGTGTAGCAGTGGATGTGAATGTGTGTGCATGCGTATATAGCATATGAGTGGGTTAGCAATTCTGGCCTGAGAGGTGGGGTTTGTGGCTGCCTCACAGCGAGCTGTACTTCTGCATCATCCTTGGCTGCCTGGTAGGAAGCAGAGGCAGCAGCACAGAAGCTCCAAGGTGCGAGAACACCAGGGCTGAAATAAAGCTGGCAGAGAAGAGGTGCTGCCCTAAAAATTCCACGCTGTGCTTTATTTTGTGCTGTTTGAACAACTGCCTTCTGAAAAGATGGAAAAATTGTAGCCTCAAAGGCAAGTGGCATTCCAAAAACCTCTGTTTCATATGCCTGTTTCTCAGATGTAGAAACATATTAGAGATCATACATTTTAGTGGCCATCAGAAAGCAGGGCTATACTTCCCATTTTAAGTACCCATGGCAAGAAAATCTAGCTACACATGGGCTTTGCGAGTGTAGGCTGTAATTACAGGTCTTGCTGTGGCAACTTTTGAGTATTTTTGTCCACAAGAGCCACATGAAGCAGTAAATACAATTTGCTGAGAAGTCAGCTCTGAAAGCACCTACTGCCTTCCAGCAGAGTACCCAAGCAGCTGCTCTAGAATTCAGTAACTGCATTAATAGCAGCTTTTTCTTAACAACAGCTTTCCCTTGCCTGGCCCCTCCAGCTAAAGGAATTCACAACTCGTCGTAGTGATAAGAAAACCATGGTTCTGTCTCTGTCTGGATGAGCAGGCGAGCACATCATGTAATCAGGGGGTGTACATGCTTGGAGGCTGGGCCAGACTACCTTTCCTTCACCCCACCCTTAGGAAATCCCAGGATACCAGTGTGTAACAGGCAGGGAAAGGAGACATCAGAGAACTGCATCCAGTCAGGTATCTAACACATCACTCATAACTTTACAACCACTCCTGCCTGCAAGGCTTTGCATTCCTGAAAAGCTAGAAAGAAACTTTGAAATTATCATTCTGCATTGCTTGGCACATCAACAAATGAAGAAATTGCTGGCCTGCACATTGCTCTGGATTGAGTCTGTACCCATACAGCCTTTGCTAGGAGCACGGTGCCCGAGGCAGCCGATGCAGTGGCCCAGAGAGGGCTCCATCGGGAACACAGGAGGTCTTGATTTGGTTCCTGGCTTGATTAAACTACTGGAGTAATCTTACCTCAGGCATTGATATCTCACGGTCTTTGTTTCTCTGTAAATAACACAGGAAAGTTCTTCCCTGGCAGGAACAGTATTTCCACGATATGCTTACCCATGGAGCACTATGAGACAGGGAATCAAAATAACAGGAACAATACTTGCATTCACACATGTCCTGGGAAGCAGTGTGTCTGGGATACTGAATCCTATGTCCTCTCCATAAGCAGGAGCACAGTCAAACTTGGAATGAAAAATTACGTGTGACAAGTTTAATTCTTAAATATCCTAGCTGCATGGATAATGTGCATGGTGGGTTTTGTTCTTTCTGGAACATATCTGATGTGGTATTTTAAGTTGGAGACAACGTCACAGTGAGTTGTTTGAGTATGCTAGAGAAACAGTTCCAAAAAGAATTATCGTTCTGCTGTAACTGAATTTTCCTAATTACACTTCCATGTTAAGTTTGGTTAAGCAAAAGGATATATGATGGTGTAGGTTCCTCTGAATATAAAAATGCAGTTGCACCACTAGATGGTAGCCTTGCTTGTTTGATATTTGCCTCTTTTCTATTTTCCTCTGCAGCAAGGAAGAGTTCATCAAGAGTTGGGATCGGTGCCTGCTTTAACTGTCTCCCTATATGGACTAATGCTTAAGGAAAAAGCTGGTATATAAAAGAAAGCAGGGGAGAAACTATCAACTTCTGCTGAGAGAGCATTCAGGGGCCCAGTCCACCCCAAAGCAGCATCTGCAGCCCCGTGCCTTTCTGAGAAGGGGCAGGGGCAGAGGGTGACTTGCCCACGGAGGCTCCTATGGGCAGTTACTCCTTGTTGCAAAGTTGGGTGGACTTTGACTAAAATGAATTTGCAGTCATAGTTCAAACACAGAAACAGCAAGATGATGATTAAATGATTTTGGGATGAGCTGGTAATATAGAAAGGCCTCTTTTTTTCCTGTTATGTCTGTAAACACCTTTTCATTAGATGTTTGTGTCTCATGTACAGAGGCAATAAGTGCTCTGTATCAGTTCCTGAAGGCCACAACCATAGCAACTATTTTGTTGTACTTGGTAAGTTAACCTATCAGATTGCTCTAAACCAAGAGACCTGTATTTGATGAGAGGGGCTGAGCCTTTGCAAGCAGTACAGCCAACAACACCTGGAAATGTTTCTCAGCAGTCTGAGCGTATTGAGCAGCCGTCCATTTCGGATGGATATGAAATTCCTTTTTTAGTTTCCCCAACACTTAATTTTTATGTCTGTACAATCCAAAGTGCATTATATAGACTGTGTAACTAAATGTTAATCATCATTTTAACTGCAAAGTGAAAACCACAATGCAGAGTTTTCACGCTTCCCATCAAAGGGGCGTGAATTTGTGAGTATCTTGCCTGGCCATTTCTGTCAGGGAAATACATGAACAGGCTATCCACTAATAATTTTGGGTAACCCGATAGTTGTCTTGCATCTCTCCAAGAGATAAAAGTGCAGATTCCAAGGGAAGTTCTACTCCAGTATGCTGTCAAAACATAAAAGCTTTCCCTCCTTCTGGGTGATGTGCTTTGTTGAAGAGGGAAGCAACTTGATTTACAAAAGCTGGAATTTGATGAATCACCTTTGGATGTTTCAGGAGGTCATGGATCAGACCTTCTGGAACTGATTGTGATGACACATTTCTATTACAGATCATTAGAACTATTTGGAGCCTTTTTTTGGAGCTTCATCATAGTTCTGGATGTAAAAATATAAAAATGTGAATTTTAGCTTATAAAAGTACTTCTCTTTTTAAACAAATTAGACAATTAAAACATCCAATTTCAAGGCAAAGTATAAAAAAGTTATTAAGCATTGAAGTATAATTTCCAGGTGTTTTGCTCTGAATTATTACATCTTTGCCTAATTGTTGCTTCTTCTTGTTGATCACTGTAGAGCTTACAATTCCAATATTTTTTTCCCCTGTTTGAGTTGTTGTATGTCAAGATGATCTTCTAGCAATAACGAGAGCTACAGAGCTAGTTTATCCAGTAGATTTGGAAGCCTACCTAGCAGGATGGGTTGATTTTCAATACTGGATATGGACTCTGGATTTCTAGTTAAAGATGCTTTATTCCTTTTTATCTTAATGATCTCTTTAATTGTGCTCAGTTCTTGAGCACTCTGCTGTTATCAGGAGCATAGTTATAAAGCCAGGGAACAAAACACTGAAAAACATTCTGGAATGTGTAGGAAAAATCATCCCTTCCAGAGAAACAGATTTACCTTTATAAACAGTACAATAAATTTTAAGCAGACTTGGGCACTTCAACGGGATTGCTAAATGTGTATAAGAGAAAATGAGACTGGCCATTTCATTATTATGTCATCTTTGACCTCCTTGTGTCTTTGGTCACTCCAGTACAGCACTGTATTTTACTGTTGATTCTTTAGTATCTGTTGTTCTTTGGACTTCCCAGCATTGTTAGAAGGTGTAGCATTAAAAGGTCTAGCAGTTGCTTTCCACTCAGCTACCATCCCAAGTTAAGTATTTTGCTTTAGCAATTAGCAGTTTCTTCCCCTGTAATCTCAAAAGCCTGTCTTGACAGAATAGACAAAATCCCACATATCTGAAAGGCTTTAAACAGAAGATCTTCCCACATGTGCATTCTTTTAAGCCTCATTACTGGCTTTCTGAGATACAGCTGTGATTCTCTACTCGTTCATCTCAATATGTGCCTAAGGATTCACTCTCGACCTCACTCTGTGGTTCTGGAAGTGTGAGCTTTCCAGTACTGGTCCCTTTACCTGTTCGTTTTCCCCACTTGAGAAGCCCTCATGTCCTTCCACCCATGCTGACTACGTAACTTTTGAGACCCACCAGCCTCTGGCTGCCTGGAGCGCTGTGCTGGAGTCAAGCACCCTCCATCTCTCCACACCTTAGAGGGGTTTGCTGATATTCCTTTAACCCACCCCCGTGTTGCTGCTGGAGTCCATATCCAGTGTTGAAAAACAACCCCTCCTGCTAGGTGGGCTTCCAAACCTACTGGATTGCCTAGCTCTCTGGCTCTCCTTATTGCTACAGGAGTCCTGGGGTGCTGCAGGTGGCATGTTGGATGCAGCTTTGAGCAACCTGAGGTCAGGTAGTAGAAGGTGCACTAGGTAGTGGCAGGTGTCCCTGCCTGTGGCAGGGGGTTTGGAACTGGATGAGTTTTACGGTCCCTTGCAACACAAACCATTAGATGATTCTATGATTTTGTGATTTTGGGAGCTTAACTGCTACTGCCTCATCTTGATCAGGGTATTATTACATTTGCCCATATGGGCCTGACTCTCCTTTTTGACCCCAAGGAGGAGAAATTTTCATTTTCATTGATGATAGACACCAGGATCAAGTGCACCCTCAGCAAGTTTGCGAATGACACCAAGCTGAGTGGGGCAGATGTCACGCTAGGATGAGGTGTCATCTAGAGGGACCTGGACAAGCTGGAGAAGTGGGCCTGGGTGAACCCCATGAGGTTCAACAAGGCCAAGTGCAAGGTCCTGCACCTGGGCTGGGGCAACCCCTGGTTTCAGTACAGGCTGGGGGATGATGTGATTGAGAGCAGCCCTGAGGAGAAGGGTTTGGGGTGTTGGTGGATGAGAAGCTTGACACGAGTCAACAATGTGCACTCGCGGTCCAGAGGGCCAAACGTGTCCTGGGCTGCACCAAAAGAAGGGTGGGCAGCAGGGCCAGGGAGAGAATACTGCCCCTCTGCTCTGCTCTGGTGTGACCCCACCTGGAGTCCTGTGTCCAGTTCTGGAATCATCCTCAACATCAGAAGGATATGGAACTGATGGAGCAGGTCCAGAAGGAGGGCTACAAAGATGCTCAGAGGGTTGGAGCCCCTCTGCTGTGAGGACAGGCTGAGAGAGATGGGGTTGTTCAGCCTGGAGAAATCTCCAGGGAGACCTCAGAGCAGCCTCCCAGTACCTGAAGGGACTCCAGGAAAGCTGGGGAGGGACTTTTTACAAGTGCAAGAAGCGATAGGACAGGGGGGATGGCTTTGAATTGGAAAGGGAAGATTGAGATTGAACATTAGGGAGAAATTCTTCACCCTGAGGGTGGTGATGCCCTGGCCCAGGGTGCCCAGGGAAGCTGTGGGTGCTCCATCCCTGGAGGTGCTCAGGGCCAGGCTGGGTGCGGCGCTGGAACTGGATGATCTTTACGGTCCCTTCCAGCCCAAGCCAGTCTATGACTCTATGAAAAATGATGCTTCATGTTCCCGGGGGCGCACCTGCCCCCACCCATCGCCCCCACCCTTCACGCCCCCTGCGGCCGCGCCCCCTCCCGCCTCTCCTCGCCGTGCGGGGCGGGGCGGGGCGGGGCGGCCGGAAGCGTTTCCTGGGTAAGCGCGGCGGCGCTGCGAAGCGTTTCCGGCGGGCTGGCCGCATCCCGCGGCGGGCGGAGCGGCGCGGAGCGGCGCGGCGCGGAGGGAGCAGGTGCGCTCTGCGGCCGGGCGCGGGGCGGTGGGCGGTGGCGGGGCTCCCCCTGCCCGCGGGGCTCCCCCTGCCCGCGGCGGCTCCGGCGCGTCCCGGCCTGCGGCTCCCCGCGGCTCCCCGCGCGGCGCTGCCGCTGCCGCAGCGCGTCCGTGCCGGCGGCGGAGCCGGGAGGGAGAAGGGGCGGTGTTTTCGGCTGTTGTTCGTCTGGCGGTTATTATAGCAACCGGGCTCTGCGGTTAAATCGTACCCGAGGGTTTCGGGAGGGGCGAAAACGCGGCCCTGGGGGCAAAACGCGGGCCCCGCTTCATCCCTCTGGAGGTGCTGGTGGGTCCCGTGGCATCGTCGGAGCCGCTTCTGGTTGCGGCCGGAGAGAGGACGAATTCCGACTAAAGCCAAGGAAAGAACGCCCAGCCGTGCGCTGGTGATGCGCCGGCAGGCTTTGTGGCGTGCGGGATAACGGCGCGGGACAGCATCCCGCCGTGCAGGATAACGGAGTCTGCGGCGAGTTACCGTGGGTCGCCGCTGTGCTGCCCCAGAAGCCGAGGTGCGCTGCTGCTGAGCGCTGCAGGCGTGCTGTGCCCTCTGCTCGCCAGCGTGGTCCTCCAGCCCGTTCTGGGTCTGACGTGTCAGCATCCTGCCGTCTCATGCTCTGGTACTTCTTGAAAGCTTGAATGAGTTGTCTGCCTTGTGTTGAAAGCTGTTTTCTGCCTGCATAATGTGGTTCGGTTCAAATGAGCGTGCAGGTGTCCTAGCACTCGAGAGACATCCGCTTGCGGTGACCTTGGGACAGATCTTGGCCCATTAACTTCCTTTGCCTGGAACAGCGATGCTGAGCTGTGGGTATTTTTGCTCTTCCTTTGCAGTGAGAGAAGTGTTTGATGGAATACTTTTTGACTTTTATTTTTGGGTTTTTTGGCCACTTAAGGGAAGCTGAGGTTTGGAGAGGACTCTTTGGAAGGAAGAGTAGTGTTATTGTGTGTTATGAAGAATACATGACTTGATTGTAAAAAGGAGGCAGACTCTTGGTTCTGAAGCAGCATGAGTGAATGTGCCTTTCCTGGTGAAGGAGGCATCTAAGCAGTAGATCACAACAGCTGGGGAGTAATTTCCTAGGAGAGGGGATGCATGATTTAGAAACCTGGATTATTGAATTTGTTTTTCAGTTCTACAGTTAAGTCAGAAACAGTGACAAAAATGTTCAGATTTGGTGGGAATTGTGCCCTCAGTAGGAGAGATGAGCTTAGAGAGGGCTGCTGCAGGGTTTGAGCCGAAGAGCGTGGTGACTTCAGGAGCTAATTTAGGGAGGAATTTGGGTACGTGAGGTTGCCTTATTTTAGCAGAGGCTATGAGAAAGTAAAATGAATCCTGATAGTAGGTAATCAATTAATTACATATCTGTCAGATGGCAGATCTGTGCAATTTGGAAGCTCTGACCTAGGATGTGTGCAGTCACACTTGACAAATCATCCATGCTGAAAACAAACCGTGTATACATCCCTTGCTGGTAGAAGATGAAATCTTGCCTTTGTTTTGTGCTGCAAGCAAGGAGCTCACAACTGGGAACAACAAAGCAGGAGATGTGCTGGGTTGTGCTTGCTTATCACCAACAAAGCTGCTGCTGTCCTGCTCTAGAGAAAGCGAAGGCAGTGGTGGCAAACACTGGCAGGAGGGCTGCTGGGATGGCTGGGAGCCCCTGGGGAGTGTCAGGCACAGGTCCTGTCACCTGTGGGACAGGTGCAGAGAGGGGCTGGGGAAAGAAAGGCCAGTTTCTCTGGAGGAGGCCTGGCTTGTTTTGCCTGGCCAGTGAGGCCTGAGAGGGACTATGATTGCAGTCTGCAAATACAGCACACTAGAAAGGGAGAGGAGCTGTTTAAGCTGAAGAACAATGTTGGCTCAAGAACAAACAGGTATAGATTGCATGAATAAACTTAAGCTGGAATTTAGACAGTTGTTTACCTAAATGGAGTTAGGTTCTAGAACAACCTTCAAAGGGGAGGAGTGGGAGCAAACCCCCTCAAGGGTACTTGAGGATATGTTGAGGAAGTTTATATCCTGTGCTTGACTGTGGCAGTGGGTGGTGAGGCTTAGTGGCTCAGAAAGAGCTTTTCTGTATGTCTGAGTTAACTTGATATAGATTTTCTGTGCTAGTGTTTCTTTTTAAATCTGATATATAAAACTGGCATAAAATGGTTTCTTTGCAATTTATATTGCTACTTAGAAAGTGTTTGATGTGCTTAGTAGCCATTTTCTGAAATTTTTTGCAAGTTAGTTTTTTCCCCCAAAAATAATAAGTGTTGGCTTACAGCTGCATCTAATTGTGTGGAAATTCCTTTTCTTTGAGTTAAAACTCTGCAAAAGGAGACTGCATGTTTGTGTGAGCTAGTTGAGCTTACTGTCCTTCAGGTGAAAAAATGAACTGAGAACCCCTTTCTTCTTCCTGTTGAAGAAATTGATGAATCCACTCAAAAAACGACAGTACAGCAAACCCAGATGGTGGGAGCTAAGACCAGTGCTCCAAGCTATGCTGTGACTGGAGGACTGGAATAAATGAAGCCAGATTTGAAACAAAGTCTAGTTTAGCTACTTGTGCATGGGGTTTGTCTCATCTGCTATTGTGCAGAACAGCAGACAGTTATCTTGTGTGGTGGTCTCAGTTGAACTTGGTACCGAAATTTGTAGTTGGTTCTAAAAATATTTTGTGTGCCAGCAGGGTACAACCAAGTGTGGATGCTGTGTGTCCTCTGACTGCTATGTGACTGTCAGCAGTACCTGACTGCTTCTAGGAAGTGTAATAAGTAGAAAAATGAAAGAGCAGCTGTGCTGGGCCAGACCATCATCTCTGGATTCATCTTTGTAGCCCAGTATGCCACACAGGACTGGAGCAAGTGGTAGCTGGTTTCACCTCCAGGCAGCACCCTGGGGAGTGCATCTGCGTTGTTTCCTTGCCCTATGACAGAAAGTTGCCACTTCCCACCAGGAGGGATGAGGAGCTCTTGCAGGCTGACTTATATTTGGGGTTAATCTATCACCCACTGAAATCAAATGTGAGAAATTTAATCGAGGAGGTGTGAAAATGGGTGCACTTATGATATGCTTCATTGACTCTGTGACTCGCATCCTTTTTGCAGGGAAAAGACGACCTTGGGACATGTACATCTAATGCATGAGGCTGCAGTTGCTCTTTGGGCTCCCCAGAGCCTCCTCCTGAGCATATGAGTTATTGTTTTTGATTTATAGCTTTCCTGTCTCCCACCCTATGAAAGAATGGGGTGGTTTTGCCAGCCTCTTCCCCGCCCTGTCTGAGCTGGCCACAGCTCCATGAGCTGATGGGCTCCACGCTTGATGGGCAGGATCCCAGCACCTCTCTGCCTGTTTCTCTTCCCTTCTCTCTTTATGGGTTTGGGTATAGAGGACTATTGCTGTTGTCCCCAGAGCTTTAAGGAGCAGAGGATGCTGTTGGGATGCTCTGTGTAATGTCCTGCTTTAGTTTGCTATTTTTTTTTAACCCTTCACATTCAGCTTGCTCCCATTTTGACCTGGCATCTTCTGCAACCTTGTTTTTTTCTCCTCTGCTTGTAAGCAGGTGCCCAAGGAAAAATAAGAACAGGATGACCTTATTCAAAACCTTCTCTGTAGATGCTTTCAGAGCCTCTGGCTGTTTTCAGCTTGGGGTTCTCAGAGCTCGGTGCAGCCTTTACCTGTTTTAAAATTATTTGGTGGCTTTCAGTTCCAAATGCTTGCCTGGTCTGTCTGTGACTCCTCGGGACCTGATTACGGCCTCCAAGGCCTTTGGCCAGCAGTGGTTTTTACCTGTGGGTCTGCTTTTGGCTGTGTAGAATTCCCTCCTGCTTGTTCTCAGCTGGCTTCCTTCATTTGGCAGGTCTTTGCTCTTGTGTGGCCGAGATGGTCAGTTTTCCTGCAATATACCACTCATGATTTTATAGGCCTCCCTTTTCCTGATCAGCTTTGCTTTTGGCCTGTCTGAAGAGTTACCTACTCAGATACGCTTTGTATGGAAGCTGTTCCTGATCATGAGCATCCCTTTCCAGGAGTCTATCCCAGTTGCACGTGTCCCTTTTAAGATGGCAAGATCAGGGTTGTATATGGTTTTCAACATGTAGGTGAGCTTTGGGGTTATGGAGTACCGTAACCATGGTTAGGTTTCTTTTTTAATGATCTGTTAATTTATTTTTTTCTTTTTGGACTGCTAATGAGTTAATTTAATGAGTCTGTGAAATGGTAATTTCAGGATGTAGCTCAGCAATACGGTCAGTTTGGTATCAGTCACTTATATACAGCCATGGTCGTGTCTTTCCCATGTACATCTTCTTACATTTCTTGTGTTTATTTGCATTAGCTTTCCTCTGCGCCATTATTGACTCAGTCTCCCAGGATTGTGTGGAATTCCTCACGTCCTGGCCTTGCTACCACAATACATTTTCTTTTTTGTCATCAGCAGACTTCCTCAATGAGCTGCTCATTCCTCTTTCCTTGTCTCACATGAAAGTATCAAACAGCCAGTCTGAGCACAGGTCACTGCCACGGTTCATTGGTGTCTTCTGTTCTCTCCAAGACGAGACTCTTGTCCTTCTTACCCCGTTTCTATTTTTCAAACATTTGTCTTTCCACATAGGACCTTTCCTCTTACCTCTGTCTGCCTGGTTTCCTTAATAAACCCCTTAGTTTTTGGTAAGGGACTTGGTTGAAGTCCTTTTAGAAATTCAGATATATCAGAATGAATGGTTGTACCTTGTCCACTATTGGCACCTTTGAAGAACTCAAAAGGTTTGTTAGGCAGAGTTTCTCTCTGTACAAACCACAATAGCTCTTCTCCAGCAGACTGTTTATCTAGGTGGTGAAATTCTCTCCTTTTACTCATTAGCATCAGCTGAGTTAATTATTAGCCCACCAGAAGTGTTAGGCTTTGCAGCTCTGCACCTGATTTCCTACTGTTGTTGTCTCTGTTGCCACTTCCCATTCACCTTCTGCAAAGGATGTTTCATGTGGGAGGTTGTAGAGCTCTGTTGGAAGAATTTGACAAGCATTGCAGGGAGTGCCCTGGGATTGCTGATGGATTCTGCTTTAGCTGTGCTTTGCCTGAGAGGTCGTGCGAGCTGTGCTGCCAGGGATGTGAGGGCATGCCCCACAGCAAGGTGACTGGAGGTGGATGTAGGAGCCTGCCCTGGTAAAGTCAGTGAGCTTTTTGCCTCCATCACCTGTGGGATGATGATGAGACCTTGTGAGATGGGTTTTTATGCTTTAAAAAGATTAAACTTGGTTTAGCTGAAGATCTAAGGTGAACCTTTGAGTTCTGTCTCCTGCTGTCAAATCCGTTTTCTTTTTT
The DNA here is from genome assembly GCA_033556795.1 of Tapera naevia. Classification (NCBI taxonomy): domain Eukaryota; kingdom Metazoa; phylum Chordata; class Aves; order Cuculiformes; family Neomorphidae; genus Tapera; species Tapera naevia. The sequence goes on along the minus strand of JAUMJJ010000189.1, from coordinate 1,649,645 downwards.
TAGCTAAAATGTGCTGAGCTTCTGTCTCCCCTGAAAATGTGGTATTTGTTTGGGTAAGCATTTAGATGATGATTTTTACTGCTGAACAAACTTTGCATCTGTGTATAACACTGATTAGTGCCTTTTAAAGTGGTTGGTGTAACAATTAAGATGATTAACTAGATGCAGATTTCTGCCTTTATCAGTAGTCTGTGCTGCAATAGATACTGAACACTGATCTGGGATGAATGAAATCAGATGCAGTTTACTCTAGGGTGTTCATGAATGCAAACTACTAACTTCAGAAATAGTGCATTAAGAGTAGTAATATGTGGCAGAGGAAGGTTTGCTGCAGAGTAAAGGATCTGATCTCAATATGGGAGAGCTGGTGTCTAATTCTGGTTTGCTTTGCCTTGTGAATAGTGCTGCCGCTCTCAGGTACTTCAAACAAACTCCTGGCAGACTTACATTTGACAGTTTAATCTTTTGGACTTCATAATTTAAAAACCTCTACTAAAATCTCAGTGGTCTCCTCCTGTGGCTGTGCCAAAGTAGAGTTTTAACCTGCTGATTTAGTCATCTAGTTCTTGCTGTTTGGCTTGTCTTTTTTTTTCCTGTAGAAATCTATCAGAAATCTTTCTCTCTTTCCTTTGTCTTCCTTGACTGATTATATGGCACCCCAGGTAATGTATCCTGTCAGACAAGCATCAGTTCTGCCTGCCCTTGGGAAGCCTCTCCTGGCAGCACTAATCAGGCTTTGCTATGATGCACTTTCAGGCACTTTTGCAGTGTGTTTAGTTCTTTTGTTGAATGTTGGGGTTTCTTTTTTCCTTTAGTGCAAGTGCAGTTTAATTTTCAGAGGCACCAAAAGGAACATTTCTAAACTACCTCTGCAGATTTCAGGTGTAGAATATGTGTTTAAAAAATCCCCCTTGAGTGTGATATTGGTGCTAAAATGTGGTTCGTGCACGGTTCGGTTAGTCACGACTGGTTTTTCTTATGTCTATTAACTGGTTATAGAGGGAGGTTTCCTGGTATAATTATTGTGCGTAAGGACAGATTCCAAAGAGAGGGAAGCTGGCAGGCACTAAATGTTCCCTACCTTTATGAATTAACTTGTTTGAACGGAAGAAACTACTCTAAATTTCACATATTTTGTCGTTGCCTGTTTGTAGAAATATCATTCCTTTGCAGCATTCTTGGGGTAGAAAGCCCTCCAAACAGTTACTAAATCACAACAATTTGGTGTGATTAATATTGGCACAAATTAGTTAAGCCTTTATCAGAAACCTTGTAAGTATAATTTCTCAGATGGGTTGGAGGGAGATGCTGCAGGGTGCTTACTGGGCCAGCTGCCTAATTCAGCCAAGAAGGAGCTTGACATGAAGCCATCCTGTGTATTTAGCATGGAATTTCATTATAAGGAACTGGGAGCAGTAGTTTGGGGAAATACGACAACTAATGAATTGCTCTCAGGTTTACATTTGCCTTGTTAATTCTGTTTGCAAAGAGGATTATTGTTAGGAAGGGATATTTCTTAGCGAGGTATTGAATTGTGTGGCTATAGAGGAAGCTGTGCAAAGAGCCAGCATGAAAGATGAAAGAGAATTGCCAGGAAGAAAAATAAGGAGGAGGGTTGTTCTCATGTGGAGAATTCAGTGCTTGATGGATTAAATTGGAGTTGAAATGCGGCATAATGGAAAGATTGTTTAATTAAGTTGTTTAAATTAGTTGAAGATATATACATACAGGGCACGATCTATGAATTTATGGAAGGATTCATTTGGAAGTAAACAGGATAGGGAACCTAGTTGTTTTTGATACGTGTGGTATTAAGGAAACCTCCAGCACTATGTGGTGACTTTGTGTTGTAAGCATCCTGTGTGCCTTGTGTTTGAGCAGGAGAGGCAGCATCTCCGTGTGATCATTTCCCTGACACCCATATGGGTGTAAAACAGTGCTCCCTGGGGAGCGTGCGGCCTCACGGGGCCAGGCACCCTGGTGGAGCTGCATGTGGAGGGTGTCCCAGCAGCTTTGCCATGGGAAATTCTGTTTGCCTGTGAAATGTCTGGTGCAGGACGGGGGCTCTTTAAATAGCAGTAGTGATGCTGGGCAGCAGGAAGGATCACAAGGGTGGGGTTACGAGGATGGAGTTCAATTTTGGTGACTCCCTTTAACACTATGCTGTGAAGTATTTCAAAGGAAAGGAAAAAAATTATGTGAACATATTTGCTGGGGTTTTTTTTCCTTCTTCTCTTGAACGTTTAAATGGCCATTTTTTCCTGGGTCTGTAAAGCTGTTTTCCTCTGACACAAGAAAAGGTGGAAATGGGCAACAGGCAAAGTCTGTGCTGCCATTCCAAGGATGTTTGTGGTCTGTTTTAAGGTCTAAAAACATCTGGAATGAAGCCTTACTGCTACAGCAGAGGGAGTCCAGTGCTGCAGTGATGGAGTGGGTACCTGGGAGGTAGAGGGGCAATGTGGAGCTGATGTGGCTTGGAGAAGGAAATCCATAGAATCATCTGGTTGGAAAAGACCTCTGAGATCAAGTCCAGCTGCATCTGTCCACTTACTAAACCATCCAGGTGTGTAAACTAAGTCCAGGTGTGTTAGTGGAGGGACTGTACCTTAGCATTAGCCTCCTGCTGGCTTCGTCTCCTTCCCCTTCTGGCTGCAGGTCTGCCTCTTTTCTCTCCTCTGCCTTACTGCAGAGACCCATAATCAAGTTTTACCCTGCTATTATTTTTTTCAAAATTATAGATGTAAAAATCAACTTAAAAATACAACAGAGATGGAATGTATACTGTTAGGTAAAGAGAAAGGGAAAGGTTATAAAGATAATTTCACTGAAAGGCAGTGAGAACTGCCTGCTTGGGAAATAACTAATTCGTATTTTGTAGTCCTGTGGGAACCTATTTGCCTTTCCTCCCCTTTGTTTTTTTCCCACCACACTTAGGAAGACAATGAAACAATGTAAGAACCATCAGTAAAGGGAGAGGTTGAACTAACACATCTGTTTATGAAAAGCTGCATGCATTCAGGCAAATAAGATTATTTTTTTAGAAACTTGAGGTTCGTTAGATAAAAAAAATCAAATATAAGAAAAAATTGATGATACTTGTATGTTTGAAAAGAGAAGCATTAAAAAGAAAAATGTTTTTAATTACTTGATGTTTACTTCTCAGAAATGTTTGTGATTGTTTTTGTTGTTGGATAAGTTTGTCGGCTGGTAAGAGATGACTTCCCAAGGATACTGAAATAACTTGATGACAAAGCAATGTTGGCTTTAAACATGTGATGTTATTTAAGCACATGCTAGCAAACCATGCTTGACTATGAGTTTAACCTTATTTTTATAAGCTTTGCATGCTGTTACATCAGCATTCATCTAACTGCATTTTTTTGCCAATTCTTGTCAAGTCTGAACTTCTTCAGGAAAATATCCTGTATGTTACTCTCTGATGCAAGTATGGATTTAAACTTGGGTAACAATAATGGTCCTATGTATACAAAAATACAGGAGGCCCTCTGGTAGAGACGTGTGGGTGTTTAGGGACCATTAAGTCTTTTTTTAAAACCCATATAGATACGTCCTGATGTGATAAAGATGGTGCTGTTAGTCAGGGAAACTGCCTAAGTGGCCCCTGGGAAATGTCTTTATAGCATTGCAGCATATTGATATCGTGATGCTCTTGCCCTGAAGTGTAACTCTGATGGAAGAAGACAGAAGACTCAGATATTCTCAGTGACTGGGGAAGGGGAATGAAGAGAGGTGATTGTGAAGCTCCCAGGGATGTCAGTGAGGCTTGATGCTGAGGGAGTTGTGGAGTGATGGGACCCCTGGAGCATCATTAACGGCTTGTCCCTTCCGTGGGAGTTGTGTTTCAGTGGTTGCCTGGCCTGCTATGGGCTAAAAATCAGCCAGTGCTACCACATTCTGGTTCTGAAATAGTCTCCACGCTCTGGTTTTGGCCATCTGGTGTCTAGTGACACATGCAGTGGTTTGATGTGGTTTTATTTATTAATTTTTGGGCAGGAAAAGAGGGAGCACTCAGTGATTCCCTAGTCCAGCCAGCGTATCAGGAGGTGATGCTCTTTCTTCTCTCTCCTTTCTGTCACGTGCGCTCGTGTTGCAATGATGAGAACGTCCGACCTGCAGGATGTGGCGAGGTGCATCCCTAAACTTGTTATAAACCTTGCTGGTGAGAATTCTGTGGAAGCATTTCCGTGGTAACAGTGGCTGTGGTGACACTGGAAATGCCAGAGACGTGGCAGGCAGGAGCACTGCCTCTGTCCTTGCCTTGCAGGGACCCAGAGGTTCCAGTGAGCAGATCTACCCTGGCAGTGCCTGAGGAGGCACAGGAGTCAGTGGCTGGCCGCTTGCCACCCTGCAGCACAGCACTTCAGTCCACTGCTGCTAACCCAGCAGGCAGGAGTGCTAGCTGGGCAGAAAACATTTTGTGGGATTTATCCAAAGTAAATAGCTCATTTCACATGGGTGAGGCTGAAATTCTTCAGCTGCGCTTCCTTTCATGCCAGAAGACAAACCCGCCTTCATCATAATGCTTCTCCAATTTTTTCTGCGTGTGCAATGTAAAACGGTTATTTTCCTAAATTTAAAGCTTGGGTCCTCCTTCCTTGAGTCCTCCTTCAAGGATGTCTAGATCTGCTTTGAAAACCCATTTGAAGACAGATAACCCGAACTTCTCTGAACCTTCCCAAGGGGATTCCCATTGAGGCGTTTGGCCTGCTTGTCTGCTTCTGCTCTGTGCTTCTGCATAATCCTTGAGGTGTCAATATGGGGCTAGGAAAAATAACACTCTCTGGTTGACAATATTCCAGCTTCCACTGGGACTTAAATTAAGAAATATGAGCTTCTACTATAAATCAGAAATTTGAGTTTGTAACCCCTTAATTTTTGACCTGATAAATCCTATTATTCCCGGAAAGCTGTTAAGGTTCATCTCTAAGTCCTGAGGATGTTTTAAATCTCTGGATTATTTAAGTAGCGCGTGTGCCAAGGTTTAACATAAGACTGCGAACCCACACAACACGCTGGTGGTAAAACCAGGAGTGGACAGTGTGGAGCTGATTCAGGAGATGCTGAGTGACTGATCCAGCCTGGCTAGTGCTGAGTTCAGCCTCTGCTGCCTGTACTGCTTTTGCTGCTCTACAGAGATGGAAAATTCATGGGATGCTGATGTTTGTACTAGTGCCACTAGTTCTCTCAAGCTGATGGGGTGGGCACTGCTTGCACAGCTGCGTTGGGTTCTCATGGGCTATTCTTTCTTGGCATGTGGTACTAGCATGTTCTGAGTTTTCCCTGCTGCTGAATTGCTTGAGAACTTCCTCAAGCAGCCGACATTCAAGAGGGGAGCTGTGCTTTCCCTGGTTTGGGTTGCTCTTTGAGCTGAGATTGCAAGCCAGCGTTTTTGGCACAGGTAAATGGAATTTGCTGTTGTGGCAGGATGTGAGGGCCTCATTGCAGAAGGTGAGCTTGAAAGGAGGTGTTGAAATTCTAGATCCATTCTGGTAGAGGCTTAAGCTGAAGTTGTGTAGATTCTAAAAACTGGCAGAGGAGGTGCTCTGGGGAGAGTGAGGCACATACCCTGCGCTTCCAAAATGAAGGTACTGATGCTCCTAAAGACTGGTTCAGGAAAGGCACTTGCCAGTGGGCTCAGGTGGAAGCAGAAGCCAGCACATAAATAGATGAAGAGGAATTCTAATTACACAGAGGATTTAGATGATGAAATAGGCTGCAAAATGCAGCAGTAAAATAAGCCTAAATCACTTGTGTAAAATTGGGCACTGATCCTGAAATAAACCTCCTCCATGGAACAGTGGGGAGGCGTAGTCTGTACCAAGTACAATATAAACCCACTGAAAAATGTTTGCTATGTTTCTTTCTTTCCTCCCGTTGTCTGTTTTAATGAGAGGCCTGAGTTTGAAAGATTCTAGAAGTACCTGAATTGGAGAGTAACCATGTTTTGTTTCACAGGAACTGAAGTTTGGCTTTAGGAGGTTCGCACACAAACTGGGTTCCTTTGCATTTTCTTGGCTTTTCCTAATGTAGTAATGCCTGTCACTTTTATTGTTTCTATTTCAGAAGCATAAGCTTTACTGAAATGCTTCCATAGCACAACAGGAAGTTTTAAAAGGCCTTGAGAGACTCTCTTTAAACCTGTCACAGGCCACAGCTGGCTGGAAAAATGTTATGTTTAAAAGCTAGTGTTTTCCAAGAGGCTGTCAGCTGAATGTGACAGGCCTGTGGATGAGCCGTGTTTCTGCCTCTCTCAGAAGCTGGGGGTGAATGAACCTTTTCTTCAGAGCAATGCAGTGCGTGCATGAACACTGGGTTCTTCTGAGGGCTAGTATCACCTGGGCTGGATAGTATCTGCACACCATGTGGAAAACAGTGTTAAAATGATTAGTGCTTTTTAAATTGGTGTTTTTATAGTTTTTAGCTGTAACTAAAAAGCACCACAATATGTATTTTAAGCTCAATAAAATGCTTAGAGCAACACGGTTCCTTTAAGGGACGATGAGTTGCAGAGAATTCTTAGTTCTCAAGGTGAGAGTTGAAGCACTGCAGTGTAGTAACAGTGTGGTTTTGGTTTCCTCTGATGAGGAGCAGGTATTAAAAAAAAACAAACCAGCTCTATTGAGAAGTCCAGCTCTAGTGCTGTTATCTTAAGAGGCACCAGAGTCTTTAGAAATGGAATTGTTATTGTGGAAAGGCAGCTCATTGTAAGAATAGAGATCAGGAAACTTGCTTTCTTGCTTCTGAACAGTAGTCTTAAGAGACTTTTATGTGCTGATTTCCTTTGTATGCTTACAGCTATTTCATGGCATAACAATTTCTGTGTTTAAAATCATCTTTTTTCTTAAAACTGAAGGTAAAGAGCGAACTATTTATAATGTCAGCATGGGGTTGATAGCTTTTAGTTAGATGCCTTAAATATAAAGTTAGGAAATGTCACGCTAACGGGAATTTTTAGATCTACTGGTTTTCCTGTTTTCACATGGATTTCTTCACGTCAATCTAACTTTTGATAATTGCTCCCTGACCCAGTTACTTTTTATGCTATCCTTTCCACATTGAGTCACGAAAGTATAAACATTTCATGTATATTAGAAATGACAAGTTTTGTCTTCAGAAATGAATCGTAGGCCACCATGGAAGGAGAGAAGGGAGAACAGAAAGTCCTGTTTTGACTGCTTTTTTCCAGCATACTAAATGAGATTGTGTAGGTAGGTGCTGTATTTAGGTCCTGCTACTGTGATGGGTTTTTCGCTGTCTTCAAGCTGTCCCTGAAGAAAGCTTCATCACTTCCATGGTGCATTGTAGCAATTGCAGTCAAGTTGCTCAGAGATGTGATGTACAATAATAAAAGTTTATGGGGACCAAGCAACTCATAGAATTGGAGAAGAGCAGAAATGGTCATGGGCGTGGGGCCAGCCGCTGCCCAGATGCCTGAGTGATGTCCTCAGCTCCCTTGCCTCTTAAGGTGCCTCAGGCTGTCACGAGGGCATGTGATGCTGGACTGCTCCCTGGTCTCCTGAGTGAAGTCATGCCTTTCTCTCTGAAAAGATGTCCTCTCCTGGGTGAGACCAAGGTTTGCATTACCTTTGAGGAAACCCTGCATGAGATAAGCAGGGGACAGGCAATGTGATGGGAGCATCCCCCCAAAATACTGATTGTGAGATGTTCATTATTTTAACTGTATTAATCTTTTGAATCAAAAACTTTGGATGCAGGTTGCACATTAGCAATGATGGGGTTGCCAGAGGAGGCCTGTTGTTACCACCATCCAGGCAAGCAGAACGTTTTGGATTTTACTGCTGAGAGATGGTGCTTGACTGCTGGCCCATGTTACAGGGGCAGAGAAAGGTATTTTGGTGAAACTTGTGCTAGATATGTTTCAGCTGGGAAGCATGGCCTTTGGGTCCTGGAAGTGTGCACCTTGGTTGCTTCCATGGTTCTCTGGTGCTCCTTCTGAATCAAAAGGATTGTCATCCGGAAGTGCCTTAAAAAGAAAGGTGAGAAATGGGGTATTTCCAGTTGTTGATTTCCACCACCCCCCCAATTAAAAACAAGAGTGTGTTTTTTAATGAGCATTAACTACCTTTTTTGTTTTCTGAGTAGGGCCATTGGTGATACAAAAGCCACTAGTCAGTTCTCCTTTTTGTAGGGTAAAAATAGGAGCTGGGAATGATGATAGTGTACCAGACTCTTCCAGGTTGCTTTTATCAGAAGCGATCTGTTTGCCTGAATATTCACTGGTAATCATTATCATTTAGGTCCTCCTGTCTTTTTCTCTAGAGGAAACAAATTGTACTTCCAGCCTGCATCCTGGTTCTGTGTAAATCGGTAATTGCTCTTCTGTTTAGTTAGGCTGTGGCCAGCCACCAGGTTTTGGAATCATAGTATTATTATTATTAAGGAGCTCTGTTGTTGTTTTAATTACATGTGTGATGTGCCCTGGCTTTGTGCCGCACTTCTGAGAGGCGTGAAGAGGATGTTGAACACTGCCTGGTCATCCCAGCAGGCACAGTGAGAATAGTACTTGGGAATTTTTTTTTGGGTGACTGCTGTTAAGACTGGCGTGTGTGTGGAAGTCTTCAGCATACAGAGCAGTTTGCTGCTCCAGATACACTTGTAAAAGTCTGCTGCTTATATATTCCTCTGCAGAATGTGTTCTCATGCTCTCAGATACCAAAATTGGCTTAAATTTGCTGGCTGGATTTCCTGTCAGTGACCCTTTGTACAAACGTATGCTTGTGTGAGTTGGGACAGCTGTGTGGGATTGCTGAGAGAAAGCAATGCGTGCCACTAGCTGAGCTAGAAGATCTCACGTGTCCCTTCCCTGGCACGGAGCAGCCAATCACCTCCTCCCAGGGCCTGCGGCGCCATCGCGCTTCCCTGCCATGGGTGCTTGGCTCGGACCCAGCGTTGGTGGGTGCTGGTGTTGGTTACAGGCAAAGAAGTGCTACTGCTCTGGATTAGGTATTGTGCAAAGAAGATGCTTTAGCAGGTACATTTTGTTAAGGAAAAGGTGTGTTTTCTTGGAGTTGTTTTTCCTGTTTCCTAAGCTTTGAATTTCTATTTCTTAGCAGACTGCTACATCTTGGAGTAAGTGAACCAGAAGCAGTAGGAAAGGCTCTTATCTGCTTGGGTGACTAAATGTGTTGTTTATTCTCCACACTCACATCAGTCCTGTTTGTAGTGAAAGAGAAATTCATGGAGTTTTGAGTGGGTTTTTTAACTGAAACAGGTTTTAAAATACTACTCTAATCACTGAAGTACTGTGTTTTCATTCTTTGCATATTTCTTGGGCTTGATTCTAATAGAATACAAACTTGTGCAAAAGCTGTTTATTTTCATAAGTGGTAACAGCCGTGGTGTATTTGAAGCACACTGTTGTGTATTTACAGAAGAAAGAGTCAGTCTTTCAATGTGTAAACTTTTAAAACAAATATTGAAGGAAAGACTAATTAGAACTATGAATAGAAAATGGGACAAAATGCAGGGAGGAAATGTAGGTGAACTGTGCCAGAGTAAATGACTCCTTTTTTCACCTTAAAATATGAGTTAGAATAGATATATTAATTTTATCCGGTCTTTAATAGAATTTTTAATGTAGCATAAAGTGGGAAGTTCTAAACTGGAGGAGCTTTAGAGTTACAAAGCAGTTAAGAGTCTGGCTAGTGGAGAAATAATGGAAGAACAAAGGAGATCCATAGGCTGGAGAAAACTGGTAATGGGATTCTGCCACAAAAATTTTATCACCCAGAAGTTAGTAATGTGCAAAAGACATGATAATCTTGCCAATATTAAATGGGATGTTGTAGACTCGGAGATGTATCAAACCATTATATAGTGTACTGTAGGAGTCTTGTCTAGGAAGAAATGAATCATTTTCATAGTGAGAAGTGAGAAGAATAATTTAAAACCCAATTTTGGTGTAAGAAGGCTCCTTGTTCTAAACACATGGGTTGGCTTTGCCCCAAGCAGTACCCAGCATTTTGCAGGGAGACGCTTTGTGATTCCTTGTCTCATTTGCTCTGGTCTTTCCCAGTTTCCTTTCCATCTCTGCCTCAGTTTGCCTTTTTTATATCACACTTTTTCTTTCTGAAGATGTACAGTGCTCTTCATTTTTATATCTCTGGAAAATCTGATTGTAATGAGACTGCTAATTGTCTTTGGAAGTGGCACTAAGGATGACTGGGCTGGCTTTTTCAACCTGGGAAATGGGAAGAGTGTTCTGTAGTTCCTGGGCGTTTGAGCGCTCATGGCTGTGTGGTTTCCCAGGCTGTGGAAGCAGCTTCCAATTTGGCCTCTCAGATCATTTCAGGAGGTGGATTCAAAAAGCATCAGTAGAGCTTTGATTTTTTTTCTCTGCTTGCTGCAAAGGCTTTGGCAAGGGCTTTACTGCATACGTAATTATAACAGTACTTTAAATACAGAGAGTTGCATGATACGTTTCTATTTGTTATTAGATGGTATCATTATCTGAATTTAGTTCACAGTGAGGTTGTGTGTAACCTGAAGCCCCCCAGGTTTGTGGCTCAGTTTGTGTCTTGCTTAAAAATGCAAAGGACTGTCTCCCCTCCCCAGTTTTTTAAATGTCAGTGTAGCCCTGCTGTGGGTAAGTGATTGTGTCTTTGAACGGGGTGTGGGCGAGCAATCCTGGGAGCAGAGTTCAGAGTTACCTGCTACCAGCCTTCCCCAGTTTGTGGCAGGTAAGTTAGGAGCTGCCTGTTCCCTAAGACATAAAGACAGGGAGTGATATCCGAGTAGTGTCTGTTCTTGTTCCTTGCAGACCTGCATAGCAAGAAGGCGGCACCATAAGGTAGACAGGGAAGATACCAGAGCAGGGTTGAGGAGTGGCCTCCCTAAATACTCTACTGTGTGTAAAATCTTCATGGCAGCAATTTGAGATTCTATATATAAAATAATTGGTGAAACTTCAGTTCAGGTGGTAAATTCTGTCCTGTGTTAGTCAAGTAGCAAATACGTTTTTCCTTTCCTTTGGGTCACTCATGTTCAGGGCTTAAATGTGGTGTTCTGCATGCTTAATTATGTAAAAGATGTTGTTTCCAGCATCCTCAAAGATCTTTGGATCTGTATGGCTCTGGGTGCTGCTAGGTAGTTGTGACAGGGGTTTTGATGTTCTAGCAAAACATTTTAACCTGCCAGATAAATATTTTGTGCATTTTGCATAGCAATGTCTGGTTTTTCAGCTGCTCTTCTGTATTTTAAACAGAACTTTCATTTTAGCCTGCTGATGTTAACGGGATAGATGGGCTGAAGTACTTCCCTCTGCCGTAAGTAGGGCCTGAATCATATTTGAAAGGCATGTCATCTTGTTGGTATGAATTTATGCCTTCTCCCTCCCCCATACTACAGTGTCTTGACATTGTCATTTGCATCCTGAAGAGCACAAGCCAGTGGCAGCTTCACTTTTTCTTGGAGTGTCTGGCTCTCAGCTGGTTTGGCTTTAGGCTGGCAGTGCTTAGGGACCTGCCAAGTTGGAGTGTGTTTTTGATGCTCTTTCCTGGCAAACAGTGCAATCTTTGTAGTTTCAGGGTATTGTTTTTCAGATGTGCACTTTTAGTCCTAATGGTTCAACTGATACTTCTTTAAAATTTATATATATACACAAGAACCAAGAGGAACTACTTGTCTGACGAGGGGAAATTGGAGACTGAGTTAGACTGGTGAAATATCAAGGTCAAAATATTCTTTAGCTGAAAACTTTTTCTCTCTACAAGTACCATGTCTTTATAGCAAGAATATAATTCTTATTATATATTATACATAATACAATATATTACTATTATACATTAATTATATTCTTGCTATAAAGACACCGCAGAATATGAGGCAAAACTACCCAAAGCTAAAGATTTATTGACTTTGCAAACAGGCTGCAGTATATTGAGAAGGAGGGTACTGTGTTTGGACTCGAAGCGTTCAGCAGTTGCTTACTGACTATAGTGGATCTGATACAGAGCAACGTTTAGAAAATGCATGGCTTTGTGTTGAAGACAAGAACACAGCAATGGAAGATTACTTATGGATTTTGAACTTGATTAAATATGGGTAGAGGCAAGGAAACTGTGGCATGGAGCAGAGGAGGTGTGAGCACATGTACCATTTGGCCCTGTTTCAGTCTGCCATGGTGGGTTGGGCTGTAAACATCTCTCCTCCATCTCCCTTTTTGGATTTTGCTTCCTGCCAAGAAAATCATAAACTTGCAGTGTTATTTGAGGTTTTTTCAATACAGATGAACCTTTTAACTGCAATCAGAACAGAACTCCTTCCTCTCCCATCAGTAACCTATAGTAGCATTGCTCATGTCCTCGTGTGACTGAAAACGTAAAGAAAGATTAATAAAACTTACCCTGCTATAGAACTCTTTCTTCCAAGCTCAAATGGAAAGTTCAATGTGGCTGATGAGTTCTGATTTTTATTTTTTTTTTTCCCAAAACAAATAATTAAAAGTTGCTGTTAAATTGTCTTAATTTTCTTTTTAAACCCTCTGGTCATATCAAGCTGCCTAACTTAAGCAGTGGTTTTAGTGTTGTTTGAAAAAAGCATTTTATTTAGAAAAGCACTTTGTTATGGAACAGTTTTAACATTATACAGGAGAATAATATTTAATGACCAATCAGGTGATTTATGTTGCTAAGGCAGCCACGTTGCAAGGCATCAGAACAAAAGAGGACGGATCTTGCTGATTTGTGCTGCGAAAGGCGCTTGCCTTCAGTTTGTTACGTAGCCACATTGTGCTTAATCATGAAAGGATCTGTCTACATTGGCAGTGCTGGGGAGTTTAAGACGTGCTCGAATGTCTCGTTTGTGTAAGGATTCCTGAATATATTAACTATTTGGTAACTGTGCTAACTTGTTTTGGGGGAAAATGTGGAGGGAAGTGGCCTCGGTAATATTGCGCAGTTGCTAATAAAGTAGATATGCATCTGTCTTTTCTTACTGAGTCATAGATTTGAGCTGTGGGTGTCCCTAAGGCGTTGCTTTCCATAGCCCCTGGGGAGGTTTCTCCACCTTGGTTGTTAGCACTGGTGTTGAGTGCCAGCTGCAAGCTAGTGTTTGGTCATGTGGATGATAACTAGTATGGTAGATAGATACTTCTGTGGGGATTATGTGACAGCCAGGGACTGGCACGAGGGAAATTTGTCTGGCTGGTTGTTCCTTTACTTTGCAGTTCAGCTCTTCTTTTATTGTAGGTGCTTAAGACAAGAGAAGACTTCATAACTGACCTCCAGTCAGTGCCAGACTCTTTTCTCCTTGAAAGAATAACCAACAATGTTTAAAATCCTTATAAACAACAAGAATTAGCAGCCTGGCAGCCTAAGCTGACACAGGCTTTGAATAGCACGTGCTTAGGAGCATTTCTGCTTTGCCTTGTCTGCATGGCCCTATTTTACAATGGGCATCATGCTCCTGGCAGGTTTTGTGAAAGTGCATCCAGTCACGTTGGGCTCCTGAGTCCTGTTGCTGGGGCGTTCAGTTTCTCCAGAGTGCCTTTAGCTGCATTCAGTGCCTTTTAACAATCTGGCCTTACCACAGGATGGAAACCAGAAGGAGTTGCATAGAAAGTAGCTGTCTAAACCGTAATTGAAACGGCTTACAAGTTTCATCATCCTCTTTTTCCAGCAGGGATCTCTTTGGCTGGCGAGGAGGACAAAACCCACCAGCTCGTTTGCAACGTGAGAGGCTGCGCTGTGCTGGAGAAGTGTTCCTTGCTGCTGAGTCGGGGCTCTTTAAATTGAAATGAGGAGGCTTTCTTGAAAATGTAAGTTTCTGGGTGTTCTTGAGTGAAAAGAGACAACTTCTTTTCTAAATTTACCTGATGCCCCAAAATATATGCAGTTAAAAGTTCGGTCAAAATTGTGATACATCAGTCCATTTAAATGAAAACCGCCAACGGTTCATGGCTAAGGATTGCTTTTCATGAATTTCCTGTTCAGCTCAAAACAAAAGGCTAAAAATTTCCTTTTGATTTTTTCTTTTTTTTTTCTGTTCCATTTCTTTCCAGAATTTCCTTCCCACCTCTTCTTCTGAAGATTTAAGGCAGGTTATAAAGTGAAGTTTTTAGCTGTAGGCACAGCTCCCATCTGCAAGGATACAAGGAGGGTGCTGCTGTTAGCTCTTTCCAAGAACTAGTTGTTGAATCCAGGAGAAGTGTGACTTGGAAACTTTCAAAGACCCCATTCAGGCTAAAGGCAGTATGCAGTTTTAGATTTACACTCTTTTTCAAGAGCATCAGGCCCACATCACTGAGAGCAAGTGAAAAGAACATGAGGAGAAGTCTAAGGATAATGTGCATCTTACGGGAGCCGGTTGCTCTGTGTCTTGGTGCTGTCTCTTACCAGTGCAAAAGCAGCGTGTGGTGTCCTTGGTTGTAAAAGCTGTTTGTGTATTAAATGGTTAAAAGAGCAATTTGGGAAAGATGTCGCTTACGGGACTTTGGTATCATGCAGTGTTGGGGCAGCTGTGGTTTATCTGTCTCTGACGTGAAGTTGGTAATAGCTTTCTTAAATAGAAGCTGTAAAAATTAATACTTCAGAAGTTCTTACCAACTATTAAGATAAAAGATACATCATGGTTAATGCGAATTACTGTTGAAGGAATAATGATGAGATGGAAAATGGAATATCAGACACTGTTTTAACTTAACAGCTGTGGTTTCTATGATAAAAGACAACTAAATTCCTTCACATGAAACAAACCACACTTTAGGAATTCTTTTAAATATTTTAGCCTGTTTTGAATATATCTTTACACTTAAAAATACTTCAGATTCTGAGAGGAAGTTTTCTTCTGTCTCCTTGATGATCTGTGAAATGCTTTGAGGGAGAAGGAAGGAGTTCTTTGGAAGCTAATTCTGACATTAAATGGCTTCTTATAAGCTAAGCTGATAAAACCTTGAATTTGAGGTTTTGGGAGTTAGGTGTTTGTCGGGTGGTAAGAATTTAATTGAAAAGCAGCTGATGGTGCAGACTCAGAAGTTGGCTACTCTGGTAGCCCCTCCTTAGTGCTCCCCTCTTGGCTGGCCCACTGTGAACAAGTTCCAGTGCTGGCCAAGCTTTTAATCAAGGTCAAAAGGTTAAGGAAAATAACAAATGCAATAGCTGAGTGTGAAACGTTAACAGGACTTCATTAAGGGCTGCATGATTGACAACAACTCAGCTTCTTCGTGTGCTTGTATACAGGCTGGGCCAAGGCTTTCATCGCGTTTGTATCCCCATGTCTGCCTGTTCTTGCTCATCTGATGATGTTCTCTAAATTAACCGGTGCTCTATAACTGCTCTATCCAATGCAGATATTTACCTCCCCCTCGCCCCCCAAGAACTTCTGGTCTAAACATTCACACTAAACTTGATCTATTCAGGTTCTTAAACTTTATTCCTTCTTGATTTATAGCAGCAGTTTTATATGGCTGTCTGAGGAGTGGTGAACTCCTCCCACAGTTTGTACTCAACACGCCTTCTTTGTTTTTAATGAAGGTAAATACAGAGCGCACGAATCAGACTTTGGAAACTCTCCTCCAGCCCCTGCTGGGGCTCAGCGTGAGAAGGGAATCCAAAATCTGGAGAAAAGAACTGTTGTTATGGCAGCAGAAATAATTTCTGATTGAGACTTGCTATTCAGATGCTGCTTTCGTGTTTCCCATTTCAATCTCAAAAGAAGTCTGTGTATTATATGATGAATTAAATAGCTTTTTAATAAGCACATAACTAGTATCTCACAAACTCTGTAATTTAGGCACTTGTGTGAATAATAGCACATGATGTATAATAGCATGTTGCCTTCAATTTTCCAAGCTCTAATAGAGAGGGCAACGATGCACAAATGTGTAACTTAATTCGGCCTTAATTTTTAGTACTTTGCAGCCCACTTTATGCAGATATCCTTATTTGTATTGCAGTGCAGTTGGATCAGTGGAATACTCTTCTGAGCAGTTAGGCTGCCCAATTATGATTGCAATGAGGCTGCAGAGGTTAATAAATGCAACAACTCCTCTAGATTTTACTTCTCTTTCCATTGAGCAAAGTGTACTGGAAGGCAGTTAGGAGAAATCATCTGTTTTTTAACTTATTGGGTTAGTAGATATTTGTATACTAACACCCAGCACAATCTCTGCCTGTTAACCTCCCCCGATAGAGCCCTGCCTGCACAACACTGCTGTGTCTGCAGGGGAGCATTGGCTCCTAGCAGCTGCAGAACAGCTGCCTCATGACTAGGGCTTCCTTCCAAGTGGTGGGGCTCTGAGCATCTTCATGCCCGGGAGCAGTTGGTCCCAGTCCCCTGTGTGTTCTCTCTGCCACCCTGTTGTAACAGAGAGAGCAAACTTCCATGCTGTGTCTGGAAGGGACTAACGAGGCACCTCCGTGGAGCGGGGTTGGGTTCTTGCAGTGGGTGGGATTTCAGGCAAGTCCAAGTCAATGCTTTTTTTCCTCATTCACCACCCCAGCCCCCTTCTTTCCAGGATGCTGTCCACAGGGAAATGTTGAATGTGGTGATGCACCACTGGCCATAGAAGTCAGGTACCTGTTTTCCCATTGGTGTCCTGCTTTGTTTTGTATCACACTGGAACATCCATTCACTGAAGCTGAAGCATAGGCTTTGTGCTCAGACTGTATATTGTGCTTTCCTAGCCTTCCTTTACAAGTGCCTGTACTTTGTTTCAGACTGTGTGAAAGTCCACAAGCACCTGAATGACATTCTGAAAATACAGACAGACCTTTGGCTGTTCTGGAAGAATTGAAATTGAGTTGCAAGTGTCGTGATTTTAATCAGAGTATTAGGCTTACATGACAAGCAACTCCATTGTGCGTTTGAGCACAGATAGGTGTTGTTGGGGAGCTGGTCTCTTTGTACACACACTGCTCCATTCAAGTCTTTATTTTGCTCTGATCTTTATAAGCCATAAGTCTCCACCTTCGGTATCCCAGTGAAACTCTTAAATCTGGACAAGCCGTCTTTTCTGCAAGCCATTAACTGAAGTGATTTACCTACCAGAGAGCAAAATCTAGCACAGCCCAAAGGTCAGTGTAGAGGGGAGAAGCAAGCAGTGAAATGTGTGTTCAGTGGCTGGGATTGATGGGTTTTTAGGGGAAGCAGCATCTCCTCGACTGAGGACAGTCATATTGTCCAACCAGGCACACTTGGTAATTCACTGGGCTGTGGGAGCAGGTAGGAAAGAGGGAAGGCAGTGACGAGCTACGTGTCCGTAAGTGTTTTACAGTGGTGATGTGTGTACCCAGCTCTGCCATTCCCTTGGCAGTCCTGTAGCACCTTTACTAAAACAGTTATTGAGGAGTTATTGTAATAACTGGTATTCCATCCCTCGCTAGGGATTATGAAAACACAGTTTGATGGGTAATTGGAAGGTAACCGTTGAGCTCTTCTCCAAGTGTAGGGAGGCTTTCATCACATTTAAGGTCTTAATCTCAATGATATGGATATCAGGAGAGAGAAGGAACCTGGTCTTCCATTTGGGTAAAGATGATGGCTGGGCCTCCAGTAGGGAAAGAAAGTGAACGGGCTCATACAGACCTGAATGGGTTACTTTTCCTCTTGGGCCAAAGGGGCTTCTAAAAGGAGACCCTGTGGAGATGGTGGGACTTGGATGAGCAGGAGTACCCACTGGAGGAGCTGACGTCCTGGAAAAGCAGTACTTCAGCAAGAATACTGGTTGCTTTCTTAGCATAGAGAGGCAGATGCCACGACAAATCCTGATGTTTTCCGAAGACCAGTTAACTAACTCTGAACACAAAAAAATTAATCACACTTGCTTGGCTTAAAAAATAGCAGAAAAAGACGTAAAACCATTATTTTTCTTCAGTTGAAAAGAAGTTATAATGGATTTGTTTCAAGGGCAGCAAGATGCTTTAATCTAAGGGCTATTGATTTATCTAAGCTTCAAGCCAGGACATCAGTTCTCTGAGAAAACAGATCCTTTGCCCACACATGACTCTAAATATATGCTTCCTGAGGTGAAGGGGTTGAAGAGCCTTCAGCAGCACCTGCAGTACTGAAAAAATCATTAGGGAATGTGTGTGTTCCGAGATGCTGAGAACACAATTTCTGAAACAAAATTTTTTAAACTTTGCACAATTTATGTAGAGGGTCCTGTTGTGTCTGTCAGGTGTGGAACAGCGAGAGGAAGAGGAGAGCTCTGTGGCTGGGCTGGGTGGCTTCCAAAAGGTCTGACAGATCTCCAGAGGGAAAACACATCAGTGTCATTGAAGTCAGTATTCTGGAGTTATATAAAGGGTGGGTCTGAGATCAGAGAGTGTTCAAAGGAGAGCTTTTCTTCCTTCCCAAGCAGTATCCAACTCTGCAAAAGTTAAGTTTTTCTCTGAGAGGCCCTTGTGTATTGTTCAGTTGGGGCTGTCATTCCCAGTTGCTGAGGACCAGAGGCTCCGGTGTGCTGGGCCTTACGGTTGTCTGTATGACCATGTCTCTGGGTCTTGTGTCTTTTTGGCTCTTGGCACTGTGTGGTTGGTTCTTCCTTGTTTTCCTAAGCAGGCTTGCTTTGTGTGAGTAATAGCCAGGAAAGGCAGAGATGGCATTATAAGGCAGGTAGAATCATGGAATCATAGAATATCAGAAATCATCCAGTCCAACAACCCTCATAAAACTGCTGCCTAAATCCAATCTAAATCCACCTTTTTTGAGTTAAAAGCCCTGCCCAGTTTCAGCAGGTATTTCTGCTCATCTGCAGGGCTCCTTTTGCCTGGTGCCAGAGCCAGACCCACCACGGAAGGAGGTTTGTCAGATGGTGTGCTGCATGCTGTGTGAGACTGTTGGGATTGTCAGGGGGGATCACACTCTGTATCCCTCTCTTTCTGATGTCTCTCCTGCAAGATGTCAGTGCTGTATATTTCCAGAGGAAAAGGTATCCCTGGATTTTATGGGGTAAACTCTCCCCCTGTTGTCCTACGTACTCTGTAGAGTAGACCCACACCTTCAATGTTGTTGATAAATTAATATTAGTAATAAAACTTGCAAAATTGAAACAATTGTGCCTAGTCTCAATCCTCATTTAGAATGTGCCGTGCTTGACTTCCATGAGTTCCTGCAGGAATTAGTTTTAATTTGTGTTTATAAACATACACACTTATTCTCATATATGCAATCAGAAGCTGCCAGATTTCCTTTCCCAAGTGATTTTTCTGTCTTATCGTACTTGGGTGTATTTCAGCAGATTGGCATTGTTCAGGAAGATATTCTGTTTAGAGGGTTTTTTCTTTCCCAGAGCCAGACGTGTTACCTCTTTCTGAAACAGGTGTAACCCTGCAGAGTTGGGCAGCGGCTTTTGGGGTGACAAGCACAGCACGTTTTTCTAGAGGAAGGCCAGAATTCCATGCAAGGCTGTGGAATTTGTGGATCTGTTTTGTAAACCACATTGATAGTTTTATGCAGGCTGCACTTGTTCAAAGGATGAGGCGTAGTTCAGGTGAAGGAGACAGTCATGCTTTAGTAACTACAGCTCTTTAAAATTTGGGGAAAAGAAATGATCTGAAGTATTTTCTTCTTTGGCCAGTAAATGTCAGTTGTTTAGAAGTATTAAAAATTTGGATGTGTTCCAGCCTGTATTCCAGCCTTTCTTATTCCTTTCCCCTCTTTATTTAGTTTTATGCCAAAAACCACACCAACTCTGACTCAGACATGAGAACCCTTTATTTCCTTTCATGTTTTTACACGTGAATATCCTATTAACTTTTAAAAAGCTGTTGTTTGGAATTAACACTAAGCAGTGTGTGTTTGATTCCACTGTGTAAAAGCTTAAGAGTAGTTAAAACTTTTGGAAAGGGGGTCCCACATGCAGCAAGATGTGGGTGCACAGCTGGGCAGCCGACAGGTGCTGTGGGGTGCTCACCAACTGGAGAAGGAGGTCACTCAGTCCAGTTTGATGACAGCACCCATTCGCGTGTTGCTCTGGTTTTGCCACATATGAACCTTAATTTTTAGAGATTCGTATCTGTTCTGTGTTCAAATGTTAAAAGAAATGTTGGGGTAGCTTCTGGCACTAAAACTAAACTGGCCAGCTTTCCTGTGAAACTTCCAGTACTTCCTGCTTCTGTTCTGGCTTAAAATTAATAGTGTTAAAAAAACACCCTTTCTTCTGTCATTTCCACTTGTGATTTTAGCCAGAATGTGAAAGCAAGGAAGCATTGTAACAATAATAAATAAAAATTAAAAAAAAATTATATTATTGCTTTGTTTTCAGGTGACAATGGTCAGAGCTTCAGGTTTCTGTCATTGTTTTCATAGAAAAGATGCTTCTATGCCTCCCTGTACTTCCACGTGTTAAGATCTCAGTGTGTACATGTATAGATACATACAAAGAGAGAGAGGAAAAAATGAGTGTGGAGGAAAAAAACAAACAGCCAGATAAGGACAATTTCTCTGTAAAAATTGTTAGACATGAGGAACAATTGGAAGATTAGAACAGATAATGGTGTGTATGTTACTTTGGGGAAATCTGTTAAGCATGTGAATGCTGCCTTGCTGTTCCTATTGCAAGTCAGCTGCCAAGATCAAATGGTGATTGAGCATTAGTCAATAATTCTGTAGAGGTGGGTCAAGTATTTTCCAGCTCTTAACTGGTTTCTGTATATAGTGTACTGATAATGCCCTTTATTTCTCTTGTTATCTGAGGTTGTAGCTGCTTTCTTCTTAAATTAAGTAGTCTTTTCATATTTTACTGTGTTTTGGCAGAGATTTCAATTACTGTAGAAGCATTGAAAACTTTGTGTTGCATCTAATTAATTCTGGCTTTTATTTGTAATCCTCTCAATACATCTTAGGTGCAGAGATGCCCGAGTGGTGTTCATTTAGGATAGTATACGAGGTCCAACACAAAGAGATCCAAGACTGTGCCTCTAACTTGCACTGCAGTAGCTTTAATCATAAGATTTTAAATCTGAAGCCCAGCCTGTGCTGTACTCTTGAAAAGAAGTGTCTCAAGTTCCAGAGTCTCTCCAAACATGTGGCTGCAATTTTATGGTAAGACATGTTTCTGTGAAATGGTGGGAAACGTGCAGCAAGAGCATGGGAAGGGAAGAAATTAAATCCAGGTTTTATCAGCAATGAGGGAATAAGGAAAGGGTTAAAAAGAGTAAAGTAGTCGTTAGTGTTGGATATGTAAATGTGTACAGGTTCTCAAGTAGCTTTTATTTCTTTAAATTAAAGCTTGGAAGCAAGGTGACTTTAGACAACGATGTTTATGGCAAACTAAAAAATGCAATAATGCAAATGGTTTTCCTGACTCTTTTTTTAGTCTGGATATGAGCAAGCATAGCAATGACCCCCGAGTGAGATTATATCTGAGTTGTATCAGATTTCCCAGCAGCATTTTGAATTTGACTCCATTGGAAGCAAGAACAGTTACTCCAGTCCTGCACCTGCATATGCCTGATCGAGTCTTCTCTTGACAGTACAGTTTTTCCGTTCTTTTTTTAAAGGTAGTGCTCAGGCAAGTATAATTTTGAAGGTTTTACATGCAAGAGTTCAAGAGCAGTGTAACGTAGTAAATAGATAACTAGGTCACCTGAGCTGTGAAAACCCTGTGTGTGCTGGGCTGAGTTTCAGTTGACTTCAGTGGAGTCAGGCTTTACCATGGGGTTTCCACTCATGGTCAGCAGTGCTAGGCGGGCGATGCTGCTTGTGTGGTCTTTCTTCCTTTGCCTTGCTAAAGGATTTGTAGCGTTTCATGAAGCTGGTATATTAAACCAACAATGAGAAATTTACAGCTGTCTTTTGCATAGGGGTTACCCAATACCTAACCAAGCAGGCCGTTTCAGATCAGGATTGCACGTGCTACTTGACTGCTCTGTCTTGTTCAGTCAAGCATTGTTGGAGTTTTTCTTCTGTTGAGTAGTCCCCCTGCACTTGGTTGTTGTAGGATTATCTACATTGCACATAAATGTGCTGTGACTGCAGAGGACATCTGAGCTGGGCTCATGCGATTTAGCTCAGGGCCACAAGTAGTGTAGTTGAGCTTGGGCAGCAACATGTGCTCCTGTACCCTAGAGCTTGCAACTTGTATTACTCTAGATTTTAAATTTGCAGAACTATATTTAAAAGAAAAGGCCTTGGGGGTTAAAAAAAAATCATCACTTGTGACGAGTCACATGTCCTGGCATTCTGTCCTTTGCATCTTTACTTTGTCATGTAAAGTTATATTATATGTAGACAACACCACTTTGGCTCTCCTAAGTTACTTTATAGCACTATTTCTGAAGGTCTTTTGAGTCTTATTGTTTTATAAATTTGCTTTGGGTTTCTGTGGGGAAAACGGTGCCGATACATTCATCGAATCTAAGGGATTAAGATGAGGATGAAGTTAAATGCTGTGAAGGCCTGTTTGAATTGCAGAAACACAAACAGGGTTGTATGAAAGATATTAGGAAACACTCTGTTCTCTGTTACAGTTTTAGAGATCTTCACTGAAAGAGAGGACGTTTTTGTTTTTGCACGCTGAGGAATGTGCTCTCTTGTAGGTGGGGAACCTTTGAATGCTTTTAACAGCCTAATCAGTGCATCAACAAAACTACCCCAAAGGCTGCTTTTTTAGTGGAAGGACTGTGCTTGTGTGGTATGTGATTCTGACTAGATCCTGGCAGGGGTGTTTTGGAGGCATTTTGCATTTTTTGTGGTAACCCTAACACTCCTCTGTGGTGTTCCTAGGTCTTCTCCTTTGTCTGTTGTTGAAAAGCTGTATCTAGAAGAAAGTACCCAACTACCTTTTCAAAGTGTATCTTTCACATATTTCTGTGCTTTACAATTTTTAATACAAAGAAAACCACTACTGGATCGCTTTTAAGGTGTTGTCCAAGAGCCTTGTAAGCTGGTGTAGACTGGTGGTTCTGGTGGTGATGCCTTTGTAGGCAAGCTTCAAGAGTTAGACTACAGGGTTGGGCTGCATAATCTGGAAGTGGGTTGCTGCATAATCAAACTTTTATATTAGAAGCAGCTGGATGTGTTTCATGATTTCTGGAGAAAGTAAGCATTCACTTTCCTGGGGTGACTTTTCTTGATTAGCTGTCAGACTCTCAGCTTTGCAAAAACCAGCTGTTATCTGATAACAGAAAATAGTTCCTGACTGTTCAGGTTGGTGCGGAGAAGCAAGCAGAGCTCTCTTGTTCCCTTGTGCCATAAAAAGGCTGAGCACATTAGCCATGTGGGATGCAACTGAACAACTTCACAGCTCCATTTGCTTCCCTGCAGAGAATTGGGCCAAGTGAGTGATCTTGGACTTCTTGCTGCATTTCCCAACTGTCCCTTCCCAAGCAATGCGTATGTATCTCTCTAGCTTATAGTGCAACAGAAATAGTTCACAATAACAGAATAGTAATACTTTGAAGATACCTCAAATTATAGAAGAATCTAAATTTCTGTAATGCTAATGTATAACTGTAGTACCTTCATACCACCTACAGCTAATTGTTGTTGGTTGGTTGTTTTTAAAGCCAACCCAAGCACATTGCTGGTGTTTGGTTCCTCTTTTATCAGCAGACTTGTGGGTGATTATATTCTATGGTACAGCCTCAAAATACAAACCCTTTATGGTATTCCTTATGAATAGCTGTGTTTGTGTGTGGTTTTGGTTTTTGTTTTGTTTTTTCTTCAGTCCTAGCCTGTGTTTTCTGTATTAATTAAACCTAGCCTTACTTCCCCCCTGCTCCTTCCAGCAGCTTGTCATTTGTTACTTGAACTATGTGCACATGTGCTCTACTTTCGTTGTTACCTGGAAGCTAGAGCTCTTTTTCCAGTGACTTTTTGGGCCTTTTACAGTGTGGAGCTGTTGGAACTGCACACTTGTTTTTTGGTGTTTGTGTAGTTTCTGTGTGCTCTAAGCAGCTGGTTATCGGTGACATATTAACTCCATGTGAGGAGGAGTACTGAGCAGTTCAGGTACCAAGTTGTTGGGTTACTTGGGTGAACAGCAGGAACATCTCCTCAATCAAAGCAAGTGAAAAAGCTAGCTAAAATACACTGCAAATGGAAGAAGAGGAAGTGAATTGTTTTAAACGACTTAGTTCTTTCAGAAACATTTAGAGCAAAAGCCATACAAAGTCCTGCCTCCTTATTCTTGTGAGCATTTTATTCAGCAGCTGGCTGCATTTCTCTTAGTAGCAGCCCCCATGGATTGCAGTGGTACCTTACCAGCATGGCAGAACATCTCAAGGTGGCCAGGATGACAGGTCTTTTGTTATGCATGTGCAGTGTTTCTTCCTTAGGAAGATCTCTGTTTCTGTGCTGTAGTACGTGGAAAAGAAATATCATAGATTTTTGGTTTGGTTCTTCCTTTGTCCCTCCCTCCCCCCATCTCCTCGTGTTCAAAAGCAAGTGCCCTTGCACAGGGATATTACTGCAGTATTTTGTGCAGCATTTTGTGCAGCAGAAACTTGGCTTGTGAATGTATGAAGAGAAATGAAATGTTTTTCTTTCTGCCTTGTGTGTGTATAGGATGGTGGACCCCTAAAGACACTTTACTGACATGCATTTCTTCCAGTTACTGAAGGGAACTGTTGATGAAGACTGGAGCAAGGGCTGAAAGCAAGGTCATCCTGTTATGGCTGTTGCTGCTGGTGGTGATTCTGGGAGAACCAGCAGCCATCTACAGCTGGATTAAGGCTGCTCTGCTTGCTTGGAGCAAGACACTGTTAACTTCCTTGGTCCTGCCCAGAGAGGGTATCATAGCTGAACAGTGTGCTTTGGGTAGGTGCACTAAGAGGGTGATTTGCCTTATCTGTTAATGGGAAGGGTGCTAATGCTTTGGAGAATTCCTGTCATTCTTGTGAGAGTACATGGTCTGGGCTTTCACAAAAGAGACCTTTGGTATTTATAACAAAAAAAAACAAGGGTGTGAGGCACTAATGTAGCTTTGTGTAGCTTTGCATCCCACTGTGCAGTAGCTTTTCAAGTTAACTTTTCTTGGTTGCTGTCCTTGGGACTGTTGTTGCTGAACTAGGATAAATATATTGACTGTCTAGAAGGAACTGCTTTCTTCACTGTGAAGTGGTTGCTGTTCTGTGTGTTTTGGATCAAAACATGGTTAGGCATTTTGGTTTATCTCTTTCCTTTTTAAAACATCTGGATGTCTTTCAGTTCTTCATCTCCCCGCTACTCCTTCCTTTTCTGAGCTCTGGCAGGGACAGTCTGGGTCTAGTGATTAAGTATGGGATAGTTAGTGTGTTTCTTGAGGATGCTCTGTAGCCAAGGTCAGTGAGACAGGCTGAAAATCACTCAGGAAGTGCAAAAAGCAATTAGCAGGATCTGATGACCATCTCTCCCTACAGATGTATGTCTAGGCATATATAAAAGTGCTTGTGGACTGAAGTGAGTGTGCTGGAGGTGCATTCTTGAGCTAGCATAAGCACAGAAGTGGTTTGGGTGCAGGGGCTGCCTCAGAGTAACTTCTCTGGAGAGAATGCAGCAGTGTACCACCCAGATGGTGGATTGTTGTGGTTCTTTCAAACGTGATTTAACGTGTCCAAGGGCAGAAGGAGGAAATATTTGAGAGTGTCGCAGTGTGCTTTTCAAAAGATAATGAAGTTATTTCAGCAAAGCTCGTGATAGGAAATTTCTCAGGAAGGTTGAAGAGCATTCCAGGAGGCTTGATTTGGAGGTGCAGAGGTGAACTTGCTGCTGTTTCATTTGCAAGGAGCCTCTGGCTCCACATGTCTCATGGTGGCAGTTCATGATTTCTCTCTTCTGGCTGCATTAGATTGGTGGGGGGGAAGTTGAAGTATTCCATTTTCTTTTGGTAATGTTGAAATTAATTGGATTTATGACATGAAGGGATGAATATAAGCCACAGGTAGAAAACGTATTCCCATTTTGCTGTATCTAGCAAGCCCTTATTTTTCAAATTTATTACTCTGAAATGTTACGCTTTACTAGCCTGAGGTAAGCATTTGAGCAAAACTGAGTGCTCATTCACTGGCTTCCACATCCCACTGAAACTCAGTGCTTTGCAAGTGCTTTCTGTTCTACACAATTTCTGTTTTCTTTATTTTTTTTGGACTATTGCCTAATGTTGCCATTTCATGCTCTTGCCATGAAGTGGTGCATTAAAACAGGATGGCTTTGTCCGTGCTGAGGCACCGCCGTTTTGAGGGGAGGGGAACTGGCAGGAGGGAGCGGGTGGCTGGTGCTTACAGGTCCCCAGAGGAACCAGGCAAAATGCTGCCTATTCATGGGGCCCTGGGAGCAAAGTAGACCTTCCCCAGTGTTTCCCCACTGTTTTACTTGGCTCTGTGAACTGCCCGTGCTGCCAAGAGCTCCTGGCTGTCGGTACTCCAGGATACTGGAGCTGGATAATCTTTGGGGACCCTTCCAAGCCAGGCAGTTCTGTGATTGTCGCACAGTAACGCTGCTGCTGGGCTGCAGCATTGGCTTCCCTGTGCTGTGAGCAGCTGACAGCAGGATCAGCCACTAGAACTCACGCTGTGGACGTTCCAGGGGCTCCTGTTAGTTAATGCCCTGCACGGTGTTACCTCCAGTTTCTTTCAGCTGCATGATCTAAAGCTTCACAGAAAGCACACACCTATGGTGGGACACGTTAAGCGGGTCCAGAGGAGGGCCATGAAAATGATCCGAGGGCTGGAACACATCACCTCTGAGGACAGGCTGAGAGAGTTGTTGGGCTTGTTCAGCCTGCAGAAGAGAAGGCTCTGGGGAGACCTTAAAGCAGCCTTGCAGTGCCTGAAGGGGCTCCAGGAAAGCTGGGGAGGGGCTCTTTATGAGGGAGTGTAGTGATAGGGCAAGGAGTAATAGTTTTAAACTGAGGGTGGGTAGACTGGGTAGAAAGAATAAGTTTTTTACAATGAGGGTGGTGAAACAGTGGAACAGATTGCCCAGGCAGATAGTGGAGGCCCCATCCCTGGAAACATTCAAAGTCAGGTTGGATGGGACTCTGAGCAAACCGATGCAGTTGAAGATGACCCTGCTTCTGCAGAGGAGTTGGACTACGTGCCCTGTGAAGGTCCCTTCCAACCCAAAGCATGTCCTGGGTAGCTGGAGTTGAAGTGCCTCCACCATTTTCCGCGCAGTGTCTGGGCAGCAGAGGGGCTGTGGAGCCCCCGTGCTGTGGGGCTGCTGCTGAAGTCCCACTTGGCCCTTCACAAGTGTTGTGCTGATGGAGCTGTTGCAGTAGGAGCCACGATTAGTAAGTTCAAGATGACTTTTGAGGCAGAGCAGTCCTCAGGCGTGGCTCTAGGCAGGCACAGCACAACTGCTTGGCTGTCTCCTGCTGTGCCTGTCTTCTGGGTGGTGGGAATGGCACTGGAGGGCTCTTGCTATGCTGCATTCAGTGTTTGCTTTCCTCTAGGTATTTTAGGGTGTCTCGCTACGAAACCCCCAGTAGTCTTGGTGGAGTGTGGTGCTTCTTGAAGTCCTGTGCAGTGTTATTTGGGAGTTGTGGATGGTATGATAAAAGTCACCACAGATGGGGAGAGCAGTTCCTCTCTCTGATAAAAATAGACTTTGGCTAAGGAGGAGTCGTGATTCCCAGAGACTTAACTGGATGCACTGAGCAAAAATTGGCCTGTTGGGAAGTGCTTGCTGCAGACTTGCTCATGAGCTCCCAGAGGGCAGGACTGGGATACTGTCTCTGACAGCTGAAATGCTGAGGACAGTAGCTATTTGTGAGACATGGGAGAGGGAAATTCCATAGAAAGTAATTGTCACGGGCTGTGGATTCATGGCTCTGAGTTTTGCAAATTGGTCTTGGATGTTTGGGGCTATAGACTGAGTAATTCGTGTCTGGGGCTGGTGTCTTCCTTAGAAATGAAGACTAGCCAAAGGGGGGAAATGAGTAGTTGATTATATACATTTCCAATGTCAAAATGGGCACACTCTGTACATTGTGAGAGAGGTAGATTTTTGTTCTCCTTTCTAGTTCTCTCTCAAATGATTACACAGAGCAATTGTTATCCTCCGTGGTGTTTTATTATCCCAGAATTAGTCCAGAGGCATGTATGTAAGAGCACTTGATGGGAAAACCCATGAACAGGAGGCAGTGTGGATGAGGGAGCTGGTGCTGCTCACACTGGCCCTGTGGTGTTCACAGCAAGCAGTAGCTGCAGTGGGACCAGCCTGGTTTTAGGCTGTTCTGGCGGTGTAGGGGACTGTATACTGCAGTATGCTGCCTGATGGTCTTTTCAAATTCATTGATAGGATTTAATAATGAACAGTGCTTCCTCCTGTGGTAACAGTACTGTACCCCTACAGCAGACACTTCATTAAACATATCTGGTCCCCGATTGTTAGAGAAGCAGATTTTCCCTGTTTCCTCTGCACAATTTTAACAAATTTTGGCTGTTGGGGAATGCCTGCCAGACTGCTTTTATCAGTAAGTCATGTTAAACAGAGTAACTTAAATGAATGTATTGTTGCTCTGTCGGAGCAGAACTGCAGCTCAGGTTAATCTCTAAAGACTCAGTTCTGTTATAGTCAGTAATATGTTTGCTTATCACTTCTTCCTGCTTAAAAAAGAGTTGTAGTCATTCTGTTTTGGACCATGGGGAATAAAAACATTCAAAATATGAACCACAGGCCTCTTACTTACTGGTTACCATAGAAATCTAAATAAAGAATGCTCTGCAAATAGTGTAAATATAGCACTTCAACAGCTCTCACTTTCTTAAAAATGCATGCCATTGTTCAGATTTCTATAGTGACTGATCAGTAAGGACTGCTGCACAGGTTCTGAATAAAATTGCTGTAAAAGTGCTGTATTTGCACTATTTGCAAAGTATTCTTAATATCAGAAAACTTTTCCATTACTGATTCTTAGCATCCATTTGTTGTTGAGACTGACTGTGGTGAATGAGACCAGAAAAAGCTACTTGGCATTTTTGGTAAGAGCTGCAGAATTTTAAAGGGTTTGGGTTATGACTGAGTCACCTACAGAACTGTTGCTATCATTCCAGTAGGAAATGCAGCCCAGTGACACGCAGGGCAGCCAGCATAAAGCTTCAGTGAGGAGCTCAGGGAGCAGCAAGATACCTTGTTTGGAATTGTGCTGCTCTTCTGGGGAGCACTCGGACTCTCCCCGGTCTGACTTTCTCGCTCACGGCGTTTCATAGCCCAGGAACGGGGAGCAGAGGTGAGCTGGCTTTTGGGTGGCTTTGACCTCGGCAAGTAGCATGGTCTGACTTACAGCAGGTCAATTTGTGACCTGATATTCTTTTAGGAGCTGAAAGTCTTTGTAGAGTGAAGCTACTCCAGGTTTCCCCTGCTGTCCTTCGGAACGTGTATTATACGTGTCTTGCCTGGTGGGATCCAATGGTATTTTTGCCACTTTTCATTGTTTTCAAAGTATTGAGACTTTTCTTTTAAAGCAGTCATTGTGGTTTCATCAGTTTTCATCTGTTTCCAGTCATCTCATATAATGTAAATCACTTTCATGTTCTATTGATTTTTTATTTATTTATTTTTTCCTAGGGCTGGCTGGCTGGTAGTATTAACCTCCTTGCAGAAAGAGAGCTGAGCATTTCAGAACTTTAAATGAGTTTCCATTTGGTGTTGGTTTTGGCTTGGTAACAGGAATAAAGATGTTTTGCATTTTTACAAAGTAGAGGTTTTTTTTTCTCTCCTGATAATCAAGAAGTGAATCTAAAAAGCAAAGTGGAAATGTACGGATTTGCAGAGCCAGGTCACTGAGCTGTGCCCTTAGATCTCAGTGCAGCTGAGGGAAAGCAGAAAGCATCTGCACCATGTAATGGATGGACAAACTGGGGGTTTTTATGGGTAAATCTGAGCTGGTCTGGCTTCCCAACAGCTCTCTAAGCTATGTAGCTGTACTCTTGGAAGTTTCTATGTTAGCTCTGCTACTCATCTGTAATTAAAACAAATGCAGTGCTCACCATCTACATCATGTTCAGATGTTGGACTGGATAATTCTGGGCAGTACTTTAGGTGTTGGCACTCCAATAGCTGCTTTACTTAATGTCCTGGTGCAGGTTTGGAGAAAATCAGGCAGCAGTTATGAATTGGACTTGATGATCTCAGAGATCTTTTCTAACCAGATGATTCTATTATTCTATGAATGGGGAGGGTATTGCCACTTACTTGAACTCTTCTTGTTCTTCTCCCTGCTCCCACTTCTCACCTTGCCTGAGCAGCTCTGGCAGAGTGAAGGGGGTGGCACTTCTTGTCTGGGGAGAGCCGAGGCTTTTGCAGGTGTTCCTAGTGTTGCTGAATTTGTTCAGAAAATACAGGTACCATTTTAATGAGTGGGGTGGTGTTGCATGAGGATGATGCTGGAGGTCTGCTCTTCTTTCTCAGTGACTGTGTCATTGTTTGATGGGGTTGGTGCTGGTCTAGTGCTGTTCTTGGACTCTGTGCTGTGCACGCTGCAGAAATGGCAGTGGAGGGTGCTTCACCTTCGTGTCCCTTGGCTCTGACCGACGTTCTTAGCTCGGGGTGCCTCCCGAGGGGAATCGGATCCCTTCCCATGGAGGATTGGTGCCTGAATGTACCTCTGAAAGTGAGGAGGAATAACGCAGGCATCGTTCACCATGCCTGAGACCATTTCTCTTTGAGGTCAAAAGGATCTGGGGAACATATTTATTATTTAATAAGTATACAATAGTGTTTCAAGTCTTGGTGTCCTGCCAAGAGAAATAATTATTTCAGTAGCAATTTCACAAAAATTCTATGATAAAAAGAGTGGGTTTTTTTTAATGAACCTGCAGTTTTGCTCTGTTTTTTTTCTATGTTCCACTTTCTAAAAAGCTTACTCAGGAAATCTAGCAACTATTATATCAGTTGATTATTGGTTGTGTTTTCAGATGCTTGCAGAAATAGTAGATGGTGAAATTTTAGCTAAATGATTCTCTCCTTAGATCTGTGCTGGTACGGTGTTGCATGTCTTTTCCTCCATCACTAGGTCATCAAAATTGAAGGCAGTTCTCACTAAGGCTTAATATGATAAAGAAAAGTTGAGTTTAGATGCAACAGTGCCAAGTAATTATTATCTAGTGAGGTTAATATAAAATGTGGTTTGAAATAGACTCAATTGCATTTGAAACAATTTCAGCTGCAAACCAGTAACGTTTCTTTATTTTTTTACATCTGTTGTTCGACTGTGGTTATTGGCTCTTTCTTTCTGTCCTCACCATAAGTAATTTAATTAAATAATTAAATGATAAACTTATTTATTTTTTAATTTCCTTCTACAGTTACCACAAATCAAACATTTTTTAAGTTAAGGTCTCTTCTATGTTCCCCTTTTCAAAGAACTGAGATTGACAAAAAGGAACAGAATTGTTAAATCAAATGTTAGAAAATAAAGCTGAAAATGTAACAAATCCATAGCTTCTGACTTCAGTGAGAGCACGGAGGTCATCGCAAGATGCATCTACAAAACTCATGACCCGTGTCCAGGTACAGAGAAATACTTTATCACTTTAGTGATGAATGGGGAAATGGAGTTCTGCTGCTTCCAGAGAAAGAATACTGCTTTGCTCTGCATTTGTTTATTTTTTCATGTTCAAATGAAATTGCTGAACTTGGCAGCCCCATGGTTTTAAGAACTGCATGTAGGTGTCTAAGCCACTCAGTTTTGAGCACTGCAGAAGAGCTTCAACTGAATTGCTTCAATTACCATTGGAACCGAGAGAGGATGAGTGCAGACAGGTACGAGAGGTTTTCTGGGAAAGGAGTTCTCGTGGAGCAAAGAGCATCCTTTTAGCTGAATGGCTTTGAGTAGAATGAACAACGAATATTACAGCTAAGCCAGTGAATTACTGCTGGAGGGGGCTGTCGTTATTCCTTTTTTTCCACACATTGGCTGGCCCTGCACCTTGTTTCAGCCAGTTCTGGGGCTTTTTTTTTGTAGCCATCACTGGGAATACACTGTGTTCATCCTACTCCCGCTGCCCCTGCTGTTTTCTGCTGGGTTCATTCCTTGTGTAGGCTCCCTGTCCAATTAAATGGGTGCCAGAACAGGCACAGGAGGCCTGGGAGGTGTGTGAAGGGAGGCTCAGGACATGCTGAGCCCACCAGATGAGTGGGAACCCCAGCGAAAAAAAGAGGTCTGAAACTCCAAATAAAAGCAGTTCTTGTGAAAGAGGGAAAGGACCCACTGGCCAGAGGCAAAACTTGCAGAGTGGTATTGTTTCGGAGGACACCATGGTGTGAGGTTTTAGGTGCATTGCATTTCAGAAATATCATGAGTTTCTTGGGATAGGGGAGAGGTGATGTGTCAGGGCTCTTGAAGACTGGAATCACCCAAATTTAGCACAGCCATTGAAATGCAGTGGGTGCTCATCTCCATTCAGCTCTTCACAGTAAGTAAAAACACAGCTTTCTGCCCTTGAATCTTTAGTATCTGGCTCTGTGTGTTGCCATTGCTGCTGTTTTTGCTCTGTGTTCCCGATCAGCTGGTAATCTTTTTGCTTATTTTATGCCTGTGTTCCAGGTGTGAGTTACCAGAGGTATGAGTCTCCTGAGCTTCCTTTCAGGTGTGGCGAGGAGGAGGCTGACCTCTGATGCACACTCATGAGAAACAGTACTGTGAGGAATTGCCTCTTGTCTGCACAGAGCACAGCTCCTCCTCCAGCAGCAGAGTGGTTATTCAGCCTTTTTTACTTGCTCTGTTTGTCTCCCTCTGACAAAGTAAATATACACTAATTAACATCTTGATTACATGGTGCAATTTCCTTGTTCATTTTAAATTGCAGCAGTTCTACTCTGCTGCCGGCTTAAGGACTTCTGACCCCCAAGTTTGGCCTTGAGTTTTGCAGACATCAGTTACTCACTATACTGCAGTAATCTGTTAGAAAAGAAAGTGTTGCAAAATGTGAATGAGCTTTGAAAATAAACGTTGTTAATGCATCTCTAATGAAGCATCAGCAGTATAAAGCTTTTGTGCTGTGGAAGGCTGCTGCAGCTCCTATCAGCTGTAAATCAGTCCTTGTGTTTGGCAGCTATTCTGACAGCCAGTGCTTGCAGTTGAGTTCCCTGCAGCAGCAGCATCTCTAGGGATAGCTAAGATGTTGTGCATGAACTCAGGTCTCTGAAAGATTTAGCCTTTCATGCAGTTTTGCATCAGTGTTAAATGCTTTGGAAAAGCCTGTATGATTAGATCCATTTTGATTTAATTGTTGCAAATGATGTCTTGTAAGGATCTGGTTATATCCTGCTAGACACTGAGCATCATCTCCTGTAATTGCTGAGGAAAAGTTGTGATTCATGACATCTTAACAATTGATCTGTCTTGAGCTGTTCTTACTATTTCTTGTTCTAAAGCAAGAAGTTGACTTAATTTGCTGCATGTTTGCTCACAACTCAACCACAGTGTAGTAGAATGGATGAGGATCAAAACTACCTTGTACTGAGATGTCTTGTGGTTGGAAATAGCTTCTGTGGATTGCAATGTTGGTCACTACTGAATTGGTACAGTAGTTGCTTGAAAAGCACTCTCTGTTAGGAAAGCAGTAGCTCCTTATACATTCCTGTCAGGGGCTCTTGTAGATGTGTGTATATATATACAGGGGCTCGTGTATATATATGTTGTCCTGTAGCTTGTATAATGTCCAGTCTTGGGTATATTGTTGTTCACAGCTGCATTGCACCAAATAGAACAACTAAATGGATTGCTTTAGAAGAAATGCTGTTGGGTCGGGACTATTTATAGACCCTTGGGTTTTCTACGAGTTAAAATCAGATCATAGAATCATCTGGATGGGAAGCCCTCTGAGATCATCCAGTCCAACTGTCCCTGTCCCCTCACTAAACCATGGCCCTAAGAAACTCATCCCACCTGTCTTTTAAACACCTCCAGGGATGGGCACTCAACCCCCTCCCTGGGCAGCCCTTCCAGGGCCTGAGAGCCCTTTCAGTGAAGAAATTTTTCCTGGTGTCTGAACTGAACGTCCCCTGCTGCAACTTGAGGCCATTTCCTCTCACTTTTTTTTACGGGAAAGATGTTTTAAGATTTGGGTTTATTTCTCATTACCGTACTCTGATTTGATTAGTAATGAATTAAATTAGTTTTCCCAAGTTGAGTCTGTTTTGCCTGTGATGGTAATTGCTGAGTGATCTCCCTGTCCTCATTTCAACCCGCAAGCCTTTAGTTATGTTTTCTCTCCCCTGTCCAGCTGAGGAGGGGAAGGATAGAGCAGCTTAGGAGGGCACCTGGCATCCAGCAAGGGTCAGCCCACTACAGGGGCCTGGGTTTGGAAAAATCCATGATAGTTTGTTGGAAAAGAGCATTTTCATTTTCTTTAAAAGGCGTCCCTTCAGAGGTATTTTTGTCTGTTTTAATGTCAGCATTGATCTGTCCATGAATTAGTGAAGTGAGGAAATAGTTTGGGATCATTTTTTATGTAATAGCCTCTTTTTTTTAAAGAATCATAAACAATTGCAACCAAGTCATTGGAACCTACGTGGCAGCATTGAAATTACTTAGAATTGTTCTTTACCAAGAGGGAAGCAGACGTGACACTGGCAAGGAAACGCTGTCCCCGGTCTGGGAGGGTTGGTGTCCTTTGCATCCGAGACAGGGGAATGTGCCACATGACTCGGGTACATTTATTTCCTCTCTTGGGGTCTGTTTTATTTAAGCCATCATAATAGAAATTTTTGCTTGGCTTATACAAAGCACAGTCATTTCCTTTCCTTGTTGTCAGGATTCATGGAATTAGCTTGGTTGCATTTTTTTTTTTGAGCTTCATGGGATTTTTGAAAGCCTTGGGAAAGAGGCAGCAACTGCCTGTGGGTTTTAAACTATTTTCCTCTTCCTTATTGCCAATTTGTCATACAGAAGTGAGAGGCTGTTGCTGCTTTTGGGGTGTCAGCCCTCTGGAGGTACCTTTTAAGATTGTGTGGCCGGGTTGCTGTGTCCAGTCTTCCTTAGATGCGAGGTGGACTACCCCATTCTTGGCTGGTGCAGCACCGTAATCAAGTAACTTGCTCTCACCATAGCTCAACTACCCCATGCCGTTAGGTTTGAAAGCTCTGGTTTTGCTGACTGCCCCAGCCACACTGGGATGTTGTTAAACAAAAGTCTTCATGTGCCTGAATGATGACCAACCCAGAAGGGTGTAGTTCCTAATCTGGTGGTCAGTATCCTCTGCAGTGTACATTTTGCATACAGGTAGCTCTTAACTTGGGACTTCTGTCTTCTAGAGGCAGTCATTGACTATAGTGAGCTTCTAACAGTATTATGTATTTTCTGCTGGTTTGATGTGGTGATCTTGCAAAAAGATAAGCAGCAAAGCTTACCTCCTAGGAATACTTGCTGAATGGCAGTAAATGTTCTTTTTAATAATCCTCTGTGTATTAAGGTTTAAACACTAATCATGGACTTTTTTTTTTGGTAACTAGAAATAGATTTGAGTTTTGATTTCTTTCAGTATATTATCTTTAGGTGAGTTCAAAAGGTGCTTGTTAGAAGTACAGGCAGAAACAGAATTAATTGGAAAGGTGGTCAGTAATACCTGCCCTGGGGGGTCAGGTGGCAAGTGGTGACTGGCACGAATGTGCTGAGGATTTTGAGGTGTCCTCTCACATGAGGTTTTTAAACACACACCTGTCTTGGCTTGTTATATGGAAGGTGTGTGGTGCTTTCAAAAATTGTTTATTTAATGTGTTGGTTTCTCTAAAGATTTGCTAGAGCCCTGACCAAATAAATGTATGTGTAACTGAAAAGGTGTTAATTATGGAAACAGGGTGCAGAATCCTATCCCCGCTGATTTTGCTGGGAACAGATTTTGTCTGCTAATTTCTGCTGTGGTTGAGGTTCTCTCCTCCCTTACAGCAAAACATTCTCTGTTGATTTAAGACCATGCCTAAACTACTGTGACTGAAAGCCTTTGGTGCTCTCTTGTCTCCGTTAGGAAGGGATGCAGAACGCTTCCCTAATTTCTGTTGC
Organism: Tapera naevia; assembly: GCA_033556795.1. Classification (NCBI taxonomy): domain Eukaryota; kingdom Metazoa; phylum Chordata; class Aves; order Cuculiformes; family Neomorphidae; genus Tapera; species Tapera naevia. Next base: position 1,613,737 of record JAUMJJ010000189.1, on the reverse strand, counting down.
ATTTTCTAAACTTGATCTGCCTTTGAGCTGTAGTGTTGGCACTTTCTTGAGCTGTATCTCTATTTTTACTCTAATACAATTGTGACTGTTACACAGAGTGTTTGACTTGCAGGAGCACTGGTATCTCTTTATCAGGTGTAAATTCCTCTGACCAGATATCCAGTGTATAGAGTCTCCCATGATGTTTTTGCAAGGGAAATCCCGTTGCTGATTGTTGCACTCCATCTCCTACATCTGCCGGAGCTCGCAGGGCTTCTGGGTGTTACCCAGCCTGGCTGATGCTTCTGACAAAAGGCATCTCTTTAAAAATGCTTGTTACTGTGGGCAGTGCACGCCAGATTCTTCTGGTGGGCTTTTGCTTGGGGTCACCCTTCCCTTCCTTTCCCAGGTGGCAAAGAGCAGGGCTGTCCCAGTGTCAGCTCCTGCATCCTCCTTCTGGACTTCAGAGAATGAGAAGGACCTATTTGTGTTGAAATTAGATCAGGCTCCCATCTAGAATTATATGAACTCATGTGGGGATTTCTAGAAACTTTAGATATGACCCCACTGAAATTTTTTTTTGTCCTTCTATTTTTACTCAACACTGAAAACACAGAGTGGGCAGGACAAGAGCCGAGTGCACTGGTGAGGTTGTGTGTGTCATCTGAGTCATCAGTGCTGGCGGTGCTCCTGGCCTGTTGCACGTGCCAGATGTGACAGCTTTCAATGATGTTTAAAGGTGTGGTGAAAGATTATGGGCACAGCTTCACATTGCTTTGAGACTGTTCCAAAATGAATGTTTAAAAGCTGTTGCTGGCATTAACTGTTAAAAGATGCCTGGTCACTTGCTTCAAACTGTTACAGCACATCTTTCCCTCCTCCCTGGTACCCTTGTGGTTCCATGTCCAGGAGGATCAGTTTGAGGACCCAGCTGAAAACGAACCCCTTGGAAGAAAATGCATCCTTGAGACAGTGTCGCTGTGTTGAGGTGTCTGAGCCAGTCTAAAGGCCAACTGCTGCTGAAAGAGACAGTTACCTTTTATCAGTGTAGATATAAAACTACACTGTTCCATGAAGCCTTTCACTCCGCTGGCTCTACTTTCTGCAGCTGAATGTACATGAAATGATTCCTTAAGCTGAGGTGAGCACTGCCTGTTCATACTCAGAATTTAATCTGTTGAGTCCAGGACGCTATTCCTTTTAAATTCTGCTCCCCTGAAATTAAAGACAGTTCCAGGTGTTTCTTAATGCATATTTCAAGTTTATACTGTGCTTAACAGCAATATTAAATTTCACTGTAGTTTTGACTATGGGCATAAATTTCTTTCAAATGCAGTCTCTGAGTTGGCTGGTCTTGCAGGCATCTAAAATGTGTGCCTGCATCCATCCACATGCATTCTTATGCATATGTTAATATATATACACATACGCACACAGTCCTGCATCTCTAACAAGGAGTCTTGGAGAGAGTGGTTCTCCCTGGTCGGTCTGAACACAACTGGAAACAATGGGAATTCTTCCCTTTGGCTTCTGTGGACTTCAGCTGAGGCTGTAGGTGCTCACTTCTCATAGTGCTTGCTAGCAACATCTAGCAGTGTTTAGGTTTTGAAGGGTCTGGTAGAGATGAGTGTTTGACTTTGAGGTGGTCCCACATCAGCTGTCTCTGTTCAGCCTTAGTGTCACTGGTCTCTGATTTTGTTCCTAGAGCTGTAACAGTGCACTGGTACTCTAAACAGGTGTTAGACCTCTTGGAGGTGGCGTGTGTGAGGAGCAATACTTGTAAGCTCCAAAAGAGTTTTGAATTTTGTTTTTCAGTTGTGACACAGACCTCAGTCTAGGTTCTGTGAAGTTAGTGGTGTTGTGGTTTAACCCCAGCCAGCACTTAAGCCCCAGACAACCATTTGCTCAGTGCCCCTGGTGGGATGGCTGGGAGAATCTAATGGGTAAAAGTGAGAAAACTAGTGGATTGAGATGCACTTGAAAGCAAAGCACAAGGAGTTTGTTCACTGCTTCCCATTGCAGACAGGTGTTCAGCCATCTCCAGGAAAGCAGGGCTCCAGCACACCTAAAGCTTAACTGGGAAGACAAACACCATCGCTTCAAACATCCCTTCCTTTTTCCTTCTTCCCCCAGCTTTCTCTGCTGGGCGTGATGCCATATGGTGTGGAATATCCCTTGGGTCAGCTGTCCCAGACCGTGTCCCCTCCCAGTTTCTGGTGCACCCTCAGCCTGCTTGCTGCTGGGGTGGGGCGAGAGTGCCTTGACTCCTTGTTAGTGCTGCTCAGCGGTGACTGAAGCATCACTGGGTTAACAGCACGGTTTTCAGCACAAATCCAAAGCATAACCCCATACCCCAGCCAAAACTAGCACAAGTGGCTAAATTCCACTGACTTACTGGAGGCTTCCTCAGGACTTCTTCATCAGCACTTCAGCCCAGTTTGTTCTATCCATTGTGTGCTTTGCTTTTTGTTGTAGAGCACCTTCTTTTTAGCTTTTAATTTCATGGTACTTTGCATCTTTTGTCAGTGCTTAGCCAGAGAGGATCAATACACAGTTTTTGAACTTCCCTGTCCAAGCCAGCATCACTGTCATGCTTAAAGTCATTCTCAGTACTCACTCAGAAGCTGTGAAGCCCCTCTGTCTCTAGTGAAGAGGTTCCTTTTTTCATGTTTGGTTTTTTTTTTCTGTATTGATTAACTTAACTGTTTTGAGTAAATTTGACTGCCTGTGGCTACTTGCTGACCCTAGGTTCCTGCAGCACCTCCAGGCAAAATGCTAAACATAGCTGGCATTCTTGGTGCAGCATTAGTGGGTGTGTTGGGAATTTGAGGGGCACTAGGACAAAGCACAGCCTGGAGTATCCAGGGCAGTCTTTTATTGGGATCGGGGGAGAAGTCTTATTCTGTGTTAAATTCAGTTTAGTACAAGAGTATTGAGATCTCTCTCACTGTGGTTATGTGATGCCCCTCATTTTCTTACTGGAATGGATGGTTCTGCATAAATGGAAAAAAGTGAATGTACTTAGGGGGAAAAAAAATTCATTACATTTCTCTGGTATCTTAGTTAAAGCAAGAGGATGGCTGGAAATTCATAGCCAGAAATGACAGCTGTAAGTGAGCCAGGATAGAGAATGTTACTTGGGTGAATTTTGTTGTTTCCTTTTGGAGCATCTGGTAATAGCGGCTGTCAGGTCTGTTCTGAGATGGTATTTCTTGTTTTATAATGGAAGTGGTTTTAGCAATGTACAAAGGATTTTACTGAAAACTCTAAAATATTGTAGCAACATATTAATTTCTGTAGTTTGACTTTTTGGTATTGATATGAAGTGTAAATATAACCATTTGGCAGTGTAATTGCGTATGTGTGATATCCTGTAGGAAAACATCCTTCCAATTAAAGAGGAAATAAATTTACAAACTTTTTTATTTAGTACAGACATAGCTGTATCTTGTGTCTATGTGTATGAGCTTATTTAAAAAAAAAAGAGCACCACACTTGCTAATAAAAATCTAGGGTTTAAAACCTTAGGAATGGAGAACTTGGAAAGAACCTAAATGAGCAGATTTTGGGCATAGCAATATAGTTATTAATCTGCAACCTTATTGTTATTTTGTTCGATTAAACACTTTCAAAGTGATTGTCTTCTGAAAGGTCTTCCTACTCATGCAATTTCATTTATATTTTCTAACTAAATGAATAAGTAAGGATCTTGGACTCTTTTTATTTTATGACTAATGGCTGTGTTGGACTACTGAGCATGTGTTGGGTTTCTTGACTGTGCAATCATACATGAGCAGAAGTCACTACAGAGTCCTTTTTTTAACCAAGTAGAAATCCTGAGTGCAGTCCTACAGTGTGTAGTTCTTTGGCCATAATGTTTTGTCTGCAGTGGTCGGGAATGGTTTTTCAGATTAATTAAGAATATACTTGTGTGTTGCAGGAGGGACTATGGCTAAATTTAGGGGAATAAACTTTTGAAGCCTGTAGGATGGTTAAGGAAGGCTTTTTGTAGCTTAAGGCAGAGATGCTGTTCTGAAGTCAGAGGTCAAACTACGAACAATGGGCAGTCACTGATCCAAGCAGGAAGCAAGTGTATTATCCAAGAGTAACATCTCTGGCATGTAAATACCAGATTTCTTTGTCATCTGACAGCTGTCCTTGGAGTTTTGCTCTTTAGGTAGTGGTTCTGATGACTTTTCTGTAGCTGATGATTTTGTATCTTCTGTCTTCCTAACTTTTGTTCCATGGAAAGCATGTTTTTTGCTGTTGTTGCTAGAATAGTTTATCATCCTTTTCTCAGGAGAAACTGCAGAATCTCTTCTACCAAGTTGGTTTAAAAAAAAAAACTTGAGTATGTGGATTAGATAAGAGGTTTTAGCGTCTCAGCAGGTTTTATGGCACAGTAGGAAGATGCATGAGTGTTTTTTGAAGATGATCAGAAATTTAATCTGATTCTTTTCATCAAATTATTGCACCATTAATAGATCTCCCTCTCAGAGGTAGGAAATTGAGAAAATACTGGATGGTACTAGAAAAAAAAAAGGAACCAAATATCTTTCTTGGTGAGAATTTTGAGACAGCAGGTGCCATGTTTTTCATCTGCTTTACTTCCTTAAGAGATCAGCCCTAGATAGTGGGTTAACTCACCAGCAAAGATTATTAATATAGGAATAAGCTGAATAAGGATTTTTCCTATTAGCCACCAGCTATTCTGAGCAAGGAGTATTCAGTGTACTTGCTGACCCTGTTTTGTTTTAAAAAAGACAACAAAAACGGAACCAGACCCAAACACCACCACCCTCCCCCAAACAGGTGTTATATTTGGAGTGGTAGAGATTGGGATAGGCCTCATAGTTACTTTTAACAGTGGTTCTACCTTAATTCTGCTAAGCAAGCATGTAGTGAGCTATTCCAAACCTTTCATAGGGTTGCGTAAGATCTTCTAATGTGGGGAAAATACTATGCTGTCATTTATTTATTTATTTTAACTTTATTCCCTCCTTTCCTGCCCCCTTCTTGAACCAGAAAGAGAGGGGCTTGTAAGGCAGAGAAGGTGATCCCTTGTTACAGCTAAGCAGCTATTGTGCAAAAAATCTTGACTGTTTTGTCCTAGTCTGTGGAATCAGTATGATCTCCATTAGTGTGCATTGCCTTAGGTAAAGGTTCTTCATTGTCTTTTAGCTGGCCTGGAAGCCAAAATGATGAGGGCTTGTAACAGCATCATTAAAATTGATTGTGACTGAAACTGGAGAGAGACTTGAGCCTATTATTCTGCCTCTTTTTCTAGTGTGCTCGTTTTAAGCATGCAGTCTGAGAGTCTGCCTAAGCTTTAATGAAAGCAATTTAGTCTCCTGCTGGACAAATCTTCCTATATAGATTTTCTTGTATAAATGAAAATAATGTAAAAGAAATAATATGGAACAACCTAGATTTGAGACAAAGTCGCTGTTCTAATAGGATAATAAATCTGCAGTGTGAGTGTGAGTGGATGACCCAGGCTAACGTGAAAGCTGTGTGAAAGCCAGCAGTGCTGCCAGAGTGGTTGGCTAAGCTGGATGCTGAAAGGCAGAGAATGCCAAGCTGGCATCACTGTGTGCCTTGTCCCATGATGCCATAAGCTCTGTGCCTTGCCCTGGCATGGCAGGTATCAAGGATGCTCGATGATGGAGCCACCGGTTGTGTGCAGCATAAACCAGGAAGCACTGGAGGATATCAGGAGGGGCTGGGGAGAGTTATTCAGTGATAATAGTACTTGGGATGGGAATGAATAACTGAAGTCAATTACTGGGAGAGTTGATGCTTAGAGCACAGGTGATAATGCCTTTTTAAAAAGGTGCTGACTGGTAAATTCAGATTTCACTCCAGTTTTGCAGAGTGTTTTTAATAACCTGCCTTCATTCAGGCATGGTTACAGACTAAGGCGAATGTTGTTCCACTTCAGTTTATCCTGGTTTACCTTATGCTCTTTGAAAATATTTTCTTACTGGTGGGAATACGCATCTCCTGGGAAATGTGAACAAAGGATACCTTGTTGGGAAAACTGTCTCTCTGGTTTGTGGAGCTCTTGAGTTGAACAGCTCATGTAGTATTCGAACATCATCTTGTGAGAGGGCGTATTGCGTTTCTGTTCGCGTCCCCGTTTCTTCTTCAGCCACTCATCCTGATTTGCTGGCTTTGACCTGTTAATCTACATGCAGAGCAGGAGGTGGAGAGAAAATAACCAAAGAGCATGCTTGAGCCCTGGAGGGGGAAGGATGACTTAAGCTAAAATGCTGCCTCCATATCCCATGGGTATGATATGTGCTAGAGTGACTGAATCTCCTGCATTATTCATTGCCTCTGGCTCCTGCTGTGACGTGGGTGTTTATCACATGAATAGTAGTGCTCTGGCTTGCTGCAGAAAAGGTGTGTGTGACCTGAATGCTCATCACCCACAGGTCTTTCTCCAAGTGACAGATAAAAGCTGGTCTCAAGCACGGTATGTCTGCTAAGAAGTCACATCATTTGGAGATGTTTTTCTCTCAGACAGCTTGTGGAGGAGCATCTTCAATTGCTCTAACCCTCATGGTTGGTCTCTGTCACATGTATCAGCATGAATTCCCAGGCTTTTGGTTCATTCCATATTATTAGATGCCTGTGTGAAAGTAAGGGTTTTTTTTCTTAACATGTATTTGGAAGATTGTTCATCTGGCTAAGTAGCACCCCTTTGTGCTACGAGTAACATTTTTTGGAGAGAAATTCCAGGCTGCTTTGTTTTCAAATATTGAGTCAAGTTTCTTTCTTTACGCTTTAAACTTTTTAAAATTCATTTTAACTCAGCTGCTTGAGCACTTTTGAAGTGCTGTTGTTTTGCTGTTGAAGTGCTAACAGCAAATCATGTGTTTTGTGAGGTCTAAAGCTTGGGTCAGGAGGGATGAGCAAACGGAAGGTATGGCTTGATTGCCATCCGCTAGGGGGAAAACATGCCACAGTGGCACTGGGACTGTGCTTGAGGAGTTGCTGTTGAGAGATGTCTATTCCTGTGCTGTGCTTTTACATAATAACCCATAAGCTGTCAGCCTCAGCCCAGATGCTTGCTCAGACAGTTTTGTAGTAGCAGCTACTTGTCTGGTTCTTGTGGCAAGTCGTGACAGCAGTGATGCTGAAAGCTGGAGACATGGTGTGGGCTTAGGAATGGAAAGAGGGGGGACACAAGGCTTAGCTGTGCTGCTGAGTGCATGCCTGCCCCAGAGTGTGGGAGCTGCTTTCAGGATGTTCCTGTGCTCTCCTCTTCTATGGGCTTTTATGCACTGGGGGGGTGTGTGCTGAGACCTTGCACCAGAAGAGGAACAGCTCCTTGTCTGGGCTGGCTGCTTCACCCTTAGAAAGGTGAATTACTCACCAGTGGAAATGCCAGCTCCCTGAGGCTGTATGGGTTGGGTATTTCCATAAAAGTTTTCACTGGTGTAGGGTATTCTGATTTATGGGGAACTGTAGAAGCAGATCACAAATCAAAGCAGGTTTTTTGGGTTCCACAATCTGCTCTTTTATTTGCTAAAATACAGATTTGGTCTGGAGTGGCTTGATAGGAGAGTCTCAGCTTTCCTCCCAGCCTTCCAGGGGCTCCTTCTGTACAGAACGTTGGAAGGAAAATGAAACCCACGTAAAAAACCTTCCTATACCCACTTTTGACATTTTTAATAAAAAGAATCAATAAAATGAAGGGCATAGGTTTGAGTATCATTTATAAATATGAGGACTTCCTCTCCTCCCAGTCTCTTCTGTAGGGACCCGGCATTGTGGGGAGGCAGAAGACCCATGCCCACATTTCTCCTTGGCCCAGGAGGACCCAGCCCATCTTCTGCCCTGTCCAGGAAAGTGCCCAGAATATGTTTTTTAACCTGCAAGGGGAAGAGTGGGACCCCTACTGCAAATGATGAATAACCAAACCTCTGGTTTTGTTGGACTTCTCAGAGTTATAAGTGCGACAGTGTCATGTGCATTTCAGTGTTTTTGTCACTAATTGTGAAAGAAATACTTCTTCCTGACCTTCAACAAATTGTGCTTTGATTTGGGAAGAGAAAATGTCAGCTAAGTGATGCTGTCTCCCTTTTGGCGCTCTAGAGCAGTAAGAGAATTAATGCATAAGTTGGTTCCTTCTGTCAGTTTGCCAAAAACTGCAGTCAGAGAAGGTAAGATGCAGGCAAAAAAAGGTAGATGCTGAAAATGTCAGGGAATTCTTGAGGTGGGGACTTCAGCCTTCCCCCACCCTGTTTTTAATGAGTCTTTTACCCATCATTATGTTATGAGAGTCCTCCACAGCTGTCAATTGAAGTGCAACTTGTTAATACACCTGGCAGGGTTTTTGGTGGGTTTTTTTGGGGGGGTTGGGGGGAGGTTTTTGTTGGTGGTTTTTTTTTTGAGAAAAACGCAGTTTTTGTGGGTTTTTTGGTTTTTTTTATTCTTTCAAATTATTTCCAAACTAAGGCTCTAGAAACCTCAGAACAAAATTCAACTATAACTTCTCTCCTTTTGAAAACAAACCCCATCGGACTGGATTCTTGGGGCTGTTTTATGAGGCTCACCGGGAAACTGTCTGATGGACAGGTTAGAAACTGGTAATGTGCTTTCAGAAGAAAAGAGAAAAAGTTGTCCCTGAAATAGGTGACCATGCTGTACTTATTAATTATTGATGTTATGCTAAATGATCTGTTTCTTCTTATTTTAAACTGGGGGAAGAGGTGGGCGTTTTAGAGGAGGGGGAAGGTGGGATCCTCTGATTCCTGTTTAAAAGACGATTTCAGGCAGAGTCCCCAGTCTGATAACGTAAAGGTAGCATTGCTGCCTGTCTGTGTGTATCTAGAGGAGACAGCAGCATGAAAACTCACCAGCTCTGTACTGATACCAGCTCACCTGTCTCTGTCATGGGTATGGTAGATATGTAATATCCTCGGCCTCGAGTCTAAGTTCCTAAGTGAGCTTCAGTTCTAAAGGCACGGGAATTGGGAAATCTGTAGTTATTTTCCCCTGCTGATTTGCATGTTAGTGCTGTTTCTGCCCAGCACAGTCAGGCTTACAGACTGTTAGCACTATATAGCCATTACTATAAAAGACACGTAAGGAGTGATCCAGAGCAATGTAGTGCTCAAAATTTGTATTCCCTGGTGCAAGCAGGTGCGTTTATTTTCCTACAAAATAAGCTTTAGGGGTGCAGAATAGATGATTAACACGGAGAGATGTGCCACCCCCAAACCCAGGCTGGCTGCCCTCTGCTGGGGCCATCTGGGAAGCCACTGCCCAGTAGGAAAGGGGGAAGAGTTGGTGAGTATTTTTTTTTTTTCAGTTTTCAGATTAAGTGGGTTTAAATCGGAGTAGCTCAGTTTGAAGCATCCGAGAACCTTGCTGGTGCAGGTTCTTTTCTAATTTTAAAGGTGAGAACAAAAGTGCAAAGCCATTGCTGAGGAACACATCATTTATGTAGTGTGTGCTTCAGGACAAAATGGTTACTGCAGTATAAAACTTGTTTTGGTACTTAGTGACTCCAGTTAAAATTTGGTGATTGGAAACCCACCTCTTTTGTATTTAACCTAAACTTTAAAGTTTCTTACAAAGAACAAGCAGGTTGGAAGGGAGGGAAATCAAAGCTGCAAACCTTCTTAGCTCTTGGTGGGAGCCACCAGGCATGAGTACAGTCTGCGCTGGAGCAGGAGGGAGGCAGCAGCAATGGTTCCTAGCTCAGTAAATTCCTACTAAACCTCAAGAAAGTAGCTTTAGTCTGAGTTGAGACATTGCAGATCTGTGGGGAGACTCCATCAGGTAAATGTCTCTGTTTTGAGAGATCTGCAAAAGTAAGTTTTCTCTTAGGAACTCAACAGGGACGATAACTCCTGAATTTCTCCTTTGCTGGCTGATGTTTTTTGTTCAGTACTATTATTTCTAAGTGAAGTTCTGTGATGTGCCCAATATCATTTTGCATGCTGGCACTTGTAGGATTGCTTGTTCGTGAGGCTAGCTCAAGGCTGGGTGGCAGGTCTGCATCCCGTGGAAATCAGAATATCCAGGACTATCTAATCCTATTTTAAGTATATGTAGCTGTCACCTCATCATTGCAAAAGAAAGAAATAGGACTATTTCATTTTTTAAGCTTGCACCTGGTATTATCTCAACCAGCCAGTTGTTTATTTCATTAATTGTAACAGCATGTTCCTTCTTTGTCATCTGTGGGCGTTAAACATTTGCTAATTCATTTTCTAAGAAGGGTATCAGTGCCTGCATGCTGTCTGCCTTCTGATTTACTGTGTTTAATAAAGTCCTAAAGTAATTATTAGGGGAGACTGAACTTGCTGCACTGTTGGCTGGCTGCATTTTTCTTTGAAATATTAAGATCTATAAACAGGAAAAAAAAATTCCCCACCCTTGAGTTGTTGTTTTCAAGTCTGCCAATTTTCAAAGCAGGGAACATGGTAAAAATGTGGGTGGAGCAGTGGATGTGTTCGCAGGACTCAGAGAAAAGGGAAGGATACTCAGGGTGGGGGAGAGATTCTCCACTGGGAAATGTAAAATGCTGGGTGTGCAGTAGCCCAGTTTCAGGAATTTATGTCGTCAGTGTTAATACCCATTTGGATCTGAGGTCAGATGTCTCTTGCTGAAACTTTAGTTTGCAATTTCCTATCTGCTGTTTTGTTGGAAGGCTTGGTTGTCCCTGCTTAGGGCTGTGTTTTGCATTTCAGGGTTTCCTCTGATCTTTCAACCGGTCACTGACCCTGTCTTAATACATTAAAAAATTATTTTGTTCCGGATGTAAAATGCTGTTTGAGCTGTTGCTTATTTTTAGTTGAATTAGCCGCTATTTCTGTTACAGTTAAACTAGGTTTGGCGTGGGGCAAAACAGGTTTTGTGTATAAGGTGAAGAAGATTGGTTATAGAAATGCCCGCATTAGCACAGCATCTGTTTGGTTATCTTGGGAAGAAACTCTTCAAAAATATTTGGATAAAGCTAGCATGTATGCCCAGTCTGTGGAGAAGTTTGGGGTGGCAACACTTAACCCAGAAAGTTTTGCTTATGTAAAACCTGTGAATCTCAAACAGGATATCACTAGCTTTTTGGCTTTACTAGTATGAAGGTGTTAACATGGCTTGTGTTTTCTTTCTTGCCTATCTTTCTCTTTTGAATATTCAAATCTCATCATCTGATACTAAAGTCTACATATGTGCCTCCTAAATTGGCCTAAAATATTAGTTTAATCAGCATAGTTCTGTTTTCTTCCTGCTCCTTCAGCAGTTTTTTAGAAGTACAATTTCATTATTGAAATGAGAATGAGTATATTTTCTTGATTTCTTCAAAAAGCTTTAGATTTTAAAACAAGAACGTTTTTAGGACTCTTGAATGGTCTGTTCTGTCTCAGTACTTTCTAGGATTTATCATTCTTGGATTTCTGTTAGAATAAGGACAGGAAGAAATAAACCTCTCTTTAAAATGGAATGTATTTGACTTGATTTAGCAGCCTGGCTTTTGCTTTAACAGAGATTTCTTTTTCCTCTAAGCTCCACAGCAGATGAGATTTCTGTCCTGTCTTGCATATTTGTTTTCTCCAGATGGGAGAACAAATAAAATGTCGAATAATACCTTCAATGTGAGGGTGCAGTTTGACTGACAGATCTGCTGGCACTGACAGAGTATCTTTTGATGGGGAAATAACCTGACTTCTGTCACTATGTGACAACAATCCCAATGTATTTTTCAGTACCCAACCCCACAGTGTTAATGTAATCATTTCCCAGGGGGCAGAACAGTTGGGGCTGACTGTGATACAGTGTACAGACTTAGCAAATGTCAGTTTTATATTTGATGTCTACTGAACACAAGCATAATTGAAAAGATGGGGTTTCACTTTATTTTCTAAATTAGGTTGGGATGTGCTGTTTAATGAGGACTTTTTGCTGCTTTCTTCTAACTTATTTCTACATCTAAATTAATTTTCTTCATGATATTAAGTGTTTGTGCATGGGGAACACTGCAGGTCAGTAATACAGTGAAGAGAGAGAGAGCATTTAAAGCATGTTTTGCAGCTTCTCTTACTTGCCCAAGCTGTCGTAGTCCGAGAGCAGCTTGTGACACCTGCCTGCTTTGGGAGGATCCCTGCACAGTAATAGATGGAGCCTCTGTTCAGCTTTTACTTCTCCTGTGAGCACGTTGTTGAATACAGATCATGGAACCATCTGGCTGGAAAAGACCTCTGAGATCATCCAGTCCAACCGTCCCTGTCCCCTCACTAAACCATGTCCCTGAGAAACTCATCCACCTGCCTTTTAAACACCTCCAGGGATGGGGACTCAACCCCCTCCCTGGGCAGCCCTTCCAGGGCCTGAGAATCCTTCCAGTGAAGAAGTTTTTCCTGATGTCCAGCCTGAACCTCCCCTGGCACAACTTGAGGCCATTTCCTCTCATCCTGTCACTGTCACTTGGGAGAAGAGACCAACCCCCCCTCCCCACAGCCTCCTCTCAGGCAGTTGCAGACAGGGATGAGGTCTCCCCTCAGCCTCCTCTTCTCCAGCCCAAACCCCCCCAGGTCCCTCAGTCTCTCCTCGTAGGCCTTGTTCTCCAGCCCCTTCCCCAGCCTCGTTCCCTTCTCTGGACGCGCTCCAGCCCCTCAATGTCCTTCTTGGAGTGAGGGGCACAGAGCTGACCCCAGCACTCGAGGGGTGGCCTCCCCAGTGCTGAGTGCAGGGGCACAATCCCTGCCCTGCTCCTGCTGCCCACGCTGTGTCTGACACAGCCCAGGATGCCATTGGCCCTCTTGGCCCCCTGGGCCACTGCTGCCTCATGTTCAGCCGCTGCCAACCAACACCCCCAGGCCCTTCTCCTCCAGGCAGCTCTCCAGACACTCTGCCCCAGCCTGGAACGCTGCTGGGGTTGTTGTGTCCCAAGTGCAGGACCCGGCCCTTGGCCTGGTTGAACCCCATCCCATTGATCTCAGCCCACGGATCCAGCCTGTCCAGATCTCTCCTCAGAGCCTCCCTTCCTTCAAAGCAGATCAATGCTGCCACCCAGCTTGGTGTCATCCACAAACTTGCTACGGCTGCACTCGATCTCTTCCTCCAAATAACTGACAGACATTGAACAGGACTGGACCCAGCACTGAGCCCTGGCAACGCCACTCATGACTGGTTTCCCACTGGATTTAACTCCATTTCCCACCACTCTCTGGGCCTGGCCATCCAGCCAGTTTTTGACCCAGCAGAGGCTGTGCCTCTCCAGGCCAAGGGCAGTCAGTTTCTTAAGCAGAATGCTGTGAGAAATGGTGCCAAAGGCTTTACCAAAGTCCAGGTACAGCACATCCACAGCCATCCCCTCGTCCACTAACTGGGTAACCTTGTGATAGAAGGAGATCAGATTGGTCTGGCAGGACCTGCCTTTTATAAACCCACGTTGACTGGGCCTGATCACCCAGTTGTCCCACATGTGCTGCGTGACAGCACTCAAGACAATCTGCTCCATGACCTTCCCCAGTACTGAGCTCAGACTGACAGCCCTGGAGCTCCCCGGATCCTCCCTCCGGCCCTTCTTGTAAATGGGCGTAACATTTGCCAGTCTCCAGTCAAGTGGCACTTCCCCAGTCAGCCAGGACTGCTGGGAGATGAGGGAAGGGGGCTTGGCGAGGACCTCTACCAGCTCCCTTCGTACCCTTGGGTGGGTCACATTTGGCCCCATGTGTTTTAAGGATTTACACTGAATGTGGCTGTTTAGGTTGGACTTGATGATCTCAGAGGTCCTTTCCACCCTTATGGTACTGTGATACTGTTTGGGTTACTCAGCCCCTTGTGCTGCTCTCAGGTTCCCAAGCTCCCACAACCTTGCTGGCTCCTGCTGCTGCAGAGGGTGGCCGTGTGGTTTCTACAGGTTTGTTCTGGTAACCTGTGCTGTTGTGATCTCAGTAGGTCTCATTAATACCTTCCTGACTCATAAATGAAAGCTCTAATATGGAACTCGATTTTTGTTTTGCAGCTTTCCTGATTTCTGCAGCTGCTTGAAGAGGTGCTGGTGCCCAGGACTCCAGGACATTGTGCTCTGGTACAGGCTTTGCACCAACGAGCTGGGGAGAGTAAGTAACCTGCTTTGTGTCCGGGAGCCCTCTGGGGTGGGGGGCTCTTTCTGCACTTGTCTCAAGTCTCAGACACTGGAATCTCACATTTCTCCTGGCACAGAGACTGGAGGAATCAGTTTTTCTCCATAGTGTTTAGGTATCATGGTTTTTGTTGACAAAGATGCTCCAGCTCTTACAGTACTCCAGCATGAGCAGTTCTTGGTTTATCCATTTTTACAGATCAGCTTTATTTGTGCAATGAAACACTACAACTTGCTCTGTCACCTCATGTGAGAAAAGGCTGTGTGCAACAGAGGTGTTTCATGTTAATGTGTTCAGTTTCAGTGTGATGTGCAGAAGTGCAAGCTCCTGCAATGTGTTCAAGTGGTTCTGAGTGGATCTCTTGAGTGGGAGGGAGGCCCAACAGCAGCAGCTGCTTTGTGGCACCTGCTGAGGCCATCTCTGTGTCACTGTGGCTTTCCCTTTCTTCTCATGTGACCTGACAGGCTGGGGATGTGCTTCCCAATACCTGGCAGGCCACATATCTTCAGAAATAAGATATGTGAGAGGTCTGGCAGCGTCTGCCTGCAAAGAGAGTGCTGTTAGCTGAAGACCTGGGCTAAACATGTCTGTAGGATTACCTACCTGTGGAGACACTGTACCATTTGCTGCCAGAGGGAGGAAGTTTTTCCATCAGGGTTGTTGTTCCACCTTCCTGAATGGCAGCACCACTCTTTGGGGGTTTTGTTGTTGTGATCCTTACAAGAGTGTTCTTTTGTACAGTTCTGACTGATGGAGGTGGTGTGGCAGAGCCTTCAGGTGTGTGCCAGCCTTGTAGCCACTGAGCAGAGCATGCCTCAAGTTCTGGCTTTACTTGTGAGGTGCACAGCTGGAAACTCTTATCCTCTCATTTTCCTCTTTAGCTGGTTAGTTAAAAGGTAGAGAGGACATAAATTAATCTTTCATGCTGCATGTTACTTTTCCCAAATAATTCCTTTATTAAAAAGTACTTACTGTCCTGAAGACTTTCAGAGGTTTTATGTTTTGGTGGTTTATTTTTTTTGTTTTGTTTTTTATTCCCCCCTCCTGTATAAAGCTCCACTCTGGTGAGACAAGATATGACTTATTAAAGTAGCCTTTGCACTTTGCTTGAGACACAGGTGCTTTGGCCACTGCAGTGAGATGGCTCCTAAGGGCTTATGGAAGGATTCAGTCTTAGTCTTGGTCTTCATATTTTTGTGAGTGTTAATCAGGCAGACTTAGTGGTCTTGTAATGCACAGGAGGCTGGGCTAATGATGTGACTTTTCTTTCAAAGTAGTTATTCTTAGTTCTTTGTACCTGCTTGACAGAACCTCAGTTCTTACATGGGAATCAAGCAGTATTCTAAAACATAAAGAGTTTTAGATACATTATCAATTTGTGTCATATATTAGGTCATTCCTGTGTCTTTTTTTCGCTTGTTTTCCCCTCTTTTTAGTCGTTTCCCTTTCGCTAGAAGAACCTGTAAAATCTGTTGCTGTCCTGAGTCATTTTATGTATCACTAAGGCAGTCTCATGATTTCCCTTAACAAGATTTCAGTCTTTTCCCTGGGGAAGAAGATACTGGGTTGAGACCTTCACCTTATAGAACTGGTCACCCTGACTCATCTTGCTCCTCTTTGCAGCCATGCCCAGTTCCCCAAGGGGTTGTCCATCAGAGCATCTTTAGGTGAATTGCTTGCTGTGTGATCTTGGCTGACCTCTGTTTTATTGTCAGGAAGCACTCTGCCAGGGCACGGTGCAGGCGTTGGCCTGACTTTAACTGGGTGTCTTGCAGGCAGCTTTGTGAGGCCACCCCTGCTACTATTTAATCAGCATTATGTGCTTCTCATGCAGAGTGCTTTGATGCCAAGCTGGGGGAAGTAGTGCTTCAGTCATTGTTTAATGCAGTTGAAACTCCTCACAGCAGCTGCTCAGGGAGAGTGCAGCTTGCCAGATCCTAGCTTTTTGAATTAAAAGGAAAGGTTACTCATTTTATGATAACCATGGGGTTGGTGTGGGTTCAGCTGCCTAACAGCTATCACTACTTTTCAGAGTCTTTTGGCAAGTCTTGCAGAACAGGTGTGGGTCTGATGCTCGCAGTGGCACTGGTGCTCAACACGTTGTCTTTGAGATCACAGGTGCTGTAGCATAGACTTAATTCTTCTCTGGACTTTGGTGGACCTGTGAAACTTCAGTTTAATGTGTCTACAGAATACATTTTAAAGTTGGAAGTCCATGCCAAGACAAAACTCTACATAGACGAAGCAAAAATCACGTTGTTCTTCAGGCCACATCAGCATCTTCCTCTGTGTCCCAGTGGATCTCTGCTGCTAATAAGAGGAGTTCAGTTTTCACAGCTGTTGTGGTATTTCTGCTGAGACAGTAATCTCTGTAGGGTGTGCAGCTCTGCAAAGGGCTGAACCAGAACCAACAGTTTTTCAGGGGCGAGTAGAAAATCTATGGCTGCTTTCAGGATGTACTTGTAGTGGTGGCCCCTCGTTAGTTAAACAGTTTCTTACTAAGAGTCGTTTAAAACTGTTGATTACAAATCAATGAGGTTGGTTGACCCTGAACTTTAGGTCCAGGTGTGGCCCAAAAGATGAGTATGCGGTGCTACTTTGTAGGGAACCTGTGGGAGGTGAGTTTAGCGGGTTCTGTTCTAATTGACCCCAGTTCAGCCTGTTTTGGCACTGAAGTTGTATGAGATCATCTATCATATTTGTTGCCTGGCAAATGTGGTTGCAGTGCCTCTGTGGCAGCTCCCCAGCAGTGTGCTGCAGGCTGTCAGAAAGTTCCTGCAGTGTTCTTGTCACTTAGTAGTGGAGGGAGTAGCTGCTTGTTTGCGGAAGGTGCTATTCACAAAATCAGACTGGTTCTCTGGTGCCTGGTTTGTCTCATGGTAGTAATGAGTTATGAAAGAAACCCGGGGGGAACTTCTCACACTGCAGCAGGTGAGTGGAACAGCCTGTGCTTGTGCTCCCAGCGTTGTCATCGTTCATCATCACCTTTTGCCACTGGTAACAGCAACAGAAGATGTAGTAGTGGGTAGTGGTTCAGCCTTTTTTACTACCTTAGTATATCTTACATTCAAAAGGAAATAAATTTCTTGCTATGTTGGTAACAATTGTCCTTGCAAACCAAGGACACGGCTCTTGCCTCGGGGGAGGATGTTGTGGAGAGGACAGACCTGAAAAGAGGTAATTGATTCTTACCTGGTTGTTTGTCTTGAGCTGATAGTTTATTGTCCCCAGACTCATCTTATTTGACAAAAATGGAAAATGGTGCCATTGGGTAGAAATTAACTGTGTTTTAGAAAATGCTAAATAAAATTGCTTTTTTAATGGAGTATTGCAATATTTAACGTGTTTGTTCATGGCTCAGTTAGAATTAGGAAACATCAGTGGCAACGTGAACCTCTTCTGATTATTCTGACAGATGTTTAATTATTAAAATGTTTGGCTTTTCCTAAGAATAAGTTCTGCCATCAAGAAGGGCAGAACTCCTGTGTGATAACTGCAGAAAGTGAACTGTATCTTGGCTTGTGACTCAGTTAATAACTTCTTTGTTTTGGATGCTGAGAATCCTTCCCACTGCTTTGTCACAGGAAAACATGGCACGTGGCCTGTCAGCTTAGGAACAATTTACAGTGCATTGCAGCAGTTGGCAGTGCAATGTGAGGTGGGAATGGAGAAGGAAGGAGGTACCCAGGAATATGCTTATCTTATTCTAAATTCATGTCATCACTAGCTCTGAGGAAAGAATCAAGGAGCCCCAACAAGAGCCTGTGTCACAACTACTCTTCTGCTTTCTATGCAAGTGATTTCAGTGACTGACACTGGTATAAAACTGGATTCAGATGCAGGGTGGATCGTGTCTGTCGTTCAGCATCCAAAAAAGGCTGACCAAAATTTTATCTCTGCCTGCTAGACATGGGTTTCAGATAGTCACAGTAAAGGTACCAATCCCACATTATATTGGCTGTCTCTTGTAGCCATTATTTTTGATGGAAGGTGAGGCTAAACAAATACTTTGACGTGAACTCCAGTGTAATTTTCAGTGTAATTACTATTTTACTAACTTTTTCAGAAGTGTTTCAGTATGACACTGACACATTAGTTATAGAGTTGCAGAGGTAGATTATGTACCTTCCTTCTTTAAAGACTTAAAACAAACCTGGAGTTTAGTTTCCTTATTTCATTAGCTGATGTCAAAGTAATATTTTTTTTTTCCTGGGATGCTGCAGAAATTAGACTTTCCAAGAATTCTTTATTTACTGAAATGCTGAAGGATTTTGTATGACTGATTCACAACACGTGTATTGACTATACAGTTGTTTGAGTTTTCTGTATCAAATGGCTCTGCCATAAAACCTGCCAAAACTGGAAATAAATGAGAGGTGGGATTTTGTACTCCCATTTGGACACTGCACTATTGCTGCCCTTTTGAATGCCTCATGACTTTCACTTTATTTTTCCTTTGTATCCCTGTGGGTTAAAACTCAAATCAAAAAGAACCCTACAGGGCTGAATTGTTTTCTTGTCAAAAATGTAAATGAGTTGCTTGCATTCTACAAATAAGGCTCTTCAGAACTGAGGTACTTCCTTTGGTTCAGCAGTAAAATAAATGTACTGCTTCTGTTGTAGAGCTGTAGCTGTTCTCCAGTTTGTGGCAAATTGAGACATGCAGGCACACACTTGGTAACTGTACCTAGAAAAAGGCTTATTTTTAAGGGGAAAAAAATGTAGTAGAAGTTAAAATTCTGAATCATGCCTCAAATCATCTGCTTTCAGTCATTTCTGGTTTCAGCTGCTTCAGAGAAGCAAGAAGGCCAAGAAATTGTGCAGAAGGCAGAGTGAAAAATCTGTTTGCAAAGTTTCTTCCAAATCCTGGTAGATGAAAGCCATCTTATACTTTGAAACTTGATACCCCGGATTATCTTCTTGTAGGTTGTTTGTTTGGTTTTAAACATTTTTTTATTCTGGATATTCTTGTTATTCATGACCTTGCAGTTTTATAACTCTCCTGGATTTTTGTCCAGAGGTGGTTGTTTAGGTCCTCTTAACCTGTCGGTGAATTCCACAGAAAAGCTGTGGATGCTCTTTTCTAATTAAAAAGAAAAAAAATCTCATCACAGGAAAGTATCTCCCATTCGGATGATTAACCCTATCATATTACACAATTCATAATTTTAAAGGTTATTTTGTTAGATGATTTTATACCCTCTTGGAAGGTCCTTCTGGACCACCTTTCTCTGATGTTAGGTGTGTTCTAATTTCCAGCCTAAGCATAGCAATGACTGCTTTACATGCACTCGTTTCGTGTGCCAATATTACTCTTAAGTTTTTACTGCTTCTCTCAGCCTTCATTTTGCAGTAAGCCAAACCCTTAATATCCTTGTACAAGACAGAAATCTGGTACCTTGATTATCTTCCAATTTCCTGTGTTTTCCAGTAATCCCTGGTGTGCGAGGGACCAGATGCTCTCAGGCTGTTTCAGATGAGGTCTGGGCATTACCTCTCGTGATGGTGTCAGTGTTTTTCTAGCTTTGCAGAAAGGCTGAAAAAAAGAGAACCTACACTTGTGTTTGCTTCCCCCACGCAGGCGTCGCACTGGAAGCTCAGAGCAAGCCTTTGCCCTACTGATGTACCTGAGCCTCTTTCTTCCATCACTTCCAAATATTTGTGTCACAGCCCAGCGCTGACAGCAGAAATCCGTAGTGATTTGTTGAATGAGTGACCTTGTGCTCTGTGTTACTTCACTGTTACATTTCTGTCATGCTCCTCCTCAGCATCCAGGTTTCCTTTTAGTGATTCCATCTTACTCCTTGCCGCAGAGCATTCAGATTTTGTCACCAGCACATTTCACTAACACCTTTTGTGACATGTTCATTAGTGATAATAGTAATTGCAGTTTCCTTTTATCATTTGATAGTTTCCACTCTGATTAATTTGCATTTTCCCTTCTTCTCTTACTGTGTCAAAACCAGAAGTTCCCAGTTTGCTTCTGGTGAACCATTTATTGAACCTTCCTTTTGAGTTCTTGGTAACTCCTCTGAAGTAAACACTTTGTGCTTCCCCCTTTGTGCATCGGAGCTCCTGTACAACAGCTTTGATAATTGTCTTCCCCAAGTCTTCCTGGGTTTATGGTCTCTGAAAAATGCTTGAACATGCTTGGGCTTGTCTGGGCTGCTGAAGTTTGTATATTGTGTCTGAGATCAAAATCAAGCATGGAGGAAGCCTGTGTTAGTGTCTCACAGCCTTCTGTTGCCATAAGTAAAATAACATTTTATTAGAGTAACAGTATCATTCCTCTTCTGTGAATTGTAAATTGTATTTCAGCTGGTTGTCCAGTGGTCAGAAAGCAGTTATGCACACAAGTATGAATGTATAGAAAGCTATTTATATAAACATACATTATTAAATATATACAGTACTCAAATATATATGTATAATGAAGTAAACATTTTTAGAAGAATCTCTACCTTGAAGTTTCAAAACACAACCTTCACTACATTTGTTATTGCATTTGTGACTGTCAGGTCCCCCAGGAGCAGCAGTAGCTGATGCTGTGGCTGTTGTGTTGCACACTGGGAGTATAATGCGCTTGGGTTAAATAAAAATAGGAAACTGATGACAGGAGGAATGAGTAATAAGACACAAACAGAATCATTGTGATTTTGTTTTGGTATTTTGCTTTCAAGGTAGAAAGAGTGGAAGCTCTTTGCAACAGAGATGAGGAAAGTCACAGAAGGTATCTGCTGGTGGTGGAACAATTGGGGGAGCTGTTGACACTCTTGAGGACAGAGGCCTTGCAGAGGGATCTGGACAGGCTGGAGAGCTGGGGAATTGCCAGCTGCAAGGGCAAGTGACAGATTTTGCACCTGGGACACAGCAACCCTGGGCACATGGACAGACTGGGGAGTGAGAGGCTGGGGAGCAGTCTTTGGAGAGGGACCTGGGGGTTCTGGTTGATGGCAAGTTGGACATGAGGCAACAGTGAGCCCTGGCAGCCAAGAGGGCAACAGTGTCCTGGGGGGCATCAAGCACAGCATCATCAGCTGGGAGAGGAGGGGATGGTCCTGCTCTGCTCTGCTCTGGGGCTGCCCCACCTCGAGAACTGGGGGCAGTTTGGGGAGCCACAGGGTAAAAAGGGCATCAAACCACTGGAGAGTGTCCAGAGGAGGCCACAAGGCTGGGGAAGGGTCTGGAGGGGAAGGTAGGTGAGGAGTGGCTGAAGTTACTGGTTCTGTTCAGCTGGACAAGAGGAGGCTGAGGGGGGACCTCATGGCCCTTCAGTGCCTCCTCGCAGGGGAGGAGGAGGAGCGGGCGCTGAGCTCTGCTCTCTGGGGACCGGTGACAGGACCCGAGGGGATGGCAGGAAGGTGCCAGGGGAGGGCTGGGTTGGACACTGGGGAAAGGCTCTTCCCCCGGCGGGTGTTGGAGCCCTGGAACAGCTCCCCGGGGAAGCAGCCACAGCCTGGCAAGATCCCAGCAGCATCTGCCCGGTGCCCTCAGACACACAGGGGGAGCGTTGGGGGGTCCTGTGCCGGGACAGGAGAGGGACCTGGTGGTCCCTGTGGGTCCCTTCCAGCTCAGGACGTTGTATGATTAACTGTTCACAAGGAACTGTTTAAAGATCAGTGTTGGTGGTTTTGTATTGCTTTACAGTTCTTTTCTGTCTTCACACCCTGGAAACCAACTGAGCTCAGCTTTATCTTCTGCTCAGCTTGTCATTTGAGGGCTTTCCAGTAACCATGGGAGTTAGAAACAGCCTTGGCTTGAAATCCTGGTCTTCTGGCAGTGTGTAAGTTCTGCTGTGCTTGTTGCTCCCATGGAAGGGCAAAACACTGAGTGCGGATTTGATCATTTGGATGCAAATGGACAAGAAAGGGAAAGCGGGAAATTTTGTCGTGAGTAGTAAAATGAAGTCCTCTTAAATTACATTTTGGTATTTAGAGGAGGATACGAGCAAGACAAAGGTGGTGGTGGTTTTGTTTTTGATTTCCTGTCTGAACAGCTGATGAACGTTTCTGGTTTAGCAGATAGATCAGTTTGGAGAGAGAAGCTGTAGCTCATCCCAGTAGTTAATTTAGAGCTGGCAAACATAGAAATTATGATGTTTTCCTGGAGTTTCCATTAGTGTTTTGTCTCAACTTCCAAGTTTTGCATCCGTTTGTGGAAGGACAACAGCAATGTTATGTTTGTTCGTACAGGAGGGGCACATCTCTAACTGTAGAAGAAATAAGCACCTTCTTATTTAGAATTACTGCTGTTATTGAACAGTCAGCTTTGAACAATGCTTTTCACAATCTTGGTGTAAATGGGATTCAGAGTGCATCACTGCAATCCTAAATATCCCCCTCTTGGTTTAGGCTTTACAGGAAGGTTGGCATTACCTGGTGATGGTTGCTTTGATGATGCGATGCCTTTGCACTCCAGCACAGCCCCGCGCCGTGCCAGGCTTCCTCCTGGCTGCAGCCCCAGAGGTTCAAAGCACAGCAACGGGGTCTTGTCAGCCTTAACTTTGAATTTATATATTTTTTTGGTGTGTGTTCTAACTTAGAAAGTGCCCCTGGAGAGCAAGTGAAATGGAGATTGTTATCTGGTATCAGTTTGGATAGCTGTACCGGGGTGATCTTGGTTTGTATGGAACAAACTGCCAGTGTTACAGACACTGCTTTTCTTTGTGTTAGAATATATATGGACTGTATAGTTGCACATAAAATGCCCCAATGCTTTCTTTTACTGTTTGATTGAACAAAATTTGCATTAACATAACAATGTAGAATAAATAAATAAGGAGCAGACGTATTTTACTGAGCAAGTTCTGTCTGTGGAGGGGATTAAGTTCAGGGGGCCACGAATTGCTTGAATTCATCTTGCTCTACATGATCTGGCTGTAGCAGTGCTGAAACAGTAAATTTCAGAAAAACACGTTTTTGGTGAGTTGGGACTCTGTGACAAAGCCTCAAATATGAATTAGAGACACTGTAGGAATTTTGTCCGAGTGACTAACACTGATGAAATCCCCCAGAACAGAGTAGGAAATAATAATATCCATCTCCACATAGTGTATGGGAGCACAGCTAAGCGATGGGTGACACAGTACCTGGAGAAGATGACCAAGAATAGGAAAAGCCCTCCGTGAAGGGCTCTTCAAAAATGGAGAAGGACAGGGTCCAAACAGGAACTTGTTAGGGGGGAAGTTAGAAGCACAAAGGCTGCCAGGACAGAGAATTGCAAGTGAGAGTGATTGATTGCAAGAAATAAGAATTTTAGTAGTGTGAATTTGGTGGAAGGAGGAATGGTGGAGTCGCCAGGCTTTTTGGGCAGGACAGAACTTTCCAGGTCTCTGAATATATCTGGTATTTGGATTACACTGCATCATAAACAGGTCCAAGTGTGGGAAACCCGTTGGGAGTGCAGCAGGTACAGTATCCCCTCAGCTGTGGGGTTGAAGTTGTCTTTCTGGTTCCCAGAAGGCTTTTATCCTGCACCAGCAATCAGAAATGATGGGGAGCGAGCCCTTTGGTAAGCTGGGTGACTTTGTGCCTCTCAGCAAAGTCAGGCAGTGGGAAAATATAACCTCTTGGACAGGGGTGCTCCCAGACAGAACTGGGAATGTGGATATGTTGCTTGAATAACAGAAGACTTTTTTAAATAAAAATTCCTGAAATGACAATGTTTTCTTACAAAAGGTGGTAGTTATTAGATAAAGAGTAATGACCATGAATCATTAGTGGCCTCCAAAAAGGTCAGACTTGCAATGACAGAAGATACTTGGCTAGCAGACAACATTATGCTTTCTCCAGTAGGCAGTTTGCCTGGAGAGATCCACATCCGATAGCGGTTCCCAGCACAGAAAATTAATGTTCTGTCTCTGTGGATGCCTCCAGAAATCAGCAGCACAAATTCCTAACGGCCTGGCTACACGCTTTGCATGCTTGTTTAAATTGTGTTTCTCTAATGCCGTCCTGCAGGTGATGCTCCGAGTGGCTGCTTTGAATGCAGGCAAAGTGAGCAGCCGCTGACTGTGGGAAGCGTATTCACAAACATGTGCATGTATACAAAATTTATGTGTATATACAAATACACTTTTGTAGGTCAAAATGAGCTGTTCACCAGACTTGAAGGCTGATATTTTGTGTGTGTGTTTTATTTTTTAAAATCACCCTCTTCCAGTGTCTGACCCCTTTGCAATAGTGGGCCTGTTTATGTAGGACTTGTGGCCCCTGTGTGCTTGTAAAACAATGCAAAGCCATTCCTCTTACACGTTCCCTGGCAGGGCTCTTTCCTGGTATGCAAAGCAAGACTTTAAAGGTGGGATTGTGCTTGTCAGAATATCACTGAGACCCCTGAAATGTAATTTCTTGAGGAGGCATCCCTTGAGAAAGGTCATGCAATGACTTGTTTTCTCCCCCCTGTGTATAGCATGGAGTGATGTAGTCATGGCACTTGGATGACTTCTCTTGGTAATTTGCATTTGTATCCTGATTCTTGGGTGTGTGAGGGTGGGTCTGCAGGCAATCTGTTACATGGGATACAGCAGCCAGTATGAGTGAACTTAAATTTGTGTTTCAACTCCCTGTGTTATAGCAAACCTTGCTTGTAGGGAACCAGAGAAGGTGAAAGAGTCAGGTGGCCATTTGATGCCCTCATAGGCAGCAGTATCCGTGAACAAAAACATTTAGATGAAACCCAAAAATAGTTTAGTGCTCATGAAAAGTATGGAGGTTGGACTGCAAGTTGTCTCTCCTCAAACAAAAGATAATGGAATTAATTCAAGCAAACTTGGTGTCCAACTCTTGGACTCTTTAGAAAAAGAAAGGTACCAGAATTTAATTTTTCTTTTTTGTTTAGTAGTGTCAGAAGATTAATACAAGTAAAATGAAACTTTTATATAGCAGTTTTGAAAACTAAGAAATGTAAAACAGCCACAACAAAATAAGCTTTGTAATGAAAATGGCTTAGGAAGATGACAGCCTCAGCTGAACGTTGCGGTGGGCCCCTCTAGAAGATGACTTGTGCCCTTGTTATGTGTAGTGATGAGTGGCTGGTGGAGCTGTCACCACAACTATGAAAGTCTCGGCAGAAGGTGACATGGACAGGGCTTTCAGGTGTTCCTCTGCGTGGCAGTGGCAGGTCTGCAGTGGTAGTGCTCAGGTTTTGTTTCCATGGTTGTAATTGCTTGCAAAGTGGGGCTGCTCATCTGAAACGAATCAGGTAAGATGGTCAAGAAAGGACACAAGACAGATGTTCAGGCAGAGCCAAACTAAAACATTTATTGAAGAGAATCTGTGAGGCTATGTGGGCATTTATGTATATATGGTTTAAAATTATCTAGAAAGATGTAAAAATCACTAAAGCATTTAAAAAGCAATTTTGCAGTAGAATAATAATAAAAAAATCCAGAAAGCTGTTATGCAACATGTTTGTTAGAAAACAAATGTGAGTGAGCAGGTTAAAAACTAATACTAAGAAGATCTGGTCTGACATATTGGGTACATTCAGGTTTAACTTGAGTTTATGTGCAGTTGTGGATATCTGAGTTGTGTACATTTAAAACCAAAACCAAACACAACCCTTTACATACATTGTACTTGGATCTTTCAAAAGGAATACTTGAGACCTTCCTCTGTGTTTATTTTTTTTTGTTCTCATGGATGCATATGGAAGATTAGTGCTAGTTTTCAGATGCTTTGGCTATGGCATTTGAGTACCAACAAGATCACTTCTATTTCTGTGGGAGTTCCCTGAGCTGACTGCAGCTCAGGAGTCCCTCCAAGGTTCACCTGGGTGAGTGAATGTGTTTAAAAGAGGGGTCACTTTGACTATTCTGGTCACAATTCAATGATTATTCTAAAACAGAAGGGAAAACCCAGGCCCACACAGCATCTTGATTTGTTTTGGTCTGGGTGTGTCCCTGCTGGTGTACACCATCCCCTGTCGCTGTTATTTTGCAGGGCAGCTTAACTTCACTTACTGTGAGGCACTTGCTTCTAAATTGATTTGTGATAGTTGGCTTTAATCCAGGTTGTAAATCTTCACATTTCCCACTTTATACACAAACTGATAAACATTTGTATAATGAGAACATGTCTTTATGTTGGCTTTTCCACTGAGATTTCTGGGGTTTTAAAATGTGATATTTAAAATGAGTCCCCACCTGATCTCTCCAAGACTACTTTATTCCCACATTGGGCATGATTCTTTGGGAGAACTACTCTGGATTAATTCAGCTGTTGGAGAGCATAATGGTGGTGTTTGGGGTTTCTAACTTAACAGAGATAAGGTTTTTTTGTTATGGTATGGCCGAGAAGGCCTCCTGTAATGCTGTGCTGCTAAATAGGGAAGGAATACAGTGTCTCAAGTGTAGATGATATAATTTAATGAGTATTATGACTATAAAAAATGTGCACCTTCTAAAAAGACAGGAATGCATTGATGAAAAATGAATAATCGTGCAGCTCCATGCATACAGATCAAATTATTTCACAAGCTAGGGAAATAATTATAAATACTGTCATCTGGTTACAATTTTTGTTTCCCCTCAGTAAATTTTTCCTTAATCCTAACAGCTAAGGATTGTTTTGTTGTATTCTGCTATGAATTATGAACTTGGTGCATAGGTTTTTGAGGAGAATAAAAATGTTAATGAATTCTGGGAGAGGGGAGACTTAATTTTTTCTACAGCTAAGTATGGTTGGGTTTTTTTAATTCCTATGGATAGCAAAGGAGAAGCAGTCACCTGCAGCTTGCACTTGCACAACCTTGTAATGCAGAGCATCTGCGCTTGCCTTGCGCAGCTTTATAACGTGTTGAATCAGTAGGGCCACCACAGAGTTATTAAAAGGTTTGTTTGGTCCATGACAAAGAGTTGTCCCTTATTGGCCTGCAAAAGAAATGCAGCTTTTTCGTTTGAATATTACTTTAACTGTTTACCACTCACTTTCTATCTTAAGGGCTTCAGGAGAGAGCTCAGTCAGGCAGCTGACATACCTGAACATTTCCCACTTCCAGTGCAGTGCTGTTTCATCTGTGTCCTAATATTTCTCTCTGTTTCCTGGATGGAACAAGCTTGTGCTTGCAGCTGCAGCCCGAGGCAGTAAAAATCAGTAGTGAATTAGGAAAAATGCTCCCTGGAACTTGTTGCTTTTTTTGGTCCTTCCAGCAAGGCAAAGAATGAAATAAAACAAAATATACCTTTAAAAATTGCATGGCTGCTGTGCAGTGTGTATTGGAACACATCTGAGAATATGAAGGCTATTCAGATAGACTGAGAAAAAATAATGCTGAAGTCATCTGGAAACTCTATTTCGGTACCAATTCTTACACTGAAAAAAGAAGCAATGGGACTTGGTCGTAGACTAAAAGATTTTGTGAGTTATTTCACAGGTTCAGTGACATTTCAGTTAAGATTCTGGATTTGTAGTTTTGTATTTCTTGTTTGTTTAGGGTATTGTACTTTAAGAAAACTGATATGTAGTAAATAGCCTGCCTTCCTGTAAAGACACGTTGATTTTAGGGGCAGAATCAAAGCAATCAATATTATGTAGCACAGATGAGGTTTGCTTCTATAGCAAACTGTTCATAAACTTGTTGCTTAATGATTTTTTTACAAAATTTAAGATGACATTTTTATTAAATCTCACCTACTAGATAAGTGTGTTTAAAGCCAAAAGCAAGCTCTTGCAGTGTTTGTTGCTCTCTCTCTGTACCACAGGCAAAAAGAAGCTACTGTATGACCTGAGACTTCTGTGTGCCTTAGAATTTATGTGAGCTTATTAATGGAGACCAGCCACTAATAATAAATCCGTGCTGTGTGTACAGCACAACAGTTCATCTCCTCTGACAACACGACTATGAATAATTTATAGATGTA
Source organism: Tapera naevia (assembly GCA_033556795.1). Taxonomy (NCBI): domain Eukaryota; kingdom Metazoa; phylum Chordata; class Aves; order Cuculiformes; family Neomorphidae; genus Tapera; species Tapera naevia. The sequence continues at coordinate 1,585,792 of JAUMJJ010000189.1, read as the reverse complement.
GTTATCCTGAAATTTGTAGGGGTCATTAGCATTTTAATGAAAAAGATACAGCTGTTGTACTAAATCTTCACTATTTTTTTTTTCCCCTCCCTCAGTTAAGGGTTTTGCTGTGCACTTTGAAAGCAGCTGACAGCGGGCGGTGATGTGCTGACTGGCACTATGGGCAGGCGGTACCCGGGGGCTCACTATCGGCCAAGCAACTCATGTACGTATGCACTTGGGCTAATTTATTTGTTGCTCTATTACTTTTGAAGGCTGCTAAGTTTATAAATTTTGAAATAGTGTTTATAAAGGATGCTGACATATTCTAATCGATGTCAGCTCTCCTGTGTGTAAGCCCAAATGGTAAGTATATTGATTTATGGTTAAACTGCAAAGTTGGCTTATGGTGTGACTTGTCCAAGTTTGCTGCAGTGTGCTGTGTGTTGTGTTCAGGATCTTCAGCTTCATTCATTATAGGGTTCCAAAGTTAGCTGCTATTCTTCACTTCCATCCCAAGTTTTTAGTATCAGATGCCTTCAAATTACCAAACTACTTGAGCTTATCCTAAAATACGCTGTGCACTATGGCTTTAATTGCTTACAGCTGTAACTAACATCTCCAGTTCAAATTACTTATATGCTTGAGTTAAATATTATTAACTCTTTTTTTCCCCTCTGAATTGTATCCTATTGCATTATATTACATTATCTCTTACTGAATGTTGTCTTCTTTAAAAGTGCAAAGGCAGCTCCTAAGTTTTATCACCTGCACCTTCCTTTGAGTAAGCAGACCTCTCTCGTGCCAGTGCAGGTGGCAGCAGCCACATCTCAGGGGTTCCATAGTGCAGGCAGTGTGAAATAAGCTGTGTGACCTTCCTTGGAGAGCTGTGTAGGATAGTGCCCCGACCCCAGAAGGCTGCTGCTGGTCCTCATGCAACTTCTGTTGATCCCTCAGGCTGCTGAGGTGAAGCTGTGGTAGGTTAACTTTTGCATTCAGTCTTCTTTCTGCTGTAGCAGAAGAACGTCATCCCAGTGTGGGCCTTTCTTGGCATCAAAGCTGTCTTAAGCTCTCACTTCTGTACCACACTTTCTGTTCCTCAGTCACTTCAGACATCCAGCTCTACACGTACCTGGGTTGGCTGGTGCAAGCAGTAAGCTGCAGTGAGAGCTGCCATCTGGGCAGGACAGGGACTTCCTATGGTGGCTTGGCCATCAGAGCTGTATGGTGAGGTCCTGTAGTCAGAACTTTGACTTCGTGGGGTTTTCCCTAACCCCAAGGCACATTTAGTCTGCTGCAGACTAGTCATAGATAGCATAAATATGTGTGTTAAAATGCTCTTTTTCTGAAAAGTTTGTCTTGGGTGTTACTGTCAGGAGAATGTCTGTGCTAGAATGGAGGGGAAAATGGTAGTTATGGTTTTGGCAGGTGTCTGGTGGTCAAGTGCTGGAGTACAGAATTGAACTGATCTGTTCGAATCACTCAACATTAAATCTAGACACGGGCCTTCCAGTGTGTCCTCTCAGCATACTGCAGGGCATGGTCTTCACATCTCATGCCTAGGCTTGAAGCTCAGAGCTTTAAAATGATCTAGGGAAGAGGTAGGTAATCAAGTCTTTCCCATTCCTACTTAGAGAGCAAGTAATAGGCATTAAATTCTTGCCTAGAAAGCCTAAGCTGTTTTTCCTGTTGTGTAGTTGAGCAGTTGCAGACAGTGAAGAAGTGGAATTGCTTACTTGGGGAAATGCCGGGGTTCCCATCATCTGCCAGGGCTGAAACTTGTGTCAGAATCAATTAGTGCCAGAGCTCCCTCTGTTTGAAGACAGAGAAAGCAAAATATCTACTTTGTGGCTGCCTACAGGAAAGCTGGGGAGGGACTCTTATAGGGGAGTGCAGGGATAGGACAAGGGGTAATGGTTTTAAGCTGAAAGAGGAGAGATACAGATTAGATATTAGGAAACAATGACTTACTCTGAGGGTGGTGAGGCCCTGGCACAGGGTGCCCAGGGAAGCTGTGGGTGCCCCATCCCTGGAAGTGTTCAGGTCCAGGTTGGATGAGCCCTTGACAGCCTGGGCTGGTGGGAGGTGTCCCTGCCCCTGGCAGGGGAGGTTGGAACTGGATGGGCTTTAAGGTCCCTTCCAACCCAAACGATTATGTGATTCTATCATTGCTTTATGCTTTTGTTAAGCCAAGTTTTCCTTTCCCTTAATCTGTCAGGGTTTCTAAGCCAGGAAACTTGCTTTATTTTTTGGTTTTGTTACTGTATGATTTGTGGGACTTCCTGGTGCCCTCACTGAATGAGTGCTTTGGACATCCAACAATAACGGCATTGAAATTGCCTAGTCTTTGGGAAATCTCTAATAGCAGATTAGATCTCAGTGAAAGTGCTGGTGAAATACATCATTTTGCTTTTGTTTTCTTTGCATAAATAATACATGATTGCATCATCTCAGCTATTATATTTCACATTTACAGTTGTTGCAATCTTAATGTTGTAGCATTAAGGATTTGGTGCCGCCTTAAGCCTTAGTCCCTGTCTTTTGTCTTCAGTCTGTACGTACCTTTTATACCTAAATAAAGTCTGGGAAGGGAAGATCTAGGTCTGTGTGGAGTATGGCAGTTGTGTTGCTTCTTTGGTGGTGAGATAATTCTTCATCCATTTATGGCATTGATTGTTTTATTGAATGATTCCATAAATTTAATGAATATGTGTGGCTTTAGGAGAACAGCAATAGGTTTTTTATTCAAGGAAACATGTAACCATGTAAATAGAAAACAGCGTATTTGAAGCCCAGGGCTAGAAACTGTATTTGAAATACAGGTGTTAAAGATATAAAAAACCAGCAGGGTATTTAAAATGTAAAATTGAAAGCTGTAGATTTAACAGGTGTGTGCTAGTTTAGACTTTTTAAAAGTGTGATTAAAGAGCAGTGGTGACAGTAAGCAAAGCAGTCTTGAGTTTATCCCTGGCTCTGTGGAGCACTGCTCATCTTAACTTAACCCTCCCTTGTGTGCTGTTTTGTTGGGTTTTATTTTCTGCTGTGCTTTTCCTGTGAAAAATACTGACTAGGATGTACAAACCCCAGCTACTGAGAAGCTAAGCTTTGTAATTTCTCCTGAATATTTATATTTTTCTAATATTTGCTCATAAAACCCAACTTTTCTGCATCAGCTGCAGCAGCTCTCCTGAAAACATGATTTAGGTAGCCTCAACTTTTCTTTCATAGTAATAAACGTGTTTCTGTGCACAGAGTAAAAGGGTTTTGGATGTCTGGAAAAAAAAAAATTATCAGGTTGTCCATGCATAATTATTAATTTATTTTAGTTAGTTGTAGTGTTTGGCTCAATATTGATATCTGAACAAAGAGTCTGGGAGAAAATGGAATTGGTTCTAGTGCCATTCAGTTGGCATTAAATGTGCAGGAAGGGCTTAAAAAGTAGTACTAATAAAATGCAGTTTTGTGAGAGTGCTTTTCTGTGGGAGTTTGTGGGGGCTGACCTTTGGAGCAGCCAGGGCAGAGGTGCAGTCCTGCAGTGCCACATCAGCATTCACTGCCCCCCAAAGGCAGTGCCACATTTCCCATCCTTAACTCAGCCTTAACTCATCCTTGATTTGTGGCTGGCAGAGGTGGACTCCTCATTTCTTTTTGAGCTGTTCAGCATCTCGTATTTAAAAATGACTCAGATGAGGGGTCTGTATGGAATGATTTATTGATACAATTCTGCCAATATAATGTTAGAGCTGACTGGAGTTTTATTTCAGACACTTCTGATGGAGGATGATTTTTTTCCCCCTAAGCAGGCCTTTTTGGGGAAATACCATTTTGATGAAATGTTCATAAATCAAGGATAAGGATGAAAGGAAATAGCCATCTTGGGAAGGTCCTCCTCTGGACTATGGAGAGGAGAGGTTTATTTCTCAGTTCTTCTTCCTCTTTATCTCCCATGCTAGAGCTACTCTTGTAAGTAATTCAATGTACTGGAGGGCAGAGAGAGCAGGATTGATTTCCTTCCAGGAACGCTTAAGCTCCTGCTCTGCCTGTGTGTCTTCAGCTTCCCAGGGAGTGCCAAGCTGTGACCTTCTTGGGCAATCCCCACTGCTGGTCTTGCAAGGGGGCTGTTGCTTAGTGAAACTGCTCCAAGAGACGTCTTAGTGAAATATGGAAACCAATGCGAGAATGGTGACATTATAAATTACAGCAAACTCCTGAAAAAAGCCCAAAATTCCAGTCCTGCAGCAAGTGTCAGTAATTACATTGCTATTGCTAGCTCAGGATGAGTCAGTGTGAAAATGTCAGAGTGGCTCTGTGGGCTTGGCTTGGAGCCACTTCCAGAGTAACAGGAAACTCACCCTAAGAGGCACCCAAGGAGAATATTCACTGTGCAACCCTTGGTAGAAGCATCCCAGAAATATTCTGTTATTCTGAGATCCTGTCCTGTATCTTCTGACCTTTTTTTCTTCCAGAGGAAGGTACCTTGCTCTAAATGTGACTCAAGCTTTGGCACTGCTCAGGTTGTGCTTGGGGGGGGACAGTTTTCTGTAAGGTTGCTAAAAAGCTCCATGTAATCGTTGCTTAGCTGAGGAAAAGGCCGGAGTACGTGGGATTCATGGATTGAGAACTACAAAAGCACCCAGTGACACATACATTGCTCTCCCTTTTGAAGCCTCTCTCCTTTAGGTTTTTACCTTTCCTAGGAATTGATATAGAGGCCTCTTGGGTGATCCTGGTGAAGCCCCAAAACATGTACTGGTTTCTACAGATGGGAGCTGACTTAGAGCCTGCAGAGGAAAAGCTTTCTTTAAAAGTCGCGTATTGCTCTGAATGCACATTGTCACTTCTGCTTGTATTTCTTAGTGTAGTTAAATAGTACCCCTGTCCCAGAACCCTGACAGGTCCATTTCTTCTTCATGGTGAAACCAGAGATAGAGTGCTCTGAAGCTGAACGTTCCCCGATGACTCTGCTTGGGCTTGTGGGTGTTCATGGAGAACCACTACGGCACTGAATTTGCACCACGTGCTTACCCTGTTTCATGGGAACCACAGTTCCTTTGGTGTTGAAGTGCTTTGTGAATATCTGTGAGTTTGTAGATCAGAAAAAGGAGCAGAGGGTTTTAGGTTACACATCAACAGCCCAAGGCTCGTTGTTGAAATTCAGGCTAGTAATACTACTGGCTCATTCTTTGCCACTTGTTCAGTGTCTTCTGCAGCCAAGTTTGCTGCTTGCTGAAACTGAGCCCACATTTAGCCACACTTCAGTGTAATATAAATGCCAGTAAGTGAAGTTGCTTTTTTGTTATGTCCTTCTTTCACTTTATTAAGGATTGATCTGTTTGGTTTATGAGCACCATAAAGCAAATGATTTTATTTATGGGTGGAAGTTTCTCAGCATAGTACAACAGTGTTCTCAAGGAGCTCTGCTTGTTACAGCAGGCAAAGGTTGAAGTTACCCTATATTCCAGTATCATAATGACATTGGGAGGGTTACTGTAGGGTATGGACATTTTAGTCCTCTCTTGGCCTTCTGTCAGTGTAAGCAGTACAGAACAGTTGGTTTATAAACTGTTTGTGTGTTCTGAAGTGTTTCTAATTTCTCCCATTAAAGTTTGGTTGAAGACAATACGTAGCTTGCAGGCAGATTTCAGCCTTGCTGAGATGTAGCTCTTTGTGTAATGAGCCTTTTTTTAGTTCAGCTTTTAATGGGAAAGCAGACTAGAAACGCGGAGACCTTTTCTGGTTTGATACATCCTGTGCTCTGAAACACATCCTGTTCCATTGCTGGGAGTAAGGGATGTGTGGGTAGGACATGAGTCCAACTGGAAGGTAGTTTTAGCAGATGCAGTTAGAAGTGCACATAAAGTAGTCTTACCTAGGTAAGATACAGATGTTTTTAATGTAATGTGGAACGGAAGTAATCTTGTCAATGTGCAAAATCTTAGTTTTCTCTCCTTGAGAGGCCTGATAGTCTTATTTTGCAAAACCTGGCAGTCAGTCTAGTGCTGTGTTCTGTGACTAAGACTTGGTCTATTTTTGCTCACAGGTCTTAACTTACTATTAGCTATTTGAAATTATTTGCAAACACTCATGAATTAATCAAATTAGAGGTTTTCTGTCTTTATATTGAGAGACACATTTTTATTCTTTCGTATAGAGTTGTAGGCAGTCTACTGAAAGGTTATTTCATGTTTATTTAGTTTTCATCTTTAGAGCTCAGTTTGACCCTAAGTACAACTTTATAGTAACAAGAGAACGATTTCAGTGTACCATGCTTTTTTCAAATGCATTTTAAGATCTCAGTTGTGAAGCAGTGATAAAAGGTGGCTCAAGGTTATTGCAACCAGTCTGGGTAATTTGAGGGTAAAACCATTTCTGGATTATCTTGGTATGAGCTTAATGTGTAACTAGCCATAAATTTGTTATGTATAATTCAGAGGGCAGATGAAGTTGTAGCAGGTGAAATCATGGTGCTAGACCATCAGAAGTTTGATTGTTACTGTCTGTTAATTTAAACAGAGAAGCTGAAACGTCTACACTTGCAGTCAGTTGTTGTTGGTGAAGCACGTTGTGCTCAGGAGCGTGCAGGGTTGTTTCTGGGCTTTGCAGGAGCAGTCGAGTGTTTGCAAGCTGCAGATAGCAGGGCCACAAACAAGATCTGTGGGAGGTGGCTAATGATAATCCTGTATTTAATTATTGCCCCCCAGCACAGATGCTGTGCTGGAGCTGAACTCACCATTGCATCGGACAGGGGCTCTGTTAACGTTTCTGTTCCTTCTGTTAATGATCCTGTGGCCTGTGCCTGATCTCTTTCCTGCTTCACTGCCTGATTCTGCTGGTCAAAGGGCTTAGTATTGAGATAGTGCTGTTATGGAAAACTGGAAGGCTGGTGCTGGACCCTGCGGGGTTTTAACCCTGTGCAGGAATTGATGATCTCTGGAATGGTTCTGCTTCCTCATTTAGGAGCTGTCGAATGATCCAAGTTAATACCTGTGGGGCTGAAGAATCACGGGGCTGAATTTAGTCTGAGACACTTTACCTGTCAAATCCATGGCCACTGATTCCTTTCTATTACTCCATAAAGCCTATAGGTAGGCTGCCTTCCCTGCAAACTGCTTCAGTTACCTTTTTTCACCTGAGGCAGCTTATCCTACCTTTCTTTATCATAAGGCATCATGGAATGGTTGCCCAGGAAGGGGGCTGAGTCCAGGCAGGTGGATGAGTTTGTTAGGGACATGGTTTAGTGAGGGGACAGGTGCGGTTGGAGTGGATGATCTCAGAGGTCTTTTCCAACCAGATGACTCTGATTCTATGCTTTGATTTTGGTGATTCTCGTCAGATTTGATTGGAGGTTTTTTACCTTCAGATTTTGTAGGAGATATTTTTGGATGACGCTTGAGGTGGTGGTTGTAGGATATGGAAGACCGAATCCTTGCTTTATTGATCATCTCAGTGGGAGAAGTTTAAGTTACAGTTTCAGAGTTTGTGTCTCTGTGTAAGAGAACAAAATTTGTGCCTGTGTCCTATATTAGCACATGCATTTAAAGTAGAGTTGTTTGTAATTAGCAAATAAGTCTGAGGTGTGATCTTTATTGTAGAGATTAATTTATATAGAGAGTTTAGTTTTATCTTTTTTTAAAAAACAGCAATGTCAAACACAGGAGTATAATTTTCACAACAGGGTTAGAAAAAATGAGTGAGGTTTTCTTAGCAAATGTCGCTGTCAATGTATGGCTCAGATGGCAGAAGGTTTTATTATCTGTGCTTGCAAGTAGCCAATGAATAAAACGCACTCCATCTTCTTGCTGTGACAGAACCGTCCCTGCCTGCTAGATCGTTCCATTCTGCACGGGGGGGAACCTAATTACAGTGAGAAAATTGAATTTGGAAAAGACTGAGAATGCCATCTTGTTTTTCCCCTGACTAAATGCAGGATTGGTTGTGATTGCGTGTCGTGGTTATACCTTATGTGAGTGAAAGAATTGCCCTTTATTTCTCTGAGTTTACCACTTGGTTTAAGAACACTCAAGTGGCATAAGATGATCCAGGTCGTCTGCAACATAGAGTTTTAGTTAGATGGTCAGATATATACACTGATTAGTAGCAATAAAATGATAAGTAAAGGAGCAATGGATTTCCCCTCTTTCTTTTTTAATTTTTATTTTTATTTTTTTTCCTTTGTAGCTGTTAGAATGTGATTCTGAGAGGCATCTTGTCTCCAGGTTTTTGCTGGATAGGGAATTTGGCTGTGTTGAAAGGAGGAAGGGAAAAGTGACAAATGGGAAAGCGCAGACTCCACTTAAGTGCCAGAACTCATTGAAGGATCTGAAGGGTTTTTTTCCTTAGTAACATTATTTAAAGACAGATCAGCATTATGGATTTCCATTAATAAGGGCATCACTAGAACCCAGACAGCAGTGCTGCTAGGCTGCTGCAGTCGGCTGGCAGCATGATTAGCTCTGAAAGGAAAAATGTCATTGTTGTGGCAGCAGGGGCTGGCAGGATGCCTCTTGGGGAGGAAGGAGCCAGGCCAGAAAGCTGGTTAGCAGATGATGATTTCAGTAGGACAAGGTGAAGCAGAAATAGCTAGAAATGGGAGAAACTGCATTTAGCAAGCAGGTCAAAGTGGTAGTTTTGTTCTTGTGTGAGCACAGAGCTAACATGGAGTGGAGAGGGCAGCAGTGGTTCCCTGCTTAGGGAAAGGGGTCGGACTAGATGATCTCCAGAGGTCCTTCCCATCCTCAGCAACTCAGGGTTTGTGTGGACAAGTCTGCAGGTGGGTTTGAGAGTGCGTGTGCAAGCTGCTTGCAGCCTTGCTCCTTTCCTGCACTTGCATTCCTGTAACTGCTCTGCCTGTTGTGAGTATTTGCTTTTCTGACTTTGCTGAGCTTTCCTTCTCCAGCTTCCAGGCTCAGTCCAGCAAGGTTGTCTTTGCTGGAGGGAGCAGTGAGGAGAAAACCACTGGCTGTAGGAACATCATCGGTGCTCTGATCTACCACAGCATTTCATTCAAGTGTTGTCCTTCCTTTTCCCTGGAATTTGTGTAGATACGTAGGCAAGGAGCATGGTGGCACCTGACACTAAGAAAGCTTCTCGTCTCAATTCTCATTTCAGCTACATTAATATAAATCTAGACTTTACAGGGTGCTTTTAGCTGATGCCTGTTTGGTAATACCATGTAGCTGGTCCTAGTTGAAGGACCGATGCAGATGTGAGAAGTCAGTGTGTTAAGATAATTGAGGGTTAATGTTTGAACATTAGAATTCACCCTTTGATGCAGAGAGAGTTAGCTAGTGTGGAGGTGCAGCACTGGAGACTTTCTCTCTACCTGCCCAGGCTTTAACTAGAGCTGAAGGGTAGAGGACCTGAGGCTGTAGCCCCGTCGCACAAGTTTGTCATTAAACAGTTTGTACTCAACAAATAACCTTGCAGAAAGGAAATCTGCAGTATTGAAAAGGTTTGTATTCTTTCTTTCCCATGTTTCCTAGATACAATGACAGAAATAGTTGTAAGTGCATGTAAATAACTTTGCTCCCAGTGCATGTGTCATTCACATCCAAACCAGAGACTTCAGGGCAAAATGGTTTGCTTATGAGAAAATGGCCAAGGAAGGGTCCTCTTCAGAAGCTTGCTGCCTGGCTTGCTTTTTATGCTTCCCTCCTGTGGGATCAGCCCTGCAGACTATGTTTTTAGTTTCATATGCTGAATCTCATTCTGCAAATTCTCATGTGAACGTGCCTTACTGCTCTGTGTGTTTTTACCAGTGCTGCTGTAGTTTCCCAAGTAAGCTGTAGTTGGGGAAAGACGAACATTTTCTAATGTCATGAAATTTTTACTACAGAATGTTGGATAAAACTGGACAGGATTGTTGAACCTGTGCTCTTAGTAAAGTGTACATTAAGAAAAATGTCATAGTTAATTTAAATTACCTGTTCTCACTGCTGCAGCCTGGCCTCTCCCATACTTTAATGACTGTCTAATATTGAAAGCTCAAAAGATCCTCACTGTTACTTTCTGGAGTTTGTTTAGAATGCTTAACATCTCTCAGGAGCTTCTGAAATGTGGTATTTTTATTTCCTGTTTTCCTTTGGTTTTAATTCTTAAATGATCCCTCTTTTCAGATTTCAAATTATAATCTATTTCCTGATGCATTGCTGACGCCCCGTGAGCCATGTCAGAAGTACTTCCAGGTCAGATGCCCTTTAAAAGATTCTACTTTACAAATATGTGAAACTTTCTTCTTCTTTGCCTTCCTTTTCTCCCCAGTCCCATATTTCACCTTCATTTTGCACTTAAACATGAAAAAAAAAAAAGCAAGCACTTTCTTTTCTTTTTAACAGTGCCTTTTTGAATAAATTCTACTTGGCTTTTTAAAAACTGTTCCTATAGATAATACAATGCAAACCAGTCTTAGAGGTAAAGAAAGATCGGTCGTGCACTGTTTTCTGTTTGCAATGGCATTTTCTTGCTCCTTGTAGCTCTAAGGTTTATAGCGAGATTGAAAAATATCAATAAAAGCCATTTGAGTAATAGTGTTATTTGCATTGTTATGATGCTTAGAAAATTGGGACTACTTAGTGTTAAATGTGTTATAGTGGTGAAATAATGTTAATCTCTATCAGTAGGCAGGTTTCTAAATGTTGGACTGAGCAGTTGAGACAGATTTGTTTGAAAAAGTAAGCAAGCTAAAATCATTAATGAACTTCTGTGACAGATCTTTGTCTACTTAAGTGCTGTCTTTAAGCACCAACATTTTAATAATATGTTATTACTCCCTAGAGTGATAATATCCTAATTATTCTCATTTTTTTCACCAGTCCAGTATTTTTTATTATAATGCCCTATTTTTACTCGGTTATAACTTACCACTGTTCACTCACTTTGGTTGAGACTTATGTACCAGCTCCGTGATTCCTTGTCTGCTTGTTCATTTGTGTTTGCTTTTCAGCAGAAGGCAGAGGAGTTGAAAAACAGGGTGCCCCGTGCAGGTGGTGGTGTCCTTGCCTGTGCCCGGCGGTGCGGGGAGGTGCCCTGTCGGGGGGACCCCTGGCACGGGGCGAGGAAGCGGCACCGTGTGCGTTCGGTGCCCCTGCAGCGGGGGAGGCTGCCTTGCTGGGAGAGCCAAGTGAAAGAGATGGGAAGTGGGTGGTTGGAATTTCAGCCTTGAAATTACAGACACAGGAAGAAGTTGCATTTCCTTGAAGTTTTTAATTAGAAAGTTGGGGTATCCTTCCTCTGGGAAAAGTGACGTGTTCTGGGCATCAGTGTCCTGCATAGAGGAGGAGGGACAGGGGCTGTAGCTCTTCTTCCTTAACCTGGTCTACTACACAATTTAGGTTTTATTCAGTGCATTTAAGCATTTCACAGTTTCACATTTAAGCATTTCCTTGCATTTTCCAACACCTCTAGTTCGGCCTGGTCCAGTAGCAGCTTCTGCCCTTGAACCTGCCCTGTCCCATCCATATTTCTTATTCTCTTTTTGTCTCTTGTTGCTTCCCTTTCCCCCCTTTAGGTCTGTTTCTGAGGGTGGAGGGGTGGCAGCTGCACAGCTGGGTGTGTGGGGTGACGGCCAATGAGCAGGTGAGAGGACAGCCTGCTCCTCTCTGGGTGCCTCCTGGGGCCGTGTCCATGTTCATTGATAATTTGATCAGGATGATTCAATCAACATTCACTCAGTCATTTGACAGCAGGGCTGGGGGTGAGGATGGTGCCTAGCAAACTGACATTTTTCTGCTTTTGATCAGACACAAACCCAGTTTAGCTCCCAACTTACATGCTTGGATCTCAGACTTCTGGAGGCTTTGGCTCCGTTGTGGAGCAATGGGTCAATGTTCATCAGAAATTCATGGGGGAGCTTTATCAAGCATATTAGTAAAACAATGCATTTTGTTTCAGTGTGCTTATTCTTACAATACTTTTGATAACTGAAATGCTAACAACAGGAGACTGGCTAAAGATAATCTCTCAGGCAGACACTTAAGCTTTATCTAGGAAGATTATTTTTAAGAAAATTTTTCAGTGTTAAAACCAGTGGAAAACATTGCGTGAAGCGACTCTTGGATCACAGGACAAGAATAAATTTCAGTCTTGTTCCAGATTGTGGGACTTATATTTATTGATGGAAAAAAAATTGCTTGTTTTAATTTGCTGAAGCATAAAGTAAAGTATAATCTAGTGAAATGCTGTGCGATTCCGTAAGTTCTAAAGGTGAGGCAGTGAGTCAGAATTACCCTGCCCTATTTTATTTTTTATTGTCAGACTTCTAACTGATTGTGAAAAATATAAAGCAGCCAGTCCATAAACACAGGCCATTTCATGTTTTTAGATTGAAATGTGCTTTGGTAACATTATGTAGGATCAGATGTGGCCTTGCTCACTTTAGATTTGGTTGATTTTAGGCAAGATGCAGAAAGCAGCATTTATTGATACATTTATGTGAGAGGCACATTTACAAAGTTCCTTTAAATTGTGTGTTGGTTGTGTCTTAATAGTCTTTTGTAGCTGAAGCCGAAATTGGCTGTAGGTTGTTTGTTACCTGAGCTGGTGGCTTTTGCACACAGTGTGTGTGAGGTGATCTAGACCAGGTCTAGGTCTGGACTGACTGGTGCTTGAGGAAATGACACACACACAGATTTGTAAAATTAGTTTAAATTCTGTTGTGAACAAGTTTTAGAAGTTGTTCTGGGTAGGGGATTGGGAGAACAAAGGGTATACTTGGTCTGCTTGGTTTTGAGTGAACTGAAGTGCTGGTTGGAGGTGTGCAGCTTTGACAGCACGTCAAGGAGGAGGGAACATCGTGAAGTGCTCCTTTTTACTCTATGTTTTTGTATATGTTATTTTAAAACCCATATATTTAATCTCTTGTAAATCTGTGCAGCAGTCGGTTCTGTCTTATATCAAATATACAAGGATGCAGCACAACTCAGCTGGAATGATCTGACATCAGTTAGCTCAAATTATAGCTTTTCATTCCTGGATAAACCCCAGACACGTTTTTTATGTGCAATATAACTAATCAGTGATATCTGAGAATTAGAAACAACAGAAAGGGTGTTTCTTGCTGTGGCAGATGGGAGTGATTTATTAATTGTCCTCTAAATTGGTTGCCAGGTGTCAAACAACAGTGACTACTGCAGTATGTAAATTGAGGTGTTTGTGGTGTTGTTCATGGGAGCCATAAGTAGACAGTACAAGAACAAATTATAGTTTTCAATAAATGTATTTTTTAATAATTTTTCATAGCCTACAAACCTGTTCCCTCAAGAAACCTATGTTTTCAGAATGTGAGCTGTGCCCCTGCCTAACAAAAATCAGAAACTTGCCTACAAGTAGACAACAGAGTGGATTTATTTAATGTGGGAATATGTGTATGCTGCCCAGTTTGAACTTTGTGGGCTTTGTGAACTTTGTGGAATTAGTTTGCTGCTGTCATATCTGGAGCAGCCCTTTTTTCAAACTTGATTGTGTTAGAGCAGTGTATTTTGTCAAGATTCCCCCTGCTCCTGAAATCAGATATGCTATTGTGAAATAGTCTACTTCTTGTATTCCTTCCCTTCAGACCCTCTGCTTCCCCCCTCAAAAACCCAAAAAAAAAGAAAACAAAAAAGAGTGGGAGTGGGAGAGGGAAGAGAAAGAACAGACAAAGGGGAGAGAAAGACAAAGAGCAGAGAAAATGCAGATGTTAAGATGCAATGGCTGACTGGCCAGTCAGGCTTAAAGTTATCAGTTGTGTCCTGGATGAAAAAGAAGCAGCATCTGCCCGCTTGGAAGTTGCTCAAGTTTCTGCTTCCTGGTGATGAGCGCTTGAGGAGTTCTTTGCCTCCTCGTTAGAGGTGGAGGTTCAATACTGAAATGAAGGGATGGTGAGGATGACTTTGGGACTTGCAGGCATTTGCAAAGGGCACCACTCCTGTCCTGAAGCCTGCCTGCTACAAAATCAGACATGAAAAATCTGCCCTAAAACTGCCGTGTGTACACAGAGTCAAACTTTCTACTTTTGATTTTTTTCATATTTTTTCTGCCTCTGTTTTTCCTTATTTAATAAGCAAAGCTTTTGCCTGTTCTCCCGCCCCCTTAGATCGTGGTAATTTTTGCTACAGTAAAACCACTATTTAAGTGCCACATCCCTTAACCAGAAGCCCTGTCAGAATAGTGTATGTGGGGAATGTGCTTCATGGCCCTTTCTCTTCCTTTCGCAGTTGACTCGGGTGTGGACGCGCTGTCGGTGTTTATGGCAAGCAGCAGCACGACGGATGTTGTGAACCGCAACAGCCCCGCCACGCCGCCGACCACCCTGAACCTGCGCTCCTCCCACAACGAGCTCCTGAATGCAGAAATCAGGCACACGGAGAGCAAGAACAGCACTCCTCCCAAATGCAGGAAAAAGTACGCGCTGACTAACATCCAGACAGCCATGGGCCTCTCCGACCCGGCCGCGCAGCCCCTGCTGGGCAACAGCTCTGCCAACATAAAGCTGGTGAAGAATGGAGAAAACCAGCTCAGGAAGGCTGCGGAACAGGGACAGCAGGATCCCAACAAAAACCTCACTACCACTGCGGGCGGAAACGTGACTTCTGAGAAGTTTGAAGGCAAAGACCCGATCCCGCAGGATTCCTCCAGCTGTGAAATATTACCCTTGCAGCCAAGGAGGACCAAGAGCTTCCTGAATTATTATACAGATCTAGAGACATCTGCTAGAGAGCTGGAGCAGAGTTTTGTTGCGATGGAAGATAAATCTGCACAAAGCAACAGCCAGGCTTCTACCGTTATTGTCAACGGGGAAGTCCTGCCCCGGAAACAAAACAAGACAAGCCCAGAGGATGGCCAAGTTGCCACAGTGTCGTCAAGCCCTGAGACTAAGAAAGACCACCCAAAAACTGGGGCCAAAACAGATTGTGCCCTCCATAGGATTCAAAACTTGGCCCCAAGCGATGAGGACTCCAGCTGGACTACTCTGTCCCAGGACAGTGCCTCGCCGAGCTCGCCCGACGAAACAGGTACACAAACCAAACCTGCTCGTGGCCACTATTGCAGAAACGTGCTGCTTAGCTCCTCTCAGCTGGTGCCTGAGAGCAGAGAGGAGATTTAGTGGTCCTTTTGGTGGGGAAGCAAATTGCATCAAAACAGGAGCACTGGGCTTGCATGCAGCTCCTTGTCCACTTGGGAACACATGTCAGCCTCCTGCTCTGTCCCAGCAGCTTTGCTGCCGCCTTAGCAAAGGTAACAGCAAATGTTGTAGACAGGAACCTAAAAATATGCTAACTGCACCTTTGGCTAGTTCATAAACAGTTGCTTTTCACTAATCAGTGGGTACACGTTGTCTGGAGATGCTGAACTACTGATAGGTGCCTGCACACAACAAAAGCTTCTCTGAGCAATGATTTTTAGGTTCAGCAAAGATTCTTACTTTTCTAATTCAGATATTTGTGAATGTCCTCCCTCTGCCCTTGGTCATTTGGTGATATTGTTTTATTTGTAAAGAAGTCCTCCCAAACCTTGGGTTATTTAATTTCTGTGTTTTGTTTTCTTTGTGCAGCACTGCTGTGCAGTAACTCAGGAGTTGAAACTGTGGCTTTTCATATTATAATTTCTCCAGAAGGCATTACCAATGATGTCACACATTCATACCAAGTATCCAGAGCTACTTAATTATTAATTATTTAAACTGTAATTATGCACTGACTCTGTTGTGATTTACAACATCTGTATTTTTTAAACTCTAGAGATCTCTCATACTCTGGTTAATGGACTTTTTCACTTTTTTTATATCCAAGCTATATATAAAGATACAACTTTGTCAAAAAGGGAAGAAGCAGTGTGATTCTTGACGGTGACATGGAGTTAAAGAAGTTCATCATATATTGTTTGTATTTTAAGTGATTTCATTGTTACAGCAGAAAGATTATATACTATTTGGAGGCCACCACAGCCCAAATCCACAGCTGCATTGCACATCAATTGTGCATGATTATGACAATAGTGATTTTTGTGTATGCTTTTTTTTTAAATCAGAACTAGAAATCCTCCCTATATGACATACAGTGGATCTCCTGATCTTCTTTTTGTTGTATTACAAACCTTTGCAGGTTAAGAGAGAAATTTTTTTGAAAGTCTTCACTTCATGTGATAAATGAAAAAGTTTTCAGTTTACTAAAATTGATGTTTGAGTTAGTATTACTTAGTATTATTTCTCAGGATACTTGGCATGAATATGTGTCACATTGAGGATAATGTTTTCTGGAGAAACTATCAAAAGAAGCTATTTAGATGACTGAAGGCTGAGCTTGTTGGCTTCTTCTGTCTTTATACTTGCCCCAGTCTTGGCCATGAGAAACGTGCGAGTTGAAATTGATGAGTTGTGCCAAGTAGTCTAAATAAGGGTGGCCTGAGATTGCTGAGAGGTGGCATAACTTTAGTTTCTTTTTAATAATGTGTTTAAAATTTTCTTCCCACATGTGTATCACCAGTGTAGGGTGTAGGAACTCTCTTAGCACTCAGGAATGGGGATTTTCTGAGATCTTTTAAGGTGTTGTTAAATTTACTTTAGTAACCAAGTGTTAGATGAGCTGTGGTTTGTGGAAATAAAGAACTTTCCCTTGCTGAGTATGGGAAGGCTTCCTTGTTCTAAGGAAAACCCCTTAAAATACCAATTAATAAACCTCTTAGAGCTCACCACTCTTCTAAAGTAGAATAAAGGGCTTTTCTAAATTCTACACTGCCTTCACCACACCAGCAACCAACCAATGTGTTATAACCAGGCAATTATAGGAAAGTAGATGTCCAGATATCTGAGTTCAGTCTATAAGAAAAGAGTTAAAAATAAACAAAGCCCTAGAAAACATCAGAATTTACTTTAAAGATCAAACTGGTAGAGGTGTTTCCTTCTCGTCGCTATGGATGCTGGCAGAGAGCACTGAGTAGGACGTAGGACTTGTCATACTGGACTGGATTGCTGGTTTTAAGACAGCTGTGTGTACAAGTATTCATGGGCTCTAAAAACATTCAACAGTTGCAACTTGCAACTTCAAAACTTCCGTCTCATTGGGTTATTGGCTATCTTGAATTTACCTCCATACTGATAAAATGGTTTTATTAAATATTTCCAGTTTCTCTCCATTCACTTCAGCTTTCCGAGAATTTGATGAGCTCTTTTAGCTTTCTGACCTTCTTTATGAAATTCATGGCTTCAGAAAAGGAGGAGTCTGGGGTGATTTGAGAAGCAGAAAGGACTGGTAGGCAGCAAAGCAGTGGGATGTCATCAAGATGCTTGGCACGTGCCAAGCCCTGGTGGATTTCAGGCAGATGTTCCCAGAGGCAGGCTGGGGCTTGCCACCAGAACCAGCTGACCCCCAGCATCCAGGCACTGCATGGTCTCCAGGATCAACTGCACCTTTCCAGGTGGATCTGCTGTCATTTGGAGAGAATCTTGGGGGTAACCATCTCTAGATGTCTTCAAACATGAAAATGCACTATGACTGGTGTTAAACCATGGGGAGTGCCTCTCCTCCTCTCTCAAGAGAATTGCCTTTGCGTAGTTGTTAGAGGAAATGAAACTTGTGTTATTACACCATCTGCCTGTTCTTTGACTCTTATGAATTCACTATTTTCACCTACATTTTATGAATCTGTGTGGTGCAAACAGCAGTTGAGTGCACACCCCAGAGCCCAAAGACAGGGAAGGATGAGGGTGATGCTGGTGCTGTTTTCTGTTTATGGTCTGTGGGAAGAAAGTGCTTAAACTTCCTATCACCTGAAAAACTCCTTAGCAAAGTGCAACACTCTAAGTAATAATCTCTAATTAATTATGAATGAGAATTCTGAGGGGAAAAAAAGGAATTCTGTTTGCCTCAAACCCAAGAAAAATACAGGAATTTGCTTTTGCTTTCTGTTTTATCTTAGTTTGAACACCACCACCAGCACTACCACCTCCTTTGAGAGCTGGGATAGCCCCCTAATTAGGAAGGTTCACGAGGTGTGCTAGGTGCTAGAGAGCTGTAGGTTATCTTGCTCTGGGACAGTCACTCTCTTTGCTATCTTCAGAGCTTTGGGAGATGGCACAGGGGCAGCAGCTTCTCCACAGCTTCTCAGACTTTGGCTCACACAATGCCTTGTTTCTCCCTGGTTAAAAATGCCATTCAAAGGGATATCAAAAGTACAAGCATCCTCTTTTTCAGGGCATGCTGCTGCTGTACGTGCTTGTCATATACCAATCCCTGGCTGCTGCTGGTCTCTGAGCAAATCCAGGAGAGCAGTTTAATAGCTGGTAGCAAATAAACGAGTTCAACCCAGTACTGAAATGACAGTGAATGAGACTGACCCTTGGGGATCAGAAGTGTCACTCTTCTAAGTAGAGCCTGGTATTCTGAAATAACAGTCTGTCTAGATAGAACAGCCCTCTAATACAATAACAATTACAGCAAATCATGAGCTAGTCAGAAAGATTTATACCAACGGTCAAGTTCTGCCTCTGATTTTGACCAGTATCTTTGACAAAATTAAAATGGATGTGCTCTTAAAAGCTCCATTTTTCCTTTGCAGTACCTATCTGATACAGACAAGAAGTGCGTTATTTACTACTGGAACGGTTCCTGTGTTCCTGAGCGTGGTGAAAGATTTGTGGTAGTAGAAATACATTCAGTTAATACTTTGGATGAACACAAGTCCTACAATACTAGACAAAGAATATATTGTCATCTATACAATTGTATGGTTCTAGGTAAATATGCAATTTTCAGATTTTGGGGAAAAAGAGGCTCTAGTTCACGCATATTAGGACGTGGTTTTTATAAAGGATTTCTGCCTCGTAGCACACATGAAGACTCTTCTGAGCATCTGTAGGGAAAGCTTGAGTTTCAGAAGTAGTGAATTGCTTTATCAGGCCTGGTACTTAATTTGACAAACTATTTTTGGAAGCTTTCTGAGCTTCTGTTGTTTCAGGGATGAACAGGTGTAATTCTGGATCCTTCGTGTCCTCTCTGAGGTTGAATCCATCTTGCTGAAAAAGCTCTTTTATGCCTAGGATTGTGAGTCTTCACAGGTCTCTCTGAGACCATGGAAAATGTGCAGGTTCTGTCAGACAGAAGACCAAGCAAAGAGGAAGGGAAAACAAACCATGGAAGAGAAACCAGAGAAGGTAACGGGGAATGGTCAGGATCCTGATGGCTCTTCCAGAGGAATGGTAAGGCAGGAAGCTTCACAGAAGAAAAGCCACCATCAACCAATATCAGACTAACACCCCCCTTCTTACAAAAAAGTTTCCAGTTCATAAAGCTGTGCAAGTAATGAAAAATTACAACTAAAATCGATCCAATAAACCTCTGCCTCAGCACTTCTGAGTGCTGCAAAGAAGTCAGGCCAAACTTCAGTCCACCTGATTGATGCTTTGAAATGGGTATTGCAATCTCTGGGGAAGGGAAGGAAAAATCAGCGTTAGCTTTGGGGAGGACTCTCATCCTGCAGCTCTGTGTTTGGTAAGGCAAGCTAAGAACATGGGTATATTCTGTTAGGTGGGTTCTGGGTGCTCCAGAGCTCTTTACAGCCTGGCTGGGTGGTGCTTTCTCATCCTCTGTGCTCCTGTATCTCAGCTGCAGGAGATGTGTGGAGAAATGGTATTGCTGCTCAGCAGAGTAAGTCTCCAGTCTTTACGCGTGCTCCAGAGCTTTTGAAGGCTCTCCCAGTTCCTGGGGTAGCAGCAGTTCACATGGATGTACAGCACCAGGGATGGCTGGAATGATTTTGGGGAGTTTTCTGCTCAGAAGTGATTCCTGCCTCTTTGTAGCTAAATCCCTTGCAGACTGGAAACCCAAAGCCTGGGCTGCTGTGGTTGTTCCTCTGAGCATCTGCAGCCGTACCAGCATCTGGCCCCAGGAGCACTGCTGGGCTTGTCTCACCACTGCTCCCAGCAGAGGAGAAAGCTGATGGGGGAGCAAGGAGACTTGGGTGGGGAGGAAAGTAGGAAGGGCTGGAAGATGGGAGTGTCACCTGGAGTCTTGTTGAGAGGAGAGACCCACTGGAGGGGGAAGCAGGAGGAGAGCAACTGCAGCTGTGGTGATAAATTGGAATTTGCCATTGGGGGAAAGCTGGAATAAGCAGGAGCTGGAAGTGAGCAGGGGTATTTGTAGGTAGTAGGGAAGCAGGACTAGTGCAAAGACAGCAACCATGGACTAAGATTGAGGGTAAGGCAGCAGGAGTGGGTATTGGGGAATTTGCATGTGCTTAAGGCTGCGATGGTTTTTCACAGAAGTTCTGAAAACTTGAAGTAGGCAAAAACAGGTGCTCTGGGTGAAAGTTATTTAATACTGAAGTACTGCTAAGGACTGGATTCAGGCCCTGGTGGAGGGAGATGCCAGTGCAGAGAGGGCTGCAGACCCAAATTCCTCTTGGAGTTCATTCCCTGGTGTTATTTTCACCTGTAGGTGTCTCTTAACTTCACTAAGCTAGTGACTTCTTTAGACCCCAGTCTCTGTCAGTGGTTCTTCATGTGCTTGACTCTCATATAGGTCAGCTTTAGCTTACTGAAACTTAATTCAACTTTAATTAATGACATGGAATTTACTGATTCAGGGTTGTTGGTCCCTTGATTCACAGCTGTGCCATGGTTGTGAACACACAGAATCCTGCAGCAGGTGCCACGGAGATGTGGATGAGGTGGTGCCGCAAACAGCCTTGGTTCCACCGCTGCTGCATCAAGAGAAGGTGGGCAGGTTCAGGGCAGCACCGAGCCAGGAGATGGCTGATGGGACTTGGCATGCTGCAGAGACCTTGCTCTGAACTCAGTCCTCACTTGTGAGTGTGTGGTCCCTGCCTTAAGGGACAGGAAGCCTTTTTTAAGCAATCGCACAAAAGAACATACATTTGCCATTAAGGCTCAGTTGCTTCATTTTGAGAAGCGTGGAGCCCCTGGGCACTCGGCGTTAGGCCGTGGATGTCCAGTATCAGGATGTCAGGAGCTCGAGATAATGCCACTGAGTGGGTTTGCTGTAGTGCCTGGGATGTGGATTTGGGAGGCCCGGCGGTGCGTGCCCTTGGCTTTGTGCAGCAGGGTTGGCCATGGCAGCTCCATGGCGAGAGATCCCTGCGGAGAGCGGGCGAGAGCAGCCTCAGAGCTGAAGCGTGTCTTTTTGCTCCCTTTTCATAGTGTCTCTGGGGCATTTTTCTCCATTTTTATAAGATGTTGGTTATGGGGATTGTTTTTTAACCACTCTTTGTTGCGTTGATCATTTCTATGTACAACATTTGATACACTGGACTAATTTATTACCCAATCTGATTTTCAAGCAAAAGCCTCAAAGTAGTCAGTCTCAGAACTATTCATGAAACTGTTTCTTAATAAACTATTTTTTCTAAACAGTGACATGGTTTAATATTAACTAAACTAATTTTTCCTATTACTTTGTTTCTTAACTGCATGTCTGTTGGGATTCTTCGGGGCTAAATTTAAATATGAAGCACTTCTCCAGTTATCAGTCAGAGATAGTTGCAGTGCACTGGGAGACAGGTACAGTAGCACTGTCATAATACTCTTGTAAGACTTGTAACTGTAGAGTGCGTTTCTTGTTTGCACATAACTGACAAAATACTCTAAATCTGAGGTTATGTCTTTTTTTACTTTTTAGAAGTTAATTTTTTCTCTTTTCCTGAACCTGGAAAGTTTTTAGTAAAGAACAAAGAAGCCCTTCCCTCCTCCCCTTCTGAAAATGGAAGCCAAGATGCACAACTCAGATTGGCCAAATTAATTTTTAAATTAGAATACGTTTCTGTTCAGACTTTAATTTAATTTTACTCCTACTCTGCAAGAAAGAGACAGTTACCCTGGTCATTTTGGCTGACATGATTCTTGGCTTTGCTTAAATTATTGATTATAGCAGGGGGAGGGACTTTGCGATGAGAACAGTGCTCTCGCTAATAGAAGCCTTTCACTAAATCAATTTCCACTGTTGCTGCAATGCACCTTCGGGGGGCTGGAGGTTGGCAGCCTTAGGAAGGATTTTGTCTTCAAAGAGTGGATCTTTGCCGTCCATTTTTCTAAGGCTTTTCGTTCCGTGTTTATACAGGCAGCTAAGGAGGAAAAAAACCCAACATAAATATATTACCAAGAGTTAATTTGCAGGGTGAGGGGCTGTTCTGGTCCAAAGTTGAGCTGATTGAATCTTGATGTGATTGATATCTAAAGGCTTGTGGTCTGAAAGTACTGTTTCAAAAGCTTGTCCCCTGAGCAGAGTCAGTCAGAAAATACATCAATGTCTCGCAAGCTGGAATCAATTCAGTGGAGAATGCACTGTGTGCACACACTGCTGTAATTCCTCTGTAGCCATCTCGCTCATTTGGTCCTGGCTTATTAGAAAACGCAGTCATTTATATGGTCAACATGTGGTGTTTCCTCTGTTCCATCTACCGGCAGTTGAGCGGGGGTGGCTTTGCTTTCTCCCACCCAAAGCACCATTCCTTGTTAGACTAATTAAGTAAGTGTCTGTTGGAGTTGGAGATGCTGCACAGGAGACTATGAAGCTGTTGGGACATGTGTATTGCAAACTTAAAGGATGCTGGTAGCAGATCAGTACATGTTGAACTGTACAGGACTGTCTAGTAACTGTAAGTAACCTTTTCTGTCTTATTTTGTCTGGTTGACAATGTCACAGCTTTGGAGACAATCCAATTATCATCTGTTGATAAAATTTCTGCTCAGTGGAAGATCATCTGCTATCTGACGGCTTAAGTTGCACAGTGCATGATGTGCAGTTAATACTGGAAAAGTATCTTTCTGAACGCTCATCGTTTCAGTAGTGAATTGTAAAGTGATGTTTTAGACTTGGGAGCCATGAAACTCAAAATTTTTTACATAGGTTTAAAATACCTCCTGAACTGGACTCCTGGTTTCTCCCTCACATGTCGCAAATTCCTCCTTTGGGAATTGCTTTATTTTCCTTGCAGTCAAAGGGAAGAAAAACCTCAGTCTAAGTAATTTAAGAGCAGCAGCCCTGTTCATTCTCTGAAGTTCAAGGTAAAACAACTTTTGATATAGCAAGGTTTTGGGGTTTAGAAGTGTGGGGTGATATCTGGGACGTTTTTTAAAATGCATTTTGCCAGCCCTAAATAAATCAATTTGGCTGGATTAGAAAGCAGCCTTTTGTCCGAAAGCTGCTTAACACAAAACCTTTATGCAACTTTTTGTCTTCATGCGCAATTGTAATTAAATAGCATAACTGTATTTACTGCTTACAGAAACAACCTAGTAATAAGAAATAGTGAACTGCTTTGGCTTTTGTAAAATTATTTGTAATTTAGTTAATTTCTTTTCCTGTGTTGGCAAGCCAACACAGTTTGTCACACTCAGTAACTGTAGCAGACTTTTAGGATAATGTTTGGTGTTAAACTCAAATTACCTTATTTTCTTTTGTGTTTAACTAAATCAGAATAATGAGTCTTGCATTTTTGTTGCTGGCCCCTGTTGGCAGAAGGTCTAAGCAACTTTGTAGTCACCTGACTACGTTCATTTCCCATGGTTAATTGTGCTGAAACATAACCAATGCTTTTGAAAAGAGAGATCTTAAAAGTAGGAAGAAGACATCAGAGAAACCAGACATTTCAGGGCTAAACTTCCACTGGCACAGAATAAGAAATTCCATTGATTTTTGATACAGAATTGTTTTTTCCACTAAAATTAGTCTGGTGGGTTTTGTAAAACAGTACTGCCTGTGTGTGTTTGGGGTATGTATAGGAAATAAGGTCCTTATTCGACTGCCAAAATGAAGGTGATCATTGACAAAAAGATGGGGGTTTTTTGTAATTCTCGGTTTCAGGTCATAGTTGAATTCTCACTTCCATAACTCTACTCCGGATTCCTGTACTTTAAATAAACCAAGTGTACTTCTTTATGGGATGCTTCTCTTTCCTAAGATTCTCTAATCCAACAGTTATTTCACAGGGATATTACAGTTTCTTAATGTAAACTGCTTCAGGAGCAGGGTGACGTGGAATGGCTCTGTTCTCCGTTCCTCCCAGTTGGCTTCTGTTCATATCCACTTCGATTTTAGTTTCAAGGAGCCAGTCCAGGAAAGTGATGCATGGTCCAACGTGCTTAAGACTTCCAAGAGAAACAGTGCCTTTTTTGGATGGTCAGGTCTCTCTAACTTTAAAGAGACTGTTGTTAATGTGGGACAAGCTTCAGCTGTCCCAACATGAGGTCAATTGAGCAGTGGCTCAGGAAGAGCTGTGGTTTCCAGGAACGATACAGAGGGGTGGATTGTCTCTGCCAGAGGCAGGTAGAGATGCTGTCTCTGAGTCTGACCAACATTTCAGCTTCACCACTTTCTGATTTTGCTAACCTAAGTGTAAGGACTATTTGACAGTATTTTAAAAAAAACCAAAACAATAAAAGCAAACAGACACACAAAATCTACTGATTTAAAAGTTGTGCTCCCTGCAGACCACACTTGAAATATTCTGGTAATAGTAATTACTGGTTTCATTATTTTAACCTTTTTTTCTGTATTCAAGTATACAGCAAAAACTTTGCTGTAGGTGAGGGAATATATGAAGGATTTCCACAGTAGGTCTCTTGTTTTCCTCTGCTGAACCGCCTTGTCTGCAGACAGGGCAAGTGAACAGGCTGAGAGGCTGGAAGCAAAGGGGAGGGCACTTTCAGATGTTGTTCTTTTACTATTAACACATTTATTTTACATTCTCTCTTTAATTATACGGGAATCCTTATAGATCATGCATTTATAAAGGCTACAGTACTGATAAGCAAAATAAATATTTCAATTTACACAAAAGAAACCAATTAAAATATAAATGACAAAAAAATTATATTTTTTTTCTTAAAACAAATACACCTTGTCCCCGAATTTGAGTATAAAAACAATGTCTTCAAAACTAAAAATTGGGTTTAGGTCATTGTTTCTATTTTAGGGTTAAGTTTTCATTCTAATTTTACTTTTCAGCTTTTTTGGAGGAGTAGGCATGGGAGATGGTTGGTTGTAGGGGCAGTGTGTGTGTGTTTGGATTTTGTAGGCAGGTTGGTTGGTTATTTTAATGGACAGACTGTGATTTTTCTCATTATTCCAGGAGCTGGGGACTTTTAAAGCACCAAATATCACAAGACACGATACAAAATTGTAACTAATAATGGCTGAAGTTGTAAATAATGCTGAAAACAAGCATAAGTTCGCAGGAGTAGTATTTGATTTCTCTAGTGTTTTAAAAGTAAACTTCTTGAAAAGAATAAGCCTTGCAGCTTGGAATTCTGCAATGATGAATAAATCTACCTCATTGTTAAAGCACAAGGGATCTTTTGCTGGGGTGTGCTTTGTTATTTTATGACTTACTGATGAGTAGGGTGGTGGTCAAAGTTTAGAAGAGAGAAAACTCTGCTTTCTTCTCCTTCTAACAGCGTTGCTGCAAAAAGGTCAGTATAAAGGCCACCAGATCAGATTATTTTGACTTTTTTTTTTGATATATCACTTTACAGATGCTACGTCAGGCTTGTATGTTGTCCTGGCCACAGTCTTTTATCAGGGCTAATTCTCTTTTCAGAAGGTGGCACTGAGAATTCATTATTAGTGCAGAAACAGTGAATTTCTAACTAGCGTCTCGCATCCCGTATGGTGCTGTCATCTCTCCTTTCTATTTCTTGTTTTTTCTGGAATGCAAATAATGTCAGGGAAGCAAGACTGTAAACATTTACTGACAGAAGAGCTCTTTTGAACTGTAATAATTGTCATACGTAAAAGCCTGTAGTTTAAGCAGTGTTAATTACCTCTCAAGAGCAGTCAGCTCTGCAGCAATCACTCGATAAAACTGCTTTTATGGCTGCTGTTCATGGTAGTTTGAATATAGTCCCCTTTCCTTATTCATAAAGATATTTAAGCCCAAGAGATGTAGTTGCCTATAAAGAAATTTTTATCTATTAGATGGCTCTGTACAAGTTAGTGTAAAAGTAGTAACATCTTTTAGGTACATGTTAATATAAAATCGAAGGTGACAAACGTGTAAGGATAATAATATTCAGTCTCATAACTCCTGCTTTGCTGTTGTCATACGAGGTTGTTGTGTATCTCGGGGCACTCAGGAGAACAAATTCATTGTGAATTTTCCTTGTGGGAATTTGTATGTCCCTTAGAGGAAGCTTGGCTATGTTGGTTTGAGGGTTCTCAGATGTGGCTTTTTAATCTTGACGCAGTATAATTGTTGAGGTTACTTTTATCCAAGTCTTTCCGTAACGTTAATTCTGCTATTTACTATGCAAACTAAGATACTGACTGGAAGAGCTCACTTCTACAGGAATTAGAGATAACAGATCCATTTTGTACATCACCAGGTGGAACATCAGTGTGTAGGAGTGACTGTAGACCTTAGGCTTGTGTAGTTCTTTATGGGTCACACCTGACCAGTAGCAGAAAACTTATGGTAGCAGAAACTTATGGCCTTTTGTAAGGTTGGTCTCTCCCTATTATATTTTTTTTGCTTTCAGACTTGGTATGTCATTCATGTTATCTTTAATTGCTCTTGATAGACTTTTCTAACATTAATTTATGTAATCATTTTCTATGTCATTTGTATTTCTGGCATTCATAACATCCTGTTGCCATGAGCTCTGTAATTTAATTATGTGTTGTATGAAAAAGTACTTCCTTTTGTTATAAAATTGCTCTCCAATAATTTCATTAGGTGCTCATTGCTATTCTGTTATAGGAAGCAGTAAATAACAGTGAATGATCACTTTTCTTCCATCTTTGCTTTCTTCCCACCATTCACAATTCTACAGATTTCTTTGACAGACTTCCCTCCTCCCTGTAATTTGTTTTTCAGGGTCAGGATTCCTTCTATACACGGTGTATCCACCTGCAGACACAGTTTTGTCTGTCTTTGTCTTCTCTAGTTCTGCTGCATCTATTTTTATAATAGGGCACATGGAAGGGCACATGCTAATCCTGTGGTAATTCACCTCTACGTTAAAACAGGAGGCATAAGAGTTTTTGTCTTGATCTTAATTCCTAACACATCACTTTTGCCATTGCCAGTGAGTACCAAGCTGCCGTTTTCAAAGAGCTGGGTGACCTTGATCCTTCTAAAGTGGCAAAAGATATTTAACTGTCTGCCATTGTATATGAGAACTTTAAATAGCAAATCAGAAGAGTAACAGTAAAGGAACTTTAAGAAATTAATTAAAACCAGCAGATGGACAGCTGTGTGGTGAAGGAAACTGAAAAGTGAAGGCTGTGCATTAGAAAAACAGCTCTTGAAACCACGTGTATCCTAATCCTCTAGGACCTTTTTGCAATCTTGTGTTTTCAGACAGCAACAAAGGCAAATGTGAATTTAGAAATGGAAATCTTCTCATCCTATATAACTGTTGTTTTCCTGCTTCCCCAGGCCACCTGCAGCCCTTTGGCATGACCACAAGTTGTAGGGTTTTCACCAACAATTAAATACTGTTTTTCAGCTGGGGGGACGGTTCACACTGTTGCATCTTCTGTTTGACTGCTTGTGGTGACAGTCAGCTGTATCTCTTCTATAGTGCCCATAGATCTAGGTGGCAGTTTCTGTATTGTTTTTCTTTTTGTTGGTTTATTGGTTGGGTTTTTTTCCATATTATGGGCATATGCCACTTTAAGGAGAGTTTGTCCTCAGGTTTTCAAAGCAAGTAGCTATTTTGCTAATATCCTTTGAATGGAAGGTGGTGATAATTGCAAGTGAAATTCTGTTGTGTTTCAACAGAATTGTAAAATCAATCCCTCACTTCTCTCTCAAATGTTTGTCTGGCATAGGACTAGAGTTGCTGTTGTGTTAGGTTTGTTTGTGGGTACTGCTTCCTGAGTTAGGCTTACAAGGATGATTGTTGACACTGTTATTTTTCTAACTTTTCTTCTAATTCTTGTTAATGATTATGTCAGAGCGATTATTTCTATCACCTTAACAACTGTCTGGTGTTCATTTATGTGTATAAATCCATCTCTGTGAAAAATAAATAAAAAATTTTAGTGTTGTAGTGCCATGAAGTAAATATGAGGAGGAAAATGGTGATATTTCTGATGCTACATGGATGCTTTCAAAGGTGATTGGCAACTCTTGAGTTTCCTCAGAGTGGAATGTGGACAGTATGAATAAGGATTTAATAGAAAGTTTATACCAATGTAGCAGATGCTATACGTTGCATTTCACATATGGCTCTGTGCATTGTGCAGGAGAAGACTTAGTTCAGCTGAAGCAAGATTACTTTTGAAAAGGTTAAATTTTTATTTAAAAAAAAACAAGTCTCAAGGTTTGAAGGCTGGGAGGTGGATCTGAGTTCACATCTTACAAGGCCTCAGCACAGCCTTTATCTGCCTGACGTGGCCACGCTTCTACCTTAACATCTTTCCTTGCAGGCAAGCAGGAGGCCCAGGGGGCCAGTGCATTTCTTCCTCTGCTTGTGCAATATTTTGTGCTTATGTGGCTCTAATAGTAAAAGAGATGGGTTTTACCATAATGACTTCTCCTCTCCCTTCAGTACTGTAGCACCATGAAGTGAATTTGGAGGTGGGAAAACATTTAAGTCTTTGGCTTCTGTGTTGGAAAAAAAAAAGAGCCTTAAGTTTGTTCTCTAATCCACATTTGACTACAGCTTTAAACTGGCAAAGTGATCCATTATATAGATTATTAAAGGTAACATTCTGGCTTTTATAGGATGGGGTCGGAGTTTTGCCACGTTAGGAAGAGCAGCTCTTCATGTGGGGACAGGCGGGGGACTCGGGCACGCGGACACACCGGAGGGCAGCGTTGGTAACTCTCTGTGCCCCTTGATCTTGTGATTGGTGTTTGGGTGCAGGGAGCCTGCACAGGTCCCAGGGAGTATCCAGAGTCTGACATGACTCCAGGCAGGTTATTTAAAGCATCTCGGACCTCTCCTCCTACCTCTGCCTGGCTTTGTTTAAAACAGGCCTTGCACTCTCCTGCCTCACAAGGCTGGTGTGGAGATAAAGCTGTTTTCATGGCATCTGCCACGCTCTGCGTGGAGCTGTGCATCCACATGGACAGAGGGATGAGTGGAACTTGCATCTGAGGTGGAAAATGGCTATTCTTGCAGGTTTCACTTTTTCTTAAGGCATAACATTTCATTTCGGAGAGTAACTCGTTGTAATTCAATTTCATGTTCTGTTTTCATTGAATCATTAAATTCAGAAAAAGCTTTTTCTAATGCCTTAGCAGAGTGCTGTAAATGAAGCTGTCAGAGGAAAGCAGTTCCACTCAAGTCACCATTAGAACTGTATGTCTGTGCCACTGGCCAGCTTCACTGGCTTTTAATTAACCAGTCACATGCACAAAACTCACTGATGAACATTACTATAAAATTTCAGACTATACCAATATATTTGCACAGTTTGCTCTCCAGGGAAGTACAGCCCTTCCTTTCTCTGCATTGTTCTCTTCTGAAGTCAGTAGGCTTCGTTGTATTTTAGATGAAGAAAATGGTTGTTTGCCTAGTCCCTGAATTGAATTTTGATGCAAATTTCTTTTTTCTGCAGTTCCTATTTTAAAGAGAGAAGAAAGTAGTGCCTTCTGGTCAGAGTCCTTCTTCTGAGCTCTAGCTTACTGCTTCTGTCATTCAGATTAGAGAGAAGTTCACTAATGTCACCAAATTTAAACTACTGAGGCTCTTTCTGTTCCTTGGTTGAAACAAATCTGATAGGTGTGGAGTCCAAGGCTGTTCCTGTTCTTTGATACCAGGACTTGACAGCAGGCGTTATCGTAGCTAAGTAAGGGAATAGGATCTCTCCATCTGTCTCTCGTGGCATGTGTCAAGTTAAGCAGCATCCACTTTTGATAGTGAATTCTGTAACATTTG
Source organism: Tapera naevia (assembly GCA_033556795.1). Classification (NCBI taxonomy): domain Eukaryota; kingdom Metazoa; phylum Chordata; class Aves; order Cuculiformes; family Neomorphidae; genus Tapera; species Tapera naevia. The sequence goes on along the minus strand of JAUMJJ010000189.1, from coordinate 1,555,995 downwards.
ATGCTTGTAAAACAGATTTCTACTTGGAAATAAAACATTGGTGCAGCAGTTCTGGTGTGGAGAGTTGAGGCTGTTGAGATGACCACAGTGCTCTATGCTGTACATGGGCGCAGCATCTTCTCCCACTCTGCAGGCATCTTGCATCCTGAAGTCAGAAGGACATCTGTGTTTAACTGCCTTTTATGTCAGTATTCATAGATTGAATGTTTCTGTTTTGTGTGATTATTCCAGATTATATTTGTTCATTGCCTGAAATGAAGTATTTGTCTCTTCTGTAGATGGTTTGACACCAGGGTATCAATTCACTTTGAGGGCCTGCATTTAAAATAGAAATACATAAATTCAGAGCTGCCACCAGACTGAGTTTCCATGTTTTTCTGCAAAGTGGTTGGCTATTGTTGCTGAGACAGATAAATTTTGTGAGGGTAAGGACAGCTGGACTCTGCACATGCACAAATTGCTTTTTCTGGGTGTGCTGCTCAGTGTGCCTTCTGGTGCAGTGATGCATCTGCAGGCTTTGCTGTGTGAGTCCAACAGCCCCTTGGCTGAGATGGCAGCTTATTTTTTTCTGTAGACCAGACAAAACCCTCATCTTAAAACAATATGAAGTAGTTAATTAGAGAATGAACGTGGAACACAAGATCATGTGTCACAGTCCTGCTCTTGGTGGGGAAGGGTGTGGGAAAAAGAGATACTATGCCAAAAAAAAAATCAGAAAAGCAGATGTAGATTGCTGCTGGACATTTTTAACCCTGAAAGTGATCTCCCAAGACCACTTTTAGTGATTTGCTGATGAAGAGGAGGATACTGCTCTGGATGAATTGTTTGTTGCTTAGTCATCCATGGTGAGGAGGTCCCTTGGGGTGCAGTCACACAACGTGCAGTCACTGTCGATTCAGAGGTAGAGGCAAACTCTATGTTTTATTATTGTTATTATTATTGTTAAGTAAAAGCTTTTGCCATCTAGTGGAAAGAATAGAGAATAAGCAAGAAACCCACCAATACAGGTAATATACAAAACGTATGGAGTAACTCACTTGCTAGAACAGTAGCAAATTATTCTGATTTCCTCTGGAAATTAGATGGTAGATATCTTCCTAGGCAATGGTGCATTTTATTCACATAACATTTGAGGCTGTATCTCATTTGAGCACAGAGCTGATGAGCAGGGCGTTCACTTGTATGCTGCTCTTGCTCGTTTGGGGTTCCTTTTCCTTCTGTCCCAAAGGATATTTGCCTTCTCCCACCTTGACCCTGGCCTTGGCTGGTATCCTCTGAATGACTCTGGTGGCTCACTCCCCCCACCAGGAGAGTGGGGGAGAGAATTGGAAGGGCAGAAGTGAGAAAAACTCATGAGTCAAGATAAAGGTGTAATAACTGAAGGGGGGTGGGGGAATAACAAGTGATGCAAACACAGCCACTGACCACTTCCCAAGAGCAGTCCAGTGCCCAGACAGTCTCTGACTGGGGGCAGAGTGAGAAACAGAGAAAGTCTTCGCTCTATGCAAACCCTGCACAGCAACAGCTAAACCACTGATGTGTTTGCAACACTTGTTTTAATCACAGACATAAAACACAGCACCTTACAGGCTGCTAAGGACAAAATTTGATGTCGTCCCAACCAGGCCCAGTGCAGCCTCTTAGTTGCCCAACTCTCCTAGTGTTCATCAGCCCCGTTGCTCATCAGGAGATGAAGATCTCATCACACAGCAAGCTTTGTGCGAGAGCTGAGCTGTGGGATGTGCCTCCACTACACACCAGACTCATCAGTGACTCATCAGCCTTTGCTCCAGCTGGTCCTGCCTCTGTGTGTCACTTGATGTTGCCACCACTGCTCCACTTGGCTAAGCAGCCACCCACCTCCGGGGGGGACAGGCCATCCCAGAGCCTGGCTTCTTCCTGGTCCACAACTTCTGCCATCACAGCACCCTTGAGACAGCAGTTCAGGTCACCTCCAAGCCTTCCTTCCTTCCTTTGCCAAACTCTGCTTGTTTTGTGGCTGGATGTTTCTGGTTGGTGCACAGGGTAGTCTTCTTTTCTTACCTATTTTTAGCCCATTTTCCTCCCAGTCTTCCTTTTCCTCACTGCTGCAGCTATTGGTATCAGCTCCTGAGAAGAGAAGCTGCTGTGCTGGTTTCTGATGGCTTCGTCTCTGGACCTCAGGCTGTATTGCCCCTGAGCAGCCACCTCGCAGAGCCCCGAAGTTCTCCCACTTCAGCAGGGGTTGTACATCATCAACAGTTCTTCGGAACATCTCTTGTGAATTCACTTGCCCTTGGTTTTCTTTGCTTGTTCTGCTGCTGCTTCGGTCCTTATGTCTGCAGCCTGGGGTTTGGTGGCTGAACGGGGAAAAAGAAGCCAGGATATGAAAAAAAGTGGGTTTAGTGATGTGGATATTTTCCTGAATGTTGACAAATCTGCTTTCCTCTTTCTTCTTAAGGTGAGTCGTGTCTGCTTGAATGCCTTGCATACCTGTTGTAACTCATGATTTATACAGCAGGATGAAGATCACATCACATCAAAAAACCAGTACGGGCGATTCATCCCAAGCCTCCTTAGAGTTTTTAAGAAGTCAGTCTTTTCTGATTATGGTTTATGTTGCAGTTGATCAAAACAGCAATTCCTTTTGGCACAGATGGTTTCTGGTTACGTATATGCCTGTAAATCCCACGTATCAGCACATTTTCCTGGAACCTGTTTGAGAATCTTCCTCTCTCAAAACGCGTGTGGCTGGTTCAGCGATTCGGCAAGGACGACAGGGTTGTCATGACAACCGGTTGCATGCTGTGAGAAAAGATGGTGCCAAATGACCAGCTTCTGGCTGTTTATCACTCCTGATTGAGTAATGTTCCCCAAATTAGACAGGCTTGTCTGATTTATAATTACTTGTCCTAGTGGCTTGCATTTTTGCTGCATTTGTTTCTGAGATAGCATTCAGGCTTCTTGCAGTGATGCTCAGGCCAGACTACCTGCTGACCATTGTTATTGTGAATTATGAAAGTAGGTAGTGCCCTCCGTTGTGCTCTACTGCTTGCAGAGTGAGGAGAAAATTTGTCTTTGGGATCATTTTTGTTAAACCTGGGCAACTTAAGCTTGCACATTGAAACCACTACAGGAAATAAATGTGGTAAAAATATTCAGGGTCTGCTTTCTTTCTGTTGTGCTGCTTAATGGAGACTGCTCCTTTAATTTTGTTTGCCTTCACCCATTAATACAACATGTTTTCCCCTCCCTTCCAATGCCTGCCTTGACCTTCAGTATGTGAATGGAGTGGGGGAGGAATGTGCTCCTTTTAGGATCAAATCCTGGATCTGCTGAAATCATTGGCATCTCCTCAAGAAGACCAAGTTTCTATGGCTTTCTTTTAATAGGATTGTAGAATGGTTTAGATTAGAAGGGAACTTTAAAGGTCACCTAGTCTAAGTTCCCTGCAGTGAGCAGGGACATCTTCAGCTAGATCAGTTTGCCAGAGCTCAAGCAAGCTGATCTTTAGTGATTCCAGGGCATCTATCACGTGGCTCTGGGAAACCTGTTCCAGTGTTTCACCACCCTCATTGTAAAAAGAATTCTTCCTTATGTCTAGTCTAAATCTGCCCTCTTTTAGTTTAAAATCATTACCCCTTGTCCTATGGCAACAGGCCCTCTTAAAAAACTTGTCTCCATCTTTCCTGCAGCTCCCCTTTAAGCATCAAAAGGCTGTGGTAAGGTCTCCCTAGAGCCTTCTCTTCTCCAGGCTGAACACCCCTAATTCTCTGAGCCTTTATTACAGTTTTGCTTTTATTCAGGCCCAGAAGGAACACATTCTCATTTCAAGATTTTGGAAGTTCAGAAGAGGAAAAAAGCACTTTCCTCCATCCCTTTCATTTTTAATAAAATCTTTTTATCCTCTTGTCTTCCCCAGTTTGGTTTTTTTTGTGCTTCCCATTGTGTGCACACTCTCACAAGATTGTGGGCCAGCTCTTTCATTACGTTCATCCCAGCAATAAAGCAAGCCATCACATTTGAAGGTAGTGGTTTCCCATTGCTGGCAAACACTGGGACAGCCTGTGCTGAATCCTGTCACCATCCCATTCTTTGTGATTTTTGACATATTAAACTTTGGTACCGATGTCTTATTTACAAATAAGGTGCTTTTCAGTTTGAATTCCTTCATCTGCATTGTGCATCCACTGCTGGAATGTGAGCAATGGGATGGCCAGAGACTCAGAGGTGGATTTATAGTTTTATTATTGGCCAGATTATTTTTCTACATTTGGAGAACCCTGACAGTATTTCTGTTTAAACCATTGTACTTCCAACCTGGACACTGAACCCTCTTTTTCAGTTAACTTTTCACTGTGGAGACAGTGGTAGATAATCAAAGTCTAGGTTAGATCACATTTGGATGGTATCCCTTTTCTTTGGAGGATCTTTACAGAAGAAAACTTATCACAAAACAGTCCTAAGAATTGAGATAACTAAGCTAGGAGTACAAAAATTGAGATCTGTTATCTCAGCACACCTGGTGTTTTATTTCTTGACCCATTTAGATAATGTAGGTCAAGTGCTTGGCGAGTATTGTTGAGCCTGTCAGACAAGTGGTCTCACGAGGTGAAAGGAGCCCTCCTTACCTGGAAAGACTGACTGAAAACCTGGTACTTGCACTGACTCCAGTGGAGCTGCACTTGTATCAGCCTAAGGCTCTGTATTCACATCTGCTGCTGCTTCCAAGTAGGTGAGGTGGAGCACATATGTGGAGATGAACCCCTTGGAGAGCAAAACACGTGTCCCTTTAATGATGAAATGATTCTTCATCTCCATGGTGGCACTGTGGATAAGTTTTTTGATTTTTTTTTTTCCTACCCCATTTTACACTAATTGGAAGCAGTGTGTGTGTTTGTGACAGTCAGGGTGTTTGTAAAATGGTCAGTTCTTTTGTTCTCATCATTTTGAACAAGCAGTCTTTTAGGTGTTGTAAGTAAACTCAGCACAAGTTGTTAGATTGGGGCGGGGTGTGTCTCTGCTTTGGGAAGCTGACGTTGATTAGCATGCTTTGAGGAGCAAAGGTGCTGTGACAAAGAGGATAGGATACAGCACAACTCCAAGGATGTCCTTATATGCTGTGATTTAACGTACTTGAAGCTAAACCTTATTAAAAGAGCTGGTCTATTTGATTGTGTCAGATAGCTGCCTTATTAGAACAGCTCTTTGTTAAGTCATGTATTTTTTTCCTCTCTTTATAGGCCAAGGCTTTGTCACCTTACTTTGAGCCTCAATAATTCAATGTTCCTCTAGTGTTGATTAACACAAGAACTGTACAACAGCAGTTCCAGCTGTGCATCACTTGGATGAGGGACAGACCCATGAAGAAACTGTTCGTGTCATAGTACCATTGATTAATTTTCCTTTTTTCCTTTTTTTTCTCCTGTTCCCAGCAGATATATGGAGTGATCATTCATTTCAGACAGACCCAGACTTACCACCTGGCTGGAAAAAAATCAATGACATTGCTGGGATCTACTACTGGCACATACCAACAGGAACAACTCAATGGCAGCGTCCCGTGTCCATCCCAACAGATCTCCAGGGCTCACGGAAAGGATCGCTTGGTTCCATTACTCCTTCTCCTACTCCAGAAACTGAGGTGACATACTGTGTCTTCTTGGGGGTTGCACACTGTAAAGAAAGTTGAAATAACTTTTGAGCTTGCAGGTTTATCCGTTAGCTAAACTGAGCTTTATAACGTGGAGCCTGGTAGCATCCCAAAGCGTAGCTACTCGTTGGTAACACATCGTAAGTATTTTCTGTGTGCATTTTCTAATGGTTGTGCCTCACGAAGCATCGTGAGCTTCGGATGCCTAGGGGAAATCAGACATCTCTCAGAGAAATTAGCCAGCCTGAGGAAAGTGAAACTACTGCACCTCTGTAGCACCTGCTGAAGCATTGCTGCGTTAGCTGGGTGCAGGATACATACAAGTTTTGCACATATAGCAGTGTTTTGTGTGGACCTTTTTGGTTCACTTGGTTGGAGTGTTGCACAAAGACATTTGAGTCTCCATTTGAGACACTAGTTCTTTACAGGGTGGTTTCTATTGAATAAAGATCAAACACCCTCATGTGTAAGTCTCTTAACATCACAGTGTCACAGTATCACAAGGTTGGAAAGGACCTCTGAGATCATCAAGTCCAACCTATAACCCAACAGTAACACCAACACCAACCATCATCTAAACCATGGCACTCAGTGCCTCATCCAGTCTCCCCTTAAACACCTCCAGGGTCGGTGACTCCACCCCCTCCCTGGGCAGCCCATTCCAATGACCAATCACCCTTTCAGTGAAGAACTTTTTCCTCACATCAAGTCTAAACTTTCCCTTACCAGTACAAAATGTTTGCACGAGTGGATCACCAGGTTGCAGTCAGGCTCTAACTAGAAAGAAGGAGAAATACATTCTGTCTTCCACACGTGATAAAAGAGCAATATCTTCTAAAAGAATCCTTTCAGATACAATGCAGGTGGTTGGTGGATGTCGTATAAGTAGAAAAATGAAATAAATTATTGGAAAGAAGAGTATGCTTCAAAAAATGCCATCGCTTCATTTTAGTATGCTGGGAAGACTTCTGTGGAGTGTAATACTAATATAAAGTCAAATTGTTTGAAATTATTTTTCATGCTAACTTTTCAGGAGAGGGCCCCCAGTTTTATGAAATCAAAGGAAGTCTTTGTACTAGCTTTGAGTTTTGAGTCAGGCAATCCTTAGCTTTTATTTATTTAAGATATCTTTCGGGATCCGTTTTCTTCTGTTCTTGGTTTTGTTGACATATACACCAAAATAACTTAAATGAAAGTGAAGAGGAGTTGAGGACATTCAGTTATGTATTATCATCTTGGCCCAGAAACTTTTATCCTGTATAGGCTTAAACATTTACATTCTTGCTCATTAGTTTGGAAGGGTTGCTCCCTCATGTTCATAAATTCTATTGATAAGGCTTGCAAATGTGACAACAGCATTTCGGTTATGGTTTACTTCAGTCAGGCTCCCATGGAGTGTTCTGTGCACCAAGCACACTGTAAATTATTTCTGAGATGGTTCAGAGAGAAAGAACAGCAATTGTTATCATTCAGGTAGAAAACAAGAAAAAAAAAGCCAGAAATACTGAATGTAGAGTGCTCATGCTTCTGGTATAACTTCTTGTGATGCACATGTGAGTGATGTAACTTCACCATTAAGTATTTTTCTTGCTCTAAAATATGGATAACGGGACTTTAATGAGTTGAGTAAATTAGAGCCGTCTTTCACAAAACCCCGGGGATTGTTACGGCTGGTAAATTGCAGACAGAAAATGCATGTATGAGTTTCAAGTATGTTTCTTCCTCTGTTTAAAATGTCTTTACAATGAACATTGCAGACCTGCTGACCTATGGCAGACGTAGCTTTAACTTTCCACAGTTTTGTTTATTTTACATGAAGGATAGTTTGTGATTATTAATCATTTATTAATTCTCAGCAGCATCATGGATAAGACAAAATATATGAATTATGAAAGCATAGATTTTAATACAGTGTGGGTCTATTAAATAAAGACAGGTGAGGACTTGCTCTAAAATGACATGTGTGTGGCTGTGTAGCAGGTGATCTAGGTTTTGACACGACAGTTCTAATTCAGCAAGGAACTTATGTAGGTACCCTTCTGTGGCACAGCAGGGCCATACACTGTAGTGTAAAAGATGATACAGAAAATAAGTAAGTTTCCAAAATTTGTATTAGAATCATATTGTATGGTTATCCTGATTGTAGGTAGAGACTAAGGCACTTGTCTGATGAGAATTTCTGTTTGTTGATAAGCATCTTACATACTGTTATTTAAACAATACTGATTGTTGACTCAGTGTTTATTGAGATAGCATTGCAATGCAATACCTGCAGACTTACTGAAATGGAGCTCAAAATGAGTGTGAACTGGGCTTGGGTTTTATGCACTGCTACAAAGAGTGGGTGTAGCTGGAATTATGATGGCACCTCTGACAAAAAGTCTCACTTTTTTTGAAACCACACGTATTGCTCTTTATTAAGAGGGAACTGGAGGAGGAATCCTTTGGGGTTCAGCTGCTTCTGGGCAGCACCCCACTGCAGAGCAGTAAGAGGGAAATAAGCCATCTTGTGGGGTTAAAAGGTAGGGGTAGTGATGAGGGAATTTGTCAGGTGTGTTTAACAGTGTCAGCTGTCATGAACCTTTGGGTTTCCATCTTCCTGCAATCGATACTTGCCAGCCCCCTAATCATTTCCATATTGGTTTGAGCGGTTGGTCACTGCACTGCAGCCTACCCCAAGTGCTCCCCTTTTCCCTGGTGAAATTGAGCCTGGATATGCTCAATCTGAGCCTTTACGATGGGTGTAGAATTTGATCCAGAATGGGGTCTCCCAAACACCTCGATCCCGTCGCTGGCAGCAGCAGTTGTGGTGGGCAGCGTCCAGCTCCAAGCTAGACCACATGGGAACTGCGTCCTGCTGGTTCCCTTATTGCTTGGAAGCCTGTGCTCCAGGGTTATCTCATTTTGGAGGGCTGGTTTAGCTCTTCCCCATGTGCTGGAATCTGTAATTCTTTGAAAAAGTTGATATATAGGTTTTAAGGTGGCTGAAAGAATATAATCTAGGATTGACATCTGGCAGGGGTAGCATTTTATATCTGTCCCCATAGGCTTCCGTGAATCCATAAAAAATGCTTCTATCTTTATCACATTTGTCTGTAAAGCGTCACGTTCTGGTCTTGAGATGAGTTAATTTGGGCTATTTCAGCTTTTGGGTTTGTCAAATAAAAATCTAGAAACATCTTCTTTTTTCCCCACCCCAGAGTAATGCCTTTTTTACTTGTCGTCTTGTTGCTTCCTCCTCCTCCTCTTGTTATTATTATCATTATTATTATTATTATTATTTGATTTTGTGTCCCTGTCTTAAAAGATGTGACGTGCAGAAGCTTTGCTTCATTTGGTAGAATGTGGCTCACAGCTGAGGGCAGTCAACAAAGAACAGCTCAAGTCAGCCATTTTTATGTTGTAGCTTCCTCTGGGTATTTAGCATAAAGAAAAGAAATTACTATTGTTGAACAGAGAATCAGGAAAAAAACGGGTAGGGAGGAACGATGCTGTAACGCATACAAATGACAAAAAGGATTTGAGAGAGGAAAAATAGTGAAAAGACCTTACTTTTGCACAAACTGCAGTTTTTCTTACACAATATAATCAGCAAATTTCAATCCAAAGCAATTATAGATTAAGCATTATGCGAAAATCCTGCAGATTCAGCAAAAATGCTAATAAGTGCTAAATATGAATAACCTGGAATATTAATTTTCTTCCTCCCTCTCAAAAGCCTGAAAAACGTATTTTAGTTTTGCACAGCTGATTAAATTTGACTTAGTTTTAAGTGGCTCTTTCCTTCTGTGTGTTGCCGTATGACTTTCCTCTGTGAACTCTTGTCTTTTGTTACGTTCTCTTCCAAATTTTAGAAGTTTTTCTGCCTCTTCCCCATTTCTTACGCAGAGAAAAAGCTGTAGGTTTTAATAAGAGCTTCTTTGAGATGGCAGCAGAATTTGGTGAGGGTAATTGTGTCATCCCAAAGCCTGACTCACCCCAGGCCTGGGCCACTCCTAGAAGTTCTCTGTAGGTAACATAACCATTTGCTGCTAATAATTAAAGGGGAGGGACTTCTTAGAAAAAGCTGACAACTCTTAATTCAAAGGCGTGCTTGGGAAGAGTTCCTTCTGGGATGAGAAGTCCAGCCCTGCAGTTCAGTGCATTGGGCTTTATTTGTAGGCACCACTTCAGTTTAGGGATGGGCTGGACAACCTGGAAGAGCTCAGCTTAAAAGGGGCCACTAATTCCAGGAATACTTGATTTAATGAAGCGGCTTTGGGGGTCTCAGCAACCAAATCTCCTGCCCCACCTGGCTCTTGTTCAGGGCTGGGGGATTTCTGTCTTCTTGGGGAAGAGGAGGGGGCAACTCCAATATCAGCTGCACTTTACAGAGAGGCATGAACCTCGGGCTGCTGTAGTGCTAAATGGTACCAGTGAATGCCTCTGAAAATTATGAGAAACTGGAATAGAAATTTGGAAGGTTTATTTGGGTTTGTTTTGTTTTGTTCTGTTTTTTTTAAAAGCTGCTAGACTTTACAAACGTGCTCTTTCAGGAAGAAATCTCCCTGCACTCCTGGCTAACCCTCCTTCCCTCCACTGTCCTTTTCTTGTGCTTTCTCTTTATAAATATTTGATTTTTACCTTGTATGTACCTTATCCTTGTGTATATTGTTGTGTTTCAGTATTTCTAGTTCTGGTAGTGTTAGGCTCTTTTAACAAAAGTACCAATCAAATGGAAATCCTAATGTTTCCCCTTCATTGCTGTTTATCAAAGGCTGTAGCAGCTGTGGCCAACATTCATATTCAGATTCATTTTGCTTGCTTTTAAGACCATAGTTAAAGAGTAATTTCATTGTCTGATCCTAATTTATATTAACTTTCCTTGTTTGAACCATTTGTTTTGGTAAGTAACTGTTAGAGGCATGTCTTCTCTCCCCTTTCCTCCAAATGCCATGGTATAGTGGAGTAATTAGTTGAAGTTTGAGGTGATCTGTTCCCTAACCCATCCTGTAAATATCAATGCTAACAACAGTGTCTTGTGTTTTTTTCTTTTTTCTTTTTTTCTTTTTTCTTTTTTTCTTTTTTTTATCAATGTGCTTCTTCCTGTGTGAATAATTATGTGTCTAGAAACAACCATGGAGTGATTTTGCTGTACTGAATGGGGGAAAGATTAATAGTGACATTTGGAAGGCAAGTATATTGTCAGATTTTAGAACCTTTGATACTATTACCCTTGTTTTTTGCATGGCAGTGGCTGTTTTTTTCCCTTTTTATTTTTCCATGAATGTCATTCATGACCTAGGCCAAAGTGAATGGGGGTACTGCTAGGGATGTCTAGCTCACAAACATGCTGCCTTTTCTGATCTTTCCACTTGGAATGGATTCAGCCTAAACTAGCAGGGCAACTCCGTGACGTAACGAGTAAGATGCCTGCACTAAATGAAACGCAGCTTGAGAGTATATGCATGCCTCTTTGCAACTTCAGCCAGAAGTACTGTCGCTTCTTTGCAGGGAGGATTTCATTTCCCTTTGAAATAAGAAATAACATCCTTAATGCTGTAGGAATAGCACTTAGTACTGTGCTGATAGCACTGCCTTTGTCTCTAGGATCTGCACGCAGCCACTGTGAACCCAGACCCGAGCCTGAAAGAGTTTGAAGGAGCGACGTTGCGCTATGCCTCTTTGAAACTCAGGTACAGTTACTTCAGAAGTCTCTGTGGAATGACCAGCTCCCCTTTGTGCTGTAATTTTTAGAGGATTTTAAGACTGATTTTGTCAATTTTTTGTTTCTGTAACAGAAATGGTCCACAGTCCGATGATGATGATTCTTGTAGCATCAACAGTGATCCAGAATCCAAGGTCTGTAAGAAGATCCACAATGGGATAGCAACTAAAAATTGCAATTGTTAACATAACTTACAAGTTGCAGGATGTCTCCTAAGTTTTTAAATTGACTGTCCTCCTCCTTTTGGCACAATGTAGATTGACTGTGCGGGACTAATTCCATCAAAGCAATTTGCAGATTTAAAGCTTCATTCAGTTTCGTCAGGGAAGTGTGACTTATTTTAAAATCATGTAACCAAAAAATTGAATGTTACAGCTCCAGATTCTACTTCTCAGCTATAATAACTGACCCCATGCACAGCTAACTGTGTTTTCAGTCCTGAGTGAGAGAGGGCTGTGTTGTTTCTCGTGGCTGGGTAGCTTCCTGGGGCATTTGGTGGCAGAATTTGCTCTTTATTGTCAAGTTTTTCCTTTTAAAATAACGGTAGTAACAAGGGAGTTACTGTTTAGAACGAGGAACTTTGCATTTTAGAACAGGGAATGCAACCTAGCTTGAGGATAAAATTTATAGGGAAAAATGAGACTATTATGTGAACAAGCATATAGTTAAATCACAGCCTTTACTGTTGTCACCTAAGGGTTTTGAGGAGAAAGAAGCAGCAGGTTTTGAATGCTTGTGTGCTTATCTCCAGATTTGTCTTTTTGATGGTTTTGCCTCATGCTTGCATCCATTTTTAAGGATGTATGTGAATCTCTGTAATTGGAAATCCAAGTAATTTAAGTGAGTGTTTTGGCTGTCACCTGCAGTGACTGAGGGGGCCAGAAGCTACTTCCATGCAGGAAGGTGGTGAATGACAGGGTTAATAATTGTAATATCATTAATGAGAGAGAAAACAGACTGATCAGGGCACTGAAACTTCTATGTCTTCTTGATTATTTGGCTTGTGATGCTTAAATCAGATGTGAATAAGTGTGTTCTGCATGGCAGTTAAAGCAAGAGTCCTGGCTGCGCTCGTTACAATGACAAGCCCTGAATTCTGAGCACAAGGGATGGACTGGCAGGAGCGATGAACATTCAGTACCAGTCTCAGAAGCAGAAAGCTGTGCCTTTTGAGATAAGCCTTATGGTATGGAAAGTGTTGTTGGGAGGCAGTATTTTGGTATGTCTGACACTTTGACAGGTGATTTGTACTGAGTAGAATTAGGAGCCCATCCTGCATGGAGAACGGTGGCAGTCTTTGTGTGGATGAATAACTTGTGTGTCATCATTTCCCTTTCCTCTCTGTCTTAACTTCAAAATTCAGGGAAGTGATACCCACCCAGTGTCAGGGAGATGGGTCAATGCCAAAAATTTGTTGTCTCTTACTTTTCACAGCTGGTTTTGTTTCTCCTGTTTAGGCAAAGCCATGCTGATGATACTTGAACAGGTAATCAAAACTGACCACTAAAACATTCACAGAAGTGACTGAGAGGAGCAAGACAAGAAATAGAGGAGAAACTATACATGTTTGGGTTTTTTTACATCACTTCCCTACTGTCTGTCACTGCTTGATGGGGCTGTTGTGCAGGGGCAGTGGTGACCATGTCCATTGGTCCTGTGGGTGAAGCTCAGCAGTGCTGATCCTGCTTTGCAGTGGGAGAGGCTGTGGACAGAGCTGTTTAGTGCCTCTGCTTCTGCCCTGAGGACAGGACAGATTGCTGCTGCATGGTCCTGCTGCACAGGGATGGGAAGTGGTCCAGAAACAGCATGGAAGACCTTCACCTGTGGAAAAGGTTCTGGGATCTTTAATTCTTACGTGGATGGGAAGGGGGTGAGGTGGGTGGATTTTGTCCTAGAATATTTTACACTGCAAGACTGTAAGAAGGCTGATAGGATTTTAAACTGGTGACCTGAGACTTGGGAAATCAGATTTTTAACCCCTTAAGCTCTCCTTTGCCATGTGCCATGCCTTAACTATGTTTGATTAAAGCTTGCTTTTGCACTGCAGCAACCACAGATATTGTTTCTTCGTTTCAGCATAAGAGAAGGAAGCTTTTCTTAACTCATTAAGCTCTGTTGGAAGAATTTCTTAAAATGGGAATTGTTAGAGGTATTTTAAACCTGTTTAAACCAATTCACAACAGTGGCCAGTACATTTGAAAAGAACTAAATTAAAAAATTAAACTGTCTCAGTGGCAGCACTTGGCACTGCCTTTCAGCAAAGAGAACCGTGCCACCTTGTGGAAAACTGAAGTAGTTGTCTTCCCCCCAAGTGTGTCAGCTTCTGTAGAGACTGTAGCATTGTAAAAATGTCAATTGGGGGGAAAATGTATCATATAATTCTTGTCATTCATGCAAGAGAAGTGATTTATGGAGCAACACAGTTAAGCATTCAAAATTGTCAGTAAACAAGAAATGTTTCTCTATACATTATGTGCTTAAGATGCAGTTCAGAGCTTCGTATCGTTGGCATCTTGGTGCAGGTTGTTTTGCACCAGGCCATAAAAGAGAAGGGGATATGGGAGAAAAGGGAGAATGATTACATCCAGCTTCTTGATTTCAGTAATCTATTCGTCTTGAAGAGGTGGCTCATTGCACTTGACAAGGATCCTAATTCTGCATGTGAAGCATGCACAACTGGAAATGAGTTCTGAATTGGTGCTTCCCAGGAGACAGATTGTAACCTTCCTGCTTAATTTATAGAGCGACCTGTGCTTTCCTACTTGAGTTTCAAGGGAGGTAAAAAGATGCTTTTACCAATCCTGGACTGTAAATTCTTCTGGGCTGTCTCTTTTTACGTTGTTGTGGAATATGATTGCAGTGTGTTAAAGTATAGAAAGATGCCACATTTTTTCCTTGCACTCATGCAAAGAAACTGAACCTCCTGGGAAACTTGTCTGTGTCCCTAGGAATGGGGTTTCTCCATATTCTTTTCAGAATTGCCTTGTTTTGCCTGACATTTGGTCTCGCCTTTGTACTAGGCTGCCAAAGTACTAGGCAGTTGCTCTGAAGGTCTGTTTTCTGCTTTAGAAACCAGTAGGCACTTAGAATCTCAAAAGAAAGGACCTCTGAGATCATTGAGTCCATCCGTACTGGTCCACTACTAAACCAGGTCCCCAAACACTTCTTCCACCCATCTTTTAAACCCCTCCAGGGATGGGCACTCAGCCCCCTCCCTGGGCAGCCCTTCCAGGGCCTGAGAACCCTTCCAGTGAAGAAATGTTTCCTGATGTCCAGTCTGAACCTCCCCTGGCACAACTTGTGGCCATTTCCTCTCCTCCTGTCACTGTCACTTGGGACAAGAGACCAACCCCCCCTCCCCACAGCCTCCTCTCAGGCAGTTGCAGACAGGGATGAGGTCTCCCCTCAGCCTCCTCTTCTCCAGCCCAAACCCCCCCAGGTCCCTCAATCTCTCCTCGTAGGCCTTGTTCTCCAGCCCCTTCCCCAGCCTCGTTCCCTTCTCTGGACGCGCTCCAGCCCCTCAATGTCCTTCTTGGAGTGAGGGGCCCAGAGCTGACCCCAGCACTCGAGGGGTGGCCTCCCCAGTGCTGAGTGCAGGGGCACAATCCCTGCCCTGCTCCTGCTGCCCACGCTGTGTCTGACACAGCCCAGGATGCCATTGGCCCTCTTGGCCCCCTGGGCCACTGCTGCCTCATGTTCAGCCGCTGCCAACCAACACCCCCAGGGCCTTCTCCTCCAGGCAGCTCTCCAGACACTCTGCCCCAGCCTGGAACGCTGCTGGGGTTGTTGTGTCCCAAGTGCAGGACCCGGCCCTTGGCCTGGTTGAGCCCCGTCCCGTTGGTCTCAGCCCATGGATCCAGCCTGTCCAGATCCCTCCTCAGAGCCTCCCTTCCTTCAAGCAGATTAACACTGCCACCCAGCTTCGTGTCATCTGCAAACTTGCTAAGGGTGCACTTGATCCCTTCCTCCAGATCATTGATAAAGACATTGAACTGGACTCAGCACTGAGCCCTGGGAACACCACTCGTGACTGGTTTCCCACTGGGTTTAACTCCATTTCCCACCATTCTCTGGGCCTGGCCATCCAGCCAGTTTTTGACCCAGCAGAGGCTGTGCCTCTCCAGGCCAAGGGCAGCCGGTTTGTCAAGCAGAATGCTGTGAGAAATGGTGTCAAAGGCTTTACCAAAGTCCAGGTACAGCACATCCACAGCCTTCTCCTCATCTACTAAGTGGGTGTTTAACACCAGGTGTTTAAATATAATGACTTAAAATTGCAGAAATGGAAAGTGAGTTGGCAATTAACTCCTTATGGATTATCTGGCCATTAGGGATTAACCAGTTGGGCTTTTGGGAGTGATGTGATGGATGTTTCTGAAAAGATGACTTCTCAGAACACTTGTGGCTTTCATGAGAGTGGACTGGAAGTAGCACTATTGAAATAATTATGGAAAACACTGCCTGCCCCCCAAAGAGTTACTGCCCATCTCTCTGCTGCCTTTTTTATGCTATGGAGGTATGTCTATGTGTTTTGGAGAAACTCTACATTTGTTTGTTTCTGGTCTTCTCCAGAAGCAAATATCCTGGCTAAAGACAGGACCCTCGTGTGTCATTGGTGATGGAAATTAGTCAGATACAAGCGAAGAATTAACCAGAGAGGAGGTATTTTTGCCATGTCTGGTAATTCCAAGAAGGGATCATCTGTTCACACTGAGGTCCGTAATTCTTTCCCACAATCAGAGTAAGTTTGTGGATGATAACAGGGAGCATTCAGCATTTTCCAGCAGTTTCACAGTTCACCTGATGCTGCCTATGATCTTCTCATGAGCACACGAAGCACTACAAAAGCCTCAGTTCAATTCATTTCAATTAATGGAAGCAATTTAATTAAGTCTAAGGAGTTTATTCCATCGTAAGTCTCCTTACAAAAAAAAATTAAATCTAGAAGAAATATTAGGCATCTTCAACAGTTTTTCTTCTAAAATGGTACTTTTGCTTGGTTTTTTGAACAGGCTTTTATTTCCTTAAGAAGCAATCCTTAGTTTTCATTCCCTACGAAACAGGAGCTCTTGCAGGGGAGAGGACTGGAGGAAATCTTGAACCCATTCTTTACCATTGTGTGGCACCACAGTGTAGAATCCCATGTATTGACTTCAGTTTTCTTCCTAAATATTTTTGGGTTTTTTGTCCCTTGACTAGTTTGACTGACAAACTGATTTGAGTATCACCTTCCCTCGATGTTCAGAAACCTTCAGAAAATTTGAGGCTATTTTTTATCCTCTTATTCTACGTTTAGCTGTCTTCTAGTGCATTTGTAACAGGCAATTATTTCTCTTCTTCAGCTTAGTTTTATTAAAGTAAACAAGTCAAGTGCTTTTAATTATTCATAATGAGGCTATGATGGTTTCTGTCTTCTTATGAATCCCTGTTTCCCTCACTTTTGTAGCAGCTCTGTGTTTTCTGTCTTGGATTTTTAACTGTGGATGAGCAGATTTGTTACTTGGGGTGAAGTTTTTCCAGGGTCTTGTAGGGTAGCTTTAGAATGTCCATGATCTCTGTTGGAAAGTTATTTACATATAATTTCACTTACTTTTTCATCTCCTGAGTAAATAATCATTTTAGTTGCAGCTTTAAGCCATAATTATAACCATGTTTATCAATTTGCAAAGCTGAGTGGAAGAAAAGTTCTGGTCTTCATCTCAACAATTTGAATGCACCTTGGTCAGGAGAGGGGAGTTGGTCTTGTTTTGGTTTGTTTTTTCAGAGAATTTTCTGGCCAATAGTGGAAAGTTCCTTGTGAAAAGCAAAGTTTTGTGTTTTGGGGATTAGCCTTACACTATGTATTTAGTTCTGTTAACACTAAGGTACTGCCAGTAGAAAACCAAGTGCATCTCTGGAAATACTGATTTTTACATTGATGAGATTGTATGGAAATGGTTTCACAAAATGCAGTAAAGTAGATCATGCTCAGTGCTCGTGAATCCTTCCTTAAATGGTGTTCTTAAATATTTTAAATCAAAAGACCTATACAGTAAGAGTTTAGTAGTTCTTTTTTAAATAAATAAAGTTTACTTTTGGTATTGACTTATCTCAAGCTTCAAGGGAGGGATGATAATCTGGGAATAAAATCTTAAAAAACACACCCAAACAAAAATACAACCTAAACCAAGAAAAAAAATGTTTTGATAGAGTTTGAAAAGGGTTTTTTTCCTTGTTTCTTTAAAAAACAGAAAGGTGCACTTGATTTCTTTCCCTTCCCACCATCCAGGTAATCATTTGAGTCTTTGCCAAAACTGTAAGTCAACACAGACCTTCTGTTTGAAACATCCAGTTAATAATCAAAGAGAAGTCAGTATTGACCATCACTGTAGTATGGCACAAGTTTATCCAGATGGATAAACTTTTCCACCCTTGCAGCTTCTGGGAGCAGTGGTGGCAGCAAACTGGTTGGCTGGTTCTGAACGCGGCGCTCTGCCATCAGCCGCCTTAAGGACCCTCCCAGCCGTGCAGATGCTGCCAGTACATGATGCAGGTGCTCAGAAACGTTCTGCTTTGGAAGCAGTTTTAGAAATAGCAGACTAAAGCACTAAAATGCATCGCAACATTTTCTTTTGACAATAGTGCCTTTTTCATTTTGTACATTAGAACTTTTGGAGAGTGTGTTTGCTCATTCCTTCTCTCTGATTGATACTTCTTGCTATTGATATCTGTCATTTCATTAGGTAATAAGGGATAATGTCATGATGTGAGGTCATAATATAAATTTCCATCTCAAGGATATTTGCTTCCACATTGTCCCTAAGTGGAGTCTTTGTTTAATCAAATAGGAAGATTAGTCCAAGGCAGAGATGTGGTGTTTTTTCCAACTCTGAGAGATGGACGTTTTTAATGCAGAGTTGCAATATGTTTGTTATATGTATAATATAAATACCTGGGATAATGTAGTTTGGATTCTTGGGCCCTTCAGGAATTATAATTAGATCCTGCAAAATGTTACATGTCTTTCACTCTTAGAAATCCCACGTATCTCTGGGAGTTAATTAGATGTGAAGTTATCGTGCAGGATCAGGATGTGGGTGACTGAACAGGAGGAGATACAG
Organism: Tapera naevia; assembly: GCA_033556795.1. Taxonomy (NCBI): domain Eukaryota; kingdom Metazoa; phylum Chordata; class Aves; order Cuculiformes; family Neomorphidae; genus Tapera; species Tapera naevia. The sequence goes on along the minus strand of JAUMJJ010000189.1, from coordinate 1,537,559 downwards.
AGGGAAAGATTTTACTTTTAGCCTTCCTTAGAAAAATATGTCGCAGAGCCATTCCTCATATGAAGAAAATGCAAAATGCTTTAAAATTTACCATTAATTTCCAGATTTTTAGTGCAATAATTAGGTCTTGAATTTGGGGGCATTATAGTATTTGATTTATTAAGATATACTGTACAGAAGGATTGTATTGGGTTGCTGGATTTCTACAGGATTGGGAAAAGAGAAGATAAAATATAAGACCCCCTCAATGAAATCAAAATACTTTCTTGGTAAAGTTCCAGTTGTGACAGTGACTCTGCTACAGGATTTGCAGTCTTTCCACCAGGAGTTGTTTCTGGGGTATTAAGAACACAGAGAGCAATTACATTACAGGAGGATAAGTGGTGCAGATGCAAAATGTCATGCTTTTCCTTGAAGCAAGAAGGGTCTTCATACATCATTTCACTATATGCAACCACTTAACCAGGCTGGCTGTTGTACAGAACACAAAAGAACCTGGTTGCTGCTCTTAGAGGGTTTTTTTTTTTCCTTGGAAGAATCTGCTATTCCTAATATTTTAATGTTTCTTATTTTTCAGAGGTTTTAATTAGAGTTTATTCCCTGCTCTGTAGACAGCACAGTAAACTTTCTGGGCCAGTAGTACTTTTTGTGTGATTGGTAAAGGAGGCCTCAGGAGCAGACAGAAACCAGGGGAAGCAGCATTCTTCATCCCACTCGTGTTCCACAGGCGAAGCGCTCCGGAGGCTGTTCTGCACACCGAAGGATTTAGTGTGCAGGCAGCTCCCAGTTGAGCTCAGCCTCTGCTGGCATTGCTGCCAGACCCCCCCTTCAGCTCGCAGGCGTCTTGGCTAACACACTGCACAGGTGATCACACCTTGCAGCACTTCATATTCCCCTCTGGAGACCAACCATCTCACCTTTAAAACTATCCACAACCTCTGACAGCGCCAGCTTTCCAACATCCTCTCAATAATGAATTTCCTTGGATATCTGGCTGCTACAAAATGAACCACTCAGATGATATTTCTCTGTTTCTTTCCAATTATTTACGTTAGCTTAGGGTGACTCAGGGAGGTTGCCTGCTTACTGTCCTGTGGCATGGATGTTTTTAATGAGGAAGCACAAGAGCGCATAGCTAGGCAGGTGTATCTCTGTAACAGGTGTTTAGGTATGTTATATCTATATTACAAATAATATATACAATTTGAAAACAGCACGGTACAACCTTGGCAGGTTCTTTGTCCATTATAGACCTTCTGAAAGGTACGTTTATGGAGGAAGTTAATTTAAAAATCAATTAAAATGGAACATTGTGTTGAATGACAGAGCAATTTTCAGGGAGCGCTAGGCAGCATGTGTATTTATTTTGGTATGAGTTCTAGCTCTAAATGTCACTTTAAAGGAAGAAAGGTCTTGCTTGAAAAAAATGTCCTCTATTTCATCAAAAAGAAAAGGGAGTGGGAGGTAGTATTTACCTCTTAAGAGATTTAGAAACATGAGAGATGCAGTACCTCATGTTGTCGTGTTGCTCCTACGGGGCTCTGCATTGCTCCATGTGCTTGAAGGCGATCGCTCTGCAGTGCTGTAGGGAGGCAGCGTGAGGGTCCTCCAATGTGGGGAGCCCACCAGGGCTCAGCATTTCTGGACTTGGTATTCACGTTCATTTGAGTCTGGTTTTGAAGGGTGAGAATTGATCAAAAGTAATTGAACTTCATTGACTGTGGATCCTGACATGAACATCATTTCTGGAAAAAAAAAAAAATTACTCCTAAAAATGTTGCTTCTAAAGAGACATGAAATCCTGATTCTAATGAAGACTGTTTTTCTTCATTGATTCAGCAAGGTTGAGGGTTCAGTAAGATTGTTTCTTGTTTTCTTTTGTAAGTTGGATGTCATGCCTGTTACCTTTGAAATTCTGCACCACAGTACTAAATAAAGTGCTGCTGGGTGCATTAGAACCACTGACGTCTGTCAGCCTCATCAGAAAACCAGAACATTTCAGGTTAAAGATAACAAGTGCAGAGCAGTAGTTCTTCAAGAAATGAATGCACACATTCTTTCACGTCCTGTAAACTCCCACAGGGCTTGTCTTTGCTGAAATAGCGTGTGTGTGTTTGTTGGGGTCATGTTTGTGTCTTGAAGAGTAGTGAGACCTACTTGAGTTGTCCTAACAGATTGAAGCTAATCTGAGCATTGTTACAACAGTCATCCTTTATTAGTTGCTGGTGAAAAATACAATGGCCTTTTCTTCACTGAGGAAGCATATCTCTTATTTCACTGGATTAAAATGAAACCCAAAACACCCTTAGTAGCTCAAAGCAAAGTCCATAAGCCAGTTCCTTTAGGATGTGAAGTCAAGGTATCTACAAACCTTCTAAACTCAAAGCCTATTCTTTACTGAGAAGACTGGAGTAACGAATATGATTGTTTTAATTTCTTCTTCAGAACTACCTATAGCAAAAGTTTGTTAGTAGAAAACAAGAGTCTCCATTCCATTTGTGCTCAGCTGATTAGATTTTTTTACTTGATTCAGAATTATAGTAATGAATAAGAAATTGGGATTCAAAAAATCTTGAACCAGCACAATGGTCCTGCAACGTTTTCTTGCGTTGGTAGAACAGATTTGACCTCTGGCTGTGAGCTAGAAGGAACCACTGAGACAGAAGTATTAAACTCAAAACAGGAGAGGGACTTCTGTCAACCTATGGCTTGGAGTCTGCGAGTCAAGATAAAACGCAACCGTAGTGTCTTGGAGAATGAGTAAGGGACTCTGAGAGCAGAAAGTTCCAATATTGACCTGGTCTAGAGAAGTAATTTATTATAAAGGTTATTTTACAGTATTTGTAAACCCTCGTATTTTATTCCACAGAAATTTAACATCTATTGATTCACTTGAAATAGCAATTATTAGTTGATTTCTGAATTCTGTTGTGACCTGAATATCAGTGTCCTTATTTTTTATTGCATGCACATTTTCAGCAATTCAAGCAATACAGCATGAACTGCAGCAGAAAGCTGGAAATGTTGAACAATCCCATTAGTATGGTTTTGATTCTGCATTTTTTTGTAATTAAGAATTTTTATGTGACAACTGTCTATTTCTCTGAGAAAATGGATGCATTGCAGTCTGTTCATGTCAGTTAAATGGAAGTGTTTGCTTGTTCACTAATTGCATAAGAACTGTTTATTCTTTTGTTACTCAGTTTAGCTTTGATCATCTCCAGTATTTTCATCTGGAATCGATGCAAGCATTCTTAATGTGTAACAGGCAAATATAGTGGAACGTACTTCTTTCTCAAATAGAGTGGCTATAATTTATGATACTTGATCTTCTAAAGCATAAAATAATAGGAGTTTGTTTTATTTTAAAACTGCTAAAGAAAACACAGTGGAATTTCCAGGACTGTGTTGGCTGCATAAGAAACAGTTAATTATGTGACCTCCATGCTGTGTCTGAGGCACAAGCCTGCTCAGTGGTCTGTGAGAAATGGCCTTATTAAATACTCTAATGATATACATGTGTCTGCAGACAGATATAACCTTTAAAAAGGAAAAATAAAGGGGAAAGTGCTCAAACCAAGTCCTGGAGGCTCAGAAGTGGAGGCAGTAGTATGGATTGAAATCATCAAAGCAAATATACTCTTACATAAATGTTCGTAGTGGCTACCAACAGCCGTGATCTGAAAACCAATCAGCCCACGGTTTTGGAATGTGCTTTAGTTTGTTTTTCTCCAGCTGGTGTTCTTATCCATTTTCTCCCTGTAATGGGATCTTTTCTACCCATCCAGTTTTGTGATGCTACTCTGTCATCAGGCGTGTGTTTGATCTCATCCTCTCTCTAGTAGGGAATTGTATTTGCTTTGGTTTTATGATTAGTTTATTCTTATTATTTTTAAAGGTACATGTGTAGCTCTACCTGAGGCAGCAGCTAGAGTGTGGCATTTGCTTACATGCAGAGATGTGTCATGGGTTTTGCATTCCTATCAAATCTCCTTCCAGACTTGCCTTGGAAAAGCTTCTCCAGAGCAGAACCTTACCTTGTGGTGAAGGTTTTTGCGATGCCGAAGAGCAGAAGTGTGATCCGTGGTTCATTCATTCCTTCAGTCCTAAAGCTCCCCAGCTTTAGGGGATGTTTTAGATCAGAACTGCGCTGCAGGGGAGGTTTACAGCTTTTTACAGAGTTTGGATTTATGAGTTTTGTTCTTTGGCTGCAGATCGTTAACACTGAAACATTAATTGGATTTGCAGCCATGCAAACATACATTCCCCAGAGCTGTGAAACTCAGCAGCAATACCTGTGTTTCATTTCTGTTCACTTGTCTTTTAATGGGGCAGTGTGGGATAAGGTGGCCTTTTTCCCTGTGTATTTTCTTTCCACAACGTCCTGTGGACCCTGGCAGCAATGTGAAGTCAACAGTTGAGGTGAAAATACAAGATCATCAACATATCATGGCTTCAGTGATATTTTTTCATTTGCTTCTCTCACAGTGTTTGTGGTGGTATCTTTGATCTTCCCAGTCCCAAGCAGCAGAGATCCCAATACGGAATACAGTCCCTGAATCTCTTTTTATCCTGCTGTATTTTCAGCTTTCTTTGTTTTTCTTCAAACGTGTTTTTCTTTGCCAACTCTTGGAAGAGTCTAGGGATAAGCAGACAGGAAAATCGTGTTTCACTTATCTTTGTTCACATATGATTATTTAAATCATCCTTTTTAGAGTTTTAAGATTTTAAGATAAAGCAGGAGGTCTGATCAGGCACAGGAAACTGCAAGATTTTAATTTGTAAGTTAATACTAATAATATATAACAGGGTACAGGTGTTATTTGCTTATTCTCTAATGGAGAAAAGAAATTGTAGACTAATGTAAGCCAAAAGTTTGCATCTGGATTACTTCAAAATTATGAGGGGCCAATAATTACAATTTGCCATTGATTATCTGTGAGCCTCAAGTAGGGGCACATTCCTGGTAACGCCAGCTGGTTGTTTTACCGAGCCCATATACTCTTTGTCAAGGAGAACCTCCCTCTGGTTTTCAGTGTGGCTGGTTTTGACTCTAGACTTTAGAAAAGAGGGTAAATTAGCAAAACTCTTTGGGGTGAAAGAAAGCACTTTGTCTCTTGGCTGGGAAGTGTTGCTGGGAGCTGGGGAGCCCTGGTGCTGTCTTAGTGTGCTGGGAAGCAGTTCTGCTCTTGTGGCTAACTCAGCCAGCCCTCAGGTCATACCTGATTGGAGGCACCAGGTGGTTTGTTTCTGCGGGTTTGTGCTCTTGTTTTTTCAGAGAACCTCTGAGTCAAGTAATTAAGGGAGGGGGAACCCACCAACGATAAAATGGGAGGTAGATCTTTATAACACAGTTGCTGGGAATATGCAGAGAGACAGAGAGAGAGAGACATTCAGGTGTGTGCACACGCTTCCACTGCTCTCCCACCTCACAGGGTGGGTGTTTGTGTTACACTCAGGGTGATGAACTGTGGGGTGTAGCAGGTGTTGCTCTGAGCCCTCATATTCCCCAGTGCTGAATCTGCGTGAAGGTCTGCCAGCACTTCGGAGCTGTGCCAGCACGGGGGGTGTTCACATGGCCAGGAAGCACCAGGTTTTTGGTCTGTACGAGTATTTTGAGCTGAAGCCCATTTCATGTATGTGTATAATTGTGGAATCATAGAGTCATCTGGTTGGAAAACGCCTCTGAGATCATCCAGTCCAACCGTCCCTGTCCCCTTACTAAACCACATCCCTGAGAAACTCATCCACCTGCCTTTTAAACACCTCCAGGGATGGGGACTCAACCCCCTCCCTGGGCAGCCCTTCCAGGCCCTGAGAGCCCTTTCAGTGAAGAAATTTTTCCTGATGTCCAGTCTGAACCTCCCCAGGCACAACTTGAGGCCATTTCCTCTCCTCCTGTCACTGTCACTTGGGAGAAGAGACCAACCCCCCCTCCCCACAGCCTCCTCTCAGGCAGTTGCAGACAGGGATGAGGTCTCCCCTCAGCCTCCTCTTCTCCAGCCCAAACCCCCCCAGGTCCCTCAGTCTCTCCTCGTAGGCCTTGTTCTCCAGCCCCTTCCCCAGCCTCGTTCCCTTCTCTGGACGCGCTCCAGCCCCTCAATGTCCTTCTTGGAGTGAGGGGCCCAGAGCTGACCCCAGCACTCGAGGTACTCAGGTACATGCCTTGCCTTGTAAATGGGGGTTGAGTCTTTCTGGAGTTCATGGAGATTTGCTTTTGTTTGCAGTGAGTCTTTGGGAAACTGGTTTGTTTTGGTGAAGCATTTTATGTGGGTGACAGTAAGGGCTTCTTGTGAAACAACAAAATCTTCCCAGGTACCAGAAGCCAATGAGGTTTCTCATGTCTACTTGGTGTGGGAGCACAGAGAGGGAATGGAAGCAGAGAAGGAAGTAATTGAAGCCCTTCACTGAAGGAGAATGCGTGGGATGGACAAGAATGTCCCATTCAGCTCACTCAGCAGTGGACTGGGAAGGGAAAGAAATGGAGCGGATGCCACCACTGGAGAAATTTAAACATGGAATGAAAATGTCCAGGAAGAATATATCAAATCAGTTCACCATTTTTACTAATAAGATATTTACCTGCTGTCAGCTTGAACTGATTGTCTTTCACCACTCTGTTTAGTGCAAGGACTGTATTTATCTTTGTGTTTAGAAAGCAGATAACAAATTGCTGATGTGGTTGAGATATGAAGAGTAATGAGGAAACAATATGTTTATTGTATAAATTTAGTTCTTCACCTCTCTTAAGATGATATAAAAAAATGTTTCTGCTAGTATTTTGTTGTTCATCTTCATATTGAAATATTTCTAAAGAAACCTGTTATCTCACAGTAAAAATCTGTATTTCAAAGCTTGCAAAGATAAATATTTAATACCCCAATGGGCGTTGCAGCACTTAGAGTCAGATTCATGAGCATCTGATGTACCACAAACAATTCTGCAATCTCAAGATCAGATAACCTTAATAATTGCTAAAAAATGGATGTTTTAGTATCTCATGTAGCCCTGAAGTAAAGAGCACCCGTGAGTGGTGATCTCCCCTTTATTTCTTCTTTCACCTTCTCCTTCATCTCCCTTTAAGTCTGAAGGTCGGCTCTTTTGTATGTTTTCAGCAGACCTGGGTCAGGAATCCAGAGTGTAGGAGAGTTTGCAATTGATTTCCTTGTTTGTAAAGAGGAAAAAAAAAAATCACAAAAAATCTGGAGGCCTGAGAGGCTTTAATTTTTTGCCTGCTCTCACAAAAGGGTTTCCCACAATTTGCAGAGTACGTTTGCTGTCTGGTGCCTTAGATGAGAAGCATCCTTAGCCACTCACTGCAGGAGGTACCAGAGGCAGCCCCTTGGGCTGGGTGTCTGCTGGCAAAGTAGGCTGGCTGAACACGTCATGCAAGCTGAAAGAAGGCTGAAAGAGGGAAGGAGGGAGAACCTCATTAATATTTTTACCCAGTGGTGAATTTTGTTCCTTCCTTAGTTTGCCAAATTCGACACATTATAGATATTTAAAATACCTTGGTGTTTTGGGGTCTTTTTTTTGAAGACAGTGTTCCCAAACGGGTGATGGTGTGTGAGCCTGATCTGCTCACTGACTACACAGTTGTTTTTAGAAGGCAGCAAATGAATATTCAGTGTCTGCTTTTGAACACTGAAGCTGATTTATTTACTGCATCTCAGGAAGAGTGATTAATTGGTAACTCCAGCGTGGAGCTGCAGTTGCTGCTCCTGGGCTTTGTGCCCGTGTGGGCAGGGTCCTGCTGGAGGCAGCGGGGCTTCCAGCAGTCACTGGTGCCAGGGTTCTTCAAGCAGCTCCCAGAACCACTGCCTGTTTCCTTGGCACCCAGGGGATGCTGCTGACAGTTAAGAAGGCTCTGTGGCACAAGGTGGCAGTGCTGGACAATGAGGCTTGGTCTTTGAAGGTCACAGCTGCACCGTCTGCCTGACAGGGAGCTGGATTGACTGAAACAGTCGCAAGTCAGTTCGGCAGAAGCACACGGCGTTTCAGGACAGCATGACATCTCAGAAGAAATATGTGAATGAAGCAAGCAGTGCACCAAGGACTGGGTGCTGACTTGAGTCGGCTTGGCAAGGGAAGGCTTGGGGTGAAAGAGCAGAGATTTTATACGATGACAGATTTTCAGTTATTAATCATAAATTGTCACACCTCTGCTTTTGGAACGTGTATCTGCCCAATCCTGCACCTCTGTAGGGCAGGCATTATGGTTAACAAAGAGGATTTGGGTTTAAGAAGTGAGTGCAACTCCATGTCAGTGCTAGTGCACTGTATAATCACTGACTCAAGCAAAGTATTTGTGTGTTACGCAGGGAAACCGGAGCTCAGAGATGGGGTGGCATTTGAATTGGCAGTGTCTGTTCAGTGGCAGTGTCTATTGCCATGTTAAATGTGTAGAAGGTAGCAGGAATTTGGTGTGGATTCATTAATGTATTATTATTGCTGAACCTTTAGGGATATAAATCTTTGGTGTGCATCCGTTGCTGGCAGTGCATTGCTGTTTGAGAATGAGATACACCCATAATTTTCTCCTGAGGAAATCTTGGTCTCATAGACAAACTCCTGTTGAGTCAGTGTGAGGTCTGTATTTCACCTGTCATTGAGGTCTGAGAGCAAATGTGCAGTGTATTTTCAGAATTAAAGTGTTTATTTCTTACTCTGGTAAATGTAGGGGAGAGATGGTGTCATTCCATTTCTCCCATTCTGTTTTGTTTGCAAAAAGCACAGTATGTGCAAAGTGATGTCGCCTTGGCTTGTTCTGCCAACTGAGCACTCTGGTTGACTAAACATCCTTCTACTAAAAAACTGTATAATTGGATTGTTTTATTTTAAAGGTCATTTTTAATTCCTTCTAGAAGGAAAAAGCCTGCTTTCTTCTTATGGTAGCTTATTTTTCTTAGTGCTTTGAATTTCTTATTGTTTGCTATCTGAAACTTATGGCAGAAGTCATTGCTGTAATCCACCAAAAAACCCACTAATTTTCTGGTTAAAAGCCAGGCAGTGAAATACACTGTGAGTGTGAATCTCACAATAGATGTGATACAATAGTATTTTCTTTCTTTTCAGTTAGAACTAAGGCCTGATCTTGTTCTCCTAGCTGGGGATCTTTAGCCTGGACTGACTGGTTCCTGTTTGTGACAAGATTTCCATAGCTGGGCACCGCAGGGTGTTGTGTGCTCTCATACATGTTCAGATATTGTCTGGTTTCTTTTTAGTGCTTTGCTGTGCGATCTCTGGGCTGGGTAGAAATGGCAGAAGAAGATCTTGCCCCTGGAAAAAGTAGTGTTGCTGTGAACAATTGCATCAGACAACTCTCTTACTGCAAGAATGACATCAGAGACACAGTCGGCATCTGGGGAGAGGTAAGAATGGAATGAATTCTCGTCCTCTGGGAAATCCCTCTTGTGTTGTAAAGCATCCTGAAAGAACAGCTCTGTAGGCAAATATGCCCATGCTGTGTGTTTGGGGCTTCCCTGTCCCAGCTGGCACCACTAGAAAATATAAAAGGGTTCAAGAAAAGTGTTGACACTTTTGTTCCAAACATTTCAGGGCAGCAGGTGTCACAAAGACATCATGTTTGTGTTTGCACCTGTACTACACACCTGTGCAGCAATGTTGGGACAAACTGTTAAAGTCTTTCACCTGACCAGAGGTTTGAGAGTGGTGCTTTGGAACAGCATTTTCATGCATTTCACAATATGGGGAAAGGGCTTCAAGGAAACAGAGATTGGTGTGACCCGTGCTTCTAAAATATATGAGAAGATTGAGGCTGATGGACAGATGGCTTATTTTAAGATGATTATTAGTGTTTCAGAAGGAAATTAATTTTATATTATCAGTCTGTCTGTTGGTTGTTCCTGTCCAGTAATTATTGAACCCCTTCACCAGCGTCATCCGATTTTGACGGATGCCAGATTTCCACACACCAAGGGAAAAACAGAACACCCAGCTCTTTGCTTTCTTGGTTTGATAATGGGTCAGGACACCTTCATCAGCCGAGCTGTGCAAGCTCTGTGCTCCTTTCTAAATTGGCATCAAGGACAGGATAACACTGTGGGAACACAGGGAAGAAACACGAAGAAAGCCAGAGGTATTGTGGTGTGGAAGAGGGGTGTGCTGGGGGCAGATGAAGGAGTGGTAGGTGTTGAGGGATCAGCAAGGGAAGCAACATAGGAAAAGCTGGAGTTGTAGTGGTGGGGTGTACAAAGGAGACAAACCTTCAGAAAAGCAGCTTCCTTATGTGATTGATCCTGGAGCAGCTTAAACTTCAGCCAAATCTCTACCTCTCTCCTGACTTATTTTCAGGAGGGTTACATCAATGTGGATTTAGTACCCAGTGTCTGAATGCAAAACTGGCAGAAGAGTGAATGTCTCTAACTTCGCTGTTATCTCTGTGATCTAAGAGAAACAGCACTGCCAAACAGAAGAGGAGTTAGACCTGTTTCAGTGAAAATTTTAGGAAAAATATTCTTTAACCTGCCAGGTTATTGTTCCAGTCTGAGTCTTGTGTCCAGCGTCCTCGCTGTGACCACACAAATGCAGAGATGCTTCCCAGGAGCAACTGGGAGAAAGTGCCTGTTAAAAATGAGAGTGGTGTTTCAAGGGCCACAAAATTCCCTGCCTATTTTAAGCCACTTCAGTATTTTTTCAATGTGCAAAAAGCATTTTATACATATAAATTAACAAGATAACATTGGTCTTTCTTTTGGTCCTCTTGAATGGGAGTTTTAATCAAGAATGATATTCATAAAAAAAAAATTAAAAAAATCAGCTTGACAAAACGATAGAGACACTGTTCAGATAGGTCACCCCTGAAGTAAATTGTCTTCTTGATTGTAACAGAAATCATTACAACTACATTTTTCTGCTGGCAACGTAATTCTTCAAGAGTGATTGGAAAAGACGTGTTTTAGAGAGGAATCTGAAAAAGTGTGCCAGTCACTGACATATCAGATGGAGCACATACAGCAGAAATCCCTTATGAAGCTGGAACTGATGACTGCAGAGAGGCTTTAAGATTGCCTACAGATTTATTTTGGCTAAAATGTAATGAAAGTGAATTTGTGAGTAGGACCGTCCCCAAGTTTTCCTGATTTAAAAACAGGCAAAACAAACAAAAAAAACCCCACATTCCTGGTAAAATCCTGATCCTGTCAAAGCTTTGTCAGTGGCTGCAATGTGGGGTTTTGTGCCCTACCCTTCCCTCCAAAAGAAATTCCCTCTAAACTTCGGATTTCCACAGTTCTGTAAATTCTAAGAAAGCCACAACACACCCGTTTGTGTTGCTGCTTAGCCATGTGCTGTATTCCTGCACATGACAAAATCTCTCACGTGGAAAAGGTTCATTGTTGCTGTTGACATATAGAAGACTTCTTTAAGGACTGCTGGGATTTGAGCTTTTCTTTCCTTTACTCCCTCTCCCTGCACAGCCCTTGAGTCAGAGCCGCCTTCATCTTGCACCATCAGAACTCTGCAGCTCTTCAGCCTGTGTTCAGGCTCCCAGTCTGTTGAAATCCTTTCTTCTCCCCCTGTATAGTGTTTTCATCCCTAAAACAGCTTTTGTGTAATAAGGCGACAAAACTTAGGAAAACATATTGCCTGTGGCTGCGGCCAAGCTGTCCCTTGAGCACTGCAAGGAAAATTTCCTGTGACTTATGTTGCTTATCTGCCTATTCTCCAGTCTTTTGCAACTAATTTGGATTTGGTTTTATTACCCTAATCCCAGTGTATTTTGCACGATGAACTCGTTTTACCTTCTTGTAATAATTTGCTTCTGGAATAAATATATAAGTAGAAAATGAGTTCAAAAAACAATCTTTGTGGCACTTGCTAACATTGTTCACACAGTCTTGTTCACTGCTTCAGGCCTCCAAGTGAATTTCTCACCCTCTTTCTTTGTGATGACTCTGTTTTCTGTTTGGTTTCCTTCATTGTCCCGGTGTGTCTGGTGCCATCCTGACTTCTGTGGTTTATTACCCATGTTTCTTTTCCTGTGTGCCACAAGCAGTTCAGTGCTTCTGATTTGCCCTGTTTACATGCACGGTCATCACAGCCACATCTGTTCTGCCTCTGCAGGAGCAGTTTGACAGCCAGCCTTGCCTCTCAGCAGCAGCTTACTTTCTCCATCAGGCATATCTTCTTGTCTTGGCATCGCAGGTGCCAGCTTGCATCCCCTTTCTCTCCCACACTCCTCTGGGTGCTCGCACTGCCAGCTCTGTGCCACATCTCCCCTTTGAATCCCTGGTAGGAGATGTTGGGTGTGGGAGAGGTGATCAGTACTGCTCTTGCTGCCTGGCCTGGAAACCCTGGGAGCAGCCCCTCCTTGTGAGTGTGTGTCTTCCACAGACACAAAATCAGAATCACAGAGTCATCCGGTTGGAAAAAACCTCTGAGATCATCCAGTCCAACCGTCCCTGTCCCCTCACTAAACCATGTCCCTAAGAACCTTACCCACCCACCTTTTAAACACCTCCAGGGATGGGGACTCAGCCCCCTCCCTGGGCAGCCCTTCCAGGCCCTGAGAGCCCTTTCAGTGAAGAAATGTTTCCTGATGCCCAGTCTGAACCTCCCCTGGCACAACTTGAGGCCATTTCCTCTCCTCCTGTCACTGTCACTTGGGAGAAGAGACCAACCCCCCCTCCCCACAGCCTCCTCTCAGGCAGTTGCAGACAGGGATGAGGTCTCCCCTCAGCCTCCTCTTCTCCAGCCCAAACCCCCCCAGGTCCCTCAGTCTCTCCTCGTAGGCCTTGTTCTCCAGCCCCTTCCCCAGCCTCCTCGCTCTTCTCTAGAAATCATTAAGACCTGAGCAGCTGCAGCCAAGCAGGAAGAGGGTTTCTGTACCACTGAGGTGAATAAAAAGGTCATTTTTGAAACATTTGTCAGTAGGAAGTCAGGCCCTTTCCATTCTTTCTGTTCACTTATAGATTCTGGCACAATAGAGAAGAAACAGATTACTCTATATTTAGTTGAAAGCTCCCACCTTCTTAGAAGCAGGAGCTTGTCTTACCTCTTGGCAATAGGTCCAGGAACATTTCTGTGGGATCTTGTGCTCTGCAGTTGTACAGCCCCTGAGAAAGAGCTGTTAGATGTGATAGAAGAGACAGCAGACCTTTTGCAAATGGTGGCCGTAGGAGGAAGATTAACGTTTGTGAATTAGCATCCAAAGGAAAATTGCCTCTAAATTTGTTGCCTCTAAGGGGAAAAAATTCTCCTTGTTCTTACATGCCAGAATAATTATGGAGAAATCCTGGCTCCAGGATTCTGCAGTCACCAGCAGAGTTTACATTCGTGTCTTAATACTAGGTTTTCCCTTTTAATTAATCTTTTTCAAAGAGCATCCTATAAATACGTTGACATGTACAAATGTCTGTCAGTTCCCATGACCCATTAGTTAAAATTTGTGGAAACAAAGCTTATTGTTTGAAGGAAAAAAACTGTCTTAACAGTACAGGTTTGATGCAAGCTTTTATTGTTAAGATTGTTCTTCTCATATATTTGGAAGAATTTACTGTAGAAGAGAGAATCACATAATTTGTTGAATAACTCAGTAGCTTGGGGTTGAATTAGTTGCATTTAAAAGAGATGAAAGCTTTTTTGTGAATGGTATCATTTAAAAGTACTGTAGTAGCAAGGTGCTGTCTTAGATCTTTTCCACACCGGAAGTAATTGAACTTGTTTGCAATTGCTTTTGGAACAAGCCAAAACTTTGAGTAAAATTAAGAGGGTGCAAATCCAGACAGCATAGGGAGAACATCGTGATCCCGGTCAGTTTGAGAGGGGAATGTACTGTGTAACTGTACTTTTTCTGGAGTTGCAGGGCAAGGACATGTACCTGATACTGGAAAATGACATGCTGAACCTCATCGACCCCATGGACCGCACAGTTCTGCATTCGCAGCCCATTGTGAGCATCAGAGTCTGGGGAGTGGGTCGTGACAACGGCCGGTGAGTCCGCCTTCCCTTAGCCCTCTTGACTTGGTGCTGCTCTGTCTGCTGATCCAGGGTACACACCCAGAGCAAGTTAGACATCATGGAGTGAGTGCGTCCCAGGGGGTGGCAAAGGAAGGGAAATGCTTTTTCTTTGCTGGAATTGCTTTTTTAAATCTCTGCTTTTTGTAGTTTTTTGCTTATATGCTGGGTTTTTTAGACCTGTGTTGAGCAAACCTTCAGATTAATTCAGCCAGGTGCATAAAACTGCACACACATTATTTTGTTTCAGATGTGTGTATATAATATTTTTTTGTTAAGTGTTCTCAATATGTTCTTTTTATAAAATGTTCTCAGATCTGTCCCATGGTTTCCCCTGGCTGTGTGAAAGTGTCTTTTCCTGCTGGTCCAGGTTAAATGCTCTGCTTAGACTCTGACTGCATGTTGTTTCCACTTTCTTGAGGTATTTGATTTGATGGTGAAAAATGTTGGGACTGTGAAGGTGACTCATTTAGAGCAGGACAGCAGGCTGTCTCCCTGTCCTGTTGAGCATTTGCATCTATCCATTCCATTGACACTGAGTAAATCCAGGATCTTTCAGCTGTACCCATCCTGCACGTGGGTAGTGAGGACTGAATCAAGCTGCTTTTTGTGTCCATGTTTGATTATTGAGGTATTTGCAATAGTAGGAATGGGTTTTCTTGTCTCTGGCTTTGATGAAAAATGTCATTTTGGACCTGGAAAATACTTGGCAGTAGAAGATTTTGTGACAATCCTTTAATGCCCCCCCCCAAATTTCTGATTATTTCTGGCTAAATATTCAAAAGGAAAGGCAATAAATGTTTCTGTGACCCAATTCTATTTTTCTAAATGTTTTTACTTATATAAATTACTGGGGTTTTTTTACTCTTTTTCACTTCAATTTGTGCAGATTTTTGAGAGATCTAAAAGGGACAAATCCAGTTTGAAATGGTGGGAAGTAAAAAGGTTTTAACTTCTTATGAATAAACCATTACAGTGCTTTGTTTGCCTCAGAAAATGAATGCATTGCACATTTCCCTTCAAGTCAGATTTTGTAGTGGCTTGCTTTGGTCAGGAAATAAATAGAGCATCTTAAGGGGCACCTAAATGTGATACAGCTTTACAGAGTAAGGGAAGCCAGCTTTGCTTTTCATTATTTTTTTGGAAGCATTTACAGTTCTTTCAATATTTACATTTCTTTGGAAAACAGAATTATTCCATTATGTTGTTTATAAAATAAGATAATGGCTCACATTTCTCCAGGCTGGATACATACTTCTCCTCAAGGCAGAACTTAAAAAATTAAGATTGTAGGTAAAGCAGTGTAGCCATTATTTGTAAGTAAGGTCAGACTGCATGTGATGGTAAATAGCAGGTAGAAGATCAACAGACAAGTAGGAAGAACAACAACTGAGTAGTCAGATATACAGTGTGTTTTGAGCATAGAGAGGTTCAGGATTGGAAATACTCTTTGAAGAGTAGCATAAATGGTGTAAAATTTGCTGAAGAAGCACCAAAACACAAGAAAAAGGCATTTGGTGATGAGAAAACCTGTTGAGCTGGAAATGACACTGTGTCACCACGAGCACGCGGTCCTTACGCTTATCCTGGTAAAATTACCTGTTGGTCCTGAGGTGAGAAACACCAGAGCCAGTCACTATTGCAAAAGTAACTTCCTCTGCTAATGAGTTTTCCATCAGCAGAGGAAAATGAGGGGAACCCCTTACTGCTTTGGATTCATTGTCCAGGAAGCTGACGGAATCTCAGTTTCCAGGGTGAAGCTCTCCCACAAGTTGTTGCACAGGGATGTTGTTAATTAGCTACATGTTCTGGTCGATAAACCAGTATAATAAAATATGAGTACATTTGATTTATTGTGAAAGGCAGTGTTTAAATTTTAAAATATTGTAAAAATGTATGTTTGCCTCTGTTTTGAACCCCATAAGAATCTGCAGGCCCTCCTTTCTAACTGTATTTTGCTTGTGGTCATTTCTTTGGGTAGATTTTGCTTTGGAAGATGAAAAGATTTTCTGGTGACACCTGACCAGATGATTTTCTAAGCTGTGCCTTAATGAAAGATTGATGAAATACAGAGACTTGCTGATGAAAGTTTAATCTGAAGATGTGTCTGCTAACTCACCTCAGGCAGAAACGTCTTCCAGGAGTCTGTAATCACTCTCTCCATACATTACACTATTATCTTGACCTCTGGAGTTTCTTCATTTAAAGCAGCTCTGCAATAAGCAGAGCCTTCATCATTTTGTTGACTTAGGCTGTGTGGTAATTTTGTGTTTTCAAAGGCAGTGTCCCCTCTGAAATTAATCAGTCAGTAAAAAAGTCTTGACCTTAAGAAAGGCCAAGGTGCTGTGGTAAAATCGTGAGCTAAAGCAGGCTCTCACAAGAGAAGTTAGTGGTTATGTATTTATATATGTATTTATATATGTGCAGGCTCAGAACACCTGTGTTTGATACATATGTGGGTATTAAAGGAAAATAAATATACTGTATCTGTCTATCCTTTCAACAGACTCTTAGGTTGTGTGGGTTTTTTAATGGTAAAAGCCACAGCCTTCCTTTCCTACTGTACTGAAACCAGAGCCATGATTTGTTTAATGTTACTTGTTAATAAGAATATTATTTGTTAATAAGAAAAGTTCTCATTCTTGCTTGAATAGAGGATTTGTGTTGTCACAGGTACACAGTGGGTAATTGTCAGTGCTATGTTTGCTTCTTAACAAGCAGCCCACCATGGGTTTCTTCTCTTGGAAAACATCAGCCCGCTGAAGCTACAAAAGGGTTGTTCTTTTCACTTGTGAGCTGCAGGACTGTGCATTAATCATTCCACTGGTTGGGTTTTGGCTGCCCTTCCCAGCTGCTCCTGCATTCCCCTTGCTTTCTGAGCAGGGCACTGACAAGGAAGAGAGGCAAGGGAATGGCCCATCAGTTTTGTAAAAGTTTCCACTAGCGCATTTCCCTGAATCCTCCCTTATCTTCATTGCTCTTCCACCACAGCCTCTGTGTGACTTTGATTGCCTGGGCGATGATGGTTCCTGTTGTCATGGTGTCTCCATACAATTCCATACATATTCCAGCTGAAAAACTGAGCTGTTAGCTGGCCGGGAGGGCTGTGGGTGGCTTCAGGAGACAGCTGGGATGGGACAGAGTGTGCACTTGGCATGTTGGACAACAGAGGTAGCGTGTCTCTTTGTTCATCGCTTGCATTGTCACCACATAGCCCCGGTGTTTTCCCCATGTAGCTTGTGTGGTTATTTCCCTGGCAGGCTGAGCAGGGAGGTCAGTTGCTCTCACTTCTTGAGTGTTGGAGAGGCAGATTGTCCAATATTGGAGTTTGCTGATCGTAGACTCCGTGGCTAAAAGGTGTGAAAGCATTGTGCCTTCTCCTCTGCACTAATCATGCCCATTTTGGCAGGTGTGGTGTTGGGGATCTCTTCATCCCTGTGGATGCACATTGCCCTCCTGCCTTGAGGGGCTGCTGGTTTTCTGCTGCTTAGATTTCAGGGAGTAACATGAGGCTGGAAATCAAAAAGGGGAGAAAGATGGAGAGGAAGAGAGTAGGGTGATGCACACACCAAAGTTACCTCAGGCTACCTCAAAATGGGCAGGTAGACATCTAAATGGATAGGTGGCCCAAGTCAGATGGACAGAATCCTGTAAGATTGGAAGAGCAGAAAGTCATAATAACAAAGCAGAACTACCCGAGCTCTCATATCTCAGAAACCATTAGGAAAAGAGCTGAGAAAACTGTAGGGGTGATATGAGTGAGAAAACAGTACAAATTTTTGTAAAGAGGAGAAGGAAATGGCGTGAAACAATGGCTCAGATTCTTCAAAATATGGGGAATTAAAAATAGCATCATATCTTGATGTTTCAACAGCTAAATGAAAATGGCCTGGTAGTGGAGGTGTTTAACACCTGCACTTGTCCACTGACTGCAATAGGATCTCTGTATATTCAGTGTCTTTTGAAAATCAAATGTCTAAACACAGATTTAGGCACCTTTCTCTAGAGATACAGAATGGGAAGTTTTCACT
The DNA here is from genome assembly GCA_033556795.1 of Tapera naevia. Taxonomy (NCBI): domain Eukaryota; kingdom Metazoa; phylum Chordata; class Aves; order Cuculiformes; family Neomorphidae; genus Tapera; species Tapera naevia. Next base: position 1,519,551 of record JAUMJJ010000189.1, on the reverse strand, counting down.
TGAGCAACAGTGCTACAGCAGGTTAGATGTTTTATTTTTAGTTTTGAGTGCATCTCAATCTAAGGGATCAGAAGGTGTCTGAGCAAGAACAGGTTTGTTAGAGGGCAGAAAAGGGGTGAAGTGGGGAATGTGAAAGCTGTGCTACAGGTCAAGTGCCTGTCTCGTGGGGTTATGATCTGTATTTCTTAGCTGAGAATGTGTATTTACAGATATTCCCTGGCTCGTGCTCCAGTGCATGTCTGTTATATGGACAGGAGACTGTAGGAGGGATACCTGGACTTGATTAGGCAACTAAAACTGAGGAGAAAAAAAGGCAATAAATATGCATTTTGTGTCTGGGCTATCCTGTTGTACCTGTAATTTTCAGAAAGCATACACAACAACAGGCTTCAGTGGTGCCAGTGTGTTTTATAGCTGCATTGCTCAGGGAGGGGTTCATGGTCTTCTGGGTTTGCCTTCCCTTCGGGGTGGTGATTGAATGTGCTATGAGATTGAGTCTTTCTCCATTTCCAGGAGAGAAGCTTATCTTTTCTGAATTAGGGAGATGTGGTTCAGAAAAGCATAAAATAAAAAAAATTAAAACCGAGATGGTATTTGCACCTGCTCTTCTGAAAAGATAACACCTTTCAAAGTATGTGTAATCCCAGCTGAGTTCCTCAAACTTGGAATCATCGTTAATCAATGTTTCCTATTCCCCTGGTCCCCATAACCTTGGAATAAGGGCAAAACATGCTGTGAGGAGTCGTGTAAATAGGGCATAGGTGAGGGATTACAGCAGAGGAAAAGGATTTTACTGGCTTTTCTGACCCATATTCATAGCTCATTTTTTAGAGTAATCTTTTGCTTTGTCCTTTTCCCTAAGCCAACTGCATCCAAATATATTTTTCTGTATATTATGATTGCATTTCACTCTCTCACTAAGAGTAGTTTAGGTGATTATAAGGCCTGGCATTACTGTTTGCAAGCACAGTGTGTTCTAGGAAGATGTAATGGAACAATACAGCAGTGAAAGGGAAGTCCAGTCAAGCCTGCAGAATTAATGTGTTTTCAAACAAATATGGTTAAGTGGATGCAAAAGAATGTGTGCATTCTTACGTGGATTAATGAAACTTGTATATTTTATATTTGGCTTTTACCGTGCAAGATGTGGTAAACTGACTCCACATTGAAATAGGCCCATATTAACTTGAAATAGGTGCCCATAAGCTTTGCACCAGTGGATGGTTTTGTATCAGTAGTGGCTTCAGCTGTGTTAGGGCAAAACCCCACTATCCTTTCTGCCTAATGCCACTACTGAGGTGGAAACTGATTACACGTGAGAGTGAAGGATTGTTGTGTTTTACAGATGAGTCTTGTGAGCAGCTCAAGTGCGTAGGAAAAATGAGGAAAACTTATGTGAATTGTGGGAGAATTTCAGCTGTGGAACCAAGTGTTTGGTAACAGAGGAGCAGAGAAGTCCCTGAAGGAGAGTTCAAAGTAGTGCTGTGGCATTTGGTTGTAAAGTAGCAGGGAAAATGGCAGGAGTCTGTCCTTCTTTGTTAAAAAACGACTGTACAACCATTTAAAATGTGTTACTTGCTGTGCTATCTGCAACAAATGCTTTGTCACCTTAAACACAACCCTGTTTAAGTATTTTATTGCGGAGTGTCGTTAGGATTCTATATTTGTTTTCAGGAAATAATGGAAGCTATTGCATATAATTTGGGAATTTTGTCTAGTGTTTCTTCCAGAAGGCAGCATTTTTAAATGGCATTTGGAATTGTTCAACTGTAGAGATTTCAGTTATGAAAAATGATGTGTCTAAACCTGGACTACCGGTAACCACTGCAAAGTAGTCAGGTTGTGTCACTTAATAAAAAAGTTGGCATGTTGACTGAATCCCTGGCTTAAAGTGTGTCTACAGATTTGTGCTGGAAAATCTCCATGTGTTCCCTGTGATCCCAGCTATTAAATGCTGTAGGATACAGCTGGGGCAGTCTGTGATCTGAAGTGGCTATCACACGGGGCCCTGCTGAATAGCCTGAGCTGCCTGTGGAAGTGTCTGTGGCTCAGGAGAGCTACTGTCTGCCAGCTTGAGGTGGGAATCTGTTGCTTTCTTCTGTTATTCTTTTCACTGTTTGTTAATCAAGCAGATGCCAAATCCAGGCTGAATTCTTGTATTTAACTGCTGCTTTAACCCTGTGGCAAAGCAGTGATGCGAGCGATAGAAAAATCAGCTGCTCTCTGGCCCTGTAGCTGTGAACAGAACACATCCCACTCCCAGCCTCTCCACAGCCCTCCTTGTTTCCAACACCCAGTTAGAAGCTTTGGTCTTAAGTGACAATCAAAGGTGGTTTAAACTTACCTTATTTACTTTACAGCTGGAGGTGATTGAAGGCACCTTCTTTTCACCCCTTCGTCTTCAGCAGCACTGAAGTTACACCCTTATACATCTCTCAGATGATAAGTCAACAGTAGGGACTGTGTGTAGTGGGTGCCACCCGTGGAATAAATTTTCACAAGAGAATTAGGCCTTGACAGCCTTATAAAGGTCCCTTCCAACCCTGTCAAAAAATATCGATTTGATAACAATTTTCTTAAAAAAAACCCCTAACGTATTCTTTCATTCTCATCTCAAGACCTTGTCTAAGGTGTCTGGAGCAGATGAGAGAAAACTACATTAGTCCACTAGAGATTGTAATTGCTACTCTAACGTGTATTGAAGCTGTTCAGTTGCTTCTTAAGGTGGACATATAAAAAACCTTCTGCAGAAAAAGGCCACGGAGAGCATTGGCCACTGAAAAAGAGAGCAGTCTTGTAAAGAAGATTTCTGCTAATACTTACAAGCACGATGCTGGCTGAAATATTCAGTGTTACACTGAATATAACCCATTTATATGAGCAGTAACAGACTGTTCTGTCTTGTGGTGACTTGCTTGAAAAGGTCAGCCTGCTGTAAGATGTACATTTACTACGCTTACTGTTCTCTATTGTAGGCAAAAATTTGACTTCCTAAAAATGGTTGCTGTACTGCACAAGTAACTTCTGAAAAAGAGACTCAGAAGGAGAAAATCTCCAATGCAGTGGAAAGAGTTTAATTTGATTATCTCTTTGTCACACTACTTAGTGAAACATGGGGCATTCACAACTTCCTAATAGTTCAAATGAAAAAGCAAAACTGCAGCCAGATAATGACCTGTCTGTAATTCTTCTTCCTGTCCAAACAGTCCATGCCCCTGCTGTGCTGGTGGTTAGAGAGAGATGGAATGTTTCCATATGTGCCTTCACTGCCTAAATATTTATATCCTCCTACATAAACACATTTTTAATGCCTGCAGCAGTGTCATGCCCTGGTATCAAGGGAACCTGTGGCATGCCTACGTATTTGTAGACCGCTGAAGGTCTTCTGGAATTTGGTACGTGCTACACTAAAATGAGGTCTGAATCTTGTCTGGTGTGTGTGAGCACAAACACAAACTTTTGACTGAGCTGCATCGATACAACAATTTGGAATGTGCCTCTAAATATAAAAGGATGCTCTTGCTATCAGCTTACCACTTTCAATTAATTAACACTGCGTCTGCCTCAGAATGCTTTCCCAGTTTGCTGCTTGCTGAATATTCATAAGTGGTACAGCTTTATGTAAATCATAGCATGTGCTGTCTAGTCCATTACATGTACTTAGAAAGCATTTTCACTTCAGGCTTTTAATTCAGAATATGCTCTATTAAAGGGGGCTACAGGAAGGCTGGGGAGGGGCTTTTTATGAGGGAGTGCAGAGATAGGATGAGGAGTAATGGTTTCAAGCTGAAAGAGGGGAGATTTAGATTAGGTATTAGGAAGAAATCTGTCACTGTGAGGGTGGTGAGGCCCTGGCACCTGGTGCCCCCAGAATTTGTGGATGCCCCATCCCTAGAGCATTGAAGGCTGGGTTGGATGAGGCTTTGAGCAACCTGGTCTGTTGGAAGATGTCCCTGCCTGTGGCAAGGGGGTTGAAACTGGAAGGTCTTTAGGATCCCTTCCAACCCAAACCATTCTATGAATCTGTGACTCTCTTGGCTTCTTTTCTAACAATGGCTCTACCAGGGAAAAGGGCTTTGGCACAATTTGTCCTCTGGCTATGGAAGTAGATGGCCCACTGAAGCCTCTTTGATATATGCAGATTGATTAGCAGAAACTTAAACATGAATTTGAGCAAACAAAATTATTTTTTTCAAGATAATTCAAATGTCTTACATATTTTTTTACTGAGTGAGCTCATTTTGTTTTAGAAGCTGTGTTACATGAACATCCCTATTTTTGTGTGACCAAAATTGTGCTTAATGATGTTGAAAAATCTACGTGCATTATATCTCTTGTGATGATGGTCTGATTCACGTAAATGCTGCTTATCTCAATGCCATAAAAATAATTCCAGTTGATAATTTGAATGATGATTTCTCTAAAATTCCAGTATTTTTACTACTTCAAGTTCCCTTCTCCCTAGCTTGATTAGTTTCCAAAGTGGCTGGACATATGCTTGTGCACCCCAAGTCTGGTCAGATTCCACGTATAATTGTTGGGAAGTTTTTCTTTAACTTCAACACGCGTTGGGTTAGTAATACCTGGGAGCAGCAGGATGGTTTAAATGTTCTTAGCAGAACATTCTTCTTGTAGAAGAACAAAATAGGAGGTGGAAAAGTAAAGAACTGACTATGAATCTTAGAGAGCATGAAAGAGTTTGAGGTCTGCAACGTGTGAGGTCTGCCGACTTCAGTATTTGACCTGGTCTCCTGCTGATCTTACCTTTAGCATCAATGAAGTGCATGAATTTTTCTGCTTCAGAAAAGCACCTGTCAAAGTGAGCTTTCCTGTGTTCTGGGATACCTGTTACTGACATATGGCAGTGGCTGGGATGATGCAAATAGAGGAGATGTAGATTACTTAAAGAATAACTTTTCAGTAGCTTAGACTGGAAAGGCCCACTTGGGTCCTCATGGTCTACTCTTCAACTGCAGACACAATCTTGTAGTTCAGGTCCTTTTGGCAAGCTGACAGCAGGTCTAAGGATATATTGAATTGCTTTTGCTTTTTAGTTGTTTATCATCAGCCTTTCTTTGTTGATTGAGCAGTTTATTTTCTGCCTGTTCCTTTTGGTCTTGTCTGAAGAATCTAAATAAACTTTACATGGGTGTCTCCAACAAAGTACATATACATTTAAGATAAAAAGTACCCAAACCCACAGGAAAACAGATGCAGTAAGGAAGAGTCTTTTTTTTCAGTTGGGGGAATGCAGGGAGTGGGTGGCATTTTTGTGTATATTATTAGGAAAATTGTTTTCATCTCTACTGCCATCATGAACGTAATGAGATGTATTAGACAAAGCAGACTGAGGAGCTGCTTGTGCCCTCTGTTGCTTTATGAAGTACAAAAGTGGCTTCAAGGGCCTTAGCTCAAAAAATAAACAAAGCTCTTCTGGAACATTGCCAACCCAGGCATTCATAAATGATTTTCAGTCTGTTGCTTTTCAGCCTTTGATTTACAGTATTATTTCAAACTTTCCTCATCCATCTATGGATGCTGGAGAGTTGTTTTGTGGTGTGTGTGGAGATTCTCATGTCCCTATCTGAATATACGATTTAAACTATATTAAATGTTTCCTTGCTCATGCCTCACCCTGACCCATCTCTTCTTGAAAATAATAGGAAATTTCAGATGTATGAGGAGATTTGGTACTGCTGTTGCTGCTTGATAATTTGTGCGGGAATTAGGTGATCACAGCAATGAGGTGGGAGTTGTTTAACAACATTGTTGTTGTGCTCTGACTTTTGCTAAAAGGACTGATTTTTTATTTCCTGCAAATGTCAAAATGTTTGCAGGATGGATGCTTCAGAATAGCAAAAGGCAGGGCAAGCTTGGGAACCATTTGTTTCTCTCCCTGTAGGGCAGAAGGGGAGCTTTTAGTCCTGCAGGTGCAGGGGCTGGGATGCAAACCTGCTTCTGCTTCTACCTCAAGTGTAGGACCTCAGTTCCACCGGTGTGCAGGTGTGAGCCAACAGTGAGTGTGGCTGCCAGGGTCAACTGCCTCTCCACCTGCAAGAATATGCTCTTGGCCTCTCCTTATGTTTATGAAATAAGCTGCAACCTGAATTCAGGTTCATTACTCATAAACTCATTTTCTTTTTTCTGCATATGAAACCCTTGGATCCAGTCTTTGCCACATGCAAGGTATCAGGATCTCAGCCACTGACAGTGGGTTTGTGTGGCTCTGCTGACATTAACAGGGCTGTGTATGATGGGATGCTTGATATTTTGCTCTGAGGTAAATAACTTCTGGCCATAAAAAAGGAATATTTGATCAGTTTGGGGAGAACATGGTCCCACCCCTGTGTCTACAGTGTAAGCTAATTTCAATTACTTGGGTGCCCTGCTGTTCCCTGGCCGTTCAGCCACAGAGCTGGGCACATCACCTCTGCCAGGTGCATGGATATCTGCCCAGATTCTGAATGGTGCTAAATATCCACTCCCTGATTATGAGCTGGGGTGAACCTTCTCTCCAGTGATGAACACAGCAGGCTGGGGACATATAACCCAGCTGGGCAGCCGTGAGAGGGCAGCAGGTGATACCTGGGAGAGGCTAGAACAGCATGTGTTGTATTTGTACCCCAGACGTGCCCCCAGGTACCCCTGCTGCCTTCAGTTTAGCACTTTGGGCAATGCAGAGGTTGAATTTCTTGGATCTTTGTTGGCTCAGAGCTGCTCTTTTCCCCTTGCCAGGGCTGGCTGCACGTGATCTTTTTGTCTGTCTGACCCTTTACCTGCTGCAAGCTCACTTCTTTTGCAGCTGCAGGGAAAGTGCAGTGCAAAGATCCCTCCCAGCTAGTAATTTGGCTGGGAGCTCACAGCCCTGGCTGGCAGTGGGAGAGGGGACTCGCTGCAGTGTTGGTGCTGCAAGTTTTCTCACGTTGTTTGTGTCCCCAGTTGTTGCTGGGGAGAGCCAGTCAGCTGAACTCAGCTGCTCTAACTTCTATAACTCATTTCAAAACTCGAGTTACTGATGGGAGTTCTTTGAAACCCAGTTCATGAAAGAAGACTTCTGTGTGAGTTTTGCCTTTCATTTTTAGAATACATATATTTGGCCAAGTAAACTCCAAGGAATCAGAAATTGAACACCACCGCCACCCCTAAAACTTACACTTAAAATTTTACATTCATGTTTGAATTCACATTCCTGGGAGGGATCCGAGATTAGCAAAGCTAAATTTTGCCAGAATGTCAAACAGAGGGACAGTTGTAGTTATTAAGCAAATTGCATGTTCACAAACAAGAAGACATTGGGCCCTACTTGGTTTACATTTTCAGTAACTGCCCATTGGCCAGGGACTGGGAGACTTTCCTGTTGCTGGTGGCAGAAGTAAATCTGTTGCCCTTTCTATAGACAGCAACTTAGAAGCAAAAAGCTTGGAGGAGCAGAATGTGTGGAGCAAGGGAAAGGGAAGGTAAAATGCTGATACAGAGGCATTATTTTCCAACAACAGAGCCAGCGTGTGTGTATGAAGCCGTGTCATTACTGGAAGGTGCACAGGCTGTTAGGTGTCACGTTTATCATGTCCCAAAATATCAAAACCAACACAGGGTTAGAATTCAGTCCCAGTTCGTTTACTGGATAGCCAGCTAAAAGTTCAAAGACTGGGACATAGTTTTAATTCTACTTATTTTTACAGGTTTCCAAAGTGCTGCTAAATCTCATTTCTTGTACTAAAGGGAGGTTCAGGGAACAGTTCTCTCCCACAAACTGTTCCAGCATATTAAAATGGCAAAGTCTGGGTTCTCTCTTTAGAAGCCTTTTAAGTTGAAGTCTGACATTGTTCTCATGAATGCTGTCCTTTGGCCAGCTGGAAGGCTACCGTATCCTGTTGTGTGCTATTTGCTGGGAGTGAAGGGGGAGAACAGCAGTGGAGAGGGCAGTTGTCATAGTTATCAGATTAGTTCTTTCTTCATTTGCAAGTTTAAACAAGTTACCTTGGATGTGTATTGAAATCTAGATGAAAAGTGTAGTGTGTGTATATTTTACTGCATTTAACCAGTTTCAGGTGTCATTTTGCTTGTCCATGAAAATGTCCCCTTCTTTCCCCACAAACAAGTTCCACATTTTTGTCAAGATTTTCCAGAACTTAGCTGTTTGCTTCAATGCAAAATAATTACACGGCCTTGAATTCTTGTTAGTGCTGGGCATTCAGCACATCCAAGAAAGAAAGAATTGGATCTATTTCTTCTCAGGCAGTATCAACAGATTTGTTTATTAAATTCCAACCTGTTACTCCCATGGAAATCATGAGAAAGCTTTTGGGATGGCACAGGTTGTTGCTTGAGCATAACTAGCCCTGCCAAACCTTGTTGATGATACATAGGAGGGAAGAAAGGAAGGAACCTTACTAAGACTGTCAGGGTATATTTAGGTGGTGAACAAACATCCTGCTCCCAGTGCATCTGGGTGGCTGGAAGAAGTGACTGCCAGAAAACTGTCCTGAACTGCTTTTCACCCTCTGAGATCTGCTTGTGGCAATATCCCTGGGCACATTCCCTGTCCTGCTTTCAGGCACGCTGAGCTCTGCTAGTCTAGAGAGGCGGATTGGTAGGTGTTTGCTACCTTGGCTCATTTCCCTTGAGGAGGGCAGGATGTGATCCCACAAGCAGCTCCACTGGCACCTTTGTGTGGAGAAAAGTGACGTACAGGGTGGTGACTGGTGTCCTCGTGACACGGTGATTGTTCCTTTGTCACAGTTTTCCTCCCCCAAGTCTCCCTGCATCCAGGAGGAGTGATGTGCAGTGCCACAGGGAGCTGAGCACCCCAGGATGGGGTTTAAGCCACTCCACGTTTGGAGTGCAGTCCCTGGGGAACAGCTCTTTATTGCTGCTTGAGCACATTTGATGGGAAGTTTTGCAGAATAAAAAGCAGAGCTCCAGGGGTGTTGTGTTTGCTGTCACCTTTAGTGCAAGTAACACCTCTAAATTAGATTTACTATTATTGCATGTGCCAGATCTGGAAAATCAAATTATTTCGTGTGTTTGCTTTTACAGCTCAAGGATAAATCTCAGTTCAGGTTACAGGTGTAATTTCATTGAAGTAAAAGCAACTGTACTTCTGTCTGAAATTTTGGATTTGGCCGTAAATCTTTGCTGCCTTTTAAAGAGTTTCTTTCTCTGTTGCGTTCGGTTCGGAGCCACAATGTGAAAGCTTTGCACTGGTTTTGGAAAGTGGGAGGGAAAGACTTCCTGCGTGCTTCAGCTTTCCCTGAAAGATTGCTTCTGTCACAGCAGATTAATCGTGGAAGTTTCCAGGCTGGAAGCACGGTGCGGAGCAGTGAAGATCTGTTAAAGGGGGGAGAGGGGCCTCTTCGGCGGGTCCGGGAGCGCGGATGGTGAAAACCATGGCAAGGGAGGCCAAGACACACCCCTGGTGGAGCGGAGCCTTCCAGGGAGAAGCAGCCACACGCTGGCAGCTGGAGCTGGCGGGCACAAGCGTGCACAAGCGTGCACAAGCGTGCACAAGCGTGCAGTCGCGGAGCAGAGCGGGAGCTGCCAGGGGTGCTTGAGGCGCTGCGCAGTGAGTGAGCCGCTGTTGCCGGCGGTGCTCAGCCCCCGTCGTTGAAGTGCAGGCACAGGGCTGCAGCGAGGGCGCTGGGCATCACCTGGTGCCTAGAGACACGCCAGCGGCCACGCGGCCGGGCAGAGCGCTCCCGTGGGGGCTTGCGTGTGAGTGCTCGGCGTCAAATTCCTGTTTGCTGCAACAGAAAGGTAAGAAACTTGAAAAAGTGACAAGGAAAAACCCTCAGGCTGCCCTGCAGAGGACAGTCTCACGTTAGCAGTAGCCTTTGTCTCGAGTGGTACTTTCAGAGCTATGGTTCGTTAGTCTAAAGCTCGCGTGTGGGTGCCTGCAAGGCAAATTACAGCTCCTGGTGTGACAAAGGCAAGTCAGATTTCTTTTCTCTAATAGCTGACACTTAACAACCTTCAGGAGAGCACTGTAGCAGAAATGCTGGATTGTGTGCTGGGCGGTAAGTATTTGATGTTGTTCTCCCTCTCTCTTATCCCTTCAGATGCTGCTCATTTGAGCAGTTGGCTAACTAATGGGTCTTGGTGATTAATAGGTTCGGGGTCTGTGTTCAGCTCAGAACTGTGTGTTCCTAAACCGGCTGTGGTTACTGGCGCCGTGTTCACCACCCTGATTGTGTAGAGGGCTTGCTTTTACTGGTAATGCTGTGTTAATGGATAAAAAAAAATGCTGTAGTTAAGAACGGCAGAAAAACCTCCTTCACCGAAGAGAAGAAACCTCCCTGTGTTTGCCCCCAGACATACAGTGCCTGTATAATTATTTCTGTGTAAATCCTAGCTAACTTCTAGCTAGCCAGCCTGGGCTTTCTTCTTTCAGCCTGTAATTGACAATGGAAACTGTGCAATTTGAAAGCTTTGTAGAGCTCCAAAAGAAGCAAACGTGTTTAACGACAGAAATATAATGGGACGGATTCATGCATCTAAAATATATTTAGTTGAAGTGAAATGGTTAATGGCTCTTTTGACTGAAGAGGAAACTTCATGGTTCAAACGTAATGTATCACCTTGAGGTCTCTGTGCTTGCTTAATCCTATCTGTATTCATAAAGAATTTGCAGCAGGAGAAATTTGATTGATTTGTTAATTGATACATAGCTTAGAATCCTCGTTACACTGGGTGCAGAGGGGAGGGAAGAGAGACAAGCACATTTATCTTTTTCTTTAAACTCAGCAGCTTCACTAGTATAATAGGTTTCTCACATGTTATGGAATCTCATTGCTCTCTCTGTTCTGTGCAGTAATTTTTGCTTTCTTAAAAGATATAAAACATTGCTGAGTCTTGATCTCTATCAGGGAGATATATGAAGTGCTTAATCTCTTAAAACTATGGCTTTAATTATGTTTTTGTAGCTGTTGCCTTGCAGTTAATGTAATTATAACAACTTGTGAGCGAGGAAAGGGATATTATTTCGCCCTGGAGCATTTCTCAGTAAAAATTGGATTATTTATTTTCTTAAGGTGTTGAATGAGAGAAGGAGAAAGATAATAGAGTTTTATTTATGTGATATCAGTCAGAATTTTTTTCTTAAAAAAGTAGAGGTTAGTTTTCCCTTCTACAGTTGTGGATGTGTGTAAATAAATAACCCTATCTATGAAGATATTTTAAATACTGATCAGTTGGAATACAGGTGAGGATCAAACAAACTGTGGATTAGTAATGTAGATGATCAAGATGTGTACTGAAGGTTTGTGGTGTTTCTTGTATTGTTACATTATGTTGGGTATCCTGTTGGGGGAGGCTTTCAGGTTTGCTTGTCATAGTTTCTTGTGTTTTGTGGTGTGAAGTAAAACTCCCAGTGGTGACAAGATTGTGGTTTAACTGATGTTAGAGAGCTAGTATAGATTCAATTACTGTGTATAGCTTTAATTTGTGTTAAGGTGCAGGCTTTGCTCCAGTGTTGCTTGAGATAGGCTCTGGGAGAAGTTAATCCTGGTCAAAAACTGAAATGTAAAAATTCTAAATCAGGGAATATCAAGTAAGTAAGAAGCATTCAATTTAGTTTCCTCCTGTTAGAAAATAACAGGAATTTGTCCCTGAATTTGCTTTGGTATCTGCCAAAGAAAACATCATCCTCTTTTTTTGTTGTTGTATTTTGGTGTGATTAAGGGTTTCTCTTTATGTTTCAAGAAGTTTCCAAATTGGAAAAATCTTTGCACCTGACTGAATTTAGTAATTCTTAAAAAGATTAAAACAATCTCAGATTCAGCTGATCAGTTTAAAATGGTGGTCTAGTGGCTTGGGGAAAAGGTGGCCTGCAGTTCAGAGTTCTTTGTGTGCTTCCAGAAGTGTGTTTGTTTGCCCTAACAAGCCGAAAGTAACTTTTGGGACCTGGGGGTGTTTGGGCTGGAGAAGAGGAGGCTGAGGGGAGACCTCATCCCTGTCTGCAACTGCCTGAAAGGAGGCTGTGGGAAGGGGGGGTTGGTCTCTTCTCCCAAGTGACAGTGACAGGAGGAGAGGAAATGGCCTCAAGTTGTGCCAGGGGAGGTTCAGACTGGACATCAGGAAAAATTTCTTCACTGAAAGGGTTCTCAGGCCCTGGAAGGGCTGCCCAGGGAGGGGGTTGAGTCCCCATCCCTGGAGGTGTTTAAAAGGCAGGTGGATGAGTTTCCTGGGGACATGGTTTAGTAAGGGGACAGGGATGGTTGGACTGGATGATCTCAGAGGTCTTTTCCAACCAGGTGATTCTATGGTTCTGTGATTCTATGATCCTATTTCCTAAGGAGAGGGAAATGGTCTGCAGTGGGTCGTAAAAGATGCCCTTGGCTTACATCAGGAGAGGAGGTGCGTAGAGTGGCCGAATGCTTCAGGGAGCTGTGAGTGCCCCCACTCTTTCATCTTAGGTTTTCAGTTGCTGTCATTTAGTGTGTGCAGAATGAGGGAAACCCTCAAGAAATGGTAAAGTGATCTGAGGTTGCTTATTTGTGGAGAGGATTTGAGGGCTAACAAGGAACCAGCTTGCCTGTTGTATACCAATGTGATGTGTAGCACCCAAAATATCATTGGGACTTAGTGATTCAGAGCCTCTGGTCTTAAGAGTACAATTTAGTCATTACAGAATGTGGATTCATGTAGTGTGTCAGGCTGCCTCGTATTTTCTTTTTCTTTTAAAAATAGAATCTAACTAGGTTATAGTAGTCTTCATAATATATGATCAGCAACAGAAGGCTAGATCAAGCCATCAATTTTTAAGCAGAAGTCTTCTTTGCTACCAGTGGAGAATTGCTTAAAAATTGATGGCACAATCTGGCCCACAGTGAACAGGGGATTTCTGCAGAAAGCATTAATTGTGCTTCTACTGAGTCTCCACCCTGGTGGTGGAAGGGACCCAGAAACTCAAGGCCGTTCTGCTGGAATAGTCTGGTGCTTGTTGGAAAACAAAGGGTTTAAGGGCTATTTAAAAAAAAAAAAAAAGGTTAAAAAGCAAACAAACCTTTAGAAAAATTACAAACTATTTTCCTTTCAGTGAAAACAACTACATTTCTCTAATGGCATACGTAAGTGAAGGACGTAATCATTCTTTAAGCATGCAAGAGACTTCCAAATGCACAGGAATGAGGGTTGTTTTCCTTTATTTGTTCATGTTATGTTGTTGGGGTGTAAATACATTTTACATAAACATTTTACTTCATTAAGTGATGCTAGACTTCATAATTACAAATTAGAAAATCAGGGTAGAGCCTCTTCTGTGCCTCAGAGGGTGTGCTTGGGCATGTACCTATAACTAAATAACAACGAAAGGCTTGTGCCATGCATCATTATTTTTGATTGAGTAAAATATGGTTTACTCCACTGAAGCTCTACAGTAATTGGAAGCAGAGGTGTTTCAGCTGGTCGTTCTCTCTTAGGAAGAGAGGTGGTGGGGGCTCCTGGTGATGGGTGTAGTCCCATGTGAAAGCATTTAAGGCCAGAGGGGCAACCTCTGTTTGCTCAGGGTGTAGGGCACACACAGCACCCTTATTTTTTGTGATCCACTTTGGGGAGGTTGCAGTCAAGCTCCAGGGGAAACTACAGGAATGAAGAGCTGGGAAGTGTTAACCTTTTCACCCTGTTAGCTGAATGCTGTCAGTCACAAAAATTGTTGGGCTGTAGACTTAAACCAACTCTGCCCCGTACAGGGGAGTAGACTCCTAACGCTCTACGGGGCTCATGTGCCGTGTGATGCCCCACTAAAACATCAGCCGAGCATGGGAGCATCACCTTGATCATTAAATACCTTATCAGAGATGCTAACAAGAACAAAACCTGTTGGGTTTGTTGGTGTGGTTTGCTGTCCATCCTGCTGTGATCTTACAGCAACCCTTGTTGAAGCAGAGAACACAACAGTAGCAACTGTGCAGTGTTTGGAGTCCAGGACGTCTGTCCTGGTCATAAGGATGGGTGGGACCATGTGGAGGACCTGAACTGCCAGGACTCTTGTGGGATGTTGTTTCACCCCTGGTGGCCTCCCCCTGCCCACCACTGAGGCAGTCCTGTAGGGTGGTCATCTGTGTAAAGCACAGCATCCCCGTGTCCATCTGCACAGCACGTCTCCATCCTGTGGGTTGAGGTGTTTCTGTTACAGAGCCACAGAAAAAGAGTTCCCCAGGAGAGGACCACGGCAGGTCAGGTAGAGCAGCCTCCTGCCCTAAGCCAGGCAGGGTTCAGGATTGCTTTGGGGCCGTTCCTGGTTGATATTTTTAAGAACCTCCCAGAGCAGAGGCTGTACAGTCTCTCGGGGTGTCTCTCTGGGCTTACCCTCTTCCTTGGCAAAGGCACTTGGGTTTGCTCTATATTTTAAACCCTCACATGAGTGAGTGGAAGGCACTAACTGGATCCTCCCTCTGTTACCTCGTCTCCAGGCTAAAACAAACCCACATCCATGCTAAATGTGTGTGATTCCTGCAGCCTTGGTGGCCCTCAGCTGGACTCGCTCCAGTTTGTCACTCCCCTCTTCGTGCTGGTGGGCCCAAACTTGGATGTAGAAATTGGATTTGGCCTCACAGGTGCCGTGTGGAGATAGGGGTAGGGGTTACGACTGTGCCTCTCCTGTCCCTGGAACTCCTTGTGGGGTGGCTGTTGTGTAGCAGTGATCAGCCTCCAGGATGCAACCTGCATCAGGTGCTGATTTACAAAACGTGGGGTGGAAGGAGACGATGTCTTCTGTTCAAGCACTGTCACGTGGGGTGTTTTTTCTCAGCCCTCTCCCACAGGCTGGTGCCCCATAGAAACACCTCGCTGCGGCTCTCTTGCCTCTGCTGCATCCTGGGCCAGGTGTGACCCTCTGCCAGAGGAGGGCAGGGGAAAGGGGTGATGAGGGAGGCAGGCACCCTCGGCAGTACCGGGATGCGCTGCCTCCAAAGGTGCTCTTGGAACACGGCCTGGAATCACTGCTCCTGGCAGAAGCAGTGGGGAGGAGAGGACTGCCACCCTCTTTGAAGGGAGGCAGAGGAGTCCCTCTGGTGAGTGGGGACTCACAGGGGCTCCTTTCTCAGGCCTCTACGGGCTGGAAGGGCACGGGCTGTTTTCCTTGGAGGTCTTACCTTTTCCCCTCAGAAATGAAGCTCAAGTGCTGTGTAGCAGCCCTGACACAATTTCTAGGTATCATCTTCCCACATTATTGGCAGGCTCTGGCGTGACCCCTTTTAGCTCAGTCAGCTTGGAGAAGGATACGTAGAGCACCATCCTGACGCTCTGGCACAGCTGCTCTCGCAGCAGTTCTGGCACTTGGAGCCAATAACAAAATCTGCCTCTTGAACTGAAACTTTTCATGTCTGCTCTTTAGCCTTGAGGCAATGTCTTTGTTGCTTTGTTTGTTTCAAGTGTGAGGATAAGTTGTTAAACTATATTTGAGCTACTAGAATGTGAAGGGAATACAGGCAGAGAGTCTTCTGTGTGAAATTAATTCATACATTACAAGACACTCTATGAGGAGATACTGGGTTAATTGGAAAGCTGTAATTAACCAGTTAGAAGCAGGATGCACCTCCTCTTGATTCACGTGCATCCCATGGCGAGGGAGTCCCTCCACCAGAGCCCAGCTCATTCCTCACTGCCAAGGGAAGTTCAGCAGCCCAACTGGTTGCATTTTTCTCTCACCTTCCTGAATTCCCTCCTGTGCTTTCTTTTCTTTGTCTGTACTGGCAGCTGCAGTGGGGATTGTTCTGTACAATTGTGTCTTGCATAGTGATGGGGCAGTTAACAGATGTCCCTTTAAGAGTCTGCACTACTGGGTCATGTTGTGTGTCTAATTGTACTGTGCTCAAAATCTGCTAGATGTAAGGCATTTCTTTTCCCTTTTTTTCCCCTGATACATTGTGTCTAAATTGCTGGAAGATTTTTGCAGTATAAAGCTTTTCCTGAGAGATAATCTCTGTTTGTCTACTTCATGTAAAGCCAGTGATTAATGCATGAAGAAAATAATATGTATTTTGCTTCCCATACTACATAGAAACACTGACTATATTTTCTGGGAAAGTAAAAGTGATACTGATTTTTCAGTTCTGGTTTCAAATTGGCACTGAAATGTAGAATCAGGGGCTGATGGCTTGAAAAAACTTCCAATATTAGTAATACTGGGATCTGATTTTAACCACTTAATTTCTAAAATGTCAGCAGTAGTCATGGTGAAGTCCTTGCTGATTCTGCAAGGTCCAGTGGAAAGCCCATACAGCAGAACTGAAGGCATGAATGGGATTTTGCTTGGGGATATCCATACAGGTCACCACTGGATATTGAAAAGGGAAAACTCCCAGTTCAGTGTAGGAAGGAAGTGGAGCAAAGAGCCCTTTGTTTCATCTTTATGACGAGGCACTTCCCAGTGTGTAAATTTCCTGGGAATATCCATTACATTTGTAAATGTGGATCTTCTTTCCGACTTGGCTGCTTTCACAGAAATGATAGAACAGCCCAGGTTGGAAGGACCATCAAAAGACCATCTCATCCAGCCTTTGGAGCCTAAAGGAGATTGTCTAGCTCCCTGTCCAGTCACATCTAGAAAATCTGTGATGGAGATTCCACTACATCCCTCTTGTCATTGTTCTAGTGAATTATTGTTCCCAAGGTGCCACATGGAGATTACCTGGGACAGCGGGTACAAATTGCACCAAAAAAGGTTCCATCTTGACATAAGAAAGAAAATTAAACATAGCTATGTACATATGCACCCATGTGTGACTTGCAGTGCCGTGCTGGAGGGGTGCATTAGCTAACCATATGTCCATTTATTAAAAAAACAGGCTTACAGAGCCTGTGTTTGTTCCAGATCTACTCACTAAGCTATTTCTAAGCAACAAATCAATCCCTGTAAGCTTTGCAAGCTTGCTAAGGTGAGATGTCTAATGGGAATTGGATCCCTTCCCCTCAGTGTGCTGTTTTTAATCCTGCCCTTATTACTTGGGATGGGATGGTTTTCCCACTCTGCTCCTTTTTTCTCAGAGTTAGTTACAAACTAGGATGATGTGGGATCCCACATTCTTGTGCACAGTGCGTGAGCCTTGCTTGGATGCTCGCTGGAGATGAGTCCTTCTTAGAAGAGGGGAGTTGAGAGATGAGATGCAGGAGACAGGGGCAGGAGAGCAGGACTAAGCAGCTCTCTTCTGGAGAGTGGTTATTATCCCTGTAGAGACATTACACATTTCATAATGTGGGGTCCTGTTCTTAAGGAGGGGTGGGCAGAAGCAGGAAACAGCCCACCTCATTCCCCAGTGCCCCTAACCCTTAGTGGCACCATCACAGGAAACCACGTGCTTTCTTGTGCCTCTCCTGCCTGCCTTCACCTTTGGGAAGAGGGTATTAGGTTGTACCAAGAGCTTGTGGTTGCTGAAGTGCTTTGGAAATGAAGGTGTGTAGTGACTTCATATGTGCTGACTTCAGCTCAGTGCTGGTGTGACTGAGGCTGTCACTTCTCCAGGGTGCAATTTTCACAGGAACCCAAGTGGCCTTGGGGCGTGAGCTTTTGGAGGAGGCATTAAAAAAACCCTCATGATGATCTTTCTCCTATTTCAGTTTAAACAACACAAAGTTTTCACAGCTTGAAGAATTGTTCTTGTTTGTTTTGTCAGTATCTACTTTAAATAGTGTTATTTTGGAAGAAAGGAGATTCATGCACTTTCTATGGCTGTTTATGCTTTCTGCATACAGCTTCCCGGACCTGTATGTGGTATTTTAAGCTTGATTACCTCCCAGTGTTGATATGTCTGTGCTGTCTCTCTAAATTCAGCTGGTGCCTGTTGGCTTTATCGCGTGTTTCCAAAAATACTAACTTCAGAGCAACAGGATTCAATCAAAATAAGTGTCAGAAGGAAATAGTGGCAGCACACTCAGCTACGCTCTTCTACAAACAAACAGGGAGTGTTAAATGTGCAGCACTGTTCAGCTGCCCTGTCTCATCATATGCTGGAGTTCTTGTCTGACTGGGTTCTTTCTAACTTGCTCTTTCTGTTTCTTCATGCTTCCCTGGATTCAGAGAGAGGTAAATGTGTTTTTTTTCTCCATTATTCTCTATGTTTATCCTTCTGGCATGCACCAATATTGCTTGTGTTGGTTTGCTTGTATCAGTGAACAGAAGCTAAACTTCAGTGAGGAAATTCATATCTCCCTGTCACCTTTTCACCTTGCTATTAACAGTATTTGTCCAGTTGATATTGCATGTTGGGGATTTTTCTTTTTCTTTCCAGGTCCCAAAGCCTCAAGTTTAAAATCATGCAGTTTAATCATGTTTAATCATGTTTACTCAAGTTTAAAATCATGCAGTTTAATCATGTTTAATCATGTTTACTCAAGTTTAAAATCATGCAGTTTCAAATCATGAGGTTCAGTGATTTGATATTTGCCTCTGCTGGTTTGACTTTAAAACTTAGACATTGTTGTTCTCTGTAATCTGAAATGCAGGAAAGTGGTATTAAAATTCCACCTTTTTTAAAAAAAAATTAAAACCCACAATGCATAGAGCAGGGAATTTAACAACTAAATTTAGTAAAAGTTGGAAACTATGTTTGCTATTTTTGGTATTTACTTCGGATCCAGCTGAGTTGGTCGCTTGCCTTTCAAGTTTGAAGAAAAGTTGTCCCCAGCATGTTTGGTTTGTTTCAATGTACAAAGGGATCGTTTGGGATTCTCTACAATGCTTCCTGTTTCATGGGAGTGCAGACAGTGAGGCTTTGTAATCAGGTGCTTTGCAGCACAAGGCCTGCAGCCTCTCCAAAGGCTCTTGCTGATAGAATTGCATCCCTCGGACATCTGAGATTTGGGGTTTGTTTGCTCTTCTGCCTTGCACGGACTTGAAACTGGGGCTGGGTGGAAGGAGCGTGGTTTGGAGGTGCAAACTGTTCCTCGTGTTTGCTTTGTGGAGTGTAATGAGGATGGTTTCCAGGCTTGACTGGGTTTTAATCAGTTCTTTAGGCAGTGTTGGCCTAGGGAAATGTTTGAACTTTCTTGATGATGGCTTTGCAATCTAATGTAGATTTCATGTGATGATTCTCCCAGACTAACACTGGCAAAAGTGTGCTGCAAGCAGATTTGTGGGTAGTGTCTGTGCACGATTGCTGTGTTCTCTGTCTGAATAATAAAGAACAAAGGAGAACTGGTAGGCATTGTTTATAATACAAATCACACTGGAGAGATTAACTCTTCTTGTTTAGTCTGCTGTCTTCTTCACATAAATCTGTAGTAGTGCTTTGAGCATTTCAATTTGATGTATTTCTTTATTAAATCTTTAAATTCCTCATAAACAAAGGCCCACGTTTTCCAGTTAGATCTGAAAGATAAAAACGTTGTCAAAACCAACTAAATACTAATTTGTCAAAATTAAATATACAGAATCTGCTGCAAAGAGGCTGTTCAGAGGTTCAGAAGCATAATAACACATTCATTTAGTTAAAGGAAATCAGACATTTGTCAAAAATGCTAGACTGGCCATCCAGAGGAGTTAAACCACCTCTCTGCGATGCTACAGAGGAGATGCAGCAACTACAAAGGCCTCGATGACCTACCTCACTTGTGTGTCTTTGCCTTGAAAACCCCTGCACAGGTTAGGAAGGCAGCCCCCTGCCCATGCACATCTGATAAATATTGTGAAGCAATTCGGGGGGGAAAAAAGTCATCATCAAAAATTTGTGGCAGTGAAGTCAGCGGTCAGTGATTTTCCTAGGATCTGTCGCAGAGGTTCTGTCTTCCTTTAAATCAATTTAGAAAACAAGCTGAGGGCTAGGCTGCTGCTTGGCTTTTCAGCTTGCTGTGCCTGTGGAGCAGTTGGTGAGCAGCAGTGAGTCCCAGCTGGATGTCACACACCGTTAGCTGGGCCCGCTCGTGCCACCGGAGCTGCAAGAGTGCGTGGGCTTCAGGGCAGGCTTGGTGGTGACCACGGCACGTGTGAGAGATGGCACTCCTCTCCCTGGCAGTGGTACTCCAGACGTGTGATCGTGAGGTCAGGTTGGGAATGGGGACTGGCAGGGAGCAGAAATCTCAGCTGTACAATCCATTCTTTTGTCACTGTTTTAACACAGCTCATGATCTGGAGAGCTTAAGTAGCAACTCAGGCTTTGAGGTGACTCCATCCCGTGGCCCTTTGCTGGGGTGGAGAAAAGCCCTTGGTAGTAGAAAGAGACTTGTAGCATCTCAGAGCCACCTTTCTGGCTGGGGAGGCAGTGGTTGACCGGTGGGCTGTGCCCTCCTGTGCAGGAGGAGGTGGTGGGCAGCGTTGAGGTATGGGAAGCCTGTCCAGGGGAGCGGCTCCCGTGGCTTCGTGAGGATCAGTCTGCAGGAGGGAGATTGGGGTGAAAGTCACGCAAACGCCTTCATTGGAAGTGCTGCGCTCAGAAGGGCTGAGCTGGGCATCAGACATATCAGCTCTGTGAGGGTTTTAGCACATTTTGGAAGCGTGCGGAACTGTGGAAGTGATAAGACATCAAAGAAAATCTGGCCGGCTGTGAGTTTTAGAGCTGCCAGATTAAAGCCTCTGAGTATCGCAAAAAGTAGCCTTAGCTCCTCCTTGAGAGTCACCAAGTGACGTTATCAAGGAATGAAGCAAACAGCCTTTCAGCAGGGAATGATTTGCCCTACAAACTTTATGCATGAATTAGAAAAACAAGCTACACTGTGTGAATGCCAGACTATTTGAGGAGAATTTAATGAATGCATAACTGACATTTTTCCGCATGTAAACCCGTTTTCAAGTTGTGTGGGAACTGAAATACAAAAAGTCCTGCAAAAGTCTCCGCTGGGGAGGGCATCTTAGTTACTTGGATCAAAAATTAATGACCAAGGGAGTGGTGGCCAGGTCTGTCATCCTGGATTGTGGCAGAGAAGCAGACAAAGAGATGCAGGAACTCGGTATAGAGGAGTGCTTGGGGTGAGGAAAAATTGCAAGGCTTTCATGTGTTTTCAGGATTGCTGGCAACTGTCAGAAACATAGGGAAAATTCCTTCTCTCCTACATCTCTTCCTAATCTAATCAGCAGAGAGGAGTTCGTGTGGTTAAATGGCACCGTGACTAAATGGGAGAATGGGAAGGAGAAGACTCGTAGGAGTAATTATTTTTCTTCCTCCCCCCGTGGGGTTTGATTCCAAAGTGGTTGGTTTGGTCACCTGGAGCAGGTGCTCTGGGTTTCCTTTGGAGTGCATGGTATGTGGTAGGTGAAATGAGAATTAAAAGGTCCTCAGTAAATCTTCTACAAAGAGATTTTGCAGTTTATGTGTGTGCCACTTGTTTCATCTAGTTCTGGTTTCATGACTTTGGGGTTTTCTCCCTAACTTTGCAAGCTCCTTGACATGACCCTAATTCAAGAGAGCTGAACAGAGTTGCAGACTTCATTTCAGCTATAAATCATTCCCTTTTCTCCTGTGTGAAAGAGCAGGGTCTGTACAGCCCCACCGCTATGTGAAAATCAACAGTCATCTTCTGTCAGCTGTTCTGGATGAGTTTCTATCAATTTTGTGCCAGGCCTAGGGGATGTCATTTTCTGGTTCAAGGATTCTTGTTACAATTTGTAATACATAAATCTGTAAAGCAATTTACATTTTCCCACATGTGTATCATTTTAATACAGTTGTTTTAAATAGCAGCAATTTAATTTTGATTGATAAAGTCAAAATTTTTATTTTGGATTTCAAAGCTAAGGTGTTGGTTTTACCCATAAAAAAAAAAGAGGGTTAATGCAGTTGTACAGTCCTTGGAAGAAGTAAATTTATAGTGAGAAGGTAATAGAGGATGTGCTGCTCTTCCAGGCTGTACTTAATTGGGATGTCTCCTAGGACTCTGGCCTAATAGTGCCAAATGGCTGTGACTGCTGCTCAAACAGGACAGCATTAGCATAAATTGCATTTAATGTGATTATATTAATCCAGGGTTGAGCAGCTGACTGATGCTTAGCCAGGTGTTAAATAGGTATGGCTATCTAAGGTCTAGTCAATTACTGTAGACATTTGCCAATTAAAGAGGGTAAAAGAGCAAATAAGAATTAAATTCTTTTCTGCTTAGCACTCTACGTTGTCTTTGCAGTTCTCTAAATTGCTTTTTAAAATGTCTCTGTGTAGTCCTGTACTCTTTCAAAATTAAGAAATTTCTGTTGATTTTTTAATAGTTCAGCCCACTTGTGCAGCCAAATAATTTTCTTACCTATTTTTCTGATTTTTTTAGCTTTTTCTGAATGATTTCTATCCAGTTCTTATAACCAAAAAGATACTAGTGGATCATGTAGGACATGCGCAGATGATCTGAAAAAAGTGTCTGCTATTCAGCACCCCATCTCTATAATCCTGTAGTAACAGAAGTGGTGAACTTGCCTTTTAAAGTTCAAGAATATACAGCTTTTTTTCTGCAACAAAAGACATTATTCTACCACTAAACACCTTGCTGTTCTCCTTACTGATGTGGAAGTGAATTCTGCCAGGAGGTGTGGTTCCAATCCCAGGTTTCCTGTGCACACAAACCCTGTTGAGACAGAGGAGGCTCAAGCTGGATGAGACGTGATCTGTTAACCCCTGCTGGCTCTTCATCCAATCATAGGCTTTGCAAAGGCTTTTGACTTCACTTCTTCCCTTGTTTTCCCAGCAAGGTATAAAAAAAAGAGAATGCCAAGAGGAGGCATTTGCCCTTTTCCATAAATCTCTATTGCAAGCACGTTACTTGGCACCTCTTCATTATCAAAGGCACTGGTTGCACAATAAATCTCACTTAAATATTAATCAGCATCAAGTGAGCTACAGCTGAATGAAGGTTTACAGGTGAGGTGACCCAGAAGGGATCCAAAGTGAAAGAAAATCAGAGAGCAGTCTTCAGGCTTATTTGATATTCAAGGCTTTGGACAAACCAAAGGCTGCTGCCTCCTGGTGCCACGGGGAGCAGATACTCTGGAATCCCCAAAGCCATACCTTCTCCAGGAGGGAGCCTGTGCCTAGCAATGCCTGAAGCAAGGCTGTAAGGATCCCACTGGCATCAGAGGAGCCAACTGCCACCAGCCTGAACCACCATCTCCAGGGCCTGGCTGCTGGGCTGTCGTGTGGGGCCACTGCTGCAAGGTGTGAGCATCCAGGTGACTTGATGAGTGAGTGAATCAGTTGTGTTGTCTGCACGCTGTCGTAAGGGAGAGGGACAGTTTGTGAGCTAGTTCTGAGTGATGACTTGAAAACAGGTGGTGCAGCTGGCAGGGTTGCACATGATGCAGTACCACAGGATTGGAGAACACAGATTTCTTCCTCCATCTCAGCAGATTTACAGGTGCAGCCCCTGATCATCTAAAGGTTTATGCATAGTCACAGTCCATGCGTGGAATTAGCCAGTTTGCTTTGTTCAAGCTGTTCAGGTACTGAAAGTGAAACACTCATCTGTGAGTCTGGAACATCACTGCAAAGGTTTCTTAGGTCTCAGTTGCTGAAACTGGTGTTGAGCTGGTGTTTCATGTTCTCCTGTAATTGTGCTGTACTGCCTTGTTTGTGAATGCATGACCTCAGGAGCAGCACTGTTGGCTGAAGCTGCAGGACCGGGCGCTGTGGAGGCTCAACACAAGTGTTATGAGCACTGCTGCAGTACTGAGGCACTGCCTGAGCAGAGCTGTGGGCCAGCTGCCCCTAGCAGTGCCTTTCCAGCACCCACCAACACCCCTGCGGGTGGGAAGTGTCATTTCTGGCACTTGTTCAAGGTGACTGAACACAAGTGATTTTCACAGGACAAAAATGAGACATTTGTCACCTGTAGAGGCTTTTCAGGCTACACACACAGGGAAGGCTGCTGCCAGACAGTAGAGACATCAACACTTCTTAAAGAACTCCCAGTGTCAGTACAGGCTGGGGGGTGAAGGGATTGAGAGCAGCCCTGCCAGGAAGGTCTTGGGGGTACTGGTGGGCCAAAAGCTCAGCCCAGCAGGCCAGCTGTATCCTGGGCTGCATCAGAAGAAGCGTGGCCAGCAGGGTGAGGGAGGGGATTCTGCCCCTCTGCTCTGCACAGGTGTGACCCCATCTGGAGTACTGTCCAGCCATGGAGCCCACAGCACAGGAAAGACTTGGGTGTGTTAGAACAAGTCCAGAGGAGGCCATGAAAAATGATCTGGGAGTTGGAACACCTGGAGAAAGGCTGAGAGAGTTGGGGGTGCTCAGCCTGGAGAAGAGAAGGCTCTGGGGAAGCCTTACTGCAGCCTTTCAGTGCTTAAAAGGGGCTACAGGAAAGATGGAGGGAAGCTTCTTAGCAGGACCTGTCGTGATAAGACAAGGGGTAATGATTTTAAACCTAAAGAGAGTAAATTTAGTCCAGATATAAGGAAGGAAATTTTTACAATGATGGTAGTGGAACACTGGAACAGGTTGCCAAGACAGGGGGTAGAAACCCCATCCCTGGGTACATTCAAGGTCAGGTTGGATGGGGCTCTGAGCACCCTGATCGAGTTGAAGATGGCCCTGTTCACTGCAGGGGGCTTGAACTCTGTGATCTTTAAGAGTCCTTTCCAATACAAACTTAAAAAAAAGAAGTCCTGGAGCATTCCTGCAGTTGGAAGAGAGCGTTAGGTGGCCCGCGTGTAGGGTCACTACCAGCTCTGTCAGGTAATCAGTATATTGCATTTTAACTAAAAATAACACCTTTGTGGACACTATCTGCCCTTTGGCAAGTGCAAAGCAGGTCTGTGTCATCAGGACTGTTGTCATCCTCCTCTTGCAGGGACAACAAGGTTGCAGACACTTCTGTAACAGGTCTGAAGTGGCAGGTGAGCCCTCTTTGTCACCTGGAGCATCCCACTACAGCTACCACATACATAACACTCGTTAGTGTCCTCCTCTCTGCCCTCACCATTCAGAGAGGTTCCTGAGCTCTGTGCAGTGGCTCATTCATTTGGCTGTCACTGGCCTTCCAGGAACAGAGGAACGTTCTTGCCCAACAGCTTGTCAGCTTGTTAAATGCCAGTGCTGCCCTCCCCAGGGGTCTGCTTTGATCAGAAAAGGGAATTTATACTGGTGAGAGAAAGGAGATTCAGTAGGCTGCCCCACTCCACCTCTCTGCCTTTAAAATGCCATTGAAAATACTCTCTTCTAAGGTGTTTCTCACTTACGGGGCATAATTATGAGTTGTCTTCCTTTATGACCAAAGTCTTTGATCCTGACAGAATTGTCTTTGGTTTAACACAGTTTTAATTGTTTGGCTCATTTTTGTCTCTGCAGTCTTTGGAGCCCTGCCTCCACTGGGAGGTAACGTGCTGACTGAACACATTTAGTACTATCTTACAGACTCCCTTAAGGCTGGAAATCCTTGTAGCTGAGTTGGGGCTCAGATAGACTCTCTGCAGCATGAGATTTAACGTGGCCTCCGGGGCTGTCCACGCATCAGTGACACGGCGGCGTAGTGGAGGTGTCCTGCCTGCTGAGATCTCCTGCAGCAAGGCATGGGGGTTTATTGGGGCAGCTGTGGTGTGCCAGGGCATTGCCAGAGCTACTCAGCAAAGGCTGGAGCAGAGTTTCTTGGGCTGCTACAAATGGCTTTTGCAGGCAACATATTATGTCCTCCAGACCCCACTGACTTGCTTTGTTGGCCTTGTCCCATCTAGTTTTCATTAGCGATAAAGGAAGGCTCTAACAGCCAGCTGTGTGGCTGGCAGCAGGGGAGAGTTATCTGCTGTGTCTGTGCCACCCTTGGAAGGTGGTGAAATCCTGGTAGAAATTAGAATTAGAAATCCTGGTATCGTAAAGAGCTCCTGGGGCTGTGCTGATTTCTGTTTGTTCAAACAGGCTTCTGAGCATAGCTCTGCGGGGGATGCAGAATCCCCAAGGATCTGGAGGGAGCGAGAGAGTCGCAAAGAAGGATGAGGCTGTGGTTTACCTGAGTCAGGTGAAAGCTTGGCTTCGTCTGCTTGCCTTCTCTGCACACTGCAGAGCCAGCTTCAGGTTCCTGCTGGTCAACAAGTTAATGGGTGTGTTTGTCCCAAGGGGGTCGTGAAGGCGTTAGCACTGCGGGGCCGTGGTGGGCTTCTGGAGCAGGGGCAGCCCTTAGCTTCTTATCCCAAAAACCAGGATGTACCCAAACTCCAACACTTTCTTTACACCATGCACCCACTTAGAATTTTGCAGAGGAGCTCCAAATCTTAAACGGTCTGAGAACAAACAAACGTAATCCTGACATTTCCATCACCCATGCTAGAGAGCTGTACTGTGTTGTGGTGGTGACTAGCCAGGGCGGTGCAAAAATCTCTTTTGTAGGACAGTTTTATTTAACTTTTTAAAAAACAGGGTCAGAAATTTAGGCCAGATAGTGTGAGCAGAGCTCAGCAGGTTTACAGCTCTCTTATGCAACCATATCTCTAATTACTATCTGCATACTTTAAACACTTCATACAGTCCTTTGAAATATGATTTTTCTCAAACTAGAATCTTGTATGATGTTTCTCATATTTTTTTAGTATTTAAGAGCTGCATGTGTTTTCTATCTTAATCTGTGATTCTCCCCTCACTCCATCTTCAATAAAATATTTGAGTAGATTTTCCCATGTACTTACAATTGCAGTTGGAATTACAGGTTGTAAGTTCAGTAAATTGCCAGGGTTAGGAAACTGTAATGAGCTCTTTAATAATACAGATGAAGCACTAAACTTTAGATACGTGTTTCATGAGTATGGAGTTTATTACATTTGTAGATGTGGTTTATCAAAGGCACGTGTTTTATCTTTGACATCTTTGAGATGTACACCTCTTAAATTGAAGCAGGCCTTGCTGGGTTGGAGACACTACTGATTCTAAGGCCTTAATCTGTTTTTGCTTGTTTCTAACCTGTCAGTTCATTTTGTTTACACAGAGACTTTGCTTACGTGGCAAGAGACAAAGACACCAGGATTCTGAAATGTCATGTGTTTCGATGTGACACACCCGCAAAAGCCATCGCCACGAGTCTACACGAAATCTGCTCAAAGGCAAGTGGATTTCATCAGCCGTAGTCATCATCTCTTTAGGGGTCCCTGAGCCTTAATCCCTACAATCCACAGTCCTTTGCAGCATTCATTTGGTTTATGTCACTGGCGACGAGAAACGAGGTGGAGAGTTTGTGAAGGAAAGAATGTGAATGGGTGGGAGTCACGGGAGGGTGAGCGTTTTGATTGGAGGAGGAAGGTGTGTGCTCTGGGTTTGACAGGTGTGTGTAGAGACTGAAGGAGTTCTTGAATAATAAAGAAGCTGCAGGTTCAAAATGGAAAAAGAACACAGAGCTTCAATTAATAATGAATGGTGATGTTAAACTCTGTAAATAAAGCAGACCTTGTTTGGTGGGCGTTGGTCAACACTGTTCTCCTGCAGAACAGACAGGAAAATGGTTGCTGATGTTACTCTGCCCAATTACAAATACCAGGGAGAAGAGGGCCTCTAACTACTCTAGTCACAAATAGAAAAGGGTTGTAGTTTCTCTTTGTGATAGTGTTGCTCTTCTCAATCATTTTACCGTACGGATTTACCACATTCCCTGGTTATTAGTTTTGGTTTTCTTGCACATCAGTTCATGAGTGTCCTGTGTACGGTCATTTCCTGCAGCAGTGGCCTGGCAGCACCTCCTTACAGCCGGCAAACGGGACTGAAACGCTGTATAGAGGGGAAGTTAAACCAGTCTACTGGGAACTCTGTTACTTTTGTTGAGCTGTGGTGGACTTGAGGCTGCATCTCCTTTTTTAAGAATATTATGCTGCTTGTTTTGGTTTTCCTTAAAAAATGTTCATTTGCACCACAGGAAAAGTGGACCATGGAGATGAATAATCTTATGAGTTCTCCCAGTGTAACTTGTCCCTCCTTGTGAGTCACAGCTCTGCTAGAGGAGCTAATTAGGGAACCTTCAGCTGTTAGAATTCTGCTGATTTACTGTATGCCTGTCATTTGCTTTTTGCATTTTATCTTCACGTTCGTGAATGGAGTCAGTGATGGCAAATTCCCCTTTTAGCCAGTTGTGTAGTCTAAAAATTCTGAACTCTTGCAGCACTGTGGCTACTGAGCTTGTGATGTTTCATGAAACCAGCGTGGGCATTTACAGAGTGTGATGACTGTCACCTCTGGGCAGCAGGGTTTGCCTGAGGCAGTGGCCGAGGGTCGCCCAGGGACCCGGAGGGCCTGCGGTGGCAGGGTGGGAGCTGCTCCGCGCCGCCAGGGAGCCGCGGGCTGTGCCTGGGGAGGGTGCAGAGGGGCTGCAGCAGTGGCCGACCTCTTTCTCCTGCAGCTCTCAGCTCTCACAGACATTTCCAGAGAGTCTACCAGGGGAAAAACAGAGCTGCACAGGCCCTGCCAGAGCTGCTTTTACCCAGCGAGGTCACGGTGTAGCTGCAGGCATGGGCGTCGGAAAGGCGGCAGTGCTGCCGCGTGTGTAACCGTGGCACGAAACTCCTGGCATTGGTTTTGGATAAGAGAGCAATTAAGCATTTGAACCCATAGCTAATGGTGCCAGAGAATAAAGGAGGATATTGGTGTGGAGAGTGTTGCTCTGTAACCCAGATCCAGGGAGGCTGCTGAGTGACACAAGGGGCCTCTTCACTGAGTCAGGGCTTCCTCCTGCGCTGGCGTGTGCTGCTCTTCATCTGCATGTTATTGTGTGTCCCAGTAACAGAAGAGACTTTCAAAACATACAACAGGGCAGAGAGGTTTGCTAGAAGCATCTTCAAACCAAGTGTCATCTGCTGGAACACCCAATTATCTTCACAGCTTATTTTCAATTAACAGTCATAGCATAAAGACACAGATGGCAAAGCTTCATATATGAGCTCTGGAAAACCTCTGTTAGCTTCCCTGGGTCCCTTCTTAGTCATATATTTGTAGGAAATAGTCATCCAAAGTGAGGTGGGGTTTATTTCCTTCTTTGCCAATATTGTACGTTTTTGGGGAAGAAAAGGTTGTATTTTCCATTGGCTTTTTAATTCCAGAAGAAACATAAAAAAGGGGGAAAAATTACACCAGAAGATAGATTAGAGAGGAACGTGAATAATGAACATTCTTCTCTGTGTGTTAAATATTTCTTGCTGTATTGCTCCTCACTGCAATTTTACTTTTGATAGAAATGGCCAGAGGGTTTTTCCTCCTCCATCTTTCATAGAGGCTTGGACACTGTTTAAGTTCATTACGTAGTTGAGGAATGGTGAATAAACTGGACGAAATCAAAGTAATTTAAGAAGAATAACCTGTTTAGTCGTGTAGCTTCTGACTTATTTCATATTTCAGAAACTAGGGCTGTAATAGGAGTAACTTTATACTGTGATTGCTGCTGTGCTGTATTTTCAAAAAGCTGCTGTGTGATCCCTCAGATTATGGCCGAACGGAAGAACGCGAAAGCTATGGCTGGCAGCTCCCTGCAAGAGAGGACAAACGTCACCCTTGATGTCCCTCTGCAAGGTACCGTGTTGCAGCTGGGCTCCTTGGGATGGGCCTGCTTTAGCTGTGCTGCTTTTCTGATGCTGCTTCTGCCCAGAATGGAGCATGTTGAGAGGAGAGGTCAGGAGCAGAATCCTGTCGTCAGTTACGGGATCTCCCTGTTATCTGCTCCTGTAGTACATTCGTTTTTATTGGCTGTGTTGGCAGTTGCTCAGTTCTGTCAACTTGTGCAAAAAACTCCCTCTTTTATTTTGAAATAAAATCACAACTGCAGTCTCACTTACTTGTGGCTGCCAGCACAGTATTGCCTTGTTCACATCAAAATACCTCGTGACTTGAGACTATGTAAAGTGGCCAAATCTTCCTTAAAACCAGAATATACTCCATTTAATCCCCTGGATTCAGGGGAGCTGTAGGAGGACAACTCCTAGGTTTCAGCATCAATTTTGGCAGCCTGCAAGGCAAGAGGTGCATGTGGATTGTCCTCCAACTTAAAGGGTCTTTTGCACACTGCTGCATGGTAAAGGAAAGCTGCCTTTGCACGTCTTTTGTAGTCATAGCTTAATAATTGCTATTTTGAAAGTATTCCAGGAGAACAAACATGCTCTGTGCTGACTTTACAGGAAATTACATCCTCCTAG
This sequence comes from Tapera naevia, assembly GCA_033556795.1. Taxonomy (NCBI): domain Eukaryota; kingdom Metazoa; phylum Chordata; class Aves; order Cuculiformes; family Neomorphidae; genus Tapera; species Tapera naevia. The sequence continues at coordinate 1,489,553 of JAUMJJ010000189.1, read as the reverse complement.
ATCCACCATTTTATACTGAATATGTTACTTCTAGTCCATAAATCATCTTGTGTCATTATCTGCTCGGGCAGTAGTATTGGTTACTCATAGACTAACACATTAACAGGGATGGTATTAAAGACAGATTCCATATTTTACAAAGTTGTGCAGTGAACCTTAGGTCTGTGTGTCTCAGAGATGCATTCATCTGTAATTTCTGGTTTTTAATATCACAGTAATATAAAGTGGCCTTTGGTCAAGAATTAGGTGATGAAAAGTTATTCCTAATTCATTTTGAAATTATTGAGTGTTGTCAAAGGGAGTGAAAATTTGTTTTAATCAATACAGTACCTTCAGAGTAAAATGATGGGGTGAACTGTTTTATGTTTTTGGTGAAATAAAAGTGGTTTTCCCTGCTCTGAATACTGATAAACAGAAACTGATTTTTGTTCCCATGCAGTAGATTTCCCAACACCAAAGACAGAACTGGTACAGAAGTTCCACGTCCAGTACCTGGGCATGCTGCCTGTAACTAAACCTGTGGGTATGTAACACTTGAGTGACTTCCAGAGTACCTTGCATGAACTCCAGGGCTCTTCCTGCTGGCCACATCTCAATGGGAGGTTTTCCAAGGGTGAGGCACGAAGGCGTCGGGCAGTCAGGGCCTCGTTGGGCCTCGCGGTTTGCAGCCGGCGTATTTTGGGAGCTGCCAAGAGGGCAGAGTTTCTGTCGACTGCTTTCTCTGAACGTGAGCTCTGCTGCTAACGAGAAGGGCCCTGGAGAGCTGAAACGGGGCTGCAGCTGAACGAGGTGCAGTCGTTTTCTTCTGTTTCTGCAGGTGAAGAAAGCCAACTTCAAAGCTTTGCCTTCCATCGTCAAATTCATTTTAATGAGGAGTTCAAAACAGTTGGCTTTCTGTACTACTATGTGAAAAGTATTTTATTATTGTTTGCTTCTGTATTTATTTTTTCATTATCACATTTTCTTCTGTTTTAGGAATGGATACTCTGAATAATGCCATTGAGACTCTGATGACTTCCTCTAGCAAAGAAGACTGGATGCCAGTTACCATGAATGTTGCTGATGCGACCGTCACCGTCATCAATGAAAGGGTAGGGCAGGCTGTCTTGTTCAGAACACATTTAACACATCAGTGTTGAAAACCAGGAACACACAAAGGACAGCAGATAAAGACTTCATTTGTACCAGAAATCATGTGCCTGTTTCACATTTTATTTCTTCCCAAGGCTGTGAAACTGCAAAGGCTTTTACTGCTTGTATCAGCTTCAGCTTTTTCGTTGCAAATGTGTCCTCGGGAATATACATTATTATAAGTAATAATTAGATACACCAACTCAGGGTTATCCTTTCTAGGAGTTTTGAGCCAGAAATGTTGTAGGTTAAGCCCTAAATAGCAATCCTAAATTCTAAACTGTATTTACCTCTTGGTATGGAAGCCAAGAATAAAATTAAAATCTATGTTTCACATCACTGTCCTTTTGTAGAGCATTTTCTGTAGAAAATAATACAATTAAACTTTCAAAGAATGTCTTTTATATAAGTCTGTTGATGAGGGACTGAACCAGCATCTCCATAAGTTACCAGCAATAGGGGAGCATGTTTTTGAGTCTTCTTCACAAAACAAAAAGTATTTAAAATGCAGAGTGTCCCAGTGCTAAGGCTCAAAACCTGCTGCTTCTGGTGATCATCCAGAAGGGGAGATCCAGCCCAGGCCTGAGCACACTGGGTATAAAAAAGGAATTCCACAGTACTGATCCCCATTTAATTAACTTAAAATTGAAAGTAAAGTGCCACAGAAGATCCAGCAATAATTGTCCATCGCTTGATTCTTAACCAGAATGAAGAAGAAATCATGGTGGAGTGTCGCGTGCGGTTCCTCTCCTTCATGGGAGTAGGCAAGGATGTTCACACTTTCGCCTTCATCATGGATACAGGGAACCAGCATTTTGAGTGCCACGTTTTTTGGTGTGAACCAAATGCAGGCAACGTATCAGAAGCTGTTCAGGCTGCTTGTATGGTAAGTGACCTTCTTCAAAGGCACCCAATAGCTCCTGGATTTTTCACTGCCTCCATAAGTAATTGTCTTTCCCAGTTTATGATTACATTGATTTAATGACAGAAGAACAGATATAAATGGGAATTGGAATTCTGATATATTTAATCAGTTAAAACCCAAACATTTTTAAGTGTGAGATATCAATTTAGTGAACAGTGCCCCTTCAGTCATCTTCCCTCCCAACCTCTGCAACATCTGCGTAAGTCAGAAATCCTTTCTTTCACTACCCAAATGATCTAACACTGGAAAAACATTTTGCTTGGGGTTCTGTTATAGAGCCCAGTGACACTGTAGTGAAAATAACCCTTGTTCAAGAATAGCTGAACCCAGAAAACTTACTTTTCAGTTTTCCAGAGGGCTGTTTGTATGGTTTAGTACCCATCATGGGGGACTGAGTTGTTTCTGCCCACAGACTGCCAGACTGTTTGTCCCGTTAACTGCAGCTGGGCTGTTTACCACGGCCAAAGTGGAGGTTTGACTGTATTTAACGAGAAAATATTAGGAGTGTGTTTAGGATGGCTTTGTGAACGCCTTGGGTGCAGCGAGGGTTGCAGAGTGCCTCTGCTTTGTTGCAGTTACGGTATCAGAAGTGCTTGGTAGCCAGACCTCCGTCACAGAAAGTGCGACCACCGCCGCCTCCTGCAGACTCGGTGACCAGGAGAGTGACAACCAACGTGAAGAGGGGAGTGCTGTCCCTCATTGACACTTTGAAACAGAAACGCCCCGTCACCGAGATGCCGTAGGGCGCGAGAGAGGAGCCTCCTGCCCTGGAACTGGAGGTGACAGGAGCTACGCTAGGGAGAGTGGACTGACAGTGTCTGGCCTTCCGTGTCCAGTTACTGATGCTTTGTCTTCAGAGCATTTCCCCGTACCGAAACAATGTTAGACAAGCATGTTCTCTCGTTCTTGCCACCATCGTGTGATATGAAAAGAAGCATGAATAATTTTTTTGCTGTCAGTGAGTTCCATCATGAGCAATGGAAGGTCTGTTTGATTGTAAATACATGAACATTCCCTAAACCCCCACAAAAAGAATACGGCCACGTCCCTCCCAGTGAACTCACGCTAACGTCCCTGGAGTGAATGATGCCCCAGTTGATAGTTTCACCGTCTTGAGCTGGATTTGTCACAACCCCATCTTAAGTCCTACAGCACTTTGCTCTGTTTCCAGCATTGGAGTAGGTACCAAGCATTAGCTACCATCGAATTACTGTAGATTAAATACCAATTTTTATTTTAACAGAACTACAGCCGTTAGTTTTAAATAGTTTCCCAGCATTGGTCTAGCAACCACTTCAACATCTCCCTGACGTGCTTTGAATCATGGTGTCGTTATTTCATCTCCTGGCAAGACATTGTGGTCTCTCCCGCAAGAATCATGTTGAATCCCAAATCAGTGCTGAAAAATCCAGAAGCATTTTCAATAACTGAGTTGCAGGGTGATCCACTGAAGCTTTTCAGCTTTAAACATAAAAATGCAACTGCTGGCTGTTAAATTTATTCTCCTAAATCTGTCCATTACTTCATGAAAAAGACCGTTTGTTTCATGCAGGGTTCAAACCAATCAGGAGTAAGAAAGAACTAGTCAGTAATTTAAATTAATTTTACTTATAGAGGCTAGAATATTCCATACCTGTTCCATGCAAGTGTTTGATGAAACGCTCAATTCAGTGTCTGGTTGCACAATTTCCCCTTCTCCTCAGAGTTTGTTGCTGAATACTCTACGTACCACAGGAAGATCATGCTTCTTGGTATTTACAGAATTCCCTGAAATTTCTTTTTATGCTCTTGTGACAAAATAAGAAGAGAGTTGGTTTTCAGCAGAATAGGGTCTCAGGTGGTGTAACTTGATTTCAAGTGATTCTGCTCCAAAGGCTTCACCTTATTCTTAGGCTGGCACACGACTGCAGACCTGGACAAAGTCAGAGCCCAGTGTTGCCCCTTAAAATTGTACCTCAGGCTCATTTTCAAATGCCATTGTGTGTCGGAGTCTCCCTTTGCCAGCTTCTCTCTAGACCTGCAGATTGGTACCAGTTGTGGACGTGGAACATTGGAAGTGTTTTTAAGTAGCGTTAAAAATGTTTTGCCTCCATTTATAGATCCGTTCCAAGGGTAACTGACTCCAGGTCTGCAGACCTGGTCATGCTGTCATGTTAAAAGAACATTAGCAAGGTGGGTATTACAAGAACTCTGGTTTTTATTTTACTATGCAAGAGACTGCTATAAACAAACCATTTTCTTTTTATTTCCTTGTTTGAAGAAATTAGAGGCAACACCTGGGCAAAGCAATTTAGGAACACGAGGGGAAAAGGAGGATGATTTCAGAAATTTCTGCATTGAGATTTGCCAAAAAAAAATCACTAATGTGAACTCAGAGTGATGTGTGAGCGAGTGCCAGGTGAGGGGTAGCTGTGCAACTCCTGTGATGAGATTCACCTCTAGGATGGCCTCCGAGGAGCTGCTCCTCCACCCAGCTCCAGCCGGTGCCTGTAGCTCCGCTCCGCGGGCTGTTGTCTCCGCTCCCACGGCTGATGTTCCTGCTGCCCCCTTTGCTCCGGTGCAGCGGGAGGAGAAGGTGCTTGTGCCAGGTGGGCAGAGGGATCCAGAAGTGAGGGGATGCAGACCAACCCCCCTTTTTTAGCAGTGCCAGTGGTTGAAACTGACCCTGCAGCCAGGGCTCCAAGCGTGGGGTGGCAGCTCCCCTGCCTGTGTGTTTCCAGCATCGATCCCGGTGAGGTCTGCTGGGGGCCGTGTACGAGACCGCTGTCAGGATGCGGCGGCTGACGGTGTTCCTGTAGGTGGGATGGTGAAGTCAGGAGAAAAGAGTTCCCTTCCTCCTGACGGTGTGTTTTTAAGGTTCCAGCTGGAAATGCCAGGGTTTGGGATTTGCAGCTGTTCCACAGCAGTGAAGCTGAAAGGGGACAGCTCAGTCTCGTGGCAGCCCCCGCGCGGTGCTGGTTCCCCTGAGAAACAAAAGCAGCGCTCGGCAAAGAGCAGAGCCAAGGGGGTTCCGTGGTGGTGCTGCCAAGGCTGTGAACAGGTAATTGGCTTTCACTGGCCAGGTGTGCAGCCACAGGGAGGGCCGAGGGGAGGACAGGGAGGTGCTTGAAGGTCACTTGCCAAAATGTTTGAGTTTTGTGTCTCAAGAAACCGTTGTTGATTTTGCAGATATTTAAGTAGTGCTTAACGGCCTGACTGTGGCCTTTCTGCTTCAGTAGAGCTCCTTTTGCTCCAGAAGATGAAAAACACACCCAGGTGTTGGCAGAGTCAGAGCCTGGTGCTGCAAAGCCAGTTCTTCTGTCAAACAAGTGACTGAGCCTCTCTCTTGCCCGTGGCCAAACGTGCGTACGCGGGGTGTGTCTGAGCGAGTGCTGCTGGTTTAGCTGATGGTTTAGCAACCCTTCCATTACCTATGCATTTTTATAACACCTAGTGATTCTGTAGGCAGGCAGCTGTGTTCACTATGCCTTGTGTGTCTGATGCCATATTTTAAATTAACCTGTTAAATACAGCTTAAAATATTTTTATTTTATTTATTCTATTTTTACTGAACTATCCCGCGTTATTATGTTGATGTGTTGTCTTTACTGGATGTGTCTTGTAACATTCTCCACTCTGTATCCTATAGGCTGCCTAAAAGAGGGCGGGCTTTGTAATTATCTGTGCTCACATTTTTATTGAAGTCTGTAGAAAAATCATGTAAAGCAATGCTAATTTCTAATTGTTTCCAGCACAGGCAGTGCGCTAGGGGTTGGTGTCACGTGTCAGTCACGGCTCTGCTCTGCTCCCTTGCCGAAGCAGGGAGGGTTGTAGTCACAGTCAAGGACTAAGAGATAAAAGCCTTTCTTTGACCTGGGCAGTACTGGCTGTAGGTTTTAGTTCAGCCACTTGCTGTTTCCTTTGAAGAGGAGCAAGGGGCTGCAGGAGGAGCCCCCAGGGGCTGCCCACAGTTTTGAGTTTGTGGTGGTGTTGTGTGCAGGCACCTGGACCTGCTGAACCACCAGGCCCTTCCCTGCCCGAGGAGGGAGAGCTGTGCAGTCCCTGACAGCTTACACCAGTTGTGTCACTGCTAAGAGTGCTACACCCCTCCTCTTCTAATTTTACCAAGCATTTCATAGATCATTTAACCAGGGATCTAAAATCGTTAGTAAAGCACCCATGGAAAAGAGAACTTTCTTATTTCAACAGCTAATAGGGGCTCAGCCTTCCAGCATTACCATTAACCCCATTACTCCTTTCTTGGGCAGGTTAATTAATATATTGCTAAAACTTGCACTGTACAGTCAGCAAAGCAGGTCTGGGTTACTTTAACAGCAGTGAGAAAGAAGGGAATGTGCCCACTGTTTATTAACAGAGCTCAGTCTTACATAAAGCACCAAACTGACATTGAAAAGGACAATTTTCCCTGCTGTTGACCACTTCTCCACATTTAAATGTAATCTGTTCTGAGAATAAATTTAGCTGCATTAAATGATTGTCTCGATGTTACTGGTCCATGAAACGGGGAAATCATTTCTTTTGTTCCAAATGGTGTTTGAGGGGAGAGAAAAACATACTGGTTGTTTAGAGGCCATATCCATACAATGGACTTGTATCTGGAAAGCTGCATCACCAGTTTCTAGATGAAAATTACAAATACACAACTGGATTAAAGCAAACCAGTAACAGAGGATACGCTTTTACTGGAAGAAGTCATCGAATGTTTAATGGAGCACACAGGCTTCTGCCCAGAAGGCATCTGAGGTCAGTCCCAGCTGTTGCCTCCGTGTTGTGTTTGGTGCATCCAAAGCAAGTTGCAGACCTGCAGAATCAAGTCCTTCACTACCAGCCCTTTGATACTCTTCGTAAGGCACCAGGACTCCAACTGCTTCAGCCTCCACAGCACTTCAAAGACACCAACTCCTGAAAGCAAGATGAGGCCAACTGGGGGACAGCGTGACGCGTAAGTAGCCCAGAAATTCTGTCATCAGGCAAATGTCTTTCTAAGATTGTACAGATTTTGATTTTAAAAACCAGAATTCAGTTCTCCAACTGCTCAAGAACCATATTGAAACAATAAACCCCACAATCTCCTAATTCCCATTCATAGAATGATCTGGTTGGAAAAGACCTCTGAGATCATCCAGTCCAACTGTCCCTGTCCCCTCACTAAACCACGTCCCTGAGAAACTCATCTGCCCACCTTTTAAACACCTCCAGGGGTGGGGACTCAACCCCCTCCCTGTTCCAGTCTTAGACCTTTGTCTACTACAATAGATTCTCTTCTCCAAGATGCTTTTGAAATAAAATGGTTTTTTTTATTTTCAGTTCCATACATTTCAAGCACAGTCTGTGTCTGTCCTTACCATTTGTTCAGGAACAAGAACGGGTGGAGTTCATCCTTTTCTTGCAACAGGCAAGGAGCACAGGTTACTCCCAGGTGAGTGGTGCCTCTATAGGGCAGCTGGCTCAGATCAAAATGTTAGCAGTGAAGCAGTGGTGTTGGTCTGATGAAAAAGACCCAGCTGCCTATGCTGCTGGTGTAGTATCATTTGCATCCTTTCTCCTAAAGGCTGTGCTAATCCAGGTACCCTGACTGGTGTGGATGAGGAAAAAAATAAAGATGTTAATTCAGAAAAAATGTTCTGATGCAAATCCAGACTCATGTGACAAATAGGTTAAGATTCCATCCCATATAGTCTATGCTTAAAGGACTAACTAGAGGAAAATTTCTCATCTGGGCCACAGCTACCTTTGCCTTTCTGTATGGCTGTGCTGTCCTTGTTCCATTTCTACAGCCCCTCATCTAAATACAGCTCTTGAGGCTTCTCTTACTGTCATTCTGCCATAGTTTGCCATTTTCATTCTTTATGCTGTCCCTGTTTAATACTAAATCAGATTCCTGTTAAGAGTATCTCCATGTGTCCCCTTTATCCTCTGCCCAGATTATAATGGAATTGTAGATGTTCTACAGATATTTTGTACGTGCTAGGAGGAGGGAGCAGGTTAGAAGCTCCAGCTGTGCCTGCAGACAGACAAACTCTGTGTTCAGTCAGTGTGCAGCTGACTAGCACGAACAGTTACAAAAATAAGTTACTTGGGCAGTAGCAGCTCTTTTCAACTAAGAACTGCTTGTGTTAAGAAAGTTGGTGAAAGGCCCTTTTGAGCCATGACAGTGCCTGATGTGACAATGACAACTCAGTATTTTTAGTTCAATATTTTATCTAGTTTTGTTAGTATTTTGCAGCACACCTGAGTAGGAACCAGGGTAGTCAGTACTAGAAAGCCTCTGCATGGTCGTCAGTGTCCTTGTCCAGCTGCCTGTACAAAAGTTGACATCTAGTTTCAGAAATAAAGGAGAGCAAACTGGCTTTATTGCACAGGGCTTACTTTCCATGTGTCAGAGTTTAGAAAGTAACTCACAAAAATGGCATCTGGGACTTGTACAGAGAAACAGCCACTTACAAAATGCAGTTCCAGATTAAAAAATAAGAGTATTCCTACAGACCTGTGCGGGTTATGGAGGGGTAATTGTTTGTTTGCATAGGGAGAAGCTATTGGGTTTTGCCCTCACTCCCCTCAATGGTCTATCAGCCTCATGCCCCTGAGCTCCATTCAGAGCAGCTTAAAGGTTACTGTCCATCTTTCTAAGCAAGTAACCCAAACCCTGTCTGCCCCCCAGAGCAGGATCACCCTGCATGGAGGCGCGGGGGAACCTAAGGATGCTGACAGAGAGGAGTCTGTCCCTTCTGTGTAAAGCCGGGGCGAGGTTTGCCGGCTCCTACAGCCACGGCCGAGGATGGCTGAGCACACCCGGCCCCCCCCCTTTGGCCAGAGGGGGGGCGGGTACCCTGCCACTTGAGCCCTTTGCTCCAGTCACGCCCTGGGAGCGGTGCTGAGCTGATGCTGGCGGTTGGTGTCCCTGGAAACTTGGGTATGGTGCAGGGAGAAAAATCTGGGCGGGCTTCAAGGGGATCCTCTTGAATTGTGTGCGTTTCGGAGCCGTCGTGCCCGCGGGCGGCTTCGGCGCCGCAGGGGCAGCTGTGCCTGGACCACCTTTGACAGGTTCCTTCAGCTGAGCGCGGCCGCTGGCTCGGGGCCCGCTGCTCCGTTGGGCGTTGCTGATGGCGCGAGAGGTGGGAAGGGTGTCCTTGGTGCTGGGCACAGCACGACGGCTCCCTGGCTGTGTGCCAGCCCCAGGAATGCGGTGCCTGCGCCGTGCTGCCTCCTGCTCTGCCTCCTCTGCCTCCTCTGCCTTTGCCCTCCCTCCGCCGATGCCATCCAGCAAGCCTTTGGCTGCCGCGCCAGCCACAACGTCCTCAACGCACGGACCTTCAGAGGGACCTTTCTGAGAATGCAAAAGGAGGCTGCAGGGAATCCAAGCCACAACCCAGAGCTGCCAACTCAGCACTTTAAGCCCAGACTCCTCCAGAATTTACTCCGTGAGAAAACTACAGCAGAATCTATCAGAAAGACTTCATGTGGCAAATGCTAACCCAGCTCTTTGTTCAAGGAATTGAGGCCGAGACTGCTGTGCCCAGAGGAATTGGAGCATTTGCTGTTCAGAGGTGGAAAGGGGAAACTCAACGCTCGACCTCGCGCTGCGCTTCCCACACTGACTGACTGCAGTGAGATGCACATATACAAAATGTATGTGTAGCAGAAAGAGTTCCTAAAACACAGAAATATCATCAGTAACATTAAACGTGAGTAATTCTCATGATAATGAAAATCCCTGCTCATCATACATAAGGAACTCTCAAACTAGCTTAACTAGGAACCAGACCCACATCCAAGTCTGTAGAGAGAAGCAATAGGAAATAAACTATTTACAACCAGCCAACAAGGGGGGTTTCTGGAACCCAGAAATTTCAGTTTAAATTCAAGTATGCAGTTTCTGCCTTGAAGAAAATGTTCCATGTCCAGAATCACCTAAAAATTGGCCACAGGAACAGCTGCTTTTGTGCATTAGAATTTCACCAAAAAACTACTCACAGCAGCTCCCTGAACAAAAGTGTTCCTTCCTCTGGGGGAGACACTACAGTAGGCAGATGAACCAACTGAACCAAAACATGTCAGCTCAGGGAGCCAGGCTAAAAAATACTTTACATTGAGCAGAAAGAGGTCAGTAATAGATCACTCGAAAGGCTTTTCATGTGCGGTTCTCTTACATAAAATCTTCTCTCCTAATTTCCCCCAGGACACAAGCTTCTTTCCAGCACTGATTGCAGTGAGACACAAAGTGGTACAAATAACAGCTCGGATCTTTAAATTTCAAGGAAATTCTAATTAGCTCCTCTCTTCCTCTTTTGGTGGAAAAAGTCCTACTTTCCTCAGGCAGGAGAGGAAAATGTTGATGCTTAGAGATGCAAACCAGGCCTTTAAGGCCTGAATTGTGCCAAGACTTTCCTGTTGCCTCAGCAGAAGCCCCCTCTCTTCCAAGCCAGATTTGCTTATGCATATTCATACTTATTTTTTTGAAATTATAATGGAGTCTTAATCCCTGCAGGTGGCTCTGTCTGCTTGGATCCTGGTGGCACACACAAACATAGTTTTACTGGACACCATCATGAGTCTGAGGAAGCTGTGTGTTTCATTCCAAAGTGTGACAGCAACAATATATCCCCCTAGATGTCCTCACACTGACTTAGACCAAGAGACAGCTCCAATCACAAACAACTCCAGAAGAAAAGGCACAAAACTCTACAAGTTGCACATTTCAAATGCTCACCTATTCTTTGTTCTTAAGACAAAGAACAGCCAGGATTTCTTTTTAAAGTGTTCCATTTCATACATTGTTTTGTGGGCAATATTATTTTGGGTGAAGTCTTCTTAGCTTACCTGTCTTTCTAGAACAGCTAGAAAACAGCCACTGGACATTTCTGATGGCTCCATTTTGAAAAAAAAATCAGTGGAAGCCTTTGAATTGGAGCAAGGAGAAAAAACAGAAGGAATAAGCCTGTAAAAAAATAAACAAATGATGAGAAAATAATATTTAGGGATATAAAGGGAGATAAACAAGGCTATATTAGAAGTAATTTCCAAATTATGTCTTTCAATGACAGTCTTACAGAGCCTTATCTTCATTTAAAAAAATTGCAATTCACCTTTTCAGAATTGTTCTTTTCCATTTTCTCCAATAATTCCTATTTCATTTCTTCCAATAATAAGTATTTTAACCATAATCAACAGCTGTGTTCTTTCTGAGCTCTGCAATAATTGGATTACCAAGTTGCCCATGAAATTGGGGAATGCTCCAAACCCACTAAACTGTACACAGAAATTGCAGAGGTGTTGACTTTGAGTTCGTAGGGATGCACTCATAATAAATAACAGATCTACCTAAGCTAAAAATCTTAGGTTAGAAAAATTCACCTATTTGTAATAGCTGAGGGCTGTTTTTTCAAATTTACAGTTTTGGAGTGCATCAGTGAGGAAGGAAATGGCCTTTTCTCACGTTCTCCCTGTATTCCAGTAATCCCTGCTTGCTATGAAGAGGCCTGAAGGACCGGGCTGCGAAGGCTGCCACACTCATCCTGAGCTCTTCCAGTACGGAGTAACACTGTCAGATGTCCTCAGCATTTTCTCCCCCTGCTCTCTGCCCTGCTGAGGACTGTAAGGTACAGCCCCTCCTCAGTGCTCCGTTGGTGCTCTCGAGACAGCTTTGGCCAAAGGTGGTTACAGAGAAGTGTGTTCAGTTTGTGTAAGCGATACCCTGATCTGGCTGAGCACTGCATTTCTAACTGGGAAGCTGCAAAATTGTTTGTAATCTGGATTTCTTTTTTTCTATGTCCCTTGGAACTTGGTAAATCAGACCACGTGGCTCACATCCTCCTTGCATTACTAAATAAAACTCCATGTCCTGTGACACAGGAGATTTTTACTTATAGATCTGGTCATTCAATACAAAAAAGTGGTAATCTTTATTTTGATTGATATAGTGGTACCACCAATCCTTTTAATGGATGGTCTGATCCTGAAGTTGATGCAGAAATTAACTCATATCTGATAGGCCAAAGTGAAATGCATGAATGGTTTAGCACCTCCTCTACACACTCCTGTTTGCAACGAGCACCCTTACGTAAAGTAAAGCCTTTGCTACACACTGTTGTATTCTCAAAGTAAGCTCAGCTTGGGCAGTGAATCCGTGTTGGAAATCAGCTTTACAATTTCACATCCCTAAAACCACATATACAACCCCAAACTCGAGCACAGCCCTATTTTGGTTCAGCACCACTCCAGCACTGCAGAGGCAATTCCATAAGAGACAGTACACATAAACCCAGTTGGCCTGAGTTCCTTGGAATTCCCCAGTTTGTTTGGAAATTAACATTGGGTAGATCTGGGATGATCACACAGGTTGTTTATTAGTATAGGTTGCCTCTCAAAGACAATATGGTGAAATTCTGCAGTTTTTCATTCTATCCTGTGTTCTTTTAGTCAAATAAATTACCTCATTAATTCTAAGGAAAATGTACAAAGAACTGATGTAAGTAGTACCTGCATCTCAAAGGGCTTGAGCTTTCATCTTAAGACAAGCATAATCACACTATATATTTTATTTATGGTGTTCTGTTATTGCTCTGTTTATGCTGGTTACCAGCAGCTTTATTGTAGCAAGAACTGTGCATGAACACATCCAAGATACCCTCTTTTCTATGGGTGATTTGAAAGAAAGATGCACTTTGTTGTACTATATCTTAACATACCTCTTTTTTAAATTCTTTGGACTGGCCACAGTTAACATTTACCATTTTATCCATGCAAAATTTGAATACACTGAATGGTACCTTGAACCACAGCACCTGGCCAAGCCATTACATCATCTAAGATAATACCAAATCTAAAAATACAGTATGACTCTCCTGTACTTTTGGCAACAAACTCTTTTCACCTGCATCTGGTGATGAACTATTATATCCACGTGCAAGCAAGTGCAAACTGTTTGCATTTATCTACTGTGACTGAAAGGAAAGCCCAGAGAGCACCCATCAGTCATAAATATTGCTCCAGCTGACAGGTTTGAACTATGTACAAAGCACACAACACACCTTTGTATTTGTTAGGATTGCACAGGTAACGTGTAGTCATTCACCTGACTATAGGGACAGACAATGCTGCAGCAGATGTTCTTATTCTATGTTATTGCTCACATTTTAAGACCTGGTTTCTTGTTCCTTTGATACTGATGGCTCTAGTGAGAAGCTGAGAGCATGCCAGCTCCCTGACTTCCAGTCTCCATTTTATCTTAACTGACAGGATGAAAGCAGTAGCTCTATCAGAAGCTCACCACAATGTTATCTCTGACCAGTGATAACATCCTCTCAATTCCAGATGGGAACAAAACTATTAGATAAAGAAGTCAAGAGGCTGTTACCTACTACTCTTGTAACATCAGAAAGGAATGGAATAAGATGCAGCAAAAAACTATTTCAAATGTTAATCTAATGCAAGACACAGATCAGTCTACGATAAGAGTTATGCTACAATTTAAAGCTATACTTAATTTTTCCATAGACAGAACTACTCATTCCATACCTATATGGTTGTACCTCATTTCCTTCCACTCCAGATCCCAGGGCTTTGTTCACTACCAGTTCATTTTCTTCTGGGTAAACCGAACAAGTGCAGTAAACAATAGCTTGTACTTTTTTAACTACAAAACAAACAAAGAGAATGTTTATACTGTTGAAATTCTTAGTAAGGACTGAAACCAGCATAAAAATGATGCTTGGCTGTCATTTTTAGCAATAAAATATATCCTTGTGCATACATTAGTATTCAATCTCCAGTGGTTTTTAATGATTAAAGTCTTCTCAAATATTTGCAGATTTCAGCAGAAATTCAGTCCTTTCACACAGCTACCAAAGGAGGGGGCAGAAGTGGCAGCATAGAGATGGAGCCAGGCTACATTCACAGCTTTGCCAAAGCAGAGTATGACTAGGGCAGTAAACCAGTCTGAAGATCATTGGATTAATGGCTGGTGAATACTAGGACATAGACACAGCTTTAAACTTGGAGATCATTATTTAGGGGGGCTGATTACAAACTCACTGTTAACTAACAGAGTAATCAATGTATTTGCCATGGTTTAGATGATGGTTGGTGTTGGTGTTGGGTTATAGGTTGGACTCGATGATCTCAGAGGTCCTTTCCAACCTTGTGATACTGTGATACTGTATTTTTGATTACATGAAAATGGTGACAGCACAATGGAATTGATAGTACACCCAGAAATCCAAGGGCTGGAACACTTACATTTCATTGCATGCCTCAGCTCATCAAGCTGCCTCTCAGCAAGAGTACTGAGTTTATCCACAGACACAGATCCTCGCAGATGGTCTCTTAGCAATCCTGCATCTAAATGCAAACAGTTGTAAATTCATTAAAGCACCTTGTATTTGTGTCTTAAAATTCAGTTGCTTGCAGAAAATGCTTTGGTAACAGACCTGATTAGTGCTGCAGTGGGAAGGTAGGCTTTATGAATTACAATACCAAGGAATGCCTAAATGATGCTACTTTCTCTCTTTACCTGTAATTACAACTGCCTCTCATTTGTTTCTATTTAATGAAAATTGCACAATGAAGGCTTATACAGTCAATAAAGGAATGTAATCAAGGGAAAATTATATATACTCACTGGTATCTTTAAACAAATTTTCTACCTATAGTCTTTTTACTTCAAAAGAAAGGCTCTGCTCCCCAGAATAACTCTCAAACCTCATACTGACTTGAAATTGCCTTTACAAAACACTCTTAATCCTGCAGCACTACCTAGAAAGATTTTGTTTTCTTGTTGAGAATCTTAAGCTAGGCCAAATACATTGTTGTTCACTTTGTGTGGAAAATCATCTGTGTAATTTATTTATTCTCTCTTGTATCCCCATAGAAACCTGTACATACATTACACATACAGAACTACACAAGTTATTTAACATATATGTTTTATATAGAAAAGTCTAAAAGGAAGGGTATTTAATAAAATGGTACAATTTACTGAAGCAGCCAATGATGTCCAGACCACAATACTTGAACACTATTTCTACCAGAAATCATGAGTTAGCACTGTATCAAAAGTTACCTCTATGTTCACTTAAAATAAAGTCTATTGGATTGCCAACAGCCAGCCCAGAGCACTGTGGTAGCAGCAAAATAACTTTTGCCTTTTCAAGTCTCTTGTCTGTTGGTTCAATCTCAGTAAAGTCTTCATGTAACAACTGAAGATCTGAAAGAAGGGAAAAATGCAGCAGTTCCACACGCAAGCAAGGCTGCTTAATTTTAATGTGATAAAGGTGAAGAGAAGGTGGTGTTAGCAGCCTCCCATCGAGCTAGAGCCCACTACACTGAGACCCTCCAAAGCACGTGTCCCACTGGTTTCAGACAGGCTGAAGGGCTTAGCCAGACCTCAGCATCTTCCACGGAGAAGACTGCTCATCGTGTCCTCGGGGTAAACTGGACCGAGTCCATGGAGTGTGGATTAACACTCAATCAGCTGAAAATCAGATTGAAAACAACAGCCAAGACACCAAATAAATGGACTCAAAAAATCCCAGCTACATCAACTGCTGCACAGTAACAAATTATATGCAAAAATTCACCCTGACATTTCAGGAGCCTTGCATCTATGACAGGGTTGATCTGCAACCTTTGATTAACTTGATGGCAGCTGAAGAGACAAGAAATAAGTTGTTACTGCCCTCCAAAAGCCCTCAAACAAGGGATCTCTGAATTCTGATAGAATTGTGCCGTATTTACAGATATCACAAATATTACAATACTTTATGCATACCAAGTGTTTTAACACCTACTTTCACATCCCATGCGACTGACCAAGTTCCTCAGTTCTTCTCCTTTCGCTGAAGATTTCATGCCACAAACAAAAATTGTGGCAGAGCTGTGATTTGTGAGTACTGACAGATGGGCAGCGGTCAGAGGGGAGCCTACGTGAGCCACCAGAAGGTCATCACCTGCGCTCAGCAGGGCCTGCGCAGCATGGGCAGCAAGGCTGCGAGACTTATCCTGGAAAAGAAGGACACAAACATGAAGTATAACCAACTAATCTGGCTCCTGTGTGTGCCAACCTTCTTTTCCAAATTAGGAAAATATTTCATTGTTTTCATGACAAACAGGAAAGAAGGGAAGAGAAAAATCTAAGCAGGGATAGCTGCTAATACAGAAAATAGAGTACAAACCCAAACATCTCATTAAGTCACTCAATTTAAATAATTTAATTCTAACTAATGCATAAGAAAGCGTAATATCTGTAAGTAAAAAGAATGTTAAGTGTGTGTCATCTCCAAAAGGAGGAACTCTTAGCAACAGTCAGTTTCAGAAAAGACAGAGAAATCTAAAACTATTCACAGAGCTCTTCACAATAATTATAGAAGAAATGAAGGCCTTGCAGAAAAAAGGCCAAGAGTTTGCTGGAATTGAAACAACACGGAGGCAGATTTGAATGCAGAGAGCACAGGGACCTCTCAACAAGAGTAAATGATCTCATACTGCAGGTGATGACAAACACTATCTCCATCAAATTATCTTACAAGGCAAAGACTGAAGATACAGGCCAGAGGTACCACACTTTGCACCAAATGTGGCCAACGCTGATGATAAAGGCTGGGAGGGAAGCACTAAACCTTTAGGTTCACAGTGATGTCTTTGTATCCACTTAGAGCATTCAAGTACAACCCTATTCAAAATATACATATACATGAAACTGAATACTGAGTAACTCTGCAAGTTGGGTAATAAATTTTGAAGCTGAAATTTTCAGAAAATATGAAAATGCCCTTTGAAATGTTTCTGCTGAGGACTTAAGAATCACACACGAGAGAGCTGGTGGTCGTGTGCTGTTGCACTGCTGCTCCAAACCACCACTCTGCAATAGGAATCTCTGCCAGTCTGGCCTGGAGAGGCTAACACTGGCAAGGCAGAAAAACAGAGCAGTAAGGTTCATAGAGATTTAGGAACCACACTGCACAAAATACAAAGGAGCAGCAGCACTCCTTCACAAATGGGCAGTAGAGGGAAAGATATTATATTAACATACCACTATCTGCTCACTGGGGCTAATGCACACAGAGTTACACAGAAACTTTCTTCACGTTTTCAGAAAGTGAGACTGCCTCCTTGGCCACTTTTGATATTTATTTCAACAGTTTTAAGAATAAATTTTTAAAAATTCTACTAACTTAATTGTAGCTATCAATTATAAGCATTAAAATTTGCATGCTAAATGTACTAAATAATGATCAGAAGGCTAGAAAATCTTTCAAAAACATTCAAAACCTTACAAGCGCGGTGCTGTCTGACTGATGTAATAGGACAGTGACACAAACACAACCTCCTTCTAATGCAAAACATTATTTCAGATTGTATTACTTAAGGGAGACATCAACTCACCTGCAGTAAGAGTTTGTGGTCTGTAAAAAGATCTAAATTAAGCAGTTCTTCTTTAAGAGAGGAAGGAAACATCAACACATCATGGCAATGTTGGTCCATGCAGTACGTATAATGGTCCAAGTCTGACTCAGATTGAACTCTTGTGAATCCCTTCTTCTTTAAATCACTGAAAACATTTTCTATGCTGTTAACATACAACACTGGCCATTAAATATACAAGAGTTACTTAAGCAATATTGTTAACATTAATAGATGGACTTTTGTCTTTTATTTTCTCTGTGTGTCTATGTCTGTCTGTATATACATATGCATATTTAAAAAATTGGGCAATCTGCCTAATGCAGAAGGGGAAGTCACTCTATTCTAGGCATATAAATTCTGTTTTGAAACAACTAAGTTAATAAATTTGATAAAATAAATTAAGCAAGAGGTATGTGTCTCCAGAGGATGATTTCAAGCATCCAAACATAAATGTCCACGTGCTCAGGAGACACTGTAGCAAATTCACTGCTGGAATAATTTAGTTCTTTCAATTGCTTTCAATTTAGCCCAGCTCACCAATTAATTTAATGGCTGATATCTATAATAATCCTTGCGTAAATGTAATAAAGGCAAAAATCCTCAAGTTTGAAATTCAAATACCATAAAGATTTAAAGCTATATACACTAAGACTTGTCTGTTGAAATGCAGTTTCAGGTTTAATGTTGAATTAAACATTAAACCATATGTTTAATGCTTATATGGTGCATTAAACAGAGGGCCAACACAGCAGCTTTCAGCTCAGTCACAGTTAAGGGTTGCAAAACCACAACCAGAGTAAGACACCTTCTCTAAGTGCAGAACATTGGTCCAAGACAAGACTAGGAAAACAAAATTCTTGAAAACATGATAAAATGAACTGCCTGTCTATCAAAACAGCCAAGAAGATAACCTGGTATGGTTCATATATCAGCACAGAACTGGCAACACTGGCGTTACATACATAGTGCCCCACCAAATATAAGGATTTGAAGAACTGTGTTTTTATTCCAAGTTCACACTATGCTTACAGAATAACCACCAGTATTAAGAATTGTATCTGTCTTAACTCCTTTACCAGCATTATGGCTTACAGTAATACACACATATTTTAGGAAAGTTTCTCTATTTCTCATCACAGAGGTCACTCACCCCTATTGTTTTTTCTAACTTTATTTCCTTGATTATTTGGTGAAAGGCCCACACAAGCAACAAAACAGTAAGAAAAACTTTTTCACAACTTTGTTACAGTTTACAAATACCATTACTGCAATATATAAAACACCCTACAAACAAATATAAGGCAGAGTTGATGGACTAAAAAGAATTTACCATAAGAAACTTTTAAATTACTGGTAATATATAACCTGGAAATTCTAAAACAAGTGTGTAGCAAATTACATAACTTCATATGTAAAATTGTCAATATTAGATGATACTTTAAAGACCTTACCTGATTTTAAATGTGTTTACCCAAGCAAATAAAGGTAAAGCAGAAGCCCTTTGTTCCTGCCTCTGTATGTTTTCTGGTAGAATGCTTTTAATTGAAAGAGCATCGTGTTTGATGCGACATCTCGCTAGGGCACCTGCCAACTTGGTCTTAAAACTACAAAAACATAAGCACAAGTTTAAGAAGTTTTGTAAATGTTTGCACTTGCTATTAACATGCAATATTTCTATTAGAGTATTATCTTGCTCAGGACCCAAAACTCAAGGCCTCACTTTGCAAGCTGCTACAGAAAATACAGTTATAAGACATTTTCTATGCCAGACAACGTTAGATGCAAGACAGCAGTACCTAGGTAAGACTGTCCAACTTAAATGCAATCATAACAGACGATTCTCAAATAAGGCAATATTTTAAACAGCTAAAAAAAAAACCAAAATGTGTTTTGGAAGTGTAATCTGTGGAATAAAACCAACAGATTTTTTTTTTGTATGTTTGAGAATATAAATACATATATGTGCAGAATGAGCAAGTGATGAAAGCTGACCTCCAAATGTGTACAGAAGCACTCTAATATGATGGCAACCAGGTGTCAGTTTTACTGTTGTTATGTGAAAATGTCAAAGGAAACATTCCCAGTTCTTTCTTCCCACTTTATGCATTATATTGATACATGATAATTGAAAGCAAATAAAAATTGCTGGTGAGTGACTTCAGATGTCAAGGTATACTAATTACTGCCCTTCAGGAATACCTTGCACTTAACATCCATGAAGTTTTTGGGCTATTCCAAATCCAGGAACAACACAATTTTGTTCAACAAATGCCCATGCAGTTCATCAAGAGACTGATGAATTAAATACTTGATCGCTACTCAAAATGAGTATTTTATATATCCTCTTTTTTTGTTCTAATTACTTACAATAATAAATGTTTAACAAAGTTCCATGATAAATGCTACATAATGGATTTTATTCCACTTCTTGACTCTATTACTCATATTTATGAATGTTTACTGAGTACTTAATTTCTTTTCTAAGATAGTATGAAAAAAGTGTCAACAAGTCCAAAATAAGGTAACTTTTTCTAGCAAAATAATCCACCATCTAAAGATGGCTTGTTAGCTATTTGTTTCTTAACTATAGGAATATGAAAGTTTCTATTCAAATAGGTTCTCATTAAAAATATAAACAAAGTCCATGGTTGGACTTCATGATCTCGGAGGTCTTTTCCAATCAGATGATTCTATGAAAATCTGAAACTGAAAGAAATTTGTAATACTGACAATTATATTAAAAAAGGCACTGGTTATACAAGCCTGTATTTCTGTTAATATATATCAACAAAAACATCCTTAGCCTGTACCTGTATAGATAACGTTCTATTTCCTGAACTTCTGCTACAGATTGGTCTTTATCAAAAATCTCCCGAGCCTGAAATTTTCGGTCCTGGAGGTCATAAAGCATCACAACAAGCAAGCTGGTTAATTCATCTGGCTGCAACAGAAAAGCAATGGCATAGAGAAGGTGACACAAAGCATGCCTTACTTCTGCAAAAAGATCCATATCAAATAGCAGTCTCCCGTGTAAGAAGCATTAAAAACTCCAATGAAACACCTACTTGTGAGAACACGGAAATAATTGCTCATGGAGGGTTAGTAAAACACTGAAGAATTCTTTCTAAAACTCACATACATAACTTAAGAGTTATTTAGCTTATCAAAATTAACATTCTCCAAACACAAATATAATATCCTATATTGTGCACGTTTGAGCTAAAGCAGATCCAGTTTTCTAACTTCTCTGCTAAGCCTCTTCTAATTTTCTGAAAGTTAACGTGTTTTTGAGACAGTCTCTGCCTCTAGAAGTGATAACACAATATTTGTAGTTATCACCAGGTAATGAGATGAATGGTATGCAGAAAGGCCATTGCTTATACTTATTCCTATGGAAACAAAGAATATCCTCGAGTTGGTGGAATGCTGAAAGACAAAGAGGCAAAAAAAGTCTCATCTGCAGGGAGAAGCAGACAGGACAGGTGACCCAAAACTGACCAACAGAGTATTCCATTCCATACACATAAATGCTCAGTATAAAACTGAGAGATCACGAAGGTCAAGCAGTTTTCTTTGATGGCATCCAGTGAGGACCTTGTCTGTCCACCTGCCCTGATTCTGATCCAACTCTTGAATCCAGTTCCTGAATCCAGCTCCCACCTGCTGCTGGGTCCAGTCAGGCACCCCTCCTGTGCCTGCCCCATGCAGGTTTGGTTTGGACAGAATGAATGATAGAATGTCCTGATTTGGAAGAGACCCACAGGGTCCAACTCCTGTCCCTGCACACGACAACTCCAGCATTCACACCGTGTGACTGAGGGCATTGGCCAAACGCTTCTGGAATATTGTCAGCCTTGGCACTGTGACTGCTTCCCTGGGGAGCTGTTCCAGTGCTCCACCAACCTTTGAGTGAAGAACCTTTTCCCAATATCCAGTCTAATTCTCCCCTGACACATCTTCCTGCCATTCCCTCAGGTCCTATCATTGGTTGCCAGAAGAAGAGATCAGTGCCTGCTCCTCCTTTCCCCCCTTGTGAGGAATGGTGATGTATTCCTACAAAGCACTGTTTGAGGCATACTCCTGATTTTGCTTACTTGAGGAAATCCTGCAGATGCTGTTCTTTAACAAAAAGGGATCTACTTTACCATATGCCAGACCTGTCTGTCTAATAGTGTTGTGTATATTTGTATATATTTTAGAACTCTCATAAATAATCGTCTTTTCATTGTTATTTGTTTCATTAAATCTGCTTCAGTTTTAGTTTCCCACCCACAAGGCTCTCATTTCCCTTTCTCCTCTCCCTGTGGGGGGCAAATGGGATACAATTGCCCAGAGTTCAGCTGCCAACCAAGCTGGGGGACTAAACCAGAACAGTTCAGTGACCTTTGAACAGCTTGGCTGGGATGGCTCTCGGCTCTGAGTGAGTGCAGGCTGGAGGGGAGGCAGCTCAGCTGAAGCCACTACCTTGGGGCCCTGCTAAGAGTCTGGGCAAGGCAAGACTCACAGCACCATCGGGCAAATATTATGCTTGGTTTTGAGAGCCTTAAGGGCTGGGAGGGAGGTGATTCCACCCCCTCTAATCTGCTCTTGAGACCCACTTTGAGTCCTGAGTCCAGTTCTGCAGTCCTCAACATAAGAAGAATATGGAACTGTTGGAATGGATCCAAAGAAGGGCTACAAAGATGATCCAAGGGCTGGAGCCCCTCTGCTGTGAGGACAGGCTGAGAGAGTTGGGCTTGTTCAAGCCTGGAGAAGAGAAGGTTCTGGGGAGACCTCAGAGCAGCCTCCCAGTACCTGAAGGGACTCCAGGGAAAGCTGGGGAGGGACTTTTTATAAGGACGAGTAGTGATAGGACAAGCAGGAATGGCTTTAAATTTCAAGGGGGAAGATTTAGATTGGACATTAGGAAGAAATTCTTCACAGTGAGGGTGCTGATGCCCTGGCACAGGGTGCCCAGGGGAGCTGTGGATGCTCCATCCCTGGAGGTGTTCAGGGCCAGGCTGGATGGGCCCAGAGCAGCCCGGGCTGCTGGGAGGTGTCCCTGCCCGTGGCAGGGACGGGCTTTAAGGTCCCTTCCAGCCCAACCCACGCTGTGAGCCCATGAAGTGTAAAGAGCCCGGAGCTGCTGTCGCTGCTGCACGAAGCTCTGACCGCTCGGCTGCACGGCTCCGCTCAGCGCCGCGCGCCCCCCCGCGGCCGCTGCCTGCAACGGCACCCGCGGGCGGCCCCGCCGCGGCCCGAATCCACCGCAGCACCGGGCGCAGCGCGGCCAAACGATCACCGCGGGAGCTCCACAAACCCGCCGGGCGTACCGCATCAACAACAGGCGCTGCAAATCCGACAGCAAGGACGGCTGCCACCGCATCTCCGGAAACAAGCGCTGCACCATGGATGCTCCTGTACACCAAGCCCCGCAGCGACACGCACAGCCACCACGGATGCGCCTGCACCACCCCCCACCCATCATTTACAAGCCCCGCAGCGACACGCACAGCCACCACGGATGCGCCTGCACCACCCCCCATCATTTACAAGCCCCGCAGCGACACGCACAGCCACCACGGATGCGCCTGCACCACCCCCCATCATTTACAAGCCCCGCAGCGACACGCACAGCCACCACGGATGCGCCTGCACCACCCCCATCATTTACAAGCCCCGCAGCGACACGCACAGCCACCACGGATGCGCCTGCACCACCCCCCACCATTTACAAGCCCCGCAGCTACCCAGACCCCACGGATGTTCCTGCACTGGCACCGATTGTCACAAGCACTGTGGCGACACCGACAACCACCACAGACCCTCCCACTCCATGTGTTCCTGTGCCAGTGGTCAGAAGCACTGCAGTTACACAGGAGCTACTGTGGACACCGTTAGTCAATCTGATCCAACTGGGGCAAACGCAGCACCAACCACCACGGACGCTTCTAGTCAAGCGCTGCCAGTCGCAAGCACGTTGAAAGCCACTATGGACATTTTTATTTGGATGGTGCCAGTTGCCTCTGTTACAAAGGGAAGGTACAAAACAAGAGCAGCAGCTCAAGGCACTGGGTCAATGCCATCACAAGAAGACATAGACGTGGAGATAACTGCCTGATTACTATCCATAAGTGAGATAAGAGATATCCAAGAGAATTTCAGACGTCCTAACAGTGAGCCAATCCTCAGCTGTTTGCTCTGATGCTGGGATAAGGAAGTCAATAGTTTCAAATTAGAGGGCAAAAAAGCCAAGTATTTGAGATCCCTGGCTAAAGAAGGCTGCACCAATAGGGTGATTGGAAACAAGGATGGAGCCATCATCATCTGGAGGTGAGTCCAAACAGCTGTGAAAGAAATGGTATCCAAGTCCATCTTAGCAAGAGTACCCACACAGAGAAAAGCATCAAGTACTTGAGAGAACTAGCTCTGTGGGATATGATTTACAGGGATCTGAATGACCTGAGAACACCTGCAGATTCAGGTGAGGTGCAATGTACCCAATATACATTGTGGAAGCTTGTGAAGCAATACCACTGTCATTCACCCACTTACTGGCAGTATTGAGCATGCCTGGAGACACAGTACCAGTGGCTGAATTTATTGACCACCAGAGGGTTTTTGAAGACAGTCTTTGGTGCCCATACAGGCCTCCATCTCAGCTGTGGAGAAACTGTCTGAAAGAGTCAAAAGATCTGAACAAAAAAAATCAACTGCTTTTACAACCAAGTGCTTGACTAACTGCTTCAGCTGGAGAACACATCCTGCTCCTCAGCCAATTAAGAGCAAACCTCCTCCAACAAAATCTGCCCAGAGGAAACAGCACACACTGCAACACATCCTGTAGTTCCTCCTATGTGATCACAAAAATATGTGAAAACTTAACATCATCTTAGAGTCACGAGTTTGTGAGTTAAAAGGAAAAATACATGGAGGTTCTTGCTGCTCCCATCTCCAGGGGGCAGCCCTTCAAACAGGGCAGATGGGATTAGAATCCCTATGTAAAAGATGGAATTTCTAACACACAAGTCTCTCTCTTTTCCCTGTTTGTGATGTTTGGGATACAACTGCCCATAGTTTAGCTGCCAACCAAAGCTAAGCAACTTTTGATGTTATCAGAATCTAAACTTTAAAATTATTTTCTCCTCATAAAGTAGTCCCTTGAATAGCTAAGGTAACAAAAACATCTTGTCTAACAATTTGTCTCCTGTAGAATTCTTTGGTATGTAACAACTGATAAGCTCAGTTATAATAACCATTTTGTAGTTGGGACATAAGTAAAATCTTCTCATGTCTAAATTTTTAAAACAGGAAGCATGTCTTTTTTAGGGACAGTAATTAACACCACTTCAGCTACTCTTGTCTATCTCTTTTCATTAAATTCCTACAGTTCTTATGCTTTTGAAAATTCTAATCTTCTCACAAATATGACAAAAAATAGCTAGAAAACTCAAGTTATTAGGGAAATACCAAAACCCACAAAATGTTACCACTTGTCTTACTTCCCTAGAAAACCAAACCAGAAATCAAATGTACCAGATCATTTACCTGCTCACATCTATCTCCAGAAAAAAACAACAGCTCAAATTAATCTTGTAATTTTGAAAGGTGTCAAAGAATAAACTGGAAGGAAGAGCAGATTACTCTGCCAGCTCGACATTTTCTTTTCATGTCAAAGCATGCTGAAGGAGTAAACTGGACCAATTTTTGTCAGTACAAGTACAGTATTTGTATACAGTACGGTTTACTCAGGAAATTAAATCTGAGTTCAATGCATTCATTTGTCTGATGGAGTTCCCTCCATGCCTTCCAGTTCCTAGAGACAGGAAATGAGCATGACTTTTTTGTCCCCACTGACAGGGGTACACAGCTGGGAGGGAAAACACATAGACTGCCTCATGGACGATATCACTGAGCAAGTATTACACTGCAGTAAGCATTATGTTCACTCTCCTACCTTCTTTCTTTGAAGGTTTTGATTCCCAGCAGCAAGGTGCAACAAGAATCTCACAAACAACTTATCCAGTACCTTGGAGACTGATGCTTTAGGCAAATAACTAAAAAGGACAGGCTACCACATAGTTCAGAACAACAAATGTCATTTTGAAGAATGCTGCAGAATCCTGAAAAAAGATTCCAACTACATCAACTCAAATAATGCAAAATGTATTTCCTCTCAAAAATGCTCACTTACTATTGACTGGCACGGGTAAGCACAACTATCTAATAATATTTCTTCAAGAATATCTTGATCTGCAAAAAAAAAAGAGAAAACATTGACAATTTACACTATGAAATCGATAAGATTCAATGGAGAAAAAAACAACTTGTAGATCACTAAAGAAGAAGCTTAAAGTTTAAACAATGTGAAAATTAAGGGCAAATTTAATCACAAACAATAATAGCTCTACATAATTCCTTCACAGGAAAAAGTACAGAGTTTAAATGCTTGATTTCACAAAATGCTGTCAACATTTAGGTACATTTAAATATTTCAGGGATATGAGTGGTATAGTAGTGACCTTGTAGTTTAACAAAACTTCCTCTAGATCTCTGCTGTTAGGCAGAAACTAAACACTGTTTTTACATACTTCCTCTGTTATATCATTTCTCTTAGCAATTTTTGGAAAAGTTTTGTACTTACATTTTAGAGCACTGAAAGCCAGTTCATAAGATACACGCTGGGAATACTCCTCTTCAAAAGTTAGCATGGGAGTCGATGACTCATCACCGTAGTGCACCAATGTTCTATCCTTGGGCTTTTTAGTATGAATGCCTTGAAAAATCTTAGCTGCATTCACGTATATGGAGTCGTGATAGCCATTCTTCTCAATCAGAGTCACTGTTCTTTTCTCATCACATTGTTTTTCACCTGGAATTTTCACTTCACTCAAGTCTGAAGTATCATTTGTAACATCCTTAAGTAAAGACGCCGAGTCACTTTTAGAACCTGGCATTTTTCCAGTTGCTGGTTGTGTAACTCCCAGTCACAAACCTGCTGCCTCTGCAAAAAACAAAGTTGGTATTAAATTATAAAATTTTCTTTCACTAGAATACAGTTTTTCCTTCATTTTCAGGTTTATCTTTAGGCTCTAATCCTGCAAATACCTATAAACACATATCATCTATACTTCCATAGGTCTGTCATCTTACATAGAGAGTATTTATAATAATTTTCATATTTATTTTCACTAATGTAAATACAAAGACTGAGTACTTGTTTCGAGGACTGAATGGCCTTCAAAGCTCAGAAAGATTTTTTTTTGCATTGTGTAGTTAACAAAATCTTCAAAAGAAACTTGAATTTGTGTTAGGGCAGCACTGGACAGAAATGAAGAAAGACTGTGAGGATAGAAGAAAAAAAATTCAAAAGATTTAAAAAAAAATTCGAAGTTTATAAAATGTTAAACCAATCTGGACCCAAATTGAACATGTCTCCATACAATCTTAGTACTGTACAGGCTTCAGTGTTAAAACCACACACACACTCTCTCGTTGATCTTGCTGACTAGAGGTACAACTGCCTCATCTTCAAAGCAGAAACTGGCTGTTGCAATTAAGCTTCCAAATTCTTGTCAACTTACAACAATGATCAGGACAACTCACTGTTAGTACAACAGCTCAAGTAATACCAGTAGCATCACAAAGCAAAGAGGGTGCTTCTTGTGTACATTGTCTGTGCAAAGGGATGTAAAAATCTCTCGTCTAAAAGCATCTGTGTTATGGAAGCAGACAGACTGCCATAACAAGCTGCTGTTATTCCAGTGCAAAAAAGAGAAGATTGCAGGTTTCAAATAGCAGAATGGAAACTGGAGAGGTGGCTGGGGAATTAAACCGAACTCTACTGCCTTACAGCCAGGCAGCACAAGGTAAGAGGTCTGGAGGCATTCACACTGGAGAAATAACTTTTTTTCTTATCTTTTTCCCAAACACTGAGCAGAGACCTCGGCTCTCACTTGCTCTGGCAGGCTCTGTATTTGAAGTGTTCAACAAGTCTAAGACTAAGCCTACAGAAATGCCACAAGAGAACATGGGTGAGAGAAAAGAAAGACCATGCTCTGAGAAAGCTGTGGAACAAGATGTTTCAGGTAACCTTTTCCTCGCTCCCTAAGTCATCTGGTGAACAGTAATACATGGGGTATCTGACTGCTCCCCTCCCAAAGTGCCCACCAAATAGAAATGCCTTGAAACCAGCAGGCTTAAATCTGTAAGAGAGTTTTAATCATTGCTTCCCAATAACAGAGATATATTATCCTTTTAGCCAGTATGCTGGCCAATGGAATTGAAGAAAAACGTGTTTGAAGTTGCATTTATTTGAATGTTCTGTTTCAAGTGAAGCTGTCCATAGACCATATCATTTTGCAATTATGAACTAACACCAGCAAACCAACACAGTATTTGTGGCACACAACATATATCAATATGAATAGCAAAATTTCCAGTTTATACGTAAATTCACTTAAAGTGGAAGTTAACCAGTGTATCATACACAGTTCGAAGGATGGCTCTTGGCTTGACTTGATAAATTCAAATGAATACAATTATGAAATTACTACACAGCATAGTAAAGGATTTCCCACATCCTCCCCAACAAAGTTACTAATTCCTCTGTTTATATACCAGTATATGTATTTTTCCTTTTTTTTTAGTTATCTTTTTCAGTAGGCTCTACCATTATAGAATTCAGGAAAAGAGATAAACAATGAAAACGCTGAAGCATTTGCATTGTATCAGGCAGGCAGCCTGGCCACCTGGTACTAATTCACACTAACGGGAACTCATGTGAAACAGATGTGGTTTCTCACAAACCAACAGTAAATGCTTTACAGCCAGATACTGCAGTACTTTTCTTACTGACCTTACAAGTGTACATGACCACATCTACTTTCCAACATCAGCTGCAACTTAGAGAGATCTTCCACGGATGGCAAAGCTTCTACTCCTCCCAACTAAGCTACAGGGAAGTGAAGATGAGTGGAAGTCAGTAAAATCAGTGCGAGCCAGGAGATCACACCCAGCCCTGCTTTATCTCTGAGAAACAGCCCATGTCAAACCACAGCACCGTCACACAAGAAGCCTGGCCAGCAGGTCAAGGGAGGGGATTCTCCCTCTCTACTCTGCTCTTGAGACCCCGCCTGGAGTCCCACGTCCAGTTCTGCAATCCCCAACACGGAACTGCTGGAGCAGGTGCAGAGGAGGCTGCGAAGATGATCCGAGGGCTGGAGCCCCTCTGCTGTGAGGACAGGCTGGGAGAGATGGGCTTGTTCAGCCTGGAGAAGAGAAGGTTCTGGGGAGAACTTCCAGTACCTGAAAGGGCTCCAGGAATGCTGGGGAGGGACTTTTTACAAGGGCAAGTAAGGATAGGAGAGGGGAAATGGCTTTAAACTGGGAGGGGGAAGATTGAGATTGGCTATTAGGAAGAAATTCCTCGCGCTGAGGGTGGTGATGCCCTGGCACAGGGTGCCCAGGGGAGCTGTGGGTGCTCCATCCCTGGAGGTGCTCAGGGCCAGGCTGGATGGGCCCAGAGCAGCCCGGGCTGGCGGGGGGTGTCCCTGCCCGTGGCAGGGGAGGGCTCTGAGGTCCCTTCCAGCCCAACCCCTCTGTGACTCTTTGTAGAAACGCACGAAGGGTTCCTCCAGACACCGGGCTGCAAGGCCTTAAAAAACAAACACCGAGGGACACGCGCAAACCAGAGAGGTGCCAACAGGGGCGACCTGAACACCTCACCCCGAGACGCCTCCCTTCCCTGGCAGGAGTGCTCCTCCTCCGCTCCGGGAACCGCGGCCGCCTCGGCCCCGCGCTGCGGGCAGGGACCGGGACCCGGCACCGGGCGGCTCCCCCGGCAGCCGGACCCCGCCCAGCGCCCCGCCCACCCGCGA
Organism: Tapera naevia; assembly: GCA_033556795.1. Classification (NCBI taxonomy): domain Eukaryota; kingdom Metazoa; phylum Chordata; class Aves; order Cuculiformes; family Neomorphidae; genus Tapera; species Tapera naevia. The sequence goes on along the minus strand of JAUMJJ010000189.1, from coordinate 1,460,237 downwards.
CCCGGCACCGGGCGGCTCCCCCTGCCTCTAGGCCACGCCCACCGCCCCGCCCACCGCCCCGCCCACCCGCGACCCGGCACCGGGCGGCTCCCCCGGCAGCCGGACCCCGCCCAGCGCCCCGCCCACCCGCGACCCGGCACCGGGCGGCTCCCCCCGCCTCCAGGCCCCGCCCACCCGCGACCCGGCACCGGGCGGCTCCCCCGGCAGCCGGACCCCGCCCACCCGCGACCCGGCACCGGGCGGCTCCCCCTGCCTCTAGGCCACGCCCACCGCCCCGCCCACCACCGCCCCGCCCACCCGCGACCCAGCATCGGGCAGCTCCCCCTGCCTCCAGGCCACGCCCACCGCCCCGCCCACCGCCCCGCCCACCCGCGACCCGGCATCGGGCAGCTCCCCTGCCTCTAGGCCACGCCCATCGCCCCGCCCACCACCGCCCCGCCCCCGCCCACCCCAAACCCCCTCCCCGCCACGCCCACCCACGACCTGGCACTGGGCGGCTCCCCCTGCATCCAGGCCACGCCCACCGCCACGCCCGCGACCCGCCCACTCCCACCCCCCCACCCCCCAAACCCTCCACCCCCCCGCCACGCCCACCCGCGACCCGGCACTGGGCGGCTCCCCGGCTTCCGGGGCCACGCCCACCGCCACGCCCACCGCCACGCCCACCGCCACGCCCACCGCCACGCCCACCGCCACGCCCGCGACCCGGCGCTGTGCGGCTCCCCCGGCCTCCAGGCCACGCCCACCGCCCCGCCCACCGCCCCGCCCCGCCCGCAGCGCCCCCTGCCGGCTGGGCTCGGGAGGAGGCGTCTCCGCCCTCTCTCATGGCTCGGGGCTGGTGCAGGGGGAGGGACCGTAGTGACCCAAAGCCCTGAGGTTACCTGGAGGCAGGAATGGTGGGATGAGGCCTTGAGCAGCCCGGGCTGCTGGGAGGTGTCCCTGCCCGTGGCAGGGGGGTGGAACTGGATGGGCTTTAAGGTCCCTTCCAGCCCAACCCATCCTGTGGTTCTATGAGGTGGGGTAGAAACGAGACAGAAATGGGGCAGAAATGGCCAGACGAGACCCAAACTGGAAGGGGAAAGCCCTTCTGCAGCGTGGCATGTGGCGTGGGAGAGGGGAGCGGTGATGGGCAGCCCCGGCAGGGGTGGGGGAGAGGTCGAGCTGCTCTCTGTGGGTCATAAAACCAAAACGAAAAGGGTGGTTAAAGCCCTGTGCTGGGCTGTGGATGGAAACCCTTATTAATAAAACATTATTAACTGCTTAGGGTTTTGTGCAGCGCCATAGAATGGTTTGGGTTGTAAGGGATGTTAAAGATCATCCAGTTCCACCGCCTTGTCATGGGCAGGGACACCTCCCCCTCAATCAGTTACTCCAAGCCCCATCCAACCTGACCTTGACCACCTCCAGGAAGGGGAGGGGGCATCCACAGCTTCTCTGGGCAACCTGTGCCAGTGCCTCACCACATCAACTGGAATCTCGGAAGCACAAAGAAGAATTGAAGCTTTTAAAGGAAAAAGCTGCAGCGTGGGGTTGTCTCACGGTATTGCTCCAGGATGCAGCCACAGAAACAGTTGAAATTTCTATTTTATTTCTTTTTTTTCCTTTCCAGAGCCACAGATCTCATCCCTCTGGTGACCAGTGAAAGGACATGGGGAATGAGAATGAGACTGCATCAAGGGAAATTCAGATTGGACACTGGGAAAAGGTTGTTCACTGAGAGGATGGTTGTCACGAGGACAGGGTCCCCAAGGAAATGACCGCAGCACCTGGCCTGTCAGCGTTCAAGGAGCAGTGCTCTTGGTCATATGGTTTAGTTTTAGGTAGTTCTGCAAGGAGCAGGGAGTTGGACTCGAGAGTCCTTATGGGTCCTTTCCAACACGAGCTATTCTGTGATTCTGTCCTGTGGTGGGGTGTGTGTGTGTGCCTCTGCCCAGGTCCCTGCCTGTCCAGGATCCCCGCTTGCCCCCACATGCCAACAGCAGCCCCTGCGGGGGGGCACGAGGCTGTGAGGCGTTGGGAGGCTCCATCCCCAGGGCCCAGGCCAAGCCCCTCCCTCTAGAGATGCTCCAAGAGTCATTAAGAAGCCACAACAAAATGGCAAGTTCCACCCTGGCAACGGCACGTGTGTGTACAGGATGCATTTCCCAAGGACTGGACCTGTGCAGAGCAAGAGCTGCTTGTAAAATTCCCCAAACGGCGTTAATTCTTGTAAACTCCATTACAACTTTAAAAAATAATGTATCTGATTTTTAATCTGTCATTTTATTGACCACTCACTCGCTCTTTCTGACCTCATTTCTAACACCTTCCCTCATCCTCACTACTCTGATACTTTCATATATTGGCAAACTATCACATGTCATTGCTCCCCTTTCTGGGTTGTTGCTAGGCAAAAACAAAAAACCCCAATACTGCAGAACTCCACTGATGAACTCCTTTCACACCTCCCCATCCTGCCTTTTCATGAAATTCTTCTTCCATGCAAGGACTTTCTTTCTTATCCCTCTTATTTCGAGATTACAATCCAAGTATAATAAATTATGCAAAGGAAAAAGACTGAAATTTGCCAAACTGGTCATGCCCCCAAATATCTTACCTGCTGATATTGTCAGTGCTGATTTCTGAAAGGCTGAATTTCTTGAAGAAACCAAGAAACACCAAATATTTGATTTTTCAAATGAAGTGGCAGATACTGACAAGGTATATGAAAACCCAGTTGCTCAGTTCTTATGAGTTTCAATTCATCCAAGTCTTTCACCTCGCAGATGTTTTCATCCACAGGAACTTGGGTTTACTGCCTTGCCAAGTTCCTCATAATGAGAGATCAGTAAATAATTTACTTAACATAAATAAGAAGTCATTAATATTGTCTGCCAGGACGATGTGTAACCGATAGCTGTGTTTAGCATCATGTTGTTCTTGGTGGCTGTGGAGCCTGGCCCTTTGTGTTGCTCTATTTTGATAGCTCCCTCAGACATACCAGATTAAATATATGAGGAAGGATGTAATTTTCATTTGACCCAACAGAATCTGCAAGATTAATGTGCAAACAGATCTATGATACAGCAACCGGGAGTAGGTAACAGGACAAAGACTTCAACAGTTTTCTTTAAGTGCTCTGTGAGTAACTGTGGTTTAAGCCAGTTTGAAAATAAAGTTTGGTTGTAGAATTTTTCAGAAATTTGATGGTTCAAACTTGAGAGTCACTGTCATATTTTGTTTGACTCAAAGATGTCTTTATTTCACATTTCAAACCATTTAACAAGTACCATATCTCGAATCTAAAGACTTTAAGGAGCTATAGTTGTGAAAGACATACAAAATCTTACCTGAACTTCCTTTTTTCTTTTATGCTTTTCCTTCTCATTGGAGTGTTGTACTTACCATAAATTTCTGAAATATTCAATGCTATCCTGGTTAGGGTCATCTCTCCTGCCTCGGAAGTGGAAGATTTAAGTTCTAGAATAGAGTCTTTGGTTAGAGTTAGAAGTTAAGCTGAATATAGTATAATAGATTTAACCTCAAATACCATTTAACTAAACTACTTCCTGGACTCTAGTGAATGAGGAAATAAAGGTGATCAAACAAATCTTCCTCCTTTGCTTTTCCAGTCTACTTGCAAATCCAGTCAAAAATGTGAGGAGCTCATTCAAAAAAAAACAAGTTTTGATGTTTAGTTTTCCTAAATTTTTAAAGCTAGTGGCCAACAAGTCCAAAATTTGCTGATAGCTTCAGGATGATGCGCTGTTTCCTGGAAAGGTTACCCAGATACATTCTTTGCTCAACAACTGTGCTTTTGTTTAGTTTTATAACAACTACAATAAATCTTGGATTATGCTTTTTAATAAGGAAAATAAGTTTGATTTGATCCGCAATGTTCTAATTTTTCCCCGTTCACTGTGTTTTACAGCTTCGAGGACCATGAGTGCAACTCAGAGTAGCACAGAACAACTCATAGGAACTGCCTTGAGACTGGTAAATACCCTGGTAGGCACAAGTAGGATAAATAAAGCATTAGTTTAGCAATTTGAAGTGTGGAGGACAAGGAAAAGCTGACTACGAGGTCTGAGGAGGAAATCTGGACGTCAGACACCAGAAAAGCTGCTATAAATAACATGGGTAGAGGCTTGGAAAAGCTCTGGAGGAAGGAGGGCTGCTTCAGGGATAATATGAGTCTGAGACAGAGGAAAAAGCTGAAGTTTCTCACTGTTAGAGAAGGGGGAGCACAGATGAATAGTGGAGCTTCCAGTCACGCATAAGCAGGGTATAATGACCGTTACTGCAGCAGTAATTAACATTTTTGGCACTCATCACCTTAGCTTTCTGAGTCTTCAGATAGGATGATTAAGATGTTTTGTAAAAGCACAGTAATCAGGGTATTAATAAAATACTCCTCTTCAGTTTCATTGGTTTGTAGATAATGTAAATGCAATATTGCTAACTTACCAAGAAACTTACCAAGTTCTGTGTTTCTCGTGGCTGTGACCTTTAGCTAATACAGTAATCATTACTGCTAACATTAGGACTCAACAGTGATTTTCTATATTCACAAAAGCTTTTCATAGACTTTTCCAGGCAGAAATTCCTGTTGGCATGAATGGACAATTATCAAAATAATATTGTTTAGCAAATCTAAAGTTTAATGTATCCATACAAATAAAAGCCTTTCAGATGTTCCTAAAATAAATGTAGATGCCTTTATAATATTATTCTTTAAAGTTCAGAACAGGAGAACAATTGCCAGTACGAATATTTCCCTGTGTAATCTAATTACAGCTCTAATGTAAGGATTTAACGTATAAGTCACCTCAGTTGTCAATGCTTATTGTTTATCAAGAGAAACAAAAGTACTGCATGCATTCCACAGAAACCATTTGTACAAGACAATGTTGATTCATGTATGTACTAATAAAATTGCAAAGATGCCTGCCAGGGAGATAAAGGACATACAGTACAGAGAAGTAAAATACAGTCAGATAATTTGACACCAAAAAAGCAATAATCGTGTGGTTTGGCAAGTTGTAAGAGGGAACATTCTTTCACCTGTCAGGGACAACATGTTCAGGTTTTAGTGGCATAAACAACTCATTTAATTGTCATCTTGTACAAGGGTAAGTACACCTATACAGAATGGAGAGCCTTGAAGCTAGAAATGCATAATGAACTGAAGCTCAAAAGATTTATTTGTGTCACTACAGTTGCAAATAAATTATAAACTGCCTTGTTAATACATTTTTTTGTGGAACATGTCTGCAGGGGAACATAACACTTTCTCAGTCTTTTTTACTCCTTTCTCCTATAACTTAGGCTCAGAGACAGCCTGAATGTCTAGGGCAACTTGATCAAATGCAAAGAAGGGAGACCCTCTGGTCTTGCTCCTGGGGCCCCTGCAGCCTTCCTTTCACCACCTGCACCCACTGAACTACATTTAAATGCTCCTGCTGAGTTCAGTGATGTAGGATCAGGCTTTGTTGCCCCATTCTCCTGCCCAGGTGATATCCACCAGTGGTGTCAGCTTCGAGATCCTTAGTTCATTATGCCAATTGTTGCAAATAATTTTAATTCCATTCATAAGGAAATGGTAAGTATCCAGTTGCACAGGAGGGTTGGTGGTGTGGGGCTGTGCATGTTCCCTTCCCCACTCTGGCTTTCTACCTATTTGTTGGTATCTGTTTTACTAGTTTCAGTTACAGAGACCACAAATCTGTGCATGTTAGTTTTATCTCAAATCCAAGTTCACTGCTGTCTGTGTCTCTCCTCTGATTTTGCTTCGTCTATAAGAGTCACGCATGAAGACCAAGGTAAACTCTAATCAAGACATTAAGATGTCTGTGTGTCTAAACCAGGTGAACTCACATGCTGCTAATGTCCACAAGCACCCATTTTACTGTTTTAGCTTTATTGTTAGCATAATCAATGATATGCCCCAGAATCTTTTGTTCTATTTCTGGAGAGGAATTCAGATTTTCCAATTCCTTCCGTCTCCAACTGAGGCTCCAGGCTTTACTTATAAAACTAAGAGTATCTACATGCCAGATCAAATAGCTCTTACAGCTCTGCCTGTTTATACAGGATGCATATGTCTGATGTTGGGGTGATTTAGCAGATGAGCCTTGCATTTCAGTAGCCTTCCCTGAGACTCACTATCATTTAAGAGCATACTTTTCAACCATTGCTCTTTTCATGTGTCTCTTACAAGTTTGTAATATGTGTCAAGCACAGTTATAAACAAAAAATGTAAAACTTAAATAGATAGAGATTCATGATTCCAGGGCTCAAACCCTCAATGACCTGGGCACATTTTTTAAGAAAACCTGTTACAATCCAGTAGATTTTACAGGATCAGGTTGTTAACTATAAACTGAGGCAGAAAGTTAGCATCTTTGTCATGATTGTCTTGCTTTCTTTGCCTACTGAAAATTAATCATCTAGGAGCTAAGTCTCAATTGAATGTCAAGATGCTGAACTTGCAATTTAAAGTACACCTGTTTGTTACAGGACATCTTTCTGATTAAGAGCATTCATCACAGTGCCTGTATATATTTTTCTCTGCTGATGAAGCTGAGTCTTGTTTCAGAAATCTCTGGCACTGTTCTGCAGATAAGAATATTGTAGAGAAAGCCATGAGCCACACTCTCCTTGGGATCAAAATCAACTTAACTCATCCCTGTTCAGAAGATCAGTCGGGTCCCTCTGTAATAATATACTTTGTGTGAAACAGTTTTGTGAAAAGTGTTTCTTAACCAATGCAGTTTCAATGTGGCTCTTGAGGCAGTGCATGTGCATCATCACATTTTTGGCTGGGGGTGAGGTTGCTTGATCTATTATGCAGTCATAGGAATAAGAAACACACTGTGCTCCTATTTATTGCTTTTTACCATATGCAACTCACTTGATAAGTGCCCTTGCATGAAGTTGTCTATTTTTCCTTTCTGAATATTTTGTCACAATTTTCCAGCAATAATGACCGAATAGTCTTTTAATAATATGAATTGACAGGTTTTTTTTTAATATGATCCTTGTATTCTCACCAATACCAAGCAAACAGAGATAATGAAAAGGCACTTTCTTTGTCCTGACAAGTCACAGCTGCATTTTCTTATTCTTGAGCAAACAGACAGGAAACAGTTCTCCCAACCAGAGATTTAAAGAGCTTCATTCATTCAACAAGCAGAGCATTCATCAAAGCTGGGAGGGTAAAGGGAAGGCATAGCGGGTTTGGATCGCAGTTTGTGCCCCTGTCTTTTGCTGCAGTTAAATGTTGCTCAGGACATAACCTGAATTAGAAGCAGCTTGTCATTGGGTGCCTTCTGGCCCCTCTCCTATCAGTGGCTTTGTTTCATGGATTCATTTCGGTTGGAAAAGACCTTCAAGATCATCGAGACTCATTGTCTGTAAAACAGGTAACCTGCATTCCCCAGTGACTTTCAGGCTTGGCTTTTTGTTGTGAAATAGCACAGATACTGCTGAGGCTTGGAGCCTGTTCTCACAGTGCCTACCCTTTCCTCTCTTTGTATTCCTCACTGTAAGCCCCGTTTCTTTCAAGGAGTGAAGAACAGCAGTGACCTGATATAAATTCTGCACTTCCCTGGCCTGTATCTTGTAGTGTTTAAGCACTCTGTAAAATGGGGTAGGCTTTGGAAAACATAGCTTTCCAACTGATTTCTTGCATCTAATAATAGCTACAGGTGAGGAAGAGTGCCTGTGCCTCTTGTAAGCAATCATCCAGTCAAAGTAGACTGAGGCATAAAAGCTACAAGCTCAGAAAATCAGTTTTATAAGCTGCTGATAGGTTTTAGTTCTTCCTTCCATGCAGGCCAAAGGCATCAATTCAATATTGGGATGGCCAACATAGAGTGAAGAAGACCATTTTCTTCCCTGTGGTTTAGCATAAAAGGATTTCTGCAGTTCTTATGGCTCTCAGGGAGGACTGGCCTGAGCATGTCTTGCATTTGACTTCATTGCTTATTTGCTTTTTTTGCATCACTCAGTGGATGTTGGTGCTGTTGCACAGTGCTGTGGTCACGTTGGCTCTCTGAGCTAAACTTCCCTGAGCAGAAAAACAGTGTGCTTGTCTGTCCTAAATCAAAACAGCCATCAGGCTTCCACTTAAAATTCCCCTGATGTAGCATCTGTGTGCTGGTCTGGCTCAAGCCAAAGAGCACTGTCCACATTAGCATTTCACAACTTAGCAATCAATCTCAAACATTAAGAGTTCCCGTTGAGACTGTTGAAATTAGGTTGATGCTTTTCATAGGAATAAAACCAGTTCTATTCAAAACACTGCAAGGAAACTAGCTGAAAAATACTAACAGAATGAGAAAATAAAAGATAACATGTATTTTCGCATTTACCATCTTTTTTCAAAACTATACATCTACTGAATTCTTTGTGAAGTACTCATTTTGTTATGTTGGCAAAGGATATCATAACATTAACTTGTAAAATGACATAGAAGGTTGATGCTGATTTATTCTTTCGTGTGTGAAAAACTTCAGGGATAGTATTAATCATGGTAAAAGGACTGCAGGGCTCTGAGTTTTCATATTGTTATGTAGGTAAATGGAATACTGATTGATTGATAGCAACATATTTGTTGGTAATTTGGAGGATTTGTTCTTCCTACAGCAGCTTTATACATGCCTCTGAATTTCCCTTGATCTATAGAAGTATCAATGAAAGGAAAATAAGCTTGAACCACCTAAGTTTAAGCATCTTTTTTTTTCTGAAACAAGATCTCAAGTAGGTTGGTATATAAGTTATGGAAAGAGTCCTCATTTATTTAATCTTTTTTTCCGATCTATTAAATTCCTGTTTTGTTCATTCTGATCAACCCCCCTTCGTTTCAGCAGTGTATTACTCACCACAGAAAGCCCTGGACAAGAAAAATACTGCATTACCTCACCCAGTTTGAATTAAATATGTCCTTGTTGGACTTGTGTCTTTTCTTAATTTACTCATTCCCATGGCTGGCAGTTAGGAAAACTGATAAAGGTTGTTGCAACAAATGAAAGGCATTTTGCTTGAGCCTGAGGGTATTCACCCAGCAGTTTCATGCTACTTAATTAGTGAAACTTTTGACCTGAGGTACACCAGTGAAAATGAGAATCAATTACAATGATGGTGATTTCAGTGATATTCCGTCTTCTCAACAAGCATCAGATTACTCTTGAGAAACTTTGCAGATTTAATCTCTCAGGTTTGTCTTTCAAGTTTGTGACCTGAAGTCCAACGACACGTTCAGAACTTATGGCAAAAATCTTAACGTTTCTTTTACAGATTTCAGCTCTGATACTTGGCTGCTTCTGCTGGGCTATAACCCCTGATGGTGTGAGAGCACCCAGGATGTGTGGAGAGCACAGCAGTGGGGTAGGGAGCTCCTCTCCTGATCCAAAACATTTGTAGCAGTGAGTTATGTGACAATTTCACCACGACCAAGAGAAGAGTTAATGGTATAAAAACCTGATCTGATTCTGGTGCTGAGCTTCCTGTGTTTCTAGGACATCCTGGCAGTGTTCAGATTCTTTATGCTTAACTTGCAGAGCTTAGGTCACAGTTACATTCTGATACCTGAATTGAAGCATTTGTAAGTGGAAATAAATGCTATTTCTTAGCATAAAAAAGAAATTCCAGGGCAAAACTAATATTCACAAATTGAACTTTCCGGGAATAGTATAGTTGGGTTTTTTGATTAAGCATTACAATAAAATTCCGTAACATTACACTAAATTTACTACACAAAAGCTGTATATAAATCCAATAGATGACACGATCAATTTGGCAGACAGCTCAGTTATCTGATTACATTAATGCTACATATCCAAATTCTCCTTGTTCTGTCTTCATATCTCTCCCTGTTGGAATCCAAGCCCTGGAGTGAAATAAGAAAATTTCCCCATCTCTTTGAAAGTCTTGGATCAAAGGAATGAGTGACAGCTGTGATCTCTGAGAATAGAAAAGCACACACTTTTGTTAAGATCTTGCTCACTGTTCAGAAACCTGTGACTGGAGACCCAGCACATGGTTAAAGCAGAGTTGGGGCCGACCCATGAAGTCCAAAACTCAAACTTCAACTGCAACTGAATTAATGTTGTGGTTCCTGGTGTTTGTGTTCAAATTCAGAGCTATACTGAAAACTGCAGATCCAACATTTTCATGCTTGGAACATAATTTTTAAATATGAAAAAAGCATTGTTTCCCTCTAAATAAATGTGATCAAAGACTCTCCAAGCCCCATGCGCCAATCTGCTTTTATTTTCCTGATTTCTGATCCACTGTGACCATTTCAATTATAATCAAAATAATACCACCTGTAATGGAACAGCATCATTTGCTGGTTCAGAAAACCCTTCAGGTGTTAAAGACATCACTGTGTAGCTCAGCATTAACTGGTTCAATCAGACTGTTGTGAAGCTGGGAAACGAAGGTTGTCATTTACAGCCTGACACACCACAAAATGCAAAGAGTAAATCACTCTACATACCCTTGGGCTCGCAGGAGCTGTAATCAGCTTGGATGCAGACCGAGAGCTGTCATCCTTGTAAGAAAATCTCCAGTTCTGCATTGCCACCCACCGGCCAAGTCTCAGCACACCGGTCTGGGTGGCTCTGCCTCAGCAGGGCTCCTGGGCTTGTGCTGGAACAGCCATTCCCTCTTCTTTTCCAAACCAGCCCCGGTCTGAGCAAGGTAACAGGCATTTCAAGTCTCGCTCTGGTGTTGCTTTGGGTTTTTTTGCCTTACTGTGGCCCTGTAGAAAAGACTGGTGAACCACGAAAGATGAGGCACGAAGGCACTGAGTCACTGCTCGCGTTGAACATAAACCTGTGTGTGACAGTAGAGAAGTGTGTGTGTGTGATGTGTGTGGATTGGAAGTGCCACTGCAAGTCCTCCTTCTGTTTTCAAATTCCAAGCTGGGCTGCAAAGCTGTCATTGCACGGGAGACGTCGTCACCCACCCTTCTCGTGGGCTGTGGGTGCTGCTGGCTCACAGCGGGCAAAGTGCCTGGAGAAGAGGAGGCTGAGGGGAGACCTCATCCCTGTCTGCAACTGCCTGGAAGGAGGCTGTGGGGAGGGGGGGTTGGTCCCTTCTCCCAAGTGACAGTGACAGGAGGAGAGGAAATGGCCTCAAGTTGCACCAGGGCAGGTTCAGACTGGACACCAGGAAAAATTTCTTCCTGAAAGGGTTCTCAGGCCCTGGAAGGGCTGCCCAGGGAGGGGGTTGAGTCCCCATCCCTGGAGGTGTTTAAAAGGCAGGTGGATGAGTTTCTCAGGGACCTGGTTTAGTAAGGGGATAGGTACCTTTGGACTGGATGATCTCAGAGGTCTTTTCCAACCAGGTGATTCTGTCATTCTATGATTTCTTTACTAGTACCCAGGACTAATGGGAAGCGATCCACAGCCTTGTTTGCCTTGTCCTTGATTCTCAATTTGTCTCACTCTCCTGTGTAACCTATAGTTGGTGGGGGCACACCACATGTGTCCATCACAAAAGCAAAGCCAGGCTTAGACATGCGTTCATTTAACAAATGAGTTCAGGCTGGTGCTTTCTTACCACACCTTCTCCCCTGGGGTGTGTTATTGCCTGTCTGCCAGCTATCAGTGGTGGAATGGCACATGTGAGCCCTCCTCAGACATGTCAGTGCAAAGTCTGGGGGCTTAACCTAAGCTCTTGTGCAAGGTGACTCGAGCTAACCTGTAGGGATTTGCATGGACCATAAAAAGTGTCCATATATTCTCTTCCATCAGCAGAACTGAGAGTAGTGCACAGGCAGAGAGGGCAGCACACAGCTGGGAGCCACAGCATTGTGAATTTCTGCTTCTCTTTTTCTGATGATATTTTGTGTTTTATTTCCACCATGGCTTTCACTGGGGGCTTTTAACAGAAGGCTACATAGAGCTTGGACTCGTCTTTTCATTTAAGTAATCCTCTGCTTGCTGGGTATGAAACATTCTGAAAAACAAAAACAAAATGACAAATGAAACATTTAGAAAACACAGACACACCCCCCCCTTACTGTTTTACAGATGCATTTTCTATTTAAATCTCAGAAATATATGAAAACATTAAATTGCTGAGTGGTTAATAAATACAACGAAAGCAGCAGAAAAAAAAATATGGCCAGCATTATATAACCTTTCTTCTGTGCCTCTGGTGGGATGAATATGCTCCGCTTTACATTTTAAAGCCATTTTAATTAGATTTTTAAATTAGACTGGGTAGACCTGTGAAGAAGAAGGCAAATACCGGCCAAAAGATGCCACTCACTGCAGAGAAACTCATCACGCACCTGCAGCATCCAGGAAAAGGAGGTTATGTTCTCCAGCCTGGGCACACTGGGGGAATAAAGCACTGCAAGCTCTGTCACAGAAAGAATGCTTGTGTGAAGACTTCAAACTAGCAGGCATGCAGATGATCTCTACCTATTTGAACATCTCAGGAAAACATATCAAGATAGAGGGAGACCCAGCCTAGCGGTCTGGGTTGGGTTTCCTGCACAATAACTTTGGATGCTGTTTTCCAAAGGAAAACCTAATGTTTTGAGGGTTTTGCAATGTATTATGGCAAAGCTAAGGCTAGGTTGCTTGTTCCCTCTGAGTAAATAGTGCATGCCAGCCTTCAGGACTGGCAGCTGAGCACTTTTCACCACCTTCCCGTTAAGAACACTTTAATTGAAAAAAAAGAGAGGGAAGTCCGTGGGTCTGCTGTTTCTGAAACAGAGCAGAAATCACGATGCTAATTGAGAGGCAGACTCCTCAGACATTGTTTCTTCCTCAGTGAGAGTCATGGTCTGAGGTTTAACTAGATTCAAAGAGCTAACTGGGTAAAGGGTCAATATTTGGGGTCCCACTGATAACAGTAATGTTATTGTGAGGTCAATACTGTAATGCTGATGCTGACTTTGAGTTGTCTTTTCAACTTGTCCTCTGAGTGCTGTCAAACCACATGGCTGGGCTGGTGCTGACTGATGTGTAATACCACAGTAATTATCAGTGCATTTGAGTATTTTTTTCTCACTGTAGGATCATCTCAGAGTATTCAACAAGCTTGCAAGCCAAAAGGCAACATCTTTTCTTTCAGAAGGACTGGTGACATATAGCTGCACTATTTCAGTTATTCATTAAGGCTGCAGTTATTTTTAGGCATTTCCCTTTATTAAATGATGAAAGGTTTCATTCAGCTTGGGAAAATGACTGGTCTTGGCAACTGCCTTCAGCTTAGAACGCAAAGAGCAATTCTCTTCTACCTTGTCCCCTGCATCTCCACCTCTCGTCCAGCAAGGGGAGTTGTGTAGCCAAGTTCTCTCAAATTTAATCCTAAAGAAAAACACCATCTATCAAAATATCTTTAGTAAGGCAAGTTCCCCTTTGTCTGTGCTACTGTACGGTCAGACCAATATAAGACATTTATAAGAGACTCATTGTCTACTGATTTGTTCTTGATTTGTAGGAGGAATAAAAGGTTTGTCATGTAATTAGACAGTGTTTTCTAGGCCCTGATGTCAGCTGCCCATGGATACTAAGTTTTTTCAGGTTTTGGTTGTCAGTTATTAGCAACTGCCTACATGAGAGCTGTGCAATCCAGCTGGAAGAGAGGTGGGTATGGTTGAAAGGCAAGATACAGGTTTGTTTAGCTTTCAATTATTTATTCCAGTACTTTCAAACAAACAGAATAGTTCAACTTAAGCAAAAGAAATTAAAATGATGGTCTAAATTAATTGACTATGCATGATAATAGATGTTTAACTATGGCTGAAAGGGAGTTGATATGTCTGTTCAGCATATCTTTTCCCCCTGCCTGGCCTGTCTATCCGTCCATTCTGCTGTCGTATCTCGGTCTGTGCCTTTGCTGTTTTTCATAGAATTTCATTTCATACTGTTCATTTATCTTACCACAACACTTTTTCAGGATCAGATCCTGTGGCAAGTTGTCAGGAGTGGGGGTGGTTTGGGGTGATTTCAGTCCTAACCTTGTGTCCACAAGCACTTTTGTGGTTTTGGGGTAGTAGGAAAGCAAGTACATCTAGCGAAAAACAGCAACAAATAGACAACTGCCTTAAGCAAGTGCGAAGCTCTCTGTAGGATGTGGGCCTTATTCTTATCAGGTTTATCCAATAACTTCCCTCTGGTTAGGTTTTGCTGGCTGGTTTGGTCATTATCTTTTGTCCTTATGTGTATCTCTTAAACTGTACAGTGTCACGGTGATCTTTTTTCTCTCTCTCATAAAACATTTGTTAGACCAAGACATATTATCCTTCATTCACCAAGGTGGGCACCATAATAAAGAGGAAAATAACTGGCCAGATCCTAATGATTTTTGACATTCATGCACAAAGGATGAATATAAAGTTTTTTTGGACTCCAGTGACTGGATACTTATGCTGTGCTTTATGCCCTAACACCTCTTCTAAGCACCCTACATGTGCAGCTCTGGTAGAGCTTCCCACTCTGGGCAGACTGTTGTGCCAAGATCTCCTTCATTAGGTGTGCATCTAAACCACAGAGAAGAGGCAGCCTCCAGGCCAGGCAGAAAACACTGAAATCTATACTTTAGCAGAGTTTGGGTTTAGATGTGGATCCAGGAGTTCACAGCTGGTGCTGCCTCTGAAATAGGCTTTTTCAGGTGATTTGCTCAATGCTCCCTCAGAGCTCCAGGGCCACGGTCGTGACAAGCAATGTACAGTTTGCAGAATCTATTAAGTTCCAGCCATGCTCTCCTTCTGCCCTTCTGTCTGCTGGTTCTATCAGCCTGACACACTCCTAAATCCAGATAAAAAGGTAGCAGAATTTTACTGAGATGAGGTTTGTCTTCATATCTGCCTTCGTGGTGAAAGGATGAGTTAGCAACCATTCCCTGGGATAAATTTATGTAGGTCTTGCACACACAGGCTTGTTACTGTCGGCAATTGTTTCAGTCAGATTGGGACAGAGAATCTCCTTTTCAAAGAATGGGTGAGGCAAAGCCAGAGCTTATTCTGGAATTATTTCCGTGCCAGACTATGTGATGATGTCAAATCTTGTCTTTCCTTTAATCAAAAGGATGAAGTTGTAGCATCTATCGCTGTGGATGTATTTATTTGTTTAGAGCTACTTGACCAGGTGGAAATGGGACACAATCACACGAGGTAACTGCAAAGGAGCCAGACTGGGAGCAGTCCCTATGGGGCTGGGCAAGTCTTGAACTGAAAAAGAAGAGAATGGGAGGCTCAGCAGTCTCTGCCTCACCAGGCAGGCTCCCAGTGCTTTTGTCTGAGGAGATGGTGTAAGGAGATCTTGGCTGCACATGTGCTGTGCTGGGGGGTTTCCAGAAACTCCCCCACGTCTCACAGCCCAAGATCCTGATGGGTGCACAATATCGTGAAAATGTTGTGGATATTTGTGTTTGAGGAGGAAACTGAAGATCCAATGGATTTGGCATCTTTATTTCATAGCTTTGCTAATAAACCTCTAGCAAGAATCTCAGGCTGGAAACAGAAAGGTAGAGCTTGAGGCATAAACCTGGTGTAATTGCACCCTGATAACTGTGTGCACACACACAGGCTGGGCAGTGAAATGCAGGAATTTCAAAATATGAAGACAAAAAAAAAAAAGGATCTGCATTTGGGAAGGAATTGCATTGCTTCTGAAGATCACCTTGTATCTGCACTTCTTAAAGTCAGGGCAACTCAGCTTTTTCCAGGCTCTCTGCCTGAGCTAGTGAGCCATCAGGAATCCCAGGGCCTCAGTCCTACTTCAAAGTCCAGCTGAGACCCAGATCCATCCTTATCTTCACACTCATTTTTATGGAAGCCTTTCCTTTGTTTACTCACTCCTGAAACAAAGCTTGTCTGTCACTCTCTTCAGGCTACAAATACATTGATTTTCTTTCCCAATTCAGCACTTGTATTGTTTTCAACTATCACCCTATCTCCAGCCTGGATGGTGGGCTAAGTTGTGTCTTCATTTGAGTGTAGCTCCAGGCTTCCACTTAAAACATTACAGATGGTGCTCTAGCACCTGTTAAGAGCAGTGATCCTGCTCCACAGATTTCCCCTTAGTATATATATGTTTGAAAGGTCTGTAATCAGTAATGGTCCATCTCTGTAACTTAAGTATTTATTAGATTCTAATTAAGAATATGGATCCCATATTTGCTCTCTAAGTATATCTAGGGTTTGGATAGATATTATCATCACTGATAATCTAATTATATAAAATAGATGTAGATGTAAACATGAAGCATTTTTTTCATGGCCAATAAAAATATAAGTTGCTATAAGTATAAAATTATGTTTGAATATAAAGTATAAGGAATGTGTCATCAAAATGTTAGATAAGCTCTGAGTTTGGTTTGATTATGCTCTATTTCACAAATTAAAGGCAATAAAATACATGTTCATGGACTAACATTTTAAATTATTATTGTGGATGGATAACATTATTAAGGAAATAATCCCTGTATCTTTTTATGCTGAAGTTGGAGTGGGAGAATTTGCAGTCAACTGCATCAAATTTCTGGAGAAACGTTGCCTCAAATGTGTATCTGTTGTTCTGTTCCCCTAGCTTGTAACAAACTGAGCAGATATAAACTGCTTGGGTTTGATACTGAGTGAAATACTAGCAAAAGTATTCTGTTTTGACACACACTCTTGTAGTGAATCGATATCTCCATCTGGAGTGGAGTCATTCTGGGACTTATGGCTAGATTAGTGTATTTCAGTGGAATATATCTATATCAAATCAATGATAGAGTCCCTAATCCCTTTTTTTCCGCTGAAAATGATAAATTACTGCTGTGTATTTAGTACAGTTTTTCACTATCTTCATTTAACATGTGCCTTTTACCTCTCTGATAGGTAATTAGTAAGTCATTTGGGCTTGGGGTTATTTTTATTTGTAAAATGACTCTTGGGGAATCATAACTAACCTGGACTGTACCTGACCTCGTTTTTCAAGTTTTTTTCAAGAGCAGAGTTATTATTCTTCGGATTTCTCAAGCTGAGCCATGCATTAATGTTTTCAAAGTTAACCTCCTCAATTAAAATCCCTGCAGGCATATTTTTACTCGGGTGGGTACCCAGGGAGCCAACCAAGGAAGGCAGTTTCATCATCTGGCCTCGTAACCTTTTGCACTTGCACTTTTGCTCTGATGTCCTGAGCAGTAAAATTTTGTCCAAAATACAGTCATATCCTTGAAAACTCTTAAAATTGCTTATGCATTCCTTAAATCAAGACAGACACATGCATGCACACCTGCACACATTCGTGAAGGTAAAGGCTCTGCAAGTTTAGTAGCAGACATTGAATTGCTGCTTGTTATTAAGTAAAACCCTAAAATTCACACAACAATGATCTCTGCAGAGCCTTTGGCTGCATTTTTTGTGCATCATTTGTATCAACATGCTGCCTCATTTTTTTACCACAAAACTAGCAAACCACTCCTTTCTACTGGGAAGAAAAGGCAGAGCATTGTTTGGGCCAGCTCGGGGATAACAGTTTCAATGACTCACAGGGTGCTTTTAGTGATCCAGAATGCTGAGCCTCAAAGCCTTTCCTCCTCCTTTCACATTCCCATAGCACAAATCCATCGAGGTACTTGATGTGTGTAGGGGGGTTTTGCCCCTTTGCTGTGGGGATTGTTCTGCTTTCCTCCTGCTGTCCCTGTTCTCTGTTCCTCTCCCAGTGCCACAGAGCCTGGTGCCTGCCCTTGTCACTGGTTGCTTTTGTTCACAGGTACTGTTAACATTGCTGCTTTAGCCCAAATTGTAGCAGTGTGGACTTTTAACTTTGGAGGTCCCCAGTGATTATGGCATTATAGGTGGAGTTTTTCATAGGTGTACATTCTCCTCCAAGTTCCTCAGAGGCAGAGAGGGCCCACCTTCCTAACATCTTCCTTTCCAGTTTTAGAGGAACAGTTAGAAATTACTCAGAAGCTGCAAAGCTCTAAACCAGCTATAACCCCACATCTAAGAGCACAGGATTTAGGAAACCGTTGGCAGTGGCTGGAGCCACCCAGGGGAAATATTTACAAGAAAAAATAGGGGAAAAAAAAGAATGATCCATATTTATCTCCTCCAGAACTGCCCAAGCATCTGTATACCTCCTGTTGGGGCCATACACAACCAAGGTGGCAGGAGCAGCAACTCAGCAGTTTCAGAGCTGAAAGTCTTCAGGGTCAGGAGAGGCTTTGCTGGTAGAAGATGTAGTGTTTGTGCTTCCTTGGGCCATCTTCAGTTAATCCAGTCCTTCACTACTTGTAATGTTTAGGCAATCAATATCTTGCTGCCCTGTTCTTCAGACCCTTATTATATGACAAATAAATTAATGTTGTACCCTGTGAACTTTTCCTGCCTCAGTGCATGGTGAGTTTGAAACTATCCTGACCAGGAACACCCATGTTAGTTCATCCCAGTTACTTAATAAATATACCTGCCTGCTGCTATGCATGGAATGGAATACTAGAAAACTAAACAGTGTTCCTGTGTTTACCTATAGCTGGAGAGAAGAGAAAGAAGAGAAGAGAAGAGAAGAGAAGAGAAGAGAAGAGAAGAGAAGAGAAGAGAAGAGAAGAGAAGAGAAGAGAAGAGAAGAGAAGAGAAGAGAAGAGAAGAGAAGAGAAGAGAAGAGAAGAGAAGAGAAGAGAAGAGAAGAGAAGAGAAGAGAAGAGAAGAGAAGAGAAGAGAAGAGAAGAGAAGAGAAGATTTCAGTCAGAAGGTACCTACGCTGATTAGCTACTCCAACTACCTGACCAGTTCAGGGCTGCCCAAGTCAGAGTATGGTGTTATGGGCATTGCCCTTATGCCAATGTCCAAATGCCTCTCAAAGACTGACAGGCTTGGGGCATTGCTCACCTCCCTAGAAGCCTGTTCCAGTGTTGGACTGCCCTCTCAGTAAAACAATGCTCTCAACCATTCCCATGCATCCTATCACTGGATAGCAGGGACATCAGCACCTCCCTCTCCATCTCCCCTCCTCATGAAGCTGCAGGGCAGGGGTGTCAAATTCACAGCCTGTGGGCCTAATCCACGCCTCCACCATGTTTTCTCTTGTTTCTCCCTGGTGGCAGTGCCAAGCTCCTCGTCCCTGTGCTCCAGCAGCGCTGGGCACGTGCGCAGCGTGGGACGGGCGTTACGCCGCAGGAGAATGGGGGAGAGCTGGGAGTTTGACACCCCTGTTGTAGGGAGACAGGATGTCACCCCTCAGCCTCCTATCTCCAAGCTAGACAAGTCCAAAGTCCTCAGCTGCTCCCCATAGGACATCCCATCCCATCCCAAATAACTTTATATGAATTCCTTGTGCATGAATATTTAGTTGCCTCTTCCAGAGGATTTTCTGACTGCTTTACACCATCTCAGGAACACAATGATGTAGATTTGAAGCCCTAAACAAGTCTTTCACTTAAAGCTCAGAAATTCTCAAGTGCTTGGTACTTTATAGGTTATCAAAATCCAGCCAGTTCTTGAAAACAATTAAGCCACTTTAAGTCAAAATCATCACTGACTCCATCCCTGTCTGCAACTGCCTGAGAGGAGGCTGTGGGGAGGGGGGGTTGGTCTCTTCTCCCAAGTGACAGTGACAGGAGGAGAGGAAATGGCCTCAAGTTGTGCCAGGGGAGGTTCAGACTGGATATCAGGAAAAATTTCTTCACTGAAAGGGTTCTCAGGCCCTGGAAGGGCTGCCCAGGGAGGGGGTGGAGGTGTTTAAAAGGCAGGTGGATGAGTTTCTTAGGGACATGGTTTAGTAAGAGGACAGGTACAGTTGGACTGGATGGTCTCAGAGGTCTTTTCCAACCAGATGATTCCATGATTCTATGGAAATTCAGGATTATGTCTGAAAGCCTCACTCTGTAGAATATGACATTTTTGGGGTGTCCAACATGTTTTTGGACCATTCCAGACTTCTAAAACCTTCCATGTTATAGGTTAGGTATTTTGCTATATTTGTGGAGGAAAGGCACAGGATTGCTAGACCCGTTTCACCTGACAGTGATAGTCTCAGCACGTGCTCTTTTTCCATTAGACTGCAACACTAGCTTTATTGACTTTCTCAGCCTTTGTATAGAATGTAGCAGGATGTGCTGTAAGGCCTGTACTACTCCATTGGATCCATGGAATCTGCACTGGAGCTGATTTTGAATAGCTCACTTGTCCACATTCACAATCCATCTCTCAACAATCAGCACAAGAGAAAAGCAGCCAAGTAATGCTGCTGCTTAGAATTTTCCCCTATTGTTCATTGAAAATAAGCACACTGTTAACTTAAAGCCAGCTGAGAGTGGATATAGTCTGCAAAACCACAACTTAAAAAAAAAAGGAAGAAAAAAAAAAAGAAGAAAAAAGCTATAACACTGTAGTTTTTACAGATCTCCGAAGTAATTTAAGAGAGAGGTGCCCTAGGTCTTGTACATTTTATATTTATCTTTCACTGAATTCTCCCCAAATAGTTTACAGGTGCTTGCTCTATCCAGTGAAACTGACACTATTGTTTAGTGCAAGGATGAGTTTGCAACACTGGAAACTAATGTTTTTCTACAATGGAGGGATATTTTTTTGCATAGCTGTGTTTCCATTCTTTGATGTGAGTGAGGTGATCTATACCCAGTCAATGCTTTAAAATTTTTTTTTATAAAAAAGAAATAAACCTGTCTTCTAGATTTCCTATACATCACATCCCTTTTACTCCCTTGCAAAATGCCAAGACCCTAAACAAAAGCTGTTCTATTTATGGAGAGAGCTATCAGGCCAGAGAGGGTCTTACTGAGCTTTTGCTCTCCTCTTTGGTTTGTCCGAAGCCCTTTCACCAGAGAGTGGTATTCCTGAGTTCTGTTGTTCATGTGCTTTATGGGAATGGCTAACTGGTCCTTCTGAACATATGTAGAGGTGTAACAGAAAGCTTGCAGAGAAAAAAAAAAGAAACAAGATCATTTTAAAACCTTTTGTAAAGGAAATAAGAGGAGAAGGGGCTTGTTTGGGTCTTTTTCTTTCTTTTATTGTCCTGAGACACAGCAATCTCTCACATTTGGGGCTCCAGTTTCAGTTGGTACTGTGCTGCTCCTGAGGGGTCAGCACAAAGGCTGTTCCCTCTGTTCCACTCTTGCTCCAGGGATCAGCATTTACCAGTGGTACTGAACCACCGGGAACTGCAGAGAAACCAAGCCCTGCAAGCACAATTTGCACAGAGAGCACAACACCTGCAGTTGCAAAGGAGCCCTGGCTCTTGGTTTCATTGTCTTGTCATCCAAATGAGTTATGTCACTATAACACTACGTGACTCATTAGGAGAAAGGCAAGGTTGTTTCCCGAGGCCTGTGAGTTGTATTGTTTCTGCAGAACACTATTAAGTCCAATTTAAAAATCTTCCCTTTAAATGGCCAGGCAAATGGGGGGGGGGGGGGGGGGGGGGGCGGGGATTAGCAGTTTTCTGTTAAATACAAAGGGTTTACATTCAAAAGCTGCTCTCTGGCCTCAGCCTTGCGTTGTCAGAGTTCATATTCTGCTGAACAGTTCATATTTAAGAGCAGCTTCTGCTTCCAAGCAGCTCTGCACTGCCATCAAAGTAACAAAACAGTGCTGACACTGACTTTCAAAATCAGGTGGGGTAGGGGGTAGGAAAAGGGAGCTTTTAACCTCATATCTGCCTATTCCAGTTCTTCCCAGACACTTTTTGTCCAACTCGGAGCAGGAAAGCAGGAGGCCTATCCTACTGTTTCTTGCAGCCCCACCACAGATTTCATGGAATGACACCGTGGGCGTTCACCTAGGATAACCCTGGGGCAGAAGGGATGCTGTGTGGTCTGCCAAAGCATTTGAAAGGATATTTAGGCCCTTCTTAACAAAAAAGCTTCCTTGTTCTGGTGTAAGGGTTAAAGGGGCAGCATCTGGCAGCAGCAGCATTGCTGGAGTTCCCATCAGCCTCCCCTGGCCCTGGCCAGGCAGGTCGTGTGTTATCGGGAAGGAAGCTGCATGGAGCACCTGGATGGTGCCTGTGCCCACACTTAGTCCTCTCACAATCCTGTGCAGAGCACTCCTGGGTGGCATTTACTGTCCATCTGGACATCTTTGAGGAGTGGTGGGTAATCTCAGAGGTGCTCTGCTTGCTATCTCCCTCCAGTTCTCTATGGATCCATTTTCAAGCTTGTAACTTTTGCACCTTTTCCCTTATTTAATTTGTTGTCCCCTGGAATCAGTTTGTTTTCTTCTCAAGATAGATTTTATTTCAAAAATCAAAAGCCTGGACCTCACTTGGTGTGCCACCAGCAAGGGGACATTCAGAGTGAGAGAATTCTTAGGCTTTTATTTTCCTCCTAAAGCCATGATTTTCCATTTCTCTTTCTGTTTGTATTTTTTTTTTTTTTTGCAGTGCAATAGTTCTATCTGTCAAAAGTTTTAAATCCCAATACAAGTGTGAGTTGCATCTACCAGTAATGGATGAGCAGCGTGGAATTTCTGGTTTTCTGGGTTTTGCTGATGGTTGTAGTGGCTAGGATTTGGCCTATGTCTTCAAAACTCCAGGCTAGAACACATGGAACATCATAGCAGCAGTTTTTTTCCAGAATGCCTTTCTCTTTAGGTAATACAAGCAAGGGCAGCTTCCACGCATCAGGTTTGCATAAGCAGAAGACAACCAGCCCAGATGATGATTTTGTGCTGAAGACATCAGGTTCAGATGGAAAGCGCCTGTATCTGGACATTTTCAGTCAGCTGAAACTCAAGAACACGATTTCCCAGTACAAATCCTTTGAGACTCTTAACCTCAGACAGTGCTGTTGGATCTTGCTGTTCTTCAGGACATCTGAAACTACTTGGGGTTGGAGAATATTCCTGCAAATTGCAGGTGGTCACGTCTGACTGCCCTGGAGTCTCGGCTTTTCTAACATCTGCCAGTGCCTCATGCTGGAGTTTGACTGGAGCATGTCTCTTGCAAGAACTTCCAGTTAAATGTCTGCCTAACTCTACATTATTATGCTGCTTTTAAATATAGGTTGCCATTATATGAATGAACAGCTTTACTCAGCAGTTTCTTGCAAATAATAGGCACTTTATTAAAAAAATTCCAGATCAGCTTACAGCTTAACCCCAGTCATTGACAAGCATCTTTAACAACCAATCTCTGCTTTTCAGGGAATGGGATTCAAGCAAAATATTGAAAGATCAAGCTTGTGGCTGACATGCTTTTAAAATACCTTAAACATTCGGTTCCTTAAATCTCCTTGTGGAGTGATAGTTTCAAAATAATTCCTTGCTTGCATTAGGAAGGAGATACTTGTTGAGTGACAGAGCCTCTTACCTAGGTAGTTTGTAGCAGCTGAAGTATTTATTTACCAACATAGTCTATAACAGTAGTACCTAAGGAAAATAGTCTATTGAGAGTGTATGGACTAACAGAGAGCAAAGAATTATTTTTGTCAGTCTAATTGCCAAGCCACTGGCTTTTCCTTGCACAGAGTAAGTCATTAGTTTTGCAACATAGCTAAATTGGCAAGAGCTTTAAGCACCATCTGTGCCAGTGCTTACTGAACAGATAAAGCAGAAGCATCAAAAATTCTGAGAATCTGAAAATTAAAGGAAAATAAAGCAGTGCACTTATAATTCAACAGCTCTAATGGCACTCCCCATGCCTTTCCCCAGAGTGCCTTCCCTAAAAGCCAACCTTTGTTCTATGCATTTGTAGGCAAATTGTAGGTACTGTGGGCCTCATTTTCCCATGAAAACCAGGCTTGGCTGAAGCAGGCAGTGTTTTGGGTAATCCAAGTATAAAAGGTCTTTTAACCTTGCATTGGACAGGGCTGCAGCAGCAGTGGCACCGTGTCCCCTTGGTGCCTCCAGGCCCAGGTGACCTCCCCCGTGCATGGGCACAGGAGGCGGCGTCGCGCAGGTGTCGCTGCACTGATGCAAGGTGCTCATCTATTGCTCAGCTCCAAAGACCCACCAAGAAAACCTGGGAGATCACTCTTTCTCCACAACCCTCCACCTCCCAAAGGAATCTTTTGGCAGGTCTAGTTAATTCATCCAGGCACTACAAACCTTTGCTTTATCACCTTCCCATCACTGCCAAAAGCTCTGAATACTCTTGTCTGTTGAAAAAAACCTGCTTTTCTTTAGACCTCAGATAATTAAAATCAAACAGAAATCATTACATCTTGAGAAAAAAAAGCTTAAAATCTGTGAGCTGAAGATAAGCTGGGGAATTACTCATTTAGAAAAATGGTTTCTGTAGCTGACAGGTGTTTAGAAAGGTTGTGTGTTTATTCAGGTACCTACAATCTCTCCATCTCCTCACCAAGATTTGATGTGAATAAATGGAGATGTTATTTATTTCTTCATACACAAAGGTCACTTTCTTTGCTGTATGGTCACAACACGAGCAGGGGCAGATTCTTCTGGCTTCACAATACTCAGCCAGCTGTCCACATTAGCTCAGTGTCCTGGCTGCACTTGGGCTCTTTCTGTTTTCCAGCAAAGGTTCATTCCTCGAAGCGTCTTGTTCTTGGAATAATCCTGGCAGTCAAAGAGACAAAAAAGCCTTTTTTTTGGCTGCCTTTCTTTTTGGCTTAACAGGTTGCGAGTGCTACTGCGTACCAGGCCTTCCCTGGAGGAACTTGGCAGTAGGCACATTGTTGGTAACTGCAGAGGTCTGAATCCATCATTTTCTTCTGAAATTTTCAGGAGGGAAAAATATTGCTTTTCTCCCAGTTCTTCCTCTTGAAGTCTGTATAAAATCAGAAGCAAGTTAACAAATGAAAAACAAAAAAAAACCCTTTGAAAAAAACAAAAAAAAACCCTTTTACAGTAGAATTTGAAACCTTGTTGTTATGGTTGTATTTAAGCTTTCAGAACACTTTTGTTAACTAATAATTAGTTTTAAGAAAGTTTACTTCAAAGCTCAGTACTAGGTAATTACAGTGCCTGCACACTCCAGGCTTAGATGCTACAGCTATAACATAAGTTTGATTGTACTCTAGAGTGAGTGCAGAAGGCTGGTCATGTTTCTTTTCCAAGATCCTTCTTAAGCAATCCCAGTGCTAGGTCTCAGCACAGGTGGTACTCCTAAGCCTTTTGGACGTAATCTTCCATTTTTCTTATAAATCAATAACAAGAATGGTGAGTTTTATTTTAATTTTCTGCCTTCCCTCATTTTAGAAGTGTGGCAGCAGACAAATGTATGAGTACCTGAATGAAGGCCAGCTCCATCTCAGGCAGTCTTTGCTCATAAAGGATTGTATAGGTTGACAAAATATACGCTGTGATCTTCCCTGTGCACTTCTCGTTTATAAGGTCTCTAGAAATGCCCTCTAAAGATACACTTCTTATTCAGAAAGAACTAAAAGTTTTATTCAAGGAGCAAAAAGCCACTCTAAATACTCACTTATTCCCACAATATGCTTTTCCACCCGGATCACAGGACCAGTCTGCTCTCTGCAGCAGCAGCAAAGCAACCCTTCTCCTATTAAATTGTTGCACCTTCTCTGTGTGACTTTGTGGTTTGGACAGAGAACTGCACTTGGAGTGAAAGGTCAGTGACAGAGATGAGGTTTGCCCTGGGTGAAACACCCTTCTTCCCACGTAAGGAATGCAAAGCAATGCCCAGGAGCAATTCTGGTGGGGATTTTGTGGTCTCCTCCATCCCCAGGCAGGGCCCGGTGCAACCTTAGATCCTGGCTCTCCCACTCACCTGACAGCTGGGGGTTCTGAGCTGGCTGAGGAGGCTAAAAGAGAAACATATCCAGAGGGGTGGGGTGGGATGATTCACAGACACACAGTTCCAGAACATCATCGGCTGTCTCAGGTAATGCCCACGTCTCCTACATTTAGTGTGGGATTTTATGTGTTTTCTCCCCCTCCAAACAGGGGTTTAAGAAGTGTCCAGTACAGGACAAAAAAATCTCCTCTCTAATCCTTTCTGGAAAGCCAGACTCCTCCTCTGACCCTTTAAAACTTTGGCTCTGGCTGTGTTCTGGCATATCTCCTCGGTGCTTGTTTGCCCATGTCCCTGTGCCCTCCCTGGGTGTGTTTTCACCACTATCTGAAGGTTGCACCCCGGAGGAGCTGATGGCACCGGCGTAGCATCCCTTGTGTAGCATCCAGCGCGGCGTTTGCAGCTCAACAGCCTCCTGTCTCCCCTGTCTCTCCACTCTTGGACGCTGTCTGGGATGATTCCAGGTCTGTTTATCTCGGGGAATCAACACAAATCTGTTTGCTCTTGGAGCTTCGAGTTTCCCAAGATGACTCCCGACTGTGGGAGTTGTCCCAAAACATCTCTGCTGTTGTGACTGCCTTAACCAGCATCTCTTTGAAATGCAGGCTCCAGGTGACTGACTTCCAAGCAAGAGGAGCTGAATGGGTTTAGACAGATTAACATTCTAGCAGTAAGTGGCAGTCATTCCAAGGAGCTAAATCAAATTCTCAAGTGCTCATTAGCACCGGGAGGGGAAGGGAGGGAAAAACCCTCGTTTGAGAACATAAAAAAAAATCAGCACACAATGGAGAGATTTGGTGGAAGCTGTTTTCTTCATTAGTGTCTTTCATTGATGGCCATCTACCTAAAACACCAGGTCATGGGGTGCTGCTGCCTGGCATTTTATAACACAAAGTGTGAAGGTGAAGTTGACCCAGGTTCACTTCAAGTTCAGAATCTCCCCGGTAACATTTCTGGCAAGAAATGGGTTACAATGCGGTACTGCAGCAGCAGGATGGGAGCTGCTGCAGCTGCCACGCGCTGCCCTCTCTTGGAAGGGCCACTCTGCACCCTGAAAAACAAAACTCAAGTCTGCAGTGATGATTTCACTCAGGTCACTCAGGACACGGAGCGTGCTCATAATAATTTGTCTGTTTGGAGTGTCCTAATAGGATATAATTGCATAAATCGCTGTGTGGGGGAGGCAAAGGGGACATTCACCACTTAGCAAGAAAGATCTCTCTGTCTCAGGGCACACAGGGCCAGTGGCTTCCCCACTGCTTTGGAAAGGTGCAGCCTGTGTTTCCCACTGACCCTGGTCATTTCCAGACAGCACGGTGAGGGGGGCACAGGGTGGTCATGCAGCAGCTGCCTCTGGCAAGGCCATGCCATGTCCCCCTCCTCTGGCAGTGTGGGACCCTGCCCTGCAACGCTGCCCTCCCCAGGGCACCCACTGCTCCTTCCCCTCCCCAGGGCACCCACTGCTCCATCCCCTCCCCGGGGCACCCACTGCTCCATCCCCTCCCCGGGGCACCCACTGCTCCTTCCCCTCCCCGGGGCACCCACTGCTCCATCCCCTCCCCAGGGCACCCACTGCTCCATCCCCTCCCCAGGGCACCCACTGCTCCTTCCCCTCCCCGGGGCACCCACTGCTCCATCCCCTCCCCGGGGCACCCACTGCTCCTTCCCCTCCCCAGGGCACCCACTGCTCCTTCCCCTCCCCGGGGCACCCACTGCTCTGTCCCCTCCCCAGGGCACCCACTGCTCCTTCCCCTCCCCGGGGCACCCACTGCTCCTTCCCCTCCCCAGGGCACCCACTGCTCCATCCCCTCCCCGCACTGTCCTCATTGCTCACTTCAGGCTTGGGAACAAGGGTGAAACACAGGCCTGAATCTTACTGGGGAGTGGGGTAGTTTATATTAATTAAAAATATTTACAGTTTTTTCTTAAGCTTGTTTCCCTAGAGCTCTACAGATGATGCAAACAGATTTTTGCACTTTAGGCAACTGTGCTGTAGAACTTCACCTGTTCTCCCTAAAAACATGATAAAAGGCATAAATAGGAAAGATTTGAAATTATTAACAGCTAGTCCCATAAAAGTAAAATCAGCTCTGCCGGGATAAGACTTTCTATGCAGAATGAAATCCCCATTTACTTCTTCCTTTCAGAAGGAGCAGAAGCAAATCCTGCCCCGGGTCCCCCTTGCTGCTTGATTTACTCCTGGAAATATTTTCACTGCTGTTCCAGGCAGCGCTAATGAGTTTGAAACCCAGTCAGTTCCCAGCAGCTGAGAGGTGGTGAGAGCACAGCCCTGAGCTGTACCTGGCTACACGCTGGCCTGGAGGAGGGGAGGGAAAGCCAGACACACCTTGCAGGCTGCAATGCTTGAAAGGTTTATTTTACATCAGGCACCACAACTGGCTTTCTGAACAGCGGTGCTCCTGCTGCCAGTCCTGGGCTCTGCTTGGCTGCTGGTTCCTGCTGCTTTGTCCCATGTGGTCTCCACCTGCCCTGGGCAAAGGTGCTCTATCTAAGTGAAGTTCACCATTGGCACAGGAGCATCCCTGATGGAACTGGCCTGGGTGCTCTGGTAACAGACCCAGCACAAAGCCCGGAGACAGACAGTTAAATACATTCTGATGCCCAGCACCCACATTTTTCAATGCCCTCTAGAAAGCTGCTGTCACTGAAAGTAAAAAAAAAATAATAATAAAAGCAGTGAACAGATTAAGACATCAGGAAATGCTTTTGCTGACTTGGTACGAAGAAAATATTTTTCTTATCCAAACCAGCTGAAGAAGCTGAATAAGCCACTTCACCTTCCTTCCTTTCCTCTCCTCCCTCTCTAGGCCTTCTGCCTCTGCAAAGCACATTTCTTCAGCCATTTGACATCCCATCTGGCATGTTTGTTCATTATTTATTCTCTTGCATAGTCATCTCCTGGGACTATTCAAAACAGTGGACACCTCTTGGTTTCTCTCCTACCTTACTCAGACAGGAATGGCAAAGCCTTCTGCCTGGATCCACCACACATGCAGTGGTCACAGGTTTTTGCAGTGCCACAGAAACAGAAGCTGAAATGACAGCATTGCTTTCTGGGATTCTGAATCTCTCAGCTATAATCTTGACCTTTTACAAGCTGTACATGTGTGGATCTAAGCCCATTATGCTTCAAAGCACTGCACACTGCAAAAATTCTTGCAGGAATTTGAGTGCTTTCTGCTAGGAAGTGTCATGCATTGCTCCCATGATCACTATTACAAATTATGATCCTAACTGAAAAAAAAAAAAGACAAGAAATACTTCTGTGTTTAGAATTCTGGCTCTTTGCTAGTGTAAATGATTATTTCCTTCCCCTCTCCTTTCGGTTTCTTCGTTCCTCTAAGCCAACATAAGTAAGGAACAGGCAGTTGCATCATTTCCCTCCAACACTGTACATCAGCAACAGCTTAATAAATCCTAAGCCCACTCACCTGTACAGCCCTCACTGTGAGCACAACATGGTCTGCAGGATCATCATTAGCAGTGATGATTAATGGACAAGTATCTGTCAGAAACAGCCTGGGAATAACTGATCCTTCCTTCAGGCAGGGGGAGGCACAGGATGACCTCTTGAAGTTTCCTCCAGCATCGTGACTCGGTGATAACCCGTGGGGTAAGGGACTCCAGCTTGATTTTCAAGCAGTCAGTTGTTTGCAGGGCTGCAACTATCAGCTGGGGGAAAAAAAACACCCTTCTGTCTGCAAGCAGAGCTCGTCGTTAGGTGTGTGAAGTTCTCCTGCCATGAAAAATTTTCAGGAAAAATTGACTATTTTCTTCCAAGTATTGCCACACTTTACCTGTGCTATGATGCTGCCTGCTAATGGCAGGCTGCCTGTTGAAAATGATGCTTTTTGTGGTATCTGTACTCTATAGGCCTGAAATGGAGTCTGTATTGCAGCAGGTGTCCTGCTGCCTTGGCACTTTAGAGAATTCAACTCAATGGTCTTTCTTAGAATTCAAAGCAATGATGCAGAGTAAAACTACCATATTCTCACCTGCTTCAATGGGAACAGATTTATGTTATAGAAGAATGAATGAAAACACCATATCTCAAAGATTTAGCTCTTCATAAAGCCATTGCCAGTATTGTTTTCTTCTTATTTTTCACAGGAAAAACTAAGAACAAGAACACACTTTAATGACAATTTAATTTTTTAATACAGACCCTCACTTTGAAGGGGGAAAATATTTCACTTTCTTTCACATCAAGAAACTTTCATTGATGATAACATGAACAGAATTGTGATGGCACAAAGCTGGTGCCACTGCAGCAGCTCGTGTGTGATTAGGCTTGTTCCCAGGTAGTAGGTGTTCCTCAATAGCCAGGCATTACCTTCCCTGCTGCCCTCAATAGCACCTGGCTGGCAGCTCAGGGGTTATTTATACTGGGTCAAATGGCTTGACCTGAATTACATTTGGGAGTGTTTACATGATTTTTCTCTGTTGGCTCAGCTCAACCTGTGCTAAAGGAGTTGTAGCAGATGGGAGGGATTAAGTACTTTTCAGGGCCCTCTAGGTTTTTGTCTGTCTGCAAACTTTCCATGAGTGATCAAAACCTGGTTCTAGTTTTCTCCACTTGCTCCTTCACATTGCCTGTTACTCATCCCACTGGGTAAGTTCTATGATTTTTGCTACCTGCAAGTTAATCTGGTGAAGTTTGAGATAATCTGGGGCTGGACGAGTGTTAGAAAAAAGATAAAAGTGAAACACAGTAAAGATTATGGAAGTAGAAAACAAAAGGATTAGAAGCAATTAGAGTACTACTCAGGGGGAAAAAAAAACTCAACCCAAAGCAAATAAAATAAAACCCAGAAAGCACCTTGGCCTCTGCAGTAGAAAGAGCTGCTGGCAACACAGTCCTGTCAGCACTGGCCAGAGGGGAGGTGCTCTGACTCAGTGCCCTGCGCTCCTCTCCGTCTCTCCGGCTTAAACCAATTCTGTCTGCAGTGCCAGTAGATACTTTGGCTTTGTCAAGGTTATTATTAACAAACCACTAATTACTAAGCTAACAGTATTTTTTTTTAAAAAAAAAGGCAATTAAGCCCTATAAAATTTGTATAAACTCTCTGCCTTAGTTAGCAGGGTGGTGGAGCCCATTAGATAGCGATGAAGGTAGGTCCTGGCTGGCTTCCAGGCAGTGTAAGTCATCCGATTTGTGGCAACTCGCACTTCTCAGCAGAGGTGGGAGGGGATCTGGAAAACTACTTATTGCAAGATATTAAAAGCTAGTTTTGAATTTGTGTTTCATTTCTTAGGTGAGGAAATGTTCAACTATTGATTACTTTGATTGGTAATAGGTCTGCAGTAACTCAGCTGAAGCAGTTCCTTCTGATTTAGGTTTCTTTCTAGTTAATTTAATTAACAAAGAGAAGTGCTAAACTAGTGAATCAACAGATGAGTTAGTACTGATTGGTCTCTGAATTTCTAGGTTAAATGTAAACCCCTTGGCCTCGTCATCTTCTCAATGTCTGCTTCCTGCCACCTGCTCCAGGTTAACTGTCCCCTTTGCCTTTTCAGGTGGGCAGGACTTATTTCCACTGTCCATTTGCACCAAGTGTTCCTTGTTTTTTTCTTTTTTTACCCTCCTATTTAAAGATTTAGTTCTGGTAAAGACTTGCCCCCTGTGGAGGCAGAGCTGAGACTCTGCTGGTGTCACCTCCCGTGGCCTCCCACCACCGCTGCCCATGATGCCCTTCTAGCTCAGCCAGACCAGAGTGGTCTGCAGGCCTTTTTTGTTATTATTTATATTTGGTCAAATGTCAAATGAAATGTATCCACTACCCTTTAATCCTGCTCTTATTCTGTACGAATTGATATAAGCAATCCTAAACATTGCTTCTAGGTTAATTTTTTAAAGAACAGTGAATTTCTTAGAGTACTTCAATTAAGTTAAAAATAATTCATGAGTATTGATGTGCCATGTCTTTTAGTCATGTATGTGCAGTCTGCAGTTTTCACATAGGCTGGGTGAATTTCATTTTTATACTATATATTTTCAATAAATTTTCAGCCAGGAATTTAATTCCTCTTTAGAACTGTCTTGATGGAACCCTTAGATTAAGCTGAAAAGATGCTGTGAGATACTGAAAAAGAGCAAAAAAAAAAACCCCAGAAACATACAGATGTTTATTTGATGATCTGATGCTACAAAGAAGTGCATTAAGCTGGTGAAGATTTTTTTGTACACCACCACGAACCTGTGTTGTACTGTTCATGAATATACATGGACGGGTAGGGGTGCTCTCCAAATACTGGACAAGACACACTGTGATGCTCTTTTACCCAATGTTGTCTCACATGCTCAAGTGTAAAATAATTATCATAGAAATTATGAAAACTGGACTTCAGTGCTTCTCAGGGTGTTCCTGCCTGAGCTGGTCACTCTCTTCAGGTTTCAGGCTGACTTGACAAGCAAGAAGAGTGTTTTTAAATTTCCTATACCTGATTCGAGACTACACAGCTACTTATCCTGTGCAAATCCAACTTTCATAATGCCTGGAGGTGCAATCTCCTCTTCAATGTGATCTGTATTCTTTTTGTGGTTCTTGTCAGGTTATTTTTTTAAAAATAAGGAAGCAGAGAGAATATTGTGACCTTAAAAATTTCCATGACACATAGCCTTCTGTACCTATTTGCCAGCAAGGTGTGTGGATATTTTGTGATGTCTAACTACTTCTTCTATGCCCCTGGCTGATGCTTGGCTCTTCTTGCACTCTGCATCCTATTTTTCCTTTGTGCATCACCAGTTATTGGTTTCTTTGTCCTCTTTAGAGAGTGAGAGACACACAGCTGGACACTGGCACTTGCTCAGCCTTGGTGTTTGGGATTTCTTGTGGGCAGGCAGCAGCTCCCCAAAGTCTGAAATGAGGAAACGTGAGTCGTATGTGACAAAAGGCAGTTGAAGGTCCAATCTTACTTTTCTTTTTTAGGGACTTACTTAAAAAATGAGTTGGGTCTTGTGGAAGTTGGTGTGTGACATCTGTCACCCATTGTGAAAGGCAGCTGTCAGTGCCTTTCGAACTCCTGTACTGGAGTGGGTGTTAGAAACAAGAACAGTTTCCAAAATTGAGTATTGACACAGAGCTTTGCTGAAAGCCAAGTCATATGCAAAGATAACCATAATTTCCTGCTAAGAATACATCTTCAGGGATACGTCCTCCTGGTGTTAGAAGGTCAAGAACATTAATCTTGAGTGGGTGGACAAGCAGAATGGAGACAGCTCAGGGCTCAGAAGCTATGAGCTAATGCACAGAACAGGGAAAAGCTGGACAGTGTACAGCAGTGCAGGTGGAGAGTCCTACAAAAAGCCTTCTGGGCTCAGTGTAATCTATTGCCACAAATAAACTATTTCATGGTTATTTGATTTCTCCTGTGTCCAAGAAATCATGCACTTAAATATTTTTGTGAGTAATCTGCATTGCAATAAATATTCCTGGATTTGTTGCAAATTGCTACTTTAAAAAAAAAACAACAACACAAGTACCTTTTCATTTACCTAGCTATTTAGGTCAAAAAGAACATCAGTGTTTATTAACGTAATGCTTATGTGGAACAGAGACCTCTTGTATCTGGGGGATCTTCCTGTTTGATGGGTTCCTTTTCCTGCAGTGTCTCGTGTCCTGCTGGAGTACTTCTGTCCACTGGAGAGTGGAAGGGGTTCAGCTTTCACCATTATTGTTGAGTCACAGAGTCATTTGAGTACTTTTTTTCTGCTAACCATCCATGACTATTATGGGATATTTGTGAACACCCCCTTCCTCCCACGAGCACAACCTTTCCTGGCTGTTGCCCTGACCTCTGCACAAGCTCACACTCAGCCAGCACGCAAGTGTCTGCACACACTGCAGAGGTATCTGCTGCTGCCCCAGGAGCCTTCCAGACCTTGCCTCTTCTGTATGTTGAGAGACAAAAGTTGTGATTCTTAAGCAATTTATTTTGTTCTCTTTTTCCCCTTTTACAAGAATTGATAAATAGCTGAATTCTAGTTGGCTTTGTTTTTGTTCTGTTCTTAGAGTTTCTTTCAGTACACAACGATTATTTCCTGCTGAACTGCTTCTGCTGCACTTTGCCTGTTTCACTTCCCTTCCAGAAGAAGTGACACTTCAGAGTAAACACCAGACCAGCACCCAGGGTGTCTCCTAGCCAGGGTTAAATCTGACCACATAGCCTTGTGATCTCACCCAGCTTCTGATTCCATCAGCGACAACTTCCAGTACTGAGCTAGAGAAATGCATATTTGCTGTGAAGAGAGAACCCAAGTTTTCACCTGTGAATTCTCAACCATCCACAAGGCAGAAGACAACTCCAAGTGCAAACTAGACACTCTTCTGAGCTGAGAAATTAAGAAGAGCTATACTACATTCAGAATGTTTTACCACAGCATTTTCACGTCCTCATTTTATTATAAGGACTGGAAAACTTTTTGGCATATGTGGAGAACTCAGCATAATAATAACAGAAATTATATTAGCATTATTATTATTTCTGTGCTGGAGGAGGTGCTGCCTGTGGCTATGTGAAAGTGCAGCGTGCTCTTCCCTCCAGAAGTTTATTAAAGTCAAGAGGGAAGAAGAGCAGCACCTTGATGGAGCACACTGCCAGTTGTGGGTTTGGTTGGAGGTGCAGCAAAGGTTGTCTAAGGACATGTTTACACGCAGCCAAGGTGCATCGTGCAAACACCTCTGAACTACAGCACCCCAAAGTGCTTCTCTGGCCTCAGGAGCACCCAAGGATTATTTGTTGGTTGAAGGCAGCAGGAGCACCTGGCACACCAGCCATGCTTGCTCCGCTGAGTAAAGGGCTCATTTCAAAGACAAAACAGAGCCATTGCAGTCAAAGGCTGGCATTGCTGTGACATCCCCACAGCAGAGCTTGCCATGGGGCAAAGTCCCTGGCAGCTCGCAGGCCCTGGGCCGAGGGCAGCAGCCCCTGGAGCCACCGTGGCTGCACCTCTGTGGCTGGGGTCCTGCCCACAGAGAATGCAAACTTCAAAATCAAAAGACTGCTTCTTATCTGGGATCTGGACAGGCTGGATCCATGGGCTGAGAGCAACAGGATGAGGTTCACCCAGGCCAAGGGCCGGGTCCTGCACTGGGGACACAACAACCCCAGCAGCGTTCCAGGCTGGGGCAGAGTGTCTGGAGAGCTGCCTGGAGGAGAAGGGCCTGGGGGTGTTGGTTGGCAGCGGCTGAACATGAGGCAGCAGTGGCCCAGGGGGCCAAGAGGGCCAATGGCATCCTGGGCTGTGTCAGACACAGCGTGGGCAGCAGGAGCAGGGCAGGGATTGTGCCCCTGCACTCAGCACTGGGGAGGCCACCCCTCGAGTGCTGGGGTCAGCTCTGGGCCCCTCACTCCAAGAAGGACATTGAGGGGCTGGAGCGCGTCCAGAGAAGGGAACGAGGCTGGGGAAGGGGCTGGAGAACAAGGCCTACGAGGAGAGACTGAGGGACCTGGGGGGGTTTGGGCTGGAGAAGAGGAGGCTGAGGGGAGACCTCATCCCTGTCTGCAACTGCCTGAAAGGAGGCTGTGGGGAGGGGGGGTTGGTCTCTTCTCCCAAGTGACAGTGACAGGAGGAGAGGAAATGGCCTCAAGTTGTGCCAGGGGAGGTTCAGACTGGACATCAGGAAACATTTCTTCACTGAAAGGATTCTCAGGCCCTGGAAGGGCTGCCCAGGGAGGGGGTTGAGTCCCCATCCCTGGAGATGTTTAAAAGGCAGGTGGATGAGTTTCTCAGGGACATGGTTTAGTGAGGGGACAGGGACGGTTGGACTGGATGATCTCAGAGGTCTTTTCCAACCAGATGATTCTATGATTCTGTGATATTTGGCTCTCACAGGTGTAACTGGCTACACAGGGTGCACAGTGATGGATAAGGAGGACTGAGAGGCTGAGGAGAGCTATCACAGTGAGATCAAGGACAAAAAGAGGACAGCAAGCTGCAGTCCAGCCAGATAAGCTCCATAGCTTCTGCCAGTGCCAGGTGAGGGCACTCCTCCTGGCTTGTCGTCTCCATCCCAAAACATAACATTGGGAATCTCTCACCATTGTCACAACAGACCTCTGACTTAATGCAAGACTCAAGGAAAAGGCATCAGTGGATTTATCTGCTTCTATTAGTTTGGGAATTGTATTTGATATGAGGGCAGCATGGAACAACACAGGAGTTGCAAAAAAACCCAAATATTAGTTTGACCTGGCTGGCACTGCTGAAGTCATGGCAAGGCAGTGGCAAAGTGCTGAGGTGGAGAAAAGAATGAGGAGGGCTGAGATTTGAAGAATCTAAAAAGAAAGTCTGAATTTGAAAACATATAGATAGAAAGCAAGGCTGTTGAGAGGTCTGGAGTGGTCAAACCAAGTAATAAAGCAAGATGTACAGTCTCGGAGGAGATGATAGGGAGGGAGGGAAGCCAGAGAGACAGACCTTGCAGTCAGCCTGCATTGAAGTATGAGAGAGAAAACAGCACAGGTGTGAAAATAGGAGAGGACAAGAAGATGGAGGAAATCATGTCAGTTGCTACAATTTCTTAATAATTCATATTATAATACTTATAATTTGGATTATGAAGAATAATTTTGAGATATTCCATTAAACTTTTGCCTTCAGTGTGATGAGTTGTTTACATGACCATGTGAGAAATAAGACAAGATTTTTTTTCCTGTCCATACAACGTTTCTGAGCAAATTCTTCTGTACATGATGTGATACTTTTCATGAAATTATGTATCTGGATTTGATCTCTGAAAGGGAATTCACTCTCTTATATTACACTCTTTTAGTTTTGGCGGAAACTGATCTTGAACCAAGCCAGTTTTGATAAAAGGCATTATGCCCGAGCCATGGGATCTCTGTGTGCATCCCAAGTTACAGGAGTAGTTTAATAATTCTGGACTGGTACCAGCAGCAAAAAAATCTGCAAATATGTTCTGAGGAGAAGCTGAGTGTTTGCAGCATGGGGATCTTGGAAAGTAAGAGGCATTTAAAACTACAGACTGAGTCTGCTCTCATACCTCCAGCTGTGCTGACAAAGGGCTGACTTTCCTACCCTGTATTACACTGGCCTCAACCATTTCCCCGTGGATGGAGCAGAAGACAGGGTGGTCCTGGAAGACCAAAGATCTGCAAGGATTTTGCTGGGCTCTCTCTTTCCTTTGGCCATCTGCCAGTCACGTCCCCTCTTCCTGAGGAGTGGAGTCCCTGATCTGCTCCCTGCAAGGCCTCTATGGAGGAGAAGGTGCTGTGTCACAGCCTAAGCATATTGAGATCTTTTACCTTGGAAATGGTAGTATTTCACAGTCCACTCTCAGAATGTTCACTCTCTAAGCTTCAACTTCAACTAGGAAAAAAATCAAACACAGCAAGATGAGTGACTTAATTGCAGACCGTGCTTGCTAACTGAATTGTATCCAAATATTTAACCTGTACTAGGAAACATTCTGTGTTAGACAGTTGTAAAAAAATGGAGTTGAAATAGGGGGTTTGTAACTTTTCCTTTTTACAGAAATAATGAGTATTCAACTTTTCCAACTAGTTTTCTGATATTTAGATGCATTTCGTTCCTGGTAACACACTTTCTGACTTGTGTTTCTCATAGTTTCCCAATTAGTAAGATAGATAAATAAATAAATAATTTCATAATCTCAAAGAGATGCAGTCACCAAACTTTCAACATGCAGTTTCTTGCTGTAGTAAAGTCAGCTCTTGGCAGCAGTGATAAAGTGTACAATAGGTATTACACAATTTACACCACAATAAGCCGTATTCAGAAGGAAAGATTACAAACTGGGAGATACACACAGCCCAGACCCCCCCAGCTCCCCAATATGGAATGTTCATAGCCAAGCAATTTTTATTGCAATTTTAAGATCATTTTTGGAGGATGCCTTCCTTAACCAAATACTGTTGCCTTTAAAGATTAGTGTTCACAGCCTAATCATGCTGCTCTTAGCTTAATTTGCTTTGCTATGGACTCATTAAATTCTTTTCTTTTGGTCAGAAACCCTGCCATGGCTTGGCAGAGGAACAGGAAATCTCTGCTCTGTGCTACAGGCTTGTGATTGCTCTTTCATTTTAACCCATAGACTGGATGATGCTACAGCAAATCGTGGCTGGGTCACTGTTTCCTTCCTACGTAAGGAGCTCACAACCCCTTAGAACACTTTGTCAGCTGAACAGTTAGGACTTACAGAGGGAGAAAAATCATTTTTATGTCAAAAATGGCTCAGAGAGCCATTAGAGTAATTAGATCTACTGCCTAATTTTAGATGACTGTACCCCAATGGAAACAATCCCTACAACTGGTCATAAATTTTTGAGGATGCTTTCATCCCATCTTAGCTTGTGATAGATTTGGCATTTGGTGATAAAGAAGACACTTTTCTGAATTGCTGTCATCTCAATGGCTGCTGCACACTGAGAAATGGAAGGGTACTTCAAGAACAACCTGTCAGCTTTGACTGTTATTTGAACTGGAATCTGTGAGTCAGAGTACGATCTGAAATACTCAGCGCCACAAGCAATGAAGAGTGGAGGTTTTGCACTACTGTTTTGCTGGTAGCTGTGCAGTGTAGGAATTGCTGTCCTCACCAGAGCCTGGAAATCCACTAAACAGCTGTCAGCAGATGTGTTATGGTCATCCCTGTACCTGCAGGGCTGTGCAGACAGGTACCTTGCAGTCTCACCTGGGCCTGTAGAAACCATGTGTCACACAAGGTGAGCAGTAAGTGGTACTTTAATTGTTGGACAGGCTGTTGCCTGGTGTTCACTCTAACTAGACTCCCCATGTGCTGTAATGCTCTTCCGCCTGCAGTTGAACTGCCCTAAGAAAAGAGTCAAACTCTTTCTTATCTTTGGTATCTTCCAAGCAAACCTATTTGAATCCTCCACCAGAAAGGAAGGGATGAACTAGCTTTCAGAGAGGATGTCGAATCCAGTCTGACCTGCCCTGGCACAGATGGCTTGTGGTATGGCTGTTACAAATAAAGGGAATTTTTTGCTTTTCAGAGATATGTCAGCCAGAGGTGAGACCCTCAAGCATGTGTGAAGAGTCAGTACAACAGGCAGAGCTACCCTTTTAGCAGCACACCTTAAAATAACTGGCTTTACCACAGCGGTGCAGCCCCAGCTCCTGGCAGTACAGCTGTATCCTGGAGATGCAGGACACTTTACTCATATGGCTTTCCATTTTCTGTACTATTCACTGTTCTCATTTAGAAGGAGTAATCAGTACGTGTTGGCAAAGAAGCACTTCAGCCGTTAATGCCCATTTTACTCCTCTAAATGAAGCAAATGGAGCATAAGCTCTCTCTACATGAGATGGATTTCCTGGGGATTTTATTGGCAAACTTAGCAGATAAAGACACCATGGAAAAGTTTTGCTTTAGGACAAATGGTCCATGTTTATAAGGAAGACAATACTAGAATATATAAGACATTTTTGTACCACTAAAATCCTCAGTATTTGCTTTTCTGGAATGTTTTTCCTTAGGAATTTAACTGTAGCTAACGTTGAATTCTCACTTTAATTCAAGTATCTGGCAACAATTTTCCCCATGATTATTTGCTAATTAATACTGCTAAGTTATGAAAGATGTTTTTTATGCTTGATGCATTTGCCAAAAACTGAAAACACACCTCTTCATCAATTTTTGAGTTAGAATAGTTTGGAGAGAACATCCTGGTAACTTGAACTTTGCAATATTTGGCTGTGTGGTTTTACCTATTACCCCGATAGCAGTTTGGCTCATCAGTTTCTACCTGAAGCAAAGCTCTCTTAGGAAGTCAAGGTGGACTTGCTTAGGTAAAATCCGTAGGATTTTTTCTCTATTGGAAAATTAATACAATTAAATAAATACGTGTTTAGAAGGACAAACTTCTTCCAGAAAGCAAAGATAATGTAATATCAGCAATTCAGCATGGTATGTACTGAACTCTGAATACTTGTTTTAAAATTCAAGAATTAAGAATCCTTAATTACGAATTTCTAAGGATTAATT
The DNA here is from genome assembly GCA_033556795.1 of Tapera naevia. NCBI lineage: Eukaryota > Metazoa > Chordata > Aves > Cuculiformes > Neomorphidae > Tapera > Tapera naevia. Next base: position 1,420,555 of record JAUMJJ010000189.1, on the reverse strand, counting down.
AAGAATAAAAAGAATTCTTTTTAAAGTTGTGAGCCATTATGAAGGATTAATATCTGTCCCTTGCTTTAAACTCTAATATGATTTATTCTTTAAAGACTAAACTTGCAGGACTGCTAATCTACTGTTTGTTTGGGACTTGCTTTGTCCAGCTACCCTAGGTGAAGATCCTCCCTCTAGCCATCAGTTAATTGAGGGAGGAGGAACTAATCAGTTAAGTATTTACACATACATGATGAAACATGGCCTGTATTAAGTGTTTGGAAAAAGAAAACCCACAAACAAACACCACCACCAAAAAAAAACAACTAACAAACAAAAACCACCCCAAAACTGCTTTTGAACAAAAGTGACTGAAAGAAGAAGCTGAAACTTTTTTTCTTGTGTTTTTTTTTTCTGCTGCGTGACAATGCAAGCAGGAATTACTACTTAAAAAAAAATCCGCTGGTGTGTGCTTCCTGTTCCAGTTTGTTTAGTCACCAGTCTGAATTAGACCTCTCTGTTGGTTGGTTTCGTTTACTATAAACAAGTCTTGTGCTTTGTTTCAATACATCAAAGCCCATAGCCAGGCACAGACAGGTAACGTCAAAAAGGGGTGAGAAAGTTCACAGTCTTGCTTCCTTGTTCCTTTAAACCTTCCAGACAACGGTCAGGGGGATCACCCGGAGGTTGAAAGAAGATTTGGCTGTTTTTTTGGTGGTGGTGGGTTTTGTTTGTTTTTTTTTTTTTTTTTTTGTATGTTTGTTTTTTTACAAACTGGTTTCTCTTTTGTTCCTTTTCTAGAAACCACATGTAACTTTAGGCTAGAAAAGGGTAAAATGTGGCACTTCTTTAACCAGCGTTACCGCTGCCTTGGGGTAACTGAACCAGGCAAAGCTGTAGGCTCCTCTCCCTGCTATGCTAATGCCAGCGATGCTCTCCTTCAGGTGAGTACCAGCGGTTTTTCTTTTCAACTCTCCATCCACCCGAAGGATACAGATAGCTACGGAAGGTATTTTCTCGTGAGTGACACTGCCAAAAAAAACCCACTTGTTTAGCCCTTTAAAGATAAAAGGGCATCACTCCTTCCCACAGCACTTTTAGTAAAGGTGCTCTAAAAGTTTGCTTCCTCCCAGCTTTTGCATCTCTCCAGGTTTCTGGTTTTTTTCTTCCTTTCTTTATCTTTCTTTATTTTATTATTATTTTTTTTTTTTTAATCTGCCCTCTTAAAACAACAGGAATGCTGCACTGGCCCTCAGCCAGCCAAGGCTCAGCGAGCAGGGTAAAATTTCAGTTCTGATTTACGGGAAGGTGTTGGGAGTAAAAATCTGGTTTGGTGAGTTTAAGGCAGGGAGTAGTCAAGAGACAACCTTGCTACTGTGAGTGCGGAGAGAAAGGGGCGGGGGGGCAGAAAGAAAACCATCCAGGCTGGGGACGAGAGACCAGTTTTCCCCTGTCCGAGTTCCAGTGTGTGCTCCTGAGCTCCTGCAGCCTTATCAAGTGTGCAGGCAGAAAGCCGGGGCTGGGAGTGGAATTGCTGCTCGGTGCCGGCGAGGAGCTGAGCGCCCTGGAATGTGCGGCTTAGGGCAGGGGCGAGCAGGGGCTTTGGCTTAGCTGGTACTAATTGCAAGTTTTAGTGCTCAAAAACTCTGTTTAAAAAGAAAAAAAAAAAAAAGAGCCAAGAGGCAAGCCAAGAGAGGGGGTTAAGGCTGGGAGAGCTGTTGCTCCGAGCAGCAGTGTGAGGAGTTGCTCAACTCCCGTTCAGCAGCGCGGTAGAAAGGAAAATGCATTAGGTTGCTGCCCCGGGACGCTGCTGTGGCTGTGAATGGTGCTGGGCGCTGAGGAGGGCTCCAGGTAGGTACCATCGCTTTCCGGTTTGCTCTGCTCTTCCTCTGTCCTTACCTGAGCGCTTACTCTCCCGTGATGGGACTGACAATGGGAAAGGACGGAAGTTTGCTCAGAAAATAAATTTAGAAATATTTTGGGGAGGGAAAGACTGGAGAGGACTGTAGGGATTCTCGGTGAAGTTTTGGTGGCTCTTCCCAGGTGCAAGTTTTCTGAGGAAAGATGACAGGTGAGAAGTAGAAGGACGTATTAAGTAAGGGCAGAGCGAGAAGTGATCTGCAGGTCAGAGTTTTAAGTTGAAAGATGTGTGTTTCTCCACGTCAAAGGAAAACCACAGTGTGACATGTCTAACGTCTTTGGAGTAAATTTTGGGAGGAGTATTGTGTTTGTGTGGCTGTTTGGTTTTGTTCAGCTTTTAAAATACTGGAGTTTGTGCAGAACAGGGAGCGGTGGCACAAGTGACAGGGAGGTGACAAGAGGGCTCTGAGATAGTCTGCTGTCTGCCAGTCTGTTATAGACATTAGCATAAGAATGGGATCTTATCTGGGAAAAGTTTCTGATGACCGTTTAAAATACGCGGAACAATCAGGAGGTCAAGTATCTCCCGCACTCTGAGCTATGTGTGATTAGATGAGAAATACCAGGGACTCCTTATTCGTGTTAAAACAGCTGATTTTTTTTTTTTTTTTTTTTTTTTTTGGAGGGAAGTTACATAGCTCACTTCTTCTCAGGAATTTAAAATAAAACTTTGAGTTAAAGCCAGCGTTAACGATAGTTGAAGATGGGCTGGAACTTAACAGATCACAAAACCCCACCTGAATTTTATCAGCCAGATGAAGAGGGCTGACCGGGCAAGAGGGCAGGAGTGTGAGACCTGGCTGAAAGGAGCCGCCGCAGGCAAACGTAAATTGAACATTGGTGCCTTTATGTGCCTCCTAGAATTTGCAAATGATGCTTTGGGCAAGCCTGCAATTATTCCTCAGCAGCCGAGCCAAGTTCACGTGATGTGAGAGGGGGAACGAAGCGTCTCTCGCAAGGGGGGGGCAGGCAGCGCCTGAGGGGTCACCCCGGCGTCAAACGCAGCCTGGGATACAGCTGGAAAACCGGCCGGCAACACGTGCCCTTGGAGAGGAAACGGAGACAACAGCGGGACCGCACCGCTGCTGGTGTCCGGCGGAATGTAGCGCCAGGGCTAAAGGCTAGCCAGCTGCTGTCTGGGAGATAAAGGAAGAGACAAACATTCCTCTTGTGCGTTCCCCCCGCTCCCCTGCATATTCCCATCCCAGGAGAGGTCTTTCTCCCAATTTGTTTTAAAGCCATTGAGGACAGGTGCTCCCACCTTGAATCCTGGCTTGGGGAGATTCCAGCTGTGTCCCCTGCTTCCAGGCATCGTCCCCTGCTTCCAGGCATCGTCCCCTGCTTCCAGGCATCGTCCCCTGCTTCCAGGCATCGTCCCCTGCTTCCAGGCATCAACCTCTTCTGAAACACTTGGCTTCAGGCTCTAGGTGTTGTTAGGGAAATATTTAGAGTTGGCTGGCACATAAATGTGGTTGCTAATAATTCCTGTGTGTCCCTGCAGCGGCCCCAAAAGGGAAGTGGGTTTGTTTTAACTTTTAGAAAATAAGAGAATGCCCTGCCTTCAATACATCAGATTAAAAAAATGCTGAACCTTGGAATAGAAGTATTTAATATAAGCAGTGGAGATAACAGAGCCTTCAGGGAATACTGTTTCAATGGCAGTTTGGTCTGAAACCTTCACCTTTTGAGGTCTGCACCCAGCTGGCTTGGACAGGGCTCTCCCTGGCACCAGGATATGCTTTTGGGGCTGCCGAACATTTCAGGGTCTTGGCTTCCTCCACGTGGCTGAGTTCACTCCATCTGTTGCTAACACAACAATGAAATGCTACACACTTTTCTGCAAAAGCTGTGAAGGCAACTGCCAGTATGTAGAGAGGTTTGCTTTTTCTTGTTAGGATGTGTTTTTTCCACTGTCAGCTGTTTACTCCTGTGAAAATTGAAACTGCTTGATCCTTTTTCAGTAACTGATTAAAAATATTTAATCCCAGGAACACAAATGGCAATTCTTACTTCTACCATCATAGGCTTCTTATTGGCTCTGATAACCAGTGAAATATATTTTTATGGTTTTAACTGTATACTGAATTTCTATTTGTTGGATTAACAATGATGTATTCAAAGCTTATTAATGTCCTGCAGCTAGAGAAGAGGATCCAGGGGTTACTCTGGTGTGGGTATGCAAGCACCTGTTGGTTTTCCATAGGAGCTCGTAGCACTATTAGAGTGACAAACTCCAGCAGATATTGTACTGCACTTACAGGTGGAGCAATAATATAATCTTGCCTTTTTCATTCGGACTGCTGGCCCTGATCATCTGTGCATGATTTCTCAAATCAACATCACTCTGATTTATTGGGAAATTTAATAGGGGAAAATATGTAGTTTTTATGAAAAAATGTTGCCGAATCCTGTTCCAATTGAAAATAAGAAATCAATGACTTGGATTAAGGTAAAGATTTGGTTTGCTTTGAAGCAAGGAAGCAGGCCTGACAGACTGACTCTGAAGGGAGAGTATCTCCATGACTGCGTACGGGTGTTCGCAGTTGCCTCCTTCGTCAGGAAGTTGAGGTCTCCAAATTATCAATGACCTAAACTCACAAATCCTTCCTTATATTGTCGTTGAGTCACTTTGAAATCGGTTTGGTATGGGGATTTTTATGTGCAATTTTCAAGGTTTTAAAATGGATCCTGTGAACAGGATATTTTTGTGTGCTGCTTTAGCAGAAGGAAGGACCTTGACCTTTATCTTTCCAGTAAGAGCCCTAAAATAATATTTCTTTCTGCTGTTGTATTTTTTTTTTTTTTAATAAAATGCTTCTGGGTACACCTAGCTCTTGCCAAGATCAGGAACATCTCAGTAGTGTTGCTGAGACAATGTAGGCTTTGTGTAGCTATGGCTGGTAGGGTTTTGGTGACACAGTAAACTCAACAGAGCAAAGCAACTTATTAGTAACTGCAAAGCTGACTACCTGCTATTTGAGGGTATTTTTGTCTTTTCCAGTCTTTCATTTGCCATGATCTCAAGCAAGATTTCATTTGAAAAGAAGAGAGAGGTTTTGGATTTTTTTTTGAGTGTGTTTTACAAAATATACTTGGAATCTGGGTGTTATCTTTTACCTAGCTGGGTCAAAAAGCTGAGACTAAATCAGCCCAGATGGGCTTATTTGACATGAGATGGAAAGAAACTACAAATACATGACAATCCCTGACCAAGAATCACGAGACAACAGTAACTTTCAGCTCTTTCCAAAGTGGGCATGACTTAACCAACCACTGACAGCCAAAATACTCTCTGTCCTATTTGCCAACTTGAAGGCCATTGGAAGGTTTACTCTGGAGAAGACCACCCCAAAGGATGTAGCTCAGGGTTTGTGTTTGTGTATTGGCCTTCTGAATACCCAAAGGATGTGCTTGAGCTCTGCTTTTGAGATAAACTGGAATATGCCTCTGCATTTCTGCCTTTTATCAGATTAATTTAGCAAGCTGCACCACAAGTCAGGGAGTAGGTTCAGCTTCAGCAAGTTGAGTTCTCGTTAGCGTTGAAATTGCCATCAATTTTTGCACTGTCATAGACCTGGGATTCCTGGCCTGGGTGTTGCTGCTGCTGCATGTGTACCTGCTCCGAGGGCGGAGTGGAAGGGCTCGCCACCACGCAGCGTTTACGCATGAAACACCTGGCAAGAGGCAAGAGCTGAGTGAGACACAGGATGGAGCACAAGGAAATGGTGAGGGGGTCAGCAGGCACTCCACGCCGACAGCCTGGTTGCTGTAGCACTATTTCAGAAGCAAGGGAGAGATTTTAAAAGGAATTCAGCAGAGATGAGCAAATTTCCTCTGCAGTTGTGACCAGGGAGGTAATCCCAGGGAGGAATTAAAAGAGAAAACAGAAAAAGTACTTGATGAGAAGTATAAATGGGTTCAAAAGCCACAAAAGGCACCCATTTGTTGCTCAGCTCTGCCTGCCTGTGCAAGTGCTGTTTGTAAGGATGGCTTATATTTTATTTGTTAGGGAATGGAGGGCTAGTCAACAGAAGCAAAAAATGAGTGGCACACTCAAAGCATCAGGCTGTGAAAATGACCTCTGTAATAGCAATTGGGAGATGAAAGAGTGGATCGAGATTGCAATTATGAAAGTAGAGAAAAGGATGTCACCATTACTGAGATAATGCGAGGGTGAGGCCTCAGACAAGTGTTTCAGCTACAAGGGCAGATAGAATAAGTAATGTTTTAGACAGAGAAGCAGAAGGCATCAATGGATCTTTGCTGTAAGGCTGACCAAATAAAAACTGTGCCCCACCTGCAAACAGAGCACTAATTGTCACTGAGGAAAGGAGAGAAAAGAGATTTTGACATCCCATGAGTGTAGAGGTATTAAGGACTCTGTTTCACCCACGTTGAGCTGGAAGTGAAGGTTGGCCTTTCAGCAGACAGTCTTTCAGAAGACAGCAGAGAAAGAGGGTGAGGAGCATCAGCCAGGCTGGATGTTGATGGGAAAGCCAATCGAAGGAAACCAAAGTATAGGAATAATTTGCAATTGAACTTGGTAGAAAGACAAGGGTAAATAGCAAAAAAGAAGTCATCACATTTTATGGAGGGGAAATTGCAGACAGGATGAATGGTGGGAAATAATGGGGGGGCTCGTGGATGCTGCTGAGTGGGACTACTTGAAGGCTCATGCAGGGGAAATTCAGCAGTGGAGAACCTGGAGCCTGAGCAGTGCATGACAAATAAGTGGTATTATTATATGAGTAAAAGAAAAGGAGCAGGGCAGCAGAGGCAGGGAATAGTTGAGATGGTTTATCAGCATGAATCAGCAACAGTGAGAAGAGGAAAATGGAGCATTAAAACTGGAGGAGGTGGACTTGGGAGAAGGGGAGCTGTCTGCATGGCAGAGAACAGAGTGAATGAGAAGTGAGGGACCCTTGTAAAGAGGAGGAAGAGGGAGAAAGGGAGGGAAAGATCAACTTGCTTACTATAGTCTCATCCCACTTAGGGAAAATTTAAGGTGTTTCGTTTGGGTTTAAAAGCCTTGCAAGGACTGGGCACCCAGCACACAGGGTACAACTGTGGGAGCTTTCAGGGCTGGGGAGGGAGGAAGAGCACTGGTACCCACAGCCTAATGTGAGTGCTGCTCCTCACAGGGAGTGTGTCACTGTCATCAGTATCCCCAGTAAAGATAACACTAATAAGGTGCCTGAAGCTCCAAGTGCATTGTCACAGGTAGAACTGCAAGCAGAGGCAGATTTCATGAGTGGGTGTATTAAAACTTTTGGGACTGCAGTCTTTGGGACTGGCTCTTGGAGGCTGACTCTGTCCTTGGCTTCTTGGACTCATGAAGACTGATTACATTATCTGACTTGCTGAATGCACACGTTCAATGGATGGGAAGCTGGAGGCACCTCAGTTTGGATTAATGAGATCTGAACCTGTCTATTGTTGCTGCTGTGTGTGGTGTCTTACTCAGTATTTACGAAGTAAACAGGGCTGCTGTCAAGGTTGTCTGCTCACCCTGAGCACCCAGACCCAGGAATGCTGCAGACATACCCAATGGTGCTTTAAAACCCCAGGGCCCAGGAGCAAGCTTCAACCTGAGCATTGTCCAAACAGGTCACCTTTGTCCTGCAAGGAAGGAAAAAAAAAGAAGTGATTTTCATAGAAGTTTGTTCTACTGAACAATAATAAATAGAAGGCACCTACGTGCTTCTTCCACATACTGAAGTCCCAAGTCTTGTCTTACCTGCATGAGTCACACAGGTCAAACTGCATGTGTGCAGAGCAAATCTTCCCCAGCCCCACGGGGGTGGTGAGGGGGGGTCGGCTTGCTCTGCCTCTTGTGGCATGTCATCAGTGGGAAGGGAACCTGAGTCGGGCAGTGGCTCCTGAACATCTCTATGAGTGCTCTGCTCCTCGCTGCCTTGTGATACGCCAGCTTGTAGACCCTGGTGCCCTTCCTGAGACTGGAAGCTCTTGTCTCTGACCTGTGTTTTACTACAGGTGTCTGCAGGTCCTTATTTGAGGTTCTCAGAAGATCAAAGAGACGTCTTCCCATGTTCTGTATTTATGTCTCTTGAAAACTCTGGTTTTCTGCAGGTATTCCTCTGCAGACTTAAATTCCTGGTAAGCGTCGAGACAGACTGACAAACAGTTTTACCTTTTACTGTCTGCTGACCTTGTGAGTCTAAGAAAATTCCTGTTGAAATTCCTGTGCAAATTCCTGGCCATTCCCATGGCCACCTGCCTCAGGAAAGTTTATCAGCTTACTGTCTGGTTGATATATGGGGCACTGCATAAAACCTACAGCTCTGAGGGATGTCTGAGTCCATCATCAGCAAGTTTGCAGATGATACCAAGCTGGGAGGAAGAGCTGATCTGCTAGAGGGTAGGATGGCCCTGCAGAGGGACCTGGACAGACTGGAGAGCTGGGCTGATTCTAATGGGATGATGGTTAATAAGTCCAAATGTCGGGTATTTCATTTTGGACACAACAATCCCATGCAGAGCTACAGACTGGGGACAGAGTGGCTGGAGAGGAGTCAGGCAGAAAGGGACCTGGGGGTGCTGGTGGACAGGAAGCTCAACATGAGCCAGCAGTGTGCCCAGGTGGCCAAGAAGGCCAATGGCATCCTGGCCTGCATCAGGAATAGTGTGGCCAGCAGGACCAGAGGAGTTATCGTCCCCCTGTCCTCGGCACTGGTCAGGCCTCATCTTGAATATTGTGTCCAGTTCTGGGCCCCCCAGTTTGGGAAAGATGTCAGGATGCTGGAGTGTGTCCAGAGGAGGGCAACCAAGATGGTGAAGGGGCTGGAGCACAAGCCCTACGAGGAGTGACTGAGAGAGTTGGGGCTGTTTAGTCTGAAGAAGAGGAGGCTCAGGGGAGACCTCATTGCTCTCTACAACTCCCTAAAAGGAGGTTGTAGTCGGGCAGGGGTTGGTCTCTTCTCTCAGGTGACCAGGGACAGAACTAGAGGGCATGGACTCAAGCTTCCTCAGGGAAAGTTTAGACTTGATGTGAGGAAAAAGTTCTTCACTGAAAGGGTGATTGGCCATTGGAATGGGCTGCCCAGGGAGGGGGTGGAGTCACCGACCCTGGAGGTGTTTAAGGGGAGACTGGATGAGGCACTGAGTGCCATGGGTTAGATGATGGGTTGTGTTGGTGTTATTGTTGGGTTATAGGTTGGACTTGATGATCTCAGAGGTCCTTTCCAACCTTATGATACTGTGACACTGTGATGTGGAATGAACTGCCAGTAGCCCTGAGTATGTGCAGTTAAGTATTGCTGGACTGGAGATGCTGGTGGCCTTGGCCACATCAGAATGAGAAAAGCCCAGGGCAAGCAGCTGTTTTGCTCACATAGCAGATCCAGAGCTTTTCCCCGCCCCCGTCTGCAGCATTACCTGGAGGTTTAAGTGTGGCTTTTTGATTCTTGTCATCTCCCAAAGATGGGTTTGTAGCGGTGTGCTAGCAGGAAGAGAGGCCCCACTGAAACACCACAGGGATTTGAGAGTTGTTTTACCTGTGATCCTGCTCACCCCTGGGCTGTGGGGTTGCTGTGAGCAGGCTGCTGGCACTGTTGTGATGTCCATCCGATTGGTAAAGCAACACAGTGGAGGACTGAGTCTGTTTGAGCAGTCACAGCTTGTGACTTTACTGAGGAGGCTGAAATCTGAGCCAGAGTCTGGCATTTAAATCTGTAAATCATAGAGATGTTGGGTTTTTTTCAGAATGAAAAAAAGGGATTAAAAGGATTATGTTATTTACATGATTATTTTTTTATAGTGACATATTCATATATCAAGATTTATATTTAAATTTAATTTTTTTTTATTTATACACTAGGGCACTCCATGTGCAAATGGTGGCCTTTCTTTTACATTGGTATCAGTGAACACTGATTTCAATGAAATCAGTAAATGTGCTCTGGTGATTTCTGTAGGTGAAGAGAACAAGGCTTTGATAAGTTTGACTTTGCAGCAGTTTGGGGAATACCTTGCTGTTTCTACACAGATGTATATCCTTCTCTGTACACGCACAGCAAGTATTAACACACAGAGTGTTGGGTTTTTGATTCCCAAAGCAGTGTCCTTCAGCTGTCAGTGTTTAGTTACCAGCTCTGTCTCTTGTTTAGAGGAGTGATTTTGATGGGATCAATTTCCCTCACTGTGGCATACCCAATAGATCCATTTATTTTCTCTGCCTTTGTGAAACTCTGGCAATGCACCCTGAGAAGTACCGTAGGAGGCAGCCTGAACACATTGCCTATGGACCAGAGGTGATAGGGGTGCACCTTCTTCTAGCACGAAGCATGTCTATCTCTTTATATTTGCCAACAGACACAACAGGTTTTTTTCTGAACAAACGAGTTCTGTAAAAAATACAGGATTTCTGAAGAAAATGAAAGTGAAACTGCTGATGGTTAAATATCCTTCCTATGCCAGTTCAATACTTAGTTTTATGAAAAATGCCATGTGCCTGTAAGCCTGGAAGGTTAGATTTGAACTAAAGCTTAATGTTGGCAATAGTGAAAATCAGTTGAAGACCATGGCTCTCCCTGAATGCTGTGGGTATCCAAGGCACAGAGTGCACAGGGTAAATGAAGCTGTGCAGTATCTTTGTAAAGACATTTATGTTTTTAATATGTAGGCAACCGTATGTTCATTTTTCCTTCTACTCAAGCAATCAGTAGGGATCCTGCTGTAGCTTGGGAGCTGTAATCTTGCTACCACAGGGCGGATACAAGGCTATCTGTCCCTGTGCATGTCCTTGTGCCCTAGGAACCCACAAACAGGTTGGACAAACCCATTCCAGAGCTAAAGCCGGTGCAAAGCGGATCAGATAAATTAGTTTTGCAAATTTCTTCCTGAGTTCTGGGTTCAAAGCAAAACTCACCCAAAACCACATGTTCACAGCTCCTTTGTGGCCGAACTCCATCCCTAGAGCGCGATGCTGCAGCCAGCACGCCGCGCTCCCCCGTCCTGTGATGTCTGCCTTCCCTTCCTGGCACGGCACCGCTTTCTGAGGACGCCGCGCTCTCCGCTTGCGCTGTGTCCATCAGAGAGGCTCAACCAGGCCAAGGGCCGGGTCCTGCACTTGGGACACAACAACCCCAGCAGCGTTCCAGGCTGGGGCAGAGTGTCTGAAGAGCTGCCTGGAGGAGAAGGCCCTGGGGGTGTTGGTTGGCAGCGGCTGAACATGAGGCAGCAGTGGCCCAGGGGGCCAAGAGGGCCAATGGCATCCTGGGCTGTGTCAGACACAGCGTGGGCAGCAGGAGCAGGGCAGGGATTGTGCCCCTGCACTCAGCACTGGGGAGGTCACCCCTCGAGTGCTGGGGTCAGCTCTGGGCCCCTCACTCCAAGAAGGACATTGAGGGGCTGGAGCGCGTCCAGAGAAGGGAACGAGGCTGGGGAAGGGGCTGGAGAACAAGGCCTACGAGGAGAGACTGAGGGACCTGGGGGGGTTTGGGCTGGAGAAGAGGAGGCTGAGGGGAGACCTCATCCCTGTCTGCAACTGCCTGAGAGGAGGCTGTGGGGAGGGGGGGTTGGTCTCTTCTCCCAAGTGACAGTGACAGGAGGAGAGGAAATGGCCTCAAGTTGTGCCAGGGCAGGTTCAGACTGGACATCAGGAAAAACTTCATCACTGAAAGGGTTCTCAGGCCCTGGAAGGGCTGCCCAGGGAGGGGGTTGAGTCCCCATCCCTGGAGGTGTTTAAAAGGCAGGTGGATGAGTTTCTTAGGGACATGGTTCAGTGACGGGACTGGTACGGTTGGACTCACTGATCTTAGAGGTCTTTTCCAACCAGATGACTCTATGATTCTATGATCAGTGAGTTTGGGTTCATGGCTGGGAACTTGGAGCAGGATGCATGTTTGCAAGAGTGGAAAGTGAGGAGTGGCTGAGCAAGGGTGAAGCACCAGGGAATACGCAAGCTTGTCCAGAGCACTACAGAGCTGGATGCAGATGTACTGGTATGATGGAAAAACAGAAGGGATGAACTCTCCTCCCTGCCAACCTCGGGAGCTCCAAATGATATGCAAGGTGAAGGAATTAGGCTTTAATTTTCACTGTATTTCTTCATTGCTCAAGTCTGGGTGCCAGCCACGATGCCAAAATGCAGGAAGAGCTTAGCTTCTGCCTTATCTCTGACAAGGGAGCACCTCCTCTGTGTCTCCTGAAATAAGCACTGTAACACAATGTGAAATGAACAGCATTTTATTGTTTCTTCTATAGATAGAAGCCATTTATATCACATTTCCTCTTTGTCTAATCTTTTCTGTTTCATGTTGCAATCCTTGTTGCACTTCCCTATTTCCAAATCAAAGCATACTCTTTCTGGAAAAAATCTGAAAGCTGCCTCCATTTTGAAACAAAGAACAACAGCTGTTTTTTAACTCATCAGTTTGTTAATCCTTACCTGGGAAAAAACAGATGCCAAAATCATTGCATTCTTAAAGCTCTTGCAAATGTCAGTCTCTATTAAATAAATGTTTCTTCTGAGTTCACCCATGCTATTGTATGTATATGCACAATAGGGCGTGGAAAAAGCTGGACAAGAAGCAAAAAGTATACAAATGGCTGGTTTTGCAGGAAAGGCACCAGTACAATTCTTAGGAAACTTGGATTCATGTCCGTGCCTCGCCACAGAAAATGGCATTGATGTGTTCACAACAGTATGGTCAAGAGGGTTGTTTCTGGTTGCTGTGGATATCTGTTCTGCAGTTACTGGTCTTTGCTGGTGTAGCTGAACATCCCGTCAGGTGGTCCTGCAGCAGGATGGGCTGTGGCTGTTCTTTGAGGAGCTATGGCAGGTGTATGTTTTTTTGTGTATCTCCATTTCGATAGGGTTGGGCAGTTGTGCACAGGCAGTCGTGCTGTGAGAGCCCCAGGGAGGGGGGATGAGGGAAGGTGCTGAGCAGCTGGACACCTAACTCAAACCTGTGGTAGCCACCAGGTCCTCTGCCTCAGCTCCCCTTTCCGCACTGTCCTCAGCAGCCCCACAGCCCTGGGGTGAGGAGGCCTTTGGGCAGCAGGTCTTTGTAACCACCCATGGTGTTTCATGCTCCAGCTGTGCAGCGAGAGCAAAGTCCTGCTGCCAGAGTGGATGTGTGGCAGTTGCTGTGAAACCCTGAGGCCAGGGGACATCTCTGAGTCCCCAGAGTGCTGGTTGTAGCAAGTCCCAGATTTTTGCTTTAGATCACTGCTTCTGGAAAAGCAGTTTGAAATGTGCTGCCCAAGGGCATGTCGATTTGGTGTTAATAGATAACTGTTGTAGGCCACTCCAGAAGATACTGTCCATGTAATATAACCTACACAGATCTGGGAGTGTAACTACTCCAGCTGCATCAGATTTTGCATCCCAAAGTTCCCATTGTATGAGCAGATGTATGAGAAAGAAGACAGAAGATCTCGTTAATAAGGATGCCTTGCACTTTCTAGTAGTATATTTTCACTTGCTTCTAATTTTGCAAAGCTTTAAATCCCTGGCTTGAAAGATTGCATGGTAAAATGTCCACCCGAGGCACGTGAATTGTTCTGCATTTACCTGGATAGAAGCCCACGAGTTGCTTAATCTAAAATGATTCAACCATTTCTGAAAATCAAAGTTTTCTAATTTTTTCAACCCTCTTCCTAGGGCAGTGACTTGACATTTAACAGGGAAGTGGTTCTTCACAGGAGAGGTACTCGGAGTTAAGCAGGATATAAGCTTTCGAAAAACTGGTTTCTGTTTGGTAGAAACTTGAACTTTTAACATCCATCCCCAGAAACCACTTTTGGCACCACCGATGCTCCAGTGTGAGCAAGACTTCAGTTGTAGGCTTGGTGTGAGGCTGCTGGGCTCTCTGTCCCTGAGTTCAAAGCAGTGTATGGGGCACCTAAGGTAAAGGCAGCAAAGAAACAGGCAGCGGCTGAGAAGAGCAGGTCAGATCTAGGAGTAAGGTAAGGGAAGAGAGAGGACAAAGCAAAGGGGGGTAGGAGAAGGAAGGCAACTGTCTGCCTGTAAAAGATGATGGGGAGTCAGAAGGCTGATGGAAAGAGGGATCAGAGGGGATAACTCAATTGGAAGGGACTGAGAATTGGTGGCTGGGCAGGGAGGCTGCACACCTGGAGCAGGGTCAGCACAGAGGGCAGCAGCTGGAGCCAGCTGGGCAGAGGGACCCCTGGAGAGAGTTAAGAGCTGGGGGGAAGGAAGGGGAGGCAGTGCTGGTGTGAGCCCAGGGCACTGGGGCAGGTCATCTGCGGAGCAGGAGGGACCCCGAGCTGGGGTGCTGGGCATGTGAATCCAGGGCTGTTCCCGGGAATCTGGAAGGGGCACCCCACTCCTGCCTCCTCCTCCTCCTGCCACTGCTGCCAGGGAAGGCCAGGCCGGGCTGCTGCCCTGTGAGTTACTCAGTCACTTCGTGGAGCAGAAGTCTGGGTGGTAACTCTCATGTGCTACCCCTCCGGGTGACACAGGCATCACTAGGGTGCCACATGATGGAATTTGGGGTTGGGTTTCAGTTTGCACCAAAAAAACCCCAAGCCATAAAAAGCCTTCTGAAGCTACACAGCCTCAGAAAAAAATATCAATTGTGTAATTCAGATAATGCCAGATTTCTAGTCTGCACAATCCTAATTTGCCTTCTGGGATTTATTATTATTATAGTACAATCCTGGTTTTTTTTATGCATTCAGTACTGTTGATTTTTTTTTTTTGTACTATCCTGGTATCATCTATGAAAAGCAAGGTTGGCATTGAGCAATTTACTTTAGGTACTTTTTTTTCTCCTACTGTTCAGGATGTAAACAGCTCATGCTCCTGCATGGCTTTGCTCTGAAGAGAGATTTACTGCTCTTTGCCTTTATAACGGTGTTCATCTATAGTTTTTAAATACTTCACAAGCATTAATGAGATAATCTGCACAACAATAATTTGATATTTGTTTACTAAAAAAATAGACACACACAATGTAAAGTAAGAAGTTTACTATAGTTTTGAGTATGATTTAGTATGCGAGGGCCAGGCTCAGGTCAATTCTTTTGGTTAAAAGTTGTCTTCATGGAAAAATGAGCTTAAGAGTTAAAATGCTTTAGCCATAAATTTATGTCAAGCTTAGCAGGTTATTTTGGGTGAGCAGAAATAAACACATTCAAATAAGTTGAAGCGTTATTTCCACAATTTCTAAATAATGTGACCACACGATTATTTTGCTTTAGAATGGCATTTAATTTAAAACCATGACTAAACTGAAGAATAAAAATGGGGTAGAGAATCCAGAAATGAAATGTTTGCTGTGGGGCAAGGTGATTTTTTTTTTTTTGCATGTCATCTAGTAGTGAGTCAGTTGCACTGCTTGCCTTATGACTCTGTTTTCCAGAAAACTGAGTTTTGCTTAAGATCCACTCTTTCAAAGTGCATTTCCCAGCGAGTTCACTTGCAGTTTTAAGCACTCTTTGCTTCTGCAAGCAATTTGCAGACCAGAAAGTGCTCCCACCCCAAAATAAGGAACATGCAGTTGGTGATCATCTGTACAAAGCTTGGTTTAAATGACTTGGCCAGTGATACACGATTTGTCTGCAGAAAGCAATAATGAAGAGCCTGTTTATCTGCCTTAGCTCCGAGTTCCCCTTTCTCACGGAGCATCAGGCGCCGCGTCACCTCCAGTGTTTCTGGGAGAGCGGTGGGGACAGTGACAACCACCGCTCCTGTCACCCCGCTTCTCTGCTGGAGCAGGTCCACCCTCGGCACCGCATGCTGAACGGAGGAGGCCCCCATCCCCTGTCAGGGTTTAAGGCAGTGTGGGATCCAGTTTGCAGCACCCACCTTCCAAATACTGGGTGCTCCAGGAAACCTCTGGCACTTCTCAGGGGGAGCAATGTGTTGCAGCTTTTGCTTTCCCATACATGTTCTTCCAGACCTAAGTTGGCACCTTCCTCTTCGTGAGAACAGGGTTTAGAGCAGTGGCATTTCTTGTCAGGATGAAGGATGCCCAAGGAAATCACCACAATGCTTCAGTGCCTTCTGGAGCTGAGAGCTTGTGTCGGGGCGCATCCTGGGGGCAAGTGGCTGTGGTGGAGTGGCACCAGACCCTTGCTGCGAGCTGCAGTTAGCAGGAACAACCAAAGGAAGAGACATCCTCACCACCAACAGCTGGTTAGGTTTTGGGCTGGGAAGGGGGAATCCTAGGATGTCATGTTTGCTCTGTGGCCCTTTTCTGTGTTTCATACACATCCCTGCAAGTCATTTGGGTGAAAGAGGAAAGAGCGACTGCCACCTTCTCGCTGAAGGCACGGCCATGCCAAAGGACTGCTTGTCCTCCCCTAGAGTCATCCCAAAATCCTCAATATTTGAAAAGTGCAGGATCAGAACCTGAATATGTTAAATATCCCAGCCAGTGTGAACTGGTAAAGATTTGCTTCTTTTAATGTGTTGCTCTGAGGTAACAGCAGATGAATGAAAGATGTCCATTGCACTGGGCACTGCAGACACTGGAAGGAAAGGCAGTCCCTGCTCAACCAGGTTGAAATGCAGAGTCAGAAACAAAGCACACAGAGCAACCTCCCTCACATGTAACAAATGGCTGAAGGTGAGGGTGAAATATCCTGTTCCAAGTGGGCTGAAATGTGGTGGATCATGCTGTGGCCTTCATTGAGCAAGCCTACATTGGCAATATGCTCAGGAAAACTAGTAGGTGGATGATTCACAAACAGAGAAAAGGACCAAAAAATGCCACAGAAGAAGACTTTGCACCCCTCTAGCAGAAGACACAGGGTTTAAACTCTCCTAACCAGGCATGGTAGCTGTGTGTTCCCTCTCACACATCTGCGCCTGTGCTCATTGGCCCTTTCTTCTTCTGCAAGGTCACCAGAACCTTCAATACATGATGATAGTTTTATACCACATTATTGTTGTACTTGAGCAGGGTCTTTTTTATATTTTATATTCTCTGTGCTCAGACTTTGAGTTAATATTTCTTCTCTCCCTCTGTTTTGGTTACTCTGTGTCTTAGTGCTTAGAGATTTCCTGCCTGTATATTGAAAAAATTTTAATGAAGAATTTCAGCAGCACTCAGAGTTACAAGTAAAAGCCCTCTGTAGATTTTGACAGAAGAAGGAGTTATATGAAATTACTTCTAATCTCTTTATCCTTGTCACACCACTCTGCTATGCAGTAATACACCAAAGAATTTCCAGAAAGCAAAGGTTGGCGACTTACAATATCTACTGACTTGGTCAAAAAAATAAATAATAAAGGCATTGGGAGGTGGATTCAGTCTGCTGCTGTGTTAGCTGTGGGACAAAGGAAGGGAAAAGTGTAGAGTGAGTGCTGGGAAAAAAAGTAAATGCTTTCTCAGTTTAATTAAAAAAACAAACAAACCTTGAAGCCAAGTGAGCCATTTGCCTCGAAGGTTTTGATCATGTTCTGAAAGTTAAAAAATGAGGGGTTTTGGTTGCCTTTATCATGGCAGCTATCAATGGTACATTGTTAATCCCTGTTAGAGTGGCAAAGCTGCAAAACAAATAACAGTATGTCCTTGAGTGCACCAGCTCTGTGCCTGACAGGTTTTCATTTTTCACCCCGTTGCACAATGCTGGCATGCACATACGACACGTAGCGTATGAAACTTTCTGGGTAGGGCTTGATCCTGCCTCCACGCCAGCCAAGGGCAATGCTCTTTCCAGTTCTCAAAAGAGGCAAGGTCACAGGGCATGCTGGAGCCAGCTGCAGAGCAGCTCAGTCTCCGCTCCAGTCCAATCCCATGTGCTCTTGTGCAAGGACTTACCTTTAGAAATCGCATGGCAACTAATGGCTTTCACCACTTGCCTTCTGTTTTCTCAGATTTATTTCCTTAAAAGAAGGGGAAAAAAAAAAGGTACCCACGAACAGAAAGCAATATATTGATTTTCTTGCACTCTGTGCTTGTCAGCCTTAGCCAAACATTGTGTGTAGGTGTTATGTGATTTTAAAAAACCAAGATGAAATGTGGGTGGGGCTGAAAATGCAGTAGCTGTTATTCATCATGCACGTGTGATCAGGCTGCAATCTTGTGCAGCAGCGCAGGAACCTATGGATTGCTTGAATCATCCTTCTGTAACAAGGCCAGGAGATGTGTTATTTAATCCGTCTCCTACATCAGCAAGATCTGTATACACTAAATTTGTATTTCATACCTATAGCCAGCCATAGAATCATAGAATCTGGTTGGAAAAGATCTCTGAGATCATCAAGTCCAACCATACCTGTATCAGCCCACACGTGTGAGGAAACATCAGCATTAAAATCCATACCTGTAATTTTTTCCCTTACAATATGTGAGCTCATCCCAGCTGGGGAAAGAAATGGTGTAAAGAGTGCACTTACCAAAAAGCAAAGATTTTGTAAAAATAAAGTATTTGTAAGTTTGGGTCAAGTTTTCAAAACAATCTGATCTGTGTAAAAATAAAAATTCCAAGGAAAATATCTCCTTATGCACCTTATGTGGAAATTGTAGGAAATTTTGTTCTAGGAAACTCTGAAGAAGACTTACAGAAAAAAAATTCAACTTAAACTATTTTTTTTATTTTGTCAAGAAAAGCAAAGAAAAAGAATCTTTTTTATTGTTGTTTCCAGGGTCATCTTGTAATAGAAAGAAAATAAGTTGTTTACACAGCTTTAGTTTTGATGCTTTTCACTTTCCCAAAAGGAATAATGATGGGGCACTGGCACTTGATGGCCAAGACACCTTCAGCTGGTTTGAGTAGGGAGTTTTTACATGGAAGTTCAATCCTGAATTCTCTTTCAGCTCTGTGGAAACTTAGCTGTGACATATGCAGATAATCCAAAAACACTAGATATAGATCCCTTATCACATTTTTGCAGGCTCAGCCACATTCCTGCTTCCATAGAGAGCAGTTCTTCTACCTGCAGGCAGTACAAAGTTGTTGCAGTTCTAATCATTTCATCATCTGCCTCAGTATTTCCAGATGTAAAAGATTTCTTTCTTTTTGGTTATTTAAGAAGGAGTTTGGTTTTCTATCTCTGTTCCCCAATAGATACATCTCTGCTAATAAAATCAACATGGCCAGAATCGCTCCCTGACCCGAGGGCTGATTGCCTCCAGAGGAGGATGCTGTCTCGCCCGCCAAAAAACAAAGGGCTGCACCCAAACTGTGTGTTAGGAACAACCCAGAGCCCATCCTAACCTCCAGCCTGGGCCCGGGAGAGCTGCATCTGCCCTCTGGTTTGGGTGACTGGTGTTTAAATCATAGAATCACCTGGCTGGAAAAGACCTCTGAGATCATCCAGTCCAACCGTCCCTGTCCCCTTACTAAACCATGTCCCTGAGAGACATCCACCTGCCTTTTAAACACCTCCAGGGATGGGGACTCAACCCCCTCCCTGGGCAGCCCTTCCAGGGCCTGAGAGCCCTTTCAGTGATGAAATTTTTCCTGATGTCCAGTCTGAACCTGCCCTGGCACAACTTGAGGCCATTTCCTCTCCTCCTGTCCCTGTCACTTGGGAGAACAGAACAACCCCCCCTCCCCACAGCTTCCTCTCAGGCAGTTGCAGACAGGGATGAGGTCTCCCCTCAGCCTCCTCTTCTCCAGCCCAAACCCCCCCAGGTCCCTCAGTCTCTCCTCGTAGGCCTTGTTCTCCAGCCCCTTCCCCAGCCTCGTTCCCTTCTCTGGACGCGCTCCAGCCCCTCAATGTCCTTCTTGGAGTGAGGGGCCCAGAGCTGACCCCAGCACTCGAGGGGTGGCCTCCCCAGTGCTGAGTGCAGGGGCACAATCCCTGTCCTTGACAGGGTTAAGGGCTGTTCTGACCTTTACAGGCTGCAACTGGTTTCCAGAGCCTGGGAACACTTGCTGATGGGATTTAACTTCATTTACTCCTGTAGCAGTAGTTCTTCCCTCTCCCCCATCCTTATTGGCACTGATAAGCACAACAGCCTTCTTGCAGAGGCTCCAACATCAGGTGTATACTTATGTCCGCAAGCAAAGTATTTATGTTCAAATAAAAGTGTAATTAGTGCTACCAGCATTAGCAAGTGTTCTAGAATGAGGGTGGTAGGGGAGGATGGAACCATCAAGATAAACCCTGCGATCTGTGGAATGTCTGCCAAGGAATAAGCAGTGAAACAAGGTAAAATGACAGGTAGCAGCAGATACTGCTGGCTGCTGCTGAACTGAACAGTTTCGCTGGGAATAAAGTCAAGAATTTCTGAGCAGGCATAGTAAAAGAGGGTTTTTTCAAAGGGGGAGGAGATGGAATCTAGAGGCTCTCATGGCTGCCTTTGGTGGGATTTTTGGTAGGGAGGAAACATTTGTTCAGCACAAATATGCTGTGGAGCTAAATTCCATTTTCCCTAATCTAACCTTACTGGGGATGTTATTGCGAGCAGTTCCTTACCAGGGGAAGGACTTCTGATTCCCATGGAAATGCAACAGAGGCCAACTCTTTATAACCAAGATCCCCCTGGAAGGAAAGGGTAGATAGTCATTGTGGAGCCACTGACTTCCCAGCTGGTCAATACAACAGGAATGAGACTTGGGCACCTGCTAAGTTTAGTAGAAAACAATCATTTTGATGAAGGCTTGGTGTTACATCGACCTTAGCCAGCTTTTGGCACTATTTGTATACACCTGTATAGCCAAAGGGCTATATTAGTAAACCCACAGGATAATAGAAAATGCCTGCATTTCCTTCACTAGAAGAATACTAGGAGGTCAAAAAATTTTAATTAAAGTTGGGTTTGCCTTCTGTATGTAGAACAAAGTCTTCCCCTGTTACATGGCAATATTGAATTCAAGACACTCTTTTCTACAGAATATACTTGATTTAACTGTCATCTGAGACTGTCGTTTCACAGATTAATTTTGTTATCCACTCCTTTCACCCGCACACACTAGGGTAGCATTTTTAAGAATTAACAGCATCAACTTTGTTGCTGAGTTATGTCTAGTTTAACTAACATCTAATCCTCTTAGGTTTTATACCTTCACAAACAGGGATTTGTTTGGCTAAAAACTTTTAATTAGCCCGGTCACATGGAGCAGGTATTTAACAACCCCAAGGCAAGCCTGTTTCAGACATCAGAAGTGTCTCACCACCAGATTGAGAGAGCTAATTCTAGGAGCCCTTTGCTGCAGACTGCAGAACTTGAATAACAGGGTCGGTGAGCAGCTGGCACCCAGTTTTTCTACATAAGTGGGCAGCATTCTTTAATGGTAACCTGTTGGCTCTAGACGTTGTTTTGTGATCCTTCAGTAGCCTCCTGTCTTTGCTATCCCTCCAAAACAGCCCCTTGGTTTGTGCTTGCAGAAGTCAAGGCAGCTCTGAAGAGTGCCAAAGATCTTCTCACACGTTTGGTAGGACTGCTGAAGACCTGGCAGCTCACTGGAACACATTAATACGTCAGCAGATCGAGCAAGGATTGAACCTGCTGAACTTCTGATCTTAGTAATTTGAATCCAGAAGAAAGGAGCAGATGGGTCCCAACTCAGGAAGGACGGGGTCACTGCTGCGGGGCAGGGGAGGCTGTGGAGGGAACACTGATGCCTTTGGACCCGTGCTCCTGCGGTGCGTGAAATGAGATGAGGAAAGGAGTGGCTAACACAAAGTGGAACAGCGGGCACCAGTGAAAACGCAGGAGTGAATGCTTGTGTAATATGCTAAATGTAATTATTAACTTGAGACCAGCTCTGCAGCAGGACCAGGGCCACAGCCGTGCAAAGCCCACCTGTGAGTGTACAGAAGGAATTCTCTGGGCCTGTTCCTCTAGAAGGCTTTCTCAGCAGGGATCCTGTGGAGTTACGTGGAACATTTGGAAGTTCCTCAGGCCCCGGGGGGGAAACAAGAGCAATATTGTGATCATTTGAGCCTGAGGAGGAAGACTGTGTACAGTGGCTGGCAGGCGTATTGCTTCATTGCCCTTTTCCACCTCTAAAATCTTCCTCTGCTGTTTCTATCACCAGAGAGTTTTCAAAACTCTCAGAGATGGCTGAGTCCCCATCCCTGGAGGTGTTTAAAAGGCAGGTGGATGAGTTTCTTAAGGACCTGGTTTAGTAAGGGGACAGGGACGGTTGGACTGGATGATCTCACAGGTCTTTTCCAACCAGACAATTCTGTGATTCGGTGATTCTATGAAAACACTCCTGCCAGTCGGGGTGGCACTGGGCAAGCCACACCCATCCAGAGCGCTGCTGTGGAGTTATTTTTGGCCTCTGCTGTGATCTTAGACTTGCTTTGTAACATCTCAAAACATAGTCGAAATAAATAAGTAAATAACTGAGAAATAATATCAGCATCTTCTCCTTAACTTCAAAGTTGCAGAGAGACAAGACCTCAGCACCTACCACTTTCAGCTCTTACTTTGCAACATACTCAGAGCTCGCCTAGACATCAGCTTTAACCGATTGCCGGTTAACGTCAGGTATTTGATACTTTAGTCCCGTCATCTCAGTTCAGTCATTCCTGGCTCCATCTGCTCCTCTTTAGGATACCAGTGCTCAATCTCTGAGCTGGGTGGCCCTGCCTCAGCAGGGGAGCAGATGCCTGGAAGAGCTGTCTAAGTGAGCAGGGCTCAACGTGCTCTTGAGATGCCTCAGCACACACAGACCTGCAAGGAATACAGCTGATGTGGTTATGATGAGCTGTCCCTGCTGTAAGCAATTAAAAATGCCCTCCCATTCCAGTACAGGAGGAAAATCAAGAGGCCATAAAGTCCACGTGCCAATGCAGGGTACCCAATTTAAACATTTTTTGTCATGTTTTAGTTAGCTGTAAGATCAATTTTTAAAGCAAATAGTTCTGATGAATGGATGTAAAAACAATTGCAAGTGTATTGCCTGAACAAGACCTGCATGATCACACAGAATTCCCATTACAGACCACTTACTGAGAGAAGTTAAAAGAGCAAACCCACAAAATTTTAGAAGTTGTTCCTTAGGAAGTCAATTGGAAAAGCTCAGAGTACAGTCAATTGGATTGTTTGTCTCAGCAGCATCACATACAGATAACAATGATTATATGATTTGTGATTGGCCATTGGAATGGGCTGCCCAGGGAGGGGTGGAGTCGCCGACCCTGGAGGTGTTTAAGGGGAGACTGGATGAGGCACTGAGTGCCATGGTTTAGGTGATGGTTGGTGTTAGTGTTGGTGATGGTGTTAGTGTTGGGTTATAGGTTGGACTTGATGATCTCAGAGGTCCTTTCCAACCTTATGATACTGTGATACTGTGACATGAGTGTTCATAATGCTGTTGATGTTCATAGCATTAGAAAGTCCACTTTCTGGCTGACTCTTACAGCTGAAAATACGAGCCAAAAGAAAATTTGGCAGAATGATGTCATGGAAGGGAGACATGATGTCAGGCAGCATATTTGAAAGCTAGTAAGTGCATCTGAATAATGAAGGGTTCTTAATTTAATAGCCCACGTTTAGTACACCAAGTAAAGAAAAATATTTGATGCTTTACAAAGTACAAAGATGAGAGCAGTTGTGGGAATTCAGTGCTCACATACTGGCAATTAAATATTTGGGATCATTGGCCTACACCAAGCTTTGTGTGGCTGTTACATTCAGTACACCCAGCCAGTGAGTATGGGGTGTAGTTTTGCAGTGAGGATGTACAGGGAGCTTGGGCAATAAGAACATTTTTGTAAATTCCCTAATCCCTTGGAAATGAACTGCTAAAACATTCACGTGATATTCAGCTTCTGGCTGAGTAGGCTCTGGCTCAGGCAAAGGCATCACCGTGGGGGTCTCTTTGGTACAGGTCTGTAAAATCCTGGGTGGTGTAGAGGGGAGGGTGGGCTGCTCACTGTCTCTTCCAGTGCAAGAGGCAGCAACTGTCAAACAAAGCTGCAGAAGCCATTTTCAAAACTAAAGGAGATATTTCTTCATGCAGCAGACACCAGATCTGTGAAACACTTTGCTGAAGGCTGTGACAATTGCAGAAGTTTTTGCAGGCATTTAGGGCAAATCTGGGCAAGTACTTGGAAGAGAGTTCCACCACTGGGCAAACTACATCAGAGTCAAGGAGTGCCCTGAGCTAAAAGTGGTTAGAGGCTGGAAGAGGGCTTGCAGGGAAGATTACATGTGTTTGTTTTGCTCTTGCTCTTCTGTAGGGGCCAGTTTGTGGTCGCTGCTGCAGGCAGGTTACGGTGCTACGTGGGTTCTGAAAATCTAAAATAATAACAATGTTCGTAATATTTTTATTTGGATAGAGAACAAATTTTGTTCTAATTTTCTGATGTGTAGATGAGTTCAAGGTGCTGTGTCTTCCCACCCATGCCTGAGCTGAAGGGGAGCACAGTGTAGGTTCCTCCCTCAGCTGTACCATGGCTCTGGGTACCAGACACAGAGGAAGAGAGCAGCGCTCAGTGGCAGGAGTGTTGCAGGATGCTGTACCTTGGCTGAGGGTCCAATAGGATGCAGGCTGATCTCTTTGAAATCCTGCTACCCACGTGCACTGTTGTGCTCCCACTTACTTACACTAAGAAGGTCTTTTTAACCCCATTAAACCAGCCTGACAAGATTGACTTAGCTAAGAGCACCTTCTTCTCTCTGTCCCCTACCTCCTTTTGTCCCTATTTCCATGCATGGGAAGACTCAGAATTGAGCTCAGTACTTTATTTTATGAAGCTAAAATAAGTTTCTGGATTAACAAATGACCCCAAGTTTTTTCCTTTATCCTCTAAAGAAGTAAAACACTCATCACAACAATACAGCAAAACTTGTGCTTGAGAACTTACAGCAGGAAGCATTATACTCAGTAGTTTAAATTAACTTGCTTATCTTCAGACCGCCGGGAAAAGAAAAGCATTATTTATGCCCCTCTTTTACACTGCAGCAATGATGAGCACTTTGTTAAAGCACATTACATCAGCATAGTTCCATTGCCCTAAAGTCTGAAGCTGTGAGGAGAGGAGACTGACCAGCTGAACCTGGCCCACTGTCTTTTGTAGGTTTTAAAATCTGAGAGTGACATGGCACAGTACAAGCAACATATGTTCTGAAATTAGAAAAAAAATAACTCTGATATTCCCATTAATTAGGAATTGAAAAAAAATATTTTTAACATTTAAAAACACTTAAAATAATTTAAAAATATTTTTTAAAGATAAAAAAGTCGCTCAGCAGATTTTGTGCACAACACATGCACAAAAGCATGAGAATTGCATCAAATGTGCGTGTGCAAATGCGTGTCCTCGTAAGCTGTGAGTTTCCTTTCTCTGCTGCTGTGTTTACATATGGACTTTTTCTGATTTCTGTACTACCTGGGATACAGGCTTTTATAAACATTTTTATAAATGCTATCTGATTTTGTTAAGTCGTATTAACTGCTACAGCAATTTTAGATTTTGTCTAAGATGTGATAAAGCACATTGCTTAAAACTCTGCTGTAAAGCCCTCAGATGATAAGCACAGTATAAAAACATATCTGAAATAGCACAACTACCTTGACTGTAGCAAAATTATGCTAATTTGCTTTAACAAGGAATGCAGGCTCATTAGTGTAAAAGAAGTTGTATGGAATCATAATCTGATATCCTAGTTAGTTGGGTTGAGTCTGAGTGATTTGTTCATTTGTATGACTGACTACTCTTTAGGTTAGAAATGTGGGCATTTAACTCACATATTGCTTCTGCACCTTAGTCACGAGGCAGAAAGGACCTTGGAGACACAGGTTTCTAAAAGAATGGCACAAATAATAGGAAATGGGTGAAAACTCTTTTGAAAGGCTGCCGTGTTCCTACCATTTCCTTCTTCACTCAACTAGAATGAAATCAGTAGAAAATTCAATTTCTAGAAATCTCTTTCTCCCAGGGATATGTGGTATTAATGCGACTGTGCAGAATTCTTTAAACCCTGTCTGGAACATCACTTCTCTTCTTCCCTTCCTTGCTGAAAGTACTTCACTTGGGCCTGCAAAGAGCAAGGGAGGGATTTCAGGCAATACAACCACCTTGCCTCCATTTCCAGTGTGGAAGGAACTGAGCCTCCAGGACGAAACAGGCAAGTGTTGGCTTGTCCTGTGTGATACTCATGGGGTGCCAACCTGAGGCATGGGACACGTTGGACTATTTGCTTACTAGAAATAAATTCCCTCGATACCCACCACCAGCTCTGCCGGCTGCAGGAGCCCAGAAGCTTGCAGAGCTCCTGAGAGCCCTCAGCCTCACCAGTAGGACAGGGATGGAGAGCTCTTTGAACAGTGGCAATTCCTCAGAACAGCTCTGGGGTTTTAAATCCGTCTCTGCAGGAGCTACCACTTTCTTTTCTGTTGCTTAACAAAGAATGCAATCAAGCAAGATGCTGACACCCAAAATATTGACAAATACACTGATGAAAAAGAAGTTTCAGTAAGTGTTAATCCATGTGCCATTTTTTGCAAAAGATCACTGCAGGCTCTGCCACACAGTCTGATTCATAGCCTGGAATTTCAAACTCATACATGGTGTGATCCCACAGGCTTATATTCATCACTGCTCTGCCTGTTGCATGTGTTTTGTGGGCTTAGCACTGTATGAGAATGTTGATTGACTTAACTGCAAGCAAATGAGATTGCATTCAATCTGCCAATGAAGTGGCATCAGCCAAGAACTAAAAATGGGCTCAGTAGCTGGGGTTTAACCAATAAGTGAAGTAGCATCCATCACAATAGCATCCAAGTGTCACGCACGTGGGGAATGGCAGCAAATCCAAAAGGTACAAATATTCCTCACTCTGTGCTCCTGTTTGTTGATTTGCACTGGCTGGGTTGCCCTCACTTGTTTGTATCTAGGAGTGACATTGTTCCAACACGCCATTGCCTCCGTCCCTGAGAGAAGCCTGGCGTGAAGAAACACCTTACCTTTCCCCTGAATGTGCTGGGGTTACAGCTCGGCCCGGCGGGGCGACGGGACACTCCCTGCCGTGCCAGCAGTGAACGCCGGGGCAGGGGGAGGACCACAGGAGACCCCCCCAGCTCTTGACCCCAACCCAGGAATGAGCTTGCAGAGAGAGGCATGAAGCTGGATGGAGGTGGTGCCAGCTGGAGGAGCAGCCTCATACTCACAGCACCCACTCTGCCAGTGTTAAGGAAGCATTTGGCCAGTGCCCTCAGTCACACGGTGTGGATGTTGGGAGTGTCCTGTGCAGGGACAGGAGTTGGACTCAGTGACCCTTTTGGGTCCCTTCCAGCTCAGTTGATTCCATGATACAGGATGTATTTCTATGATACAACCAGTAGCTCCTCAAAAGACACTGCAGTAACACTTCTCACCCAGGCTCAGGCAAACTCAATGTCAAGCAGGAGATAATTTATTACTTTTAGTGACCTAAATCTAAGTGGCAAATAGGAAATTTGCAGGCATGGCCTTGGCTGGCCCCAAACTAAACAGATGCTACTCTTTTTGTGTTGGTCCTGTTCTCATCCTCTGCAGCTCTTCACTTTCAAGAAGCTGTGTCTCCCTACTTCCTACCTGAGCAATAGGTGAGGGTATGGAAACACTGCTTGTGGTGTAGAACTGGTTTTATTTTAATAATTAAATAGCTGAGTGCTTTCTGACTTTTCCTAGAACGAATGGTGCTTGCGGCTGGTACTCTTGGGGACAGTGCTGTACTTCAGTGAGAAGAGAAGCTTTAGAAGTGTCTAAGATGCTCAGTTTCCCAGGCACAGCCATCCCTACGTTTTTAATGAGTACCTGGCTAAGGCGTGAGATCAGATAAATGCATTCTGTCTCTCAAAATGCTCCCAGGAACCTTAGCAAAACCAAGCATTTTTTTTTTAATTTCTAACTTTAATCACTTCACATTGTGTTCCCCTTCAGAGCTGACTGCATATCAAATGAGGTGAAAATGTTACGTGAAAATACTTAAGCAAGTGAGCTGGGATTCCTTCAAGGGAAAGGCTCTGAAAGTAAGCCACTAATAGCATTTAAAACCCCACAAGTATGTAACAGTAATATGAAATACTGACTATCACTGCACAGTTGTTCCAAAATACCAACAAGTTTGGATTTAGATTCAGCTGATAAACTACAAAAGAAAAAGGAGAGTACAATTAATCATGAAAATCACACTTCATGATGTTGCCACACTTGTAATGGTTTGTTTGGTTTCAGAATCTGGTGTTTCATTAGTGTTGAGTGACTCTTGGACAGCCACATTGCAATCTTTTCTAAGGAATTTTTGAAGACCTTTCTCATAATCCAGTGATGCTTAGGATGTTGGTAATAACTAAAACGTGATTTTTCATCTCTCTTCACCATGGCCCGTAACATCCATTTAGTTCTCTCGCTGTAGGTATTTCAGAGCAAATTTGTTCTGTGTTTATAAAACAAAAAAGCTCTAGCTGTCCATGAATGATGAGCAATGCCATAAAATGACCCAACTAGGAGTTCACAATACAGGCAAAACCTCAGTGCTTTTAATTATCGTGAAATAAGTGGAGCTGTGTTGAATCAAAAGTGTCCTTTCATATCATGTGTTTAAATCTCCAGTAGTTAGGGGACCGTTTTGAATCTACAAAGCCAAAGATTTGGGTCTAGTACAGCTGCAACTCAAATGTAAACTATTGTTTTGTTCTAAGCAGAAGTCTTGCAAGAACAAAGTGGTCCTGAGAGCCCCTCTATCTTGTGCAAATTTGGTGAGAGCAAACTGTAATTCCAGTTTTGACATAAATCGAGTTCGAGCTTCAAATGTGGGGTCTAGCCCACAGGTAAGCCAGACTGAGACCCAGCAAGCCACAAACACCTGCTCTTGTTCTTGAAAATAGACAGCACTTTTATTTTCTCATGCTGAAGCACTGATGTGCAACAGCTCCTGATTTCTGAAGAGTGAGAAAGCAGGGGTCTGTGTGTCAGCTATCAAAATACAGGGTCTGCCTAAGCAGAAAGATTACAATGTGAATTCTGCGGAATCTGATGGAAGGTTTTAATTTCTAAAAACCTGTGTAGGAGCATGATGGGTGTTGTAATTTGTGAGTTTGAATCAGGATTTTCCCACTAGCCATGCTGTGAGCCTCAGGACAGCTGGATTGCAGATCAACTTGCCACTCATCTCAGAAAATGCATCAAAGTTCTTTCCTGAGTAGGCATTACAGGTTTTTTTTTATTAAATCATTCTTTGCATGGAAGAACAGATACATTTTGAGCATTAATGGAATATCTAAAAAATAGAAATATCATAAAACTACTCTGGGAACCTGCTACACTGGCTAAATGCTGCAGTTTTCTGGTACAGAACATTGTGTTACTCAATTCTCCAGCTTTCATACAATGGATGGGAACACTGCAAGCACTAAGGCTACTGGTCGTATGTGCACAGGAGTAAATGATATCTTGTTTTAGTCCTTACATAAGGAAAAAAACAAGTTTAGCAACGTATTTTATCCGCAGATGTAGTGTGGCTGCTGTAGAGAGGGTATTGCCTGTTCTCCTGGGCTCCTATTGTGTGAAGACTTGTAAATAAGTATGAGTATCTTCTTGGGGCTATTTTTATCATAAACAGGAAAAAATTCATTGTTTCATTTTTGTTTCTGAACCGTTACCCCTCCAGTTCCTGCTTCTCCTCCTCGTCTCTGCCCCAGGACCGGTTCCACCACCAGTTTTGGCCCTGCCCTCCCTGTTTTTCTACAGTCAGGCCCTCTTGCACTGCCACCTCTGGCTCTTTTCCTCTTCTCTCTCAAGGTGGACCCCATCTCTTTCACATTTGTGCCAGTGTGGCTTCCAGGGACTAGCTGTCCTTTTGGTTATGTTTCTTCAGTACAATATTATTTTGCCTGATTCATTTGCATTTCTTTAGAGTCAGAATCTATAAATTCTATACTTAATGCTTCCCCTTTCTGATTCGACCCACATTTTCTCCTTGTAGATCACACATTTTCTCCTTTCTCACAGGCATTACTGTGTCTCATTAGTTTTCCCTCCAAAACACATTCTCTTACCCTGGCAGCTGGGTTGCCCCAACCTATTCTTTTCTTTTCCTTCATAAATCATGGCTTTCCTCTCATCTCTTCCCAATGCAAGATGCCTTCCAGCTCTGTTCCACCTATCTTTCCAGATATTACCTGCCCTGTGAGAAGTTCACAACTCCTGTTCCTCCTGAATCACACCTGTTAATCACTGAAATTCTCTATTAACTACCTTCCAGACAATTATCAAGTCCCTGCCTCCATCCTAAGCACCCTCAATCTTCCTCTCATTTTTGTGGTTGGCCATCCCCCATCCCACTCACCTACAAATGTCATTTCCTTGTGCCTTGAATTCGGTGATGAGGTGGATGTGCTGTAAAAGGCATCTGTGTACTGAAGCTGAGGGATGGTTTTCATTGCATGGAGTTAATTAAGCAGCAAATAATACTTTACAAATATTTAAGTACAGTCTTCAGGAACTGGCCTCACAGAGATCTCTATCAATATCTCCTCTGAGGTTTTCAGCAAAGCAAATAAGCACAAAAAATATTTCATTCATATGTTGGCAGTAGCTGCTGGAAAGGCTGATTCAGTCCCAGATTTCCATTCAGCTATAAAACCTCTGTATGTACTATCTTCTTAAATATAATTTTTATATATAAATGTTATTTGTCTCTTGGGGTTCATTCAAAGCAACTGGACTTGCAGGGTCTGATGAAGAAGTTTCATGTCAGCAAATGATACTGAATTACATGGCAAGTATTTGCCCACATTTAACATAAGGTGCTGAGGACAGTGCTCAGAATACTGCTTGTTACTGAAATGGCTACAGGCTAATGCTAGTTCAAATGTTAAAGCCCAAGAAAGTAGAATCAAGGCATTGCTAGCAACACATTTATTCTCTTTTATTAGAAATTCATACTTTTCACAGCTCCACACACCCTGTTTGAATATCCCACGGCATTTTAAAACCTAATATGTCTTGATAGAAGTACTCTCCTGTATAAAATATATGGTTTTATTCTTATCTTAAAGGAACTGCAGGGGAAAAAAAGGTCATGTACCAAGCCGTGACTTATAATTATTTAATTCGTATTCATAATATGCGTAGGTAACCAAGTAATTAAAAATAACTGATATGTAGGTGGAAGGAAGCTCTCTTCCTAGCAGTACCCCTTTAAAGGATAAATTAGTAAAAACACTGTACTGACATAAAGGATGTTTAGTTCTTCAAACTTTTCTATTTTCTAAGCAGCAGTCAGAGAATCCAATGAGTACTTGAGCCAGAAACATGCTTTTCTACCTGTCCTTTGCATCTGGTGGCACATCTGTGTGGCAAGTGGCCCCAGCTGCCAGGGACTTGGCACAGACCGGGTCTGGTTGCTGCAGACCCCTTGGTGCCTGCAGAGCCTGATCCCCTGGGCTGGTGGTTGCAGTGAGTATGGTCTGAGAGGCAGCAGCTGCCACACAGCATTCCTGTGAAAGGACCTGATTTATAAAATTGTTCCACTCTTCGCAGCTCCTCTCATGACACCTGTGCCCAGGTAATCTCAGGGGCTCCATTTCAGGCTTATTTTGGTGCTTAAGTAAGTCATCACTGTTCCTTTGGAGGGAACAGACCTTGCAAAATACATGAGATATGCAAGAAGACTTGCTGGCGATTCACAGAGGAACTGAGTGTTGATGGCAAAGAGTAATTGCAAGCACTTTCTGTAGAGCTGTTTTGTTAAACACCTGCCTAGCAAAGAATAGGCAATGTTGGTAGAAATTCATATAATGTCAGGCTACAAACTCCCTAAAAGATGAGATTTTATTAAAAAAACCCAACAGCCCCATCCTGTCTTTCTTGTTCATGCCCTTATTTGCAGATTTTATTTTGCAAAAATAGTATTTCAAAACCTTATCATCCAAAGCTTTCTTGAGAACTGCCTGTTTTGACTTTATCTGTGCTTTGTATGACCGTACTCTGCTGGGGATTTAGCAACTTCAGGCTGCAGACAAGTATTTCAAAATATTCCCTTCTTCATAGCCGTTGAACCGCTTTTACGTGTATTGCTGCATTGCGTGATGCCACCCACAGTCACACTCAGGAAAGGGTTGTGCTGGAAACTGGGGGTTTAAAATCACAGGCAGGCATTCCCCATGGGTTTGTGTTTAGTGCAGAAGTCCCTGCTTCTGGGATTTCTGACAGGGAGAAGCTCAGTCTTGGGCTTTGATGGTGCTGGTTTGGTCATAGAATCATCGAATCACAGAACCTGAGATTGAGTCCAACCGTACCTGTCCCATTACTAAACTATGTCCCTAAGAGACTCATCCACCCGCCTTTTAAACACCTCCAGGGTGTCGAGATAGTAGCTATCTCTTTCCCTTTATCAGCTGGAGGAGCACTTTATCTGTCCAGTGCTGAGGACTCATTCTGCAGTAGATGAAAATCTACAGGGCATTTTGCTCTAAAATCTCAGCACAAGATACTAAATAATGGACCTAAGGGAAGAATAGGTATGGCAAGGTAGCTCTTGTACTGCTGGCCAGGTACAATTCCTGAGAGCCCAGACACCCAGCCAGAGCCACATCTGGAGTGGTGTCCACGTGTCCCACCTTCACCCCTCTGCCATTTTCCTGTACATAACCCTTCCACGGCTCACAGCCATTGTTTTCCCCTCCCACCTGTTTCTTTTGCAGCAGGTTGTTGCTAGTCCTTCAGCTTCAGAGGAGGGCACGGAGCTCCCATCGGAGGCCATCCCTGCTGTTCCAATATTTCCTGGGGAGGTGGTTTCAACACACTGTCTAGAAATGGGACTGAACAAATTCCTGACAGCACCATGTGCTTGGATACAGGAGGTTCTTTACTGGGAATATGAACTCTTCAAAGCCTCCACAGTAGCCCTCCTGGATCTGCCTGCACTGTTTTCCAAAGCAAGTATTGCCATGCAGGATTGAATACAAATGCATCTGTTAAAAGAGAACTGAAGCAAAATTAAACCCCACTAAAGTTTCACAGAAATTTCCCCTTCTCTTACCTGATCCCCATGTTTTAACTTTGTTGCCTGATCTATTTATTGCTAGAGCTGTTAACACTTTCTAAACTCATTAGTGTTTCACTGAAAGTGCTTTGCCCTAAAGTTTATGTATTTTAGGTGCTTTTTCACTTCTATTAATATATTTTACTTCACTTGCTCCCAAGCCAGCCTGAAGTTGTAGAGAGTCTGTACTATAGTAATGTTTGACTTTACAGTCTGTGTACTGTGCAACCCAGCTCCTCCTCCATATGCAGTGAGTAAATACACAAGTGTTACCTTGCCCTTGAAACCCGTGCTCTGTGGCAAAGGTTGCACACTGAGAAGAGACTGAAACGCCAAGTTCCCCTGGGTCACAGTCCCTCTTGTCAGTGGTCTGTTAATCAAAAACCCACCCCCAATTATCTGCCAAAGCGGAGTGCAGGGAACTTTGGACCAGGTGACACAGGGTCAGACTTGGCCTCCTGAGACACAACCCCCTCTCTCTGAGCTCTCAGCTGTGCAAGCCTCATCTCTGAGAGTGGAAAATAAGGAGGATAAAATCTAGATCTGATCCAGATGAGTGGGCAGCACACCTGGAGAGGCTTCTGCTGAAATGCTTCTGCAACCAGGAAACATCAAGCTGCAAAAAGCAGGCATTTTCAAAGAAACATGGTTTCTTCCACCCAAGTTTGTTGGAAAGATCTGAGACCTCTTGAGTAGAGTCCTTATCCAAGCAGAAGAGAGAAACAGCATAGCTGGACCTCCCCCCTCACCCATTCAGTCCACCTCTCTGTGAGCAGCTCTCAATACCAGGTGGAGCAAGACTATGACTCCTGCTCCCCAGAACTGGTTAGACAGGGTCTTAAGTGCAGATAAGCTCTTTCAGATAAGGCCCCCCCTTTCTGCCTGGGGGTCTCAGAGGTGATAGCCACAGCTGAGAACCCAAGCAGCTCTGTGGAATAACAAGTGGTTTTTATTTCCACCTGCAGTTGGGGGATCAGCGAGGCACCAAGAGGCTAACAGGGTGTGGAATGTGTCCTGAGGAGCTGGCAGGAGAAGATGAGTGTCTCCCTCCCCTGTGCATTTGTCACTGTGCTCTTCCTCACAGGGTGGGAGAAGGTGCTGTAAAGCATGAGGGGCTTTTATCTAGAGGAAATGCAAGCTAATGTTGGGAATTAATACGGCTTATGCAAAAGATATTGCCAGGTCTTGCAGGTTGTCCTACAGCAGCAGGATTGTGTCTGGCAGCTGTAGGGAAGTCCGTGTGCCTTCTTTGCTTGTGCCAACAGCCTGTCCTGCCAGGGAGCCATAGGCTGCTGCCAGGGTGGCCTTAAATACCAAATCAAGGAGGGAACAGGAAGAGGGAACAGGAGGAGGGGACACCACACCTGACAGCTTCCCCAGCAACAGTGGCCCCGTGGAGCTGAGCGCCTTGGGTGCACTGGGCACGTGGTGTGGGCTGCAGCCAGAGGGCTTAGTGGCCACACGTTGGCCCCTGCAGGCTTGCCCTGGGCTCTCAGGAAAGCCCTCAGGAGTCCTGGCTCAGGTACTCCTGCTTTCAGTAACACATCTGCCCGAGTAGAGCCGCAGCCACTGCCGTGTGTGTGCTGGCTGGTGAGCTGGACACCGCTGTGCCCCGGCCACCCGTGGTACCCCGTGCTGTGCACAGCGGGCAGAGAAGGCCTCGCCAACCCAACCAGACTTGGCTGGTGCCCCTCAGCCCAGCATCGTTGCGTGTGGACATCTCCACCCCCGTGCGAGGCCGTGCAAGATCCAGATCAAGAGCAAACCGGGCACAGGGCCGTGCTCCTTGCTGCACTGCAAGATTTCACCAGCTGCCCTGACTAGCTAGAGCAGCTTCAGATGGAGGCTTCCTCCTTAAACATGTGTATTAAAATACGTACTGCTCAGGTAAGGGATACCTGAGTAGACAAAACTAATGACTCCTCCCCAAACCAGGACTGAAAGGCCATTACAGACAAGGCCGTATCACAAAACCAGGACACAAAACATCGCCTAGATTTTCCCATTGCTCCTCTGTGAGCACGTGCTCTTGTACCAGGTCTGGAAGGGGTCTCCAAGGTTGAGAGCAGCCACCGAGTCCCAGCCCCCGATTCCTTCCCAAGCTCAGCACTTGTCCACTCCTCCGTGGGGAGTGGCAGTGGCACCTTCTCAGCGCTGCGCTTGGCTGCCAGCCTGTTTTGGCTGCCCTCTACTTGTAATTGTTAACTTGCTTGGAATGGGAAAGCTCTGGTTAGCACAGGTAGAGCTTTAACTCTGAGGCAGAGCCTCTGCCCGCAAGGTTAACCGTCACATGTTGCCTCAGCCATTTCTTTCCTCCGTCGTCATGTTTAGGCTCCCTTTGCATTATTTCACTGCTTCAGATCTTGTTGTTGTCATTTTGGTTTGAAGTTTTAGCTGCCATTTGAATGCTTCCTCTTTAGTGCTGAAGATTTATTTGGAAATTTGTGTACTCCCATAAATTAAGTGTTCCCTCTCAGCTTTCAGCCAAGCACGCCCAGGCTTGCATGCAGCCTTAGAACAATACGGAGAAAGGTTATCCTGACTTATCTGCCACAAATTATCTATTAATAGCACCGTTTATGTACCATTATTTTCTTTCCCATCGTGGCATATTTTCCCTACGTACCCTACTCTTAGCAGGTTTCCCTTTCCTTTTTGTGCTTTCTTTTCCCTATGGAGGGTGGGTGGAAGAGGGGAGGCCTTTTCAGCGCCGGCTTTGCCCCCGTGGCCCCTGCACTGCCTTCCCCACGGGGTGTTTGCAGGGAGGGTGGGACAGAGAGCTGCTCACCGCCTGGTAAAACATTGACCCGCGCTGGCAGCCGCGGCCACGTTGGCTCTGGGCTGCCCGGGGAGGCAGGCAGCAGGAGCCCAGCAGCAGCCAGCACCCTCGGGAACACGCCAGCTTCTCCCCAGGTACCGCTCTCCGCTTCCATTTTCTAGCTTTGAGAGGCAGAAGGGCAACCGCGCTCCCTTATTGGGTTTGCCAAAGATTCACTCCCTCGAAGTCAGAAGAGGCGTTCGTGTTGCTGTTTTGTGGTTTACTTGCTGTAGTTGACTGTGTGGCATCATCTAAAGCATGGCTTAATCAGCCCCTTAGCTAGTTGGTTTGATTTTGTTGTATCTTCTAACAAGCAAGCAAAATTAATGCTTAGTTGCACTTGAAAACTGCATGGTTTTCTAATAAAACTCAAACCAGCTGTCTTCTGCTCGTCTTCTCACTGAGAATAGGAACGGGAGTCAGAGTTTCTAATGAAAATGTGTAATCTAATTATTGTGACAGGGATGTGGGTCGTGACTCATGCTGAAAAATACTTGCTGAGTTTTGAACAAGCTTTGCAAAAATAGGCAAAGTGACTAATTTTTTTCAAGATTTTTTCCATGTTCTAGGCAGTAGGCAGAAAAAATCAGGATTTAAGTTCCTGGTATGCCTCTGAGAGGCGAAGCTGGATAGATTCAAATAATTGTTTTAAGTTTGCTGAGTGACTGAAAGTTTCTGCCATACGGTGGAAGCTGCCTCCTTCACATCAGAACCATCCTCTGTGTGTGCTTTTCTGGTCTGGATGTGTCTTTCTATAAGTACGTATGGTGACTCCCCAAAAATGGTGTTTTACATCCCACATAACTGCCAAGTGATCTGGAAAGGGGAGTTCTCACGGAGAACTCAGCGTGGAGTGACCGACATGGAGCCAATATTCACAATTTATTTACAATATGTTGTCTGTGCAAAAAGTAGGCATGAAAGAGGTTTTTTATTATTTTTTTTTTGCTTCCAGTTTGTCAGTGTCAGGCCCTGGATGTGTTTGCTCTTTGCTTCAATCCTCCCTGATGTGACAGAGATTTTCTTGATGTCTTTATTGAGTAGGCTTGCACACGTCATGCTATTTATGCTCAGTAAATGCTTGGTGAAGTCAGGCAGTTCTGAAGTGTGGTAAAAAATTTCCTTTATTAAACATAGTCTAAGTGTGGCTTCAGTGCTTAGCAGTACCAAAACCCCTAAGGAAAAGTGCAGGAAAAAATTACTAGAGACAAAGTAACTGGTTTCCCACAAGCATTTGCTTAAAAGGATTGAAGTATGATTCAAGAAAAATTTTAGTAAAGACTGCACCATAAATTCAGTCTCTTGGTAAATTCATAGACATAAAGCATGACTGTGATTAAAGCCTGTGATTTCGTGTGTGCCACAGTTGATGTGTGATTCCTGCCCTCTTCTCCCAGGAGCGGTGGTTCTAGTATTTGACTGTAAATTAGACTGACGTAGAAGTTTCTTTTGCAGTAATTAAAGAAAGAGGTCAAATCTTATCCCAGAACTCTCAGAGACTGAATTTTAAAAAAATAAATAGCTAAGCCAAAAGACAGTGGTGACTGTTATCTTGTCTGTTTTCATACAAAGAAGGGGTTCTAACTGATGACTACAAGGGAGATTACGTGGCTTAAATTGAAGGACTAGGACTGTTGACAAAATCTGTCCAGTCTTCGAATCGTGTTTGCACTACAGAGGACTTCTACCAGTACAAAACCAACCGCTTCCCATCTCTAAATCAAAGTGTCAAGGAGAAATCCCATCAGAGAGAGAGGTCGAAGGGAAAGGGGGTCATAATTATGTGTAAATTACGAGCAACTTAAATCGTTTCAGTAAATAATAACATATTATTACATGATAAAATGAAGGGAGCAGGTTTCATTCCACAAATTTGCCTTTCAGCACAGCTGTTTACCGAGTTTCAGTTGGTTAAACCTGTGTACATAGGCTGAAAGGAGCAGGGCTGCACAGGGATCACGAGGATAGCCTGGTCTGCAGAATGTTTTCCGGCATATATGAGGTGGAAAAGACCGAGAATGATGCTTATCCTGGGCTGGTTACAGAGTAACCTGTTAAAAAGAAGTCTCTCTTCACCTTAAAGGTGAAGAGGTGACACAGGCATTATTCCTAGACCTATGCAAAAAAACCATCATGAACCCTACAAAGATCTCACAGTGACACTTTTCCAAATTTCCAATACATATTTGAACTGGAAATCACCATATTAAAGGGATTTATTAAAATGGGAATAACCTCTTCAAATACTTTGGAAAGGAGCCATACTCCTAGTGGAGATGCTGAATATTTGGATGGCAAAAACCAGAAAACATTGCCAAACAAAAGACCCCACGCAGCCAGGATTACATAATCAGGAGGCACAGCGGAACTGTCTCCTCCCTGGAAAGTGTCAGGTGCTGCACCAGCCCCTGTGTCCTGAGCAACGCTCTTGGAGAGGCTGGAGCATCCTTGGTCCCTTCTCTCCTTGGGCAGGAGGGCACCAGGAGGGCACTCGAGTGCTTGTTCCAGAGGCTGTCGTTTGTTTGTTGTGCTTCTTTGTGTAGCAGCCACCACACCACGGGTAGAGATGCTGCAACTGCCTTCCTTGAATCCCCATCACAAAGGTGTTGACAACAAAGCACCTCTGTCACACAGGTTCCTTGAGGTCTGCTGTGCTGAACCTCTTTGTTTAAGGACTTACTCCAAGAGGAGACCTTCATAGCTGTTATTTTTTTCCCATGACAGAGCAGCCACATGGCACCTGGGCAAGGCCATTGCAGGTGCTTTGGCTTGAGGCAGAAGAGCAAGCGACGCAGGCTCTGGCAGGAGTCTCTTTACTCTGTGAAGATGCAGCTCCCTGCTTTTCTCTCTCTGAGTATCTGAAAACCTTTCTTATAGCTGTCCACTTGCATACACCCACAGGACGAGAACAGCTCCTTTGTGTCACTTTGGGAGTAATTTAAAACAGTAACATTTCATTAGTTTATTATCTTAAGGGAGAAGTGTGAATTTTGCTGACGGGGGGATTGGCTTTTATAGGAGTAAGAGTTTTCTGAGGGAAGTGATTTACCTTTTCAGAGCCAGCTGCAGAAGTGTATTTTTGCGACAATTCTCTCTTTTTTCTTCTTTCTGTTGCATTAAATGAAATGATCAGGTGAAAATCAAACCTTAAAGGACAGTGATTAGAGACAAGCAAACTTACCCTTGCATATTCCCAGCTGAGCACAAGTATTACTGATGCACTGAAACATAACCTTTTCAATTTTTCTACAATAATACAAAATGTTAACCCGTGAATTCTGTGAAATGAAGTAACTTTAATTACCAAAACTATTTTGTGTTGGATGTATTTATGTGCAGTTCCCAGTGGTGTCAACGAGAAATGAATGTTTAGAACTTGAATGAGCTTTTTCTTATTTGCAATGAGAAATATTTTGTTATTTAATTTCTTACTTTCGTTCATAACTTTCAGAACTTCTCAGCAGTCAGGTGTTGCACAGATCATAGTGCAGTGTATAGTTGATGATTAAACACATCTACCCAAATGAACAGCAGCCCTGCCCTCCCCTCCCCAGTGCTGGGTCACAATGTTCCCCTTTACTTCCAGTATTTAACAACAGCTGGCAATAGCAAACAGTATTTTCTTACACACTGGAAAGCAAAAGTAGAAATAATAATCAATAATTTTGGCAGAAATATTTCTGTAATGGTTGACTAAAATGCTTTTTGTTAGTACTTCTCATGCTACAGTATCCTGGCCTGTGGATTTACTGATCTTCTTCCCTGCATCTTGCAGGCTATGAGAGTAAAAAACTAAAGACACTGAGCCAAAGCTGCAGTGCCATTGAGCTTTCATATATGGAAGAAATCACCTCTGGGAGGCAGTTATATTGCCTCTCTTGTATATAATGAGTATTTGGCTTAAAAACGAAAATGCATTGTTCAAACCAAAACCTTCTGGTTGTTGAGTGAAGGAAGTCAGTTTTTGCTGATGTGAAGCCTCTACTGACCTTTCATCCTTTCTGAAGAGCTGCAAAGAACAGATGTTATTCCTGTCCTTTCTACCTCCTGCAAAGATATTATGGGACAAAAGCTTTGGTACTGCAGCAGTGATGTATTTTTTTAATAGTCTCCAGAAAAAAAAACCAACTATGCCTTTTGCTTGGACCTTCTTTCCTCTGGGCAGTCCATGTAATTGTCACTGAAAACAGCCCCAGTCACTGTCCTCAGACTGTCAGCTGCAACCATGCTAAAACTAGGAATACTTTAAAGGGAAAATTGCTATGTAAACATCCTGTAATGCACTGAAAGGGCTTTTTTCTAACGTGGTTTATGACACTTTTGTTAATGCTTCTTCAAGCAATATTCAGGGCAGCCACTATGATGAAGGTCTTGCACTTCAGCAGCTCCCAGAGATGCTCAAGATGCTGTAGTTAGCTCCGTGTGGGCAGACAACTTTATAAATAAAGCTGAAACTAAGGACTCAGCAACAGAAAATTCATAGATAGGCAGCTACAAGTTGAATTTGGTGGGATTGTTGATGTGTTGATGTCAGTTGGTGGGATTGATAGCTAAAATTTTGATTGTGCAAGCCCTTCTCTACCTGGCATCATGTTTAACCCTGCTAACATTATCTTTGGGAACTAATTGCCATTACACACTGCAAACCAAAGGGCCTTCAGCCGTTCTTATGAGTAGATGTTGTGACTGGTAGGGCTGTACCTGCCTGGACCCTTAGACAGATGTAATAACAAGGCTGGCTCAGCAGGCTACAGTCCTCTTCCAGAAAGCCCTAGTGGGGTTTCACCACTAGGGAGTTTTACCAGTGGTATAAAGTCAATGAAGACCTTCCTGGTCCAATTAGTGCTGCACAGTTAATCCATGGGGCTGAATGGTAGAATTTCTTTCTGATCAGGCGAGGTGAAACCCATCATTGTGTTTCTGTACCGAAGCCATGCACGGCTTTTTAACACAGTGCTGTTCTATTGCTGGGTTCTTTTACTCTAGGTAATAGTCTATTTTCTGCTGCAGAATATTTTTATGTAAATGACTGGTGAGTTAATACTGGTGTTGGATACAAAAACTATGACTCTTGCTGCCAAGTAATGTACACATCTCTAATTGAATGTTTTTCAAAGTGATTGGTTTGTGAACAGATCTAAAGGACTTTTTTAGAAGGAGATTGTGTTTCTTTTTACTTACTTTTTTAAAAGGAAAATAGACAAGTGAACAGCCTCTTGCAAGCAGGAACAGGATATGTAAAAAGCTTCCTTTTAAAATTCGCTATGACACATTTCCCCTATAAAAGAGAGGGAAAGCATGGAAATGAAATCTGGGTAAGGCATTTCAATTTCTATTCATTCAACACTGTAGGCTCAGCTCTGTTCTTCATTTGCGTTTATACAAGGAAGTTCCAGTAAAGAAATTGTTGAATTACTTGGGAGTGACTTCAAGCAGCATGAAAGCACAGTGAGAGCTCTTCTGTGCATTAACTGCAGTGGCAGGGAGGCTGCTGAGGCCTCCGGCTACATTTTGGCAGAGGCAGGTGGGGTCTCCCCCAAGCAGCACGTGTGTCATTTTAAACACTTTGTAATTGTGTTAATGAAATGAGCTTTAAACCCTTCTCACTTGCTTAGATGCTCCACTGGATTTTGCCCCTAATTAGAAATTTATTTTGCAGAACACTGAAGAACTGGGTTGAAAAGAAGTCAAGAAGGAATTGTCTCAAAGATATGCATGAAAATAATTCTTAGTCAAATCATAGAATAGCTGGTGGATGCTAGCATAACTGGCAAACTCATACTTTTATGAGTTCTTCCCTTTCTTCCCTTACAGAGGCGAGCAGCCTCCTTGAATTCCTACCTGATGAAGGGAAGGAGCTCTGCATTAGCACCTCGAATGGCATTTCATGGTGCAAGTCCTGGATATTTAGAGTTCTCCCACAGCCTCACTAGACTTCCTGTCCAGAATCCATGACTGTGCAGCTTGGCAAGTTATTAACTGGCACTTATCTTTATCATAGTGCTGAACTTTGAGGCCTGATGTTTTTTTTTTTTTTCCTTGAATATACTGGAGGTGTGTGTGAATAAAAAGGAAAAAAAGATTGTTTTGAAGAAGTCAAATTTTGACAGTGTTTTTGGAATAGAGTTGTGCTAACATGTTAGGCTATGGCAGATAGCATTTGTGTCTTCTCTTGTGTCTTTCTGTTTGTCCAATCCAGTTCTAGGGAGTTTGCTGTTTTGTTTTCAAAACTCAGGTTTTCCAGAGTTGTAATTATGTAAATTACTTATAGTTAAGGTTATGTTTTTGTGAGTGAAGCCCAAGTAATTTAAAAGTGGTTGTTCTAGCTTATAGACTAGTTTCTATGTTAAGACAGCAGGCACTTCTTTCTTAAGAGAAGTGAAAACCCCAAAACATGCACAATACATGAGTGTGTGCAAGGGCAGGGATCTGCGAGGTTCTGACAAACAGGCTTGCAAGGAAGCCAATAACTGCAACCTCCCTGTGCTTCTCTTTAATCCAGGTGACCACCTTGCTTCTGGAAGGCAGTTAATGCTCAGTGCTCCAGTGCCTGCAGGTGGAGTTTTGATAACTGGAGATGATGGCAGCTCCTGACAGAGGAGCCATCACACCCAGCTTAGCAACCAGCACTTGGCCATTCCTCATCTGACTTTCATCTGATCAGAAAAATCCCCAAAACAGACTATGTTTTTAATTAAGTAACTGCATAAATGTTAAATACTTTTAGCTGTGCAGGCAGCTTTTTGAGACCTCAGGTGAGCACATCTTGAATATTGTGTACAGTTCTGGGCCCCCAGTTTGGGAA
Organism: Tapera naevia; assembly: GCA_033556795.1. NCBI lineage: Eukaryota > Metazoa > Chordata > Aves > Cuculiformes > Neomorphidae > Tapera > Tapera naevia. The sequence goes on along the minus strand of JAUMJJ010000189.1, from coordinate 1,378,158 downwards.
AGATGTCAGGATGCTGGAGAGTGTCCAGAGGAGGGCAACCAAGATGGTGAAGGGGCTGGAGCACAAGCCCTACGAGGAGCGACTGAGGGAGTTGGGGCTGTTTAGCCTGGAGAAGAGGAGGCTCAGGGGAGACCTCATTGCTCTCTACAACTCCCTAAAAGGAGGTTGTAGTGGGGCAGGGGTTGGTCTCTTCTCTCAGGTGACCAGGGACAGAACTAGAGGGCATGGACTCAAGCTTCATCAGGGAAAGTTTAGACTTGATGTGAGGAAAAAGTTCTTCACTGAAAGGGTTATTGGCCATTGGAATGGGCTGCCCAGGGAGGGGGTGGAGTCACTGACCCTGGAGGTGTTTAAGGGGAGACTGGATGAGGCACTGAGTGCCATGGGTTAGATGATGGTTGGTGTTAGTGTTGGTGTTGGGTTATAGGTTGGACTTGATGATCTCAGAGGTCCTTTCCAACCTTATGATACTGTGATACTGTGATACATTACATTGGTTGGATTTTTATGTGCGATAGATTTTCCTGTTTTCTTATAAAAATCTTTGGAAGTAGCAGTTTTTGTTCATATAGGTAATTTATGGTGTGTATAAGTCTCTTGTCAGCTCTGGCAGTAAGACATAGATAGGGTCACACTTTTGGGGTTTTCTTTAGAAAATCAGCGTGAGGTTGAGTAAAGAGGCTGGGAGGTTGTTGGTTCTTATTAAGAAAATCATAACCAGAACAAACGTGCCCATGTGGATCATCTGTTCAAGACAGCTTTGGAACAGGATTGATTGCTGATTCATGACCGTGCTCTATTTCTCATTTATTCCTCCGCCTGCTTGTGTGAAAAAGAACAGACAGAAATACCAGGAGGATGTGACCCTTCCCCAGGCCTAAAAGCAAGGAAAATGCACAGCAAAAGGGCAGGAGAGCTGCAGATCCACCCACAGCCCCAGCTGTCCAGGGCCATGAGCACAGTGTCTCCATATCCAGGTCCATCACCAGATGGTTCTGGAGGATAGGCAGCGGTTTTCTCTTGCTGAGGGGGTACACAACAAAAACATGACTGGTGGTGACTGGGCTAGTACCAAAGAGGGAAAGCATTCAATCCTTTGCAGCTTCTCTGGTTATTATATGGCAATTAAAACAACTCCCACCATGGAAAAGCCTGCCATCAGGTAACAGCACACTGTGACTCATTAATTACATCCTTGCCAAAACTGTTTCTTGGGGTGTTCCAGTTTCTTGCTTGGGTCAGGGTGTTAAACCCTGGCTTGCACTCCAGCTCTATGACCCTGACACTCACTGGTTGAACAGACCCATAAACACAGCTGTGCTGGCGGCTTCGATTTAGGTTTTCTTAAAGCATTTGGCTGGAGTTTTAAAAAATCCCTTTTTTTCCTTTTGCACAGCCTCTCATCTGTAAAGCACGACTCCCCCTTGACATCTCACTGTGAAATACAGCTTCCCCATCCACCTGCTACCAGCAGGACATTTTCTGTACAAGCACAGTATTTCATTTGTGTTGGTCGGTGATTTGATGCTCTCGGAGGTGGATTGTGCCATGAGGTGCCTCTGTTTCCTCTGCTTTCCTGTCTGTTCCCAGGGAAAGGCTTCATTTTCCTTTGGTTAGGGTTTGTTTAACCACTTGCACTGCAAATGCCCATGTGAGGGGGCAGGCATGGGGATGTATTTATTAATGTTTACATCTCCCTCAAAATGCTCCAGCGCTAAAAAAAGTTTCTTCACATTTATAAATGTAATAACCTTCTAGCTATAGGCTACATTTCAAATAACTACTCCACTTCCAAGCAACCAGAAGGAAATCGATTTTGCCTCACCTGAGCCCAGGGTAGTTTTTTCCCAGCAGGCTTCAGTAGAATCACACAAAGTCTTTTGGAGGTGTGACACAAAATATTTGCAGCTTGCACCTCAAATTTCCCAATTTATTTAGCCTACTGGCCATTATTTTTGTTTAGAGTAACTTTTGTAAACAGCAGTCTTCACTTTAATTTACTAACTATGCTGTGTTTCTTAGGGGAAAACAAAAAGCAGGTAGCAGACAACTTATTAATTTAAATTAATTTAAATTTTCTATTTACATCAGAAGCTGTGGTTCTCTGTTAACCCCTCTGGAGCGGGCTGGCTCATCCATGCAACCTATGTCATGGGTCTTCTCTACTGGCTGTGATGACCCTCCTAGTTCTAAGGCATAAATTATAATGTCTCATATGCTTTTTGTCAGCTCTCAGCTTCCAAAGTGTGGCAGAGGGGTGTCGTGGAACAGTGGGTGTGTTTGGCCACAGCACAGGAACACCTGTGGGTGCAGGGATCCTCTTGGAAGCCTGTGCTGTCCTAGCCCAGGCAACCACACCTGGCACAGGATAAACCATTTTGTCCATCCCTGGGGCCACATCTGGGCAGCACCAGCCCTTCCCCCACCAGGAATCTCCTTCCTCCTTCATTTGTGAGAATAAATGTGATCCTTCTTGAGAAGGGAAGATCTGCAACACAAGAGACAAGAGCTTAGTAGGGGGTTATGTGCCTGTGTTATGGCTTGTTGAGATTTTGTTTTAAACCAAGCACAGTTTTGATGGAGTGCATACATAATTAGAACCAAAAGTGTTCATCATTCACAGTTTTTGATCAAGCATTCATGTCCAGGATGTAATTTCTGGGCCAAAGCAAAAGAAAGAACTGCTCTGAAGCAGCCAGGAGGGCAGAGAACCTACTTGGCTTGTGATAACCCCAGCAGCAACCTGTGCCCTGGCTACACCAGCTGAGGCTCTTGCATGCCACTCTGCCACCTTACTGCAACATATTCATTTTCCCCAAACTGCATCTCCAGCTGCCAGTTCCTCTTTCTAAGGCAAGAACTGGCACCAGGCTTTGTAAACATCATGCTCTCAGCTTGACAGGCCCTTAGAGAAACTCCAGGTAATTATAGGTTCCCTTTGCTCCTATTATAAATCTTACCTGCTTTCATGCTGTTTCCTCTTTTCTTTGATAAGACCAGTCTAAATGTATAGTTATGTTCATTCTGGCTGTGCAGTTGAGCAAACCTTGGCTTCCCTGTTCTGATGAAAAACAAGGTGTTGTTTGATACTAAACAATACGTTGTTTTGGTGCTTTTGCCCATTTCGAGAGTAAGGACATCAGAAACAAAGACTCATAATGGGATAATAAATAAACTGGGTTTTCCCTTCACCAAAATAAATGCCCAGTAGTGTGCAGTATGTTAGCTGTCAAGGGTTTCCAAACCACCAGGCAGACAAATACTGGGATTTTTCCTTTATACATCCTTATTAAAAGGACATTGTTGACTCTTCAGATTTCTAAGATTACTACCTGCCCTAGGTTTTTCTTGTTTTTGTTCCTGAATATTTCTCCTGTACTACTATTGCCTTAAAATTAAACACTGTTATAAAGAGCAACTGAAAGATAGACAAAGATAAGAGTAAAAACAGTTTCTCCTTCAAACCACTTTTTCTGTGTATTGTCCTCTTTCTAGAGAAGGAGAGAAGGAAGGAAAGCAGCTCTCTCTGGAGACAAGGCTTCTACTAATGCACTGAAATCAGCAAAATTAGCATTGAGGATTTTTTGTACATGTCCCCCTCCCATTTCACTAGTGTAAAAATCCATCTTTTTCTCTCTCTGCTGTAGGCTACACTTTTAGATGTTTTCATTACCTCTTCTGTGACATTCCTGTAACTTTATATTTCTTTCAGCAGTATATAGCTCCATATATGCAGCATCTAAGGAAGCCTAAATTTAGTGTTTTTTGAAGGCAGAACGATCATTTTAGGCTCTAGGTTAATTAGAAGTTGGTATATGCTTAATGAAATGAAAGTCTAGCACAGTATTTTAATTTTACTCAGGGTTAGAATGTATGCTGTGTACTCTGTGTAATTTTGATAAGGTTTCTGTTGGGCAATATAATGGTGAAAGTTTATGTCTGAAATATGGAACTGTTCTTTTATATGTTGCACCTTTAAGATACAGATATTTAAAGTCAGACCTCCCCAGGCCAATCTCTCATCACTTACACAGTTTTCAGAGGCTCTTGAGCATGTCTTGTTCCTACTTATCTCAGTATGAATGTGACAGACAAGGGATGATGGATTTAACATCATTGGCACTGGCTGATCTGTGAATAGCAGAACTTGTGAAGTTTGGTTTTCTACAGTATCTCTGTAGGAATGCAGAGCAATTCCAGCTCCATCCCGTGTCTGCAGCTCCTCCTGTCCTCCCTTGCTCTCTTCTGTACCCCGTTCCTGCAGGCAGGGTGGCTGCTGGGGACAACGGGGGCCCTTGCCCACAGGTGATACAGTCCTGCTGGTCAGTGCTTCTCAGGACAGGGGGAAAGCCCAGCTCAAACTGCCTTTCCCTCAGTCATGTAGAAATATCATCTCTCTGAGTTAGCCCTGGCTTTCCTGAAGCTGTGTGAGCTCTGAGCATCCACTCGGAGCGCTGGGCATGGGGCTGTTCTGAGCACACCAGGCCGAGGACACCACACGGTCAGCAGAACCAGGAAGAGAGTGCAAGTGCTGGGATGTGCAAACAGGGAAACTAACTCCCAGGCAAAGACAATGAGTCTGTTTATTGCCTGTTTGCTCAGTTACAGTGGCAAATGCTGTTTGCCTTCTGTGCTGAAATGCACTCCCTCCCCTTCCAGATTTCCAGTAGTTCCTACCAGTGAGCTTTGAGCATCACAGCAGTTTCACTTCTTCTGCCTCTTGTGGTAATCTGGAGTGGCTTTAGCTGTTTAACCATGAGCTGCTGCTGGACTTTGTTCACGTCAACGTGCAGACCTTTGGCCAGAGGAGGTTGGAGAAAAGCTGGTTGCTCTTGGTGAAACACGATCGCAGTGTACCCAGGGAGGAACCTTTTGTAAAGCGCCCTTTAATCAGCTCTGGTCATCGTTGGGGCTTTTAATGATTTAGGTTCCCTCGATAGCTTCGGTGAAAGAGCATCTGACAGCACGAGGTCTGTTGTGCTGTTTCTGTGTGGCCTACGAAGGCAGCGGCTGAGGGCTGGAAGGTGCCTGGCTCTTGGGGAGCTGAGGGCGGCGGTGGCACCAGGCACGCGACGGCTTGGTGGAGCACGAGCCTCCCGCTGCCGCTAGCCGGGGAGAGGCCTTAGGTTGGTAACTGCACCCTGCCGCGGTATTACGGTCGTGGTTACAATGCCCAGGGTGTTTAGCAGGGATGGAGGCTGTGTCAGAGCAATCCTGGGCAGTGAGGCATCTGCCTCAGCCTCCTGGGCAGCAGTAGATACCTGAAAACAGAGTGTGAACGTTCACAGAGGAGGTGGGAATGGAAAATCATGATTTCAGAGAAGCCTGTCTTCCTAGTCACTAAAATGCAAGAGCCCAATCTATGCCTTAGATGTAAAAGTTGTTTCTTTCATGCTGCTCACTAGGCAACTGAGTATTTCTGTTAGAAACTGGCACTTGGTGTGGAATTCTTGGTGTGGCTTCTGTTCTTCAAGGTCACACGTGTCCTCCTTGCGCTGTAGAGGTGAATGTGGCAGGCACAGCAACTCTTAGACTGTACTCTGCAATTGTTATGTTTAAGCTTCTAAAGCAATCAACCAAAAATAACTTTATCATCACATGTATAAAATAGTCTTTTCAGGAGTAAATGCACAAATGTAAAATAATACTTTTTTTCCCTCTCTGAAGTGACATAGCTCAGTGACTGCAAGAGGAAATGATTTTTGCTTTGTTGGCATCAGCAGTATACTTAGGAAATTATGTACATGGCAATTTTAATATGCTTAGGTGTCTTTCTTAACAAAAATCATACCCAAAAGAATTGAGAGTTTCCAAAGAAAAGTAGTGTAAAGCCTCAGTATAACCTTAGCACACTTCATCAGCCTTGTGGCACACCTTCAGAAATAGACTTTGCTTCAATTTACAAAGACCAAAGATCAAAACAACGGAAACCTCACCACTTCATGGGTTTGTTTGTATTTTCTAGAATGCACTGTCTTGTGTATACCACCAGTGTGCTACCATGAAACCTATAAGAAGCCAAATTACAACCCTGATGTAACACTGTTCATGTCAAACATGATGATGTGGAACCAAGAGTGAGTTGGCTTCATTCAGATAAACTTACAAACCAAAAAAATATCAATCATTACTTTACATACGTCCCTAAATATAAACAGAGCAAAGAACTCCTTGTACAGATAAAATATTCAAAACTCAAGGGTGATGTGGAAGTATTTGGACAGGTGAAGGACAGGTGACAACCTGAGTGTTGCCACATTAATCTATGTACTGGACAGCAATGTATTGCATGCCCATATTCAGAATTTCTCTGCTGAATCATGCACAGGTGAGTCAAATGGGATAAGACTGGGACAGATTGCACAAAAATTCCTTCCTTTTTCTTCTGGAATAATCTCCAGTAGGGCAGTGTCCTCAAACATAGCTCTCTGCTCACCTCCTGTGTGGTGCTCTGAAGACAGCATATGATCCTAAAAAGGTCAGATTTCAACTGTTTTAGCTGCAGGGAGACTAGACTGGAGCAGCTTTCTCTGGTAACATGCTTACCTTTAAAATACAATTTATATGCATTTCATTTATTAAATGTTCTTCCTTTAGGAGTTCACTCTGTGTGTTTTTGCAAAGGGTAAAAAGTCACTGAACTTTTTAGGTTACTGAGATTTTAACTGTTAGTTTGGGTTGTTTTTTTCCAAAAGAAAGGAGGTGTATCTGTGGGATTACCAGGATTTGTCACCTGGATAGCCTGCGACAACCTGCAATTTCCTGTGTGATTGCAGGTACCTCCTTGCAAACAGCAAATGTCTCAGGCACATGAAGAGCATTTTTGATGCCCAGAGGTTGAGGACAGCAGTTGCCACTGGTTCCTGTTGGTTACATATCTGTTAACAAAAATGTCAGGGGCTCATCTGTGGACCCAAGGGCACCGCAGCACACAGACTTAGCTGAAGTCTTCTCTTTCCTCCCAAAACAAGGTGGACTTGCCCACAGTGCCTACCTGGGGAAATCCCAGGCTCCACCTGCACCCACCCTGCAGAAAAGAAAATGAGATACGTAGGGCAGACTGAGAGTGCAGATGTTGCTCAGAAGAGCTTGGGTTTTGTCTCCAGTCCCTCCTGTAGCCAAAAGAAAGGGATCTTCCTGTCTTGGGACCTTTTAATGAAGCTTCTGAGGCTGAACTCCATGGTTTAGTTATTGCAAGTCTGGAAATACTCTCTTGAAAATACGGCCCTTCCTCTAAAAATAGGAAATGTGGAGCTTAGGTGTGTCCTGAATGAGATACACTTCTTGCTTACGCTTTGTGAGTGGCCCAAGAGTGGCAGATCCCAGGACACTGCTGAAACATTTTCTTTCCTGAGGAAGAGAAAGCACAATTCAACTGATGGATTTAATAATTACAACCATTCAGACCATTCTTCTCATTCCTAAACATGTCAGTTATTATGATCCTTGATATCACAAACACGGTGCCTGTTTGATCTTGTCAGATATAGAATCAGAGTGCCAGGTTGGAAGGGATCTAAAGGATCATCTGATCCAAGAGGTCTATCTACAGAGGTAAGTTGTGCCAACAGTGCTCTGAGGCCTTTCCTTGAGAGAGAAGTGTTTTATGGTAGAAGTGTGGTCCTGTAAAAACATCACCTTCCTGTGATTACTGAGACAGACGTGGAGCACTTTCGAGTTTCCTCAGGCTGGCTCTGCCCTGCAGGCTCTGTCAGTCAGGGGGGTGATGCCCAAGAGCCCAGCACTGGCAGTGGGCCCCAGCCCAGGTGCAGCTCTGGAGGTGACAGTGTCCTTTTACTCTTTAAGCGCCTTTGGTTACAGTCAGTGGTTCTACCAGAGGCTGTAAAGTTCATCCCAAGAGCAGCTTATGTCACACTCGTGTTTCTGCACCATGGAAGTGCCTCGGTGTAGACGTGGCTCCAGGGTTGCCTGTGCTGTAGATAACGTTTGGTGGACGTAGGAGGCACTGGAGTTAATGGATGTGATAAACACTCCTGCAACTCATTCAGTGTCCTTTAATCTAGGTTTATCCTTCATGATAATGGAAGGCAGAAAAATAAATTTGCCTTCCTGAAGGAAACTGTGTCAATTCCCTTACCTGATAATCTCTCGATGCATATTGTCTTTTTTTTCCAAGTCTTTTATTCCTACTACTAGTTTAAGAAATAAAATAGAAAATTTTACGCCCTAACCAGAGATGATGCCTGTTAGTTGGAGGGAAAGCTCTTTTGCTCAATATTCTACTGTGATCTGTAGAAGGGCAGAGCAATTGCTGGAAGAGAGGAAACGGGTTACATGTGCTAGGCACACTTATTTTCATACCTGGGTTATGAAAGCCTCCTGTAAATATAAAGTTGGAGGTCTTTATCCTGCCTCTTGTGACCAGATATTACAAAGCCCTGTGATGCTCTCCTTTACTGAAGGTCTCAGAGGGAACCACAGAGAGTGTATTTGCTGGTAACCCTTTAATTACCAAAATTAGATGGCACTTTTGTTGGCTGGATATCCCTGCCAGCCACAGGAGGTGACACCTTGTGCCTTTCAGTGACCCGTGGAGCTCAGAGCTCTGCACTGCACCTCCCTCCTTGATTCCTCCAGTACCTTCAGCCTCTTGATACCTGCAGCACTAAAATTCACCAGCTGCATCCAAACTTTAAAAGAGTTCAATTTTTTAATTCTACTCTCTGATCTTTCTGAAGGGTTCAGTGAGCTCCTTGGTGTTACAGAAAGGCTCATCTACCACCCCCCGCCGTGAAATCTCATCCTTTTCTCCAGAGCAGAAGCTGTGCTGTGAAACTAGATTCAACAGGCTTCAGAAGAAATCTTTCCCCTGTTTTCCCATGAATTTGCTCAACACTGGTGATTCAACAAATGCTTTCAGGCAGCAATGCTGGCAGAAGGTCCAGTCCCACCTTCTTCTTTCCCTCTGCCAGCACAGGTGTTCAGGTGGCTTGTGCGCAGGGCGCAGCCTCACAAACGCTGTGGCAGCACAAGCAAAGGCTCCGCGAGATGGCCCTGGGAGGGGCAAAACAGAGCCTGACATTAATAGCACCAGATTAACACGTTTTTGAGGCTGTGGTGTGAATTATGGGTCTTGAGCAGCCACATCAGGCTGGCGAGGGCTAAACTTTTTTTTTCCCATGGAGTGTTTTATTTACCCAGCAGTCATCATATTAACCTCCCTTGTAGAGATGTGGATATGTCTATCCACCCTGTATTTATTTTAATGGAAGGCAAACATGCCACAGAAATGTAATAGTTGTGGCTACATGAAAGAACTTTGGGGTTTGCTGGTTTCCTTCTTTTTCATGTGTTAATTGAAATGGGTTTATTCAGTATCCATCTTCTTACATTTTAGAAGCTGAAACGTGCTTTCATGTGTAGATGAAAGCACAAAATTGTACATGGGGAAACATCTTCCAGAGTGATCCTCTGTGCTGACTCTCATTGCAGAGTGAGAAAGTGTTTGCTAAAAATAAAACAAAAAACTTTGTCTAGTGACCGTTAAGGTTATCAGGGCAACTCTTGCTGCCCGTGAACCAGAGAAGCCCAAGAGTGAAAAACAAAAGGGGAAAGCCCAAGGTGTCCTTGGCCTAATTTTCCCCTGGTAGGACTCCACCCTCACAGCTGTGGCTTTTTCCTCTCCACGCTGGGGCTGTGCAGCAGAAAGATGTTTCACCTTTGCTGCGGAGTTTACTGGGAATCCTCTGGGATGTGGCAAAAAAAAAGGGCAAAGCACTGACACAGGTTGTGCACGGGAAGGGTAAGAGAGAACTTGGAAAGCTGTTGTCTCCAAGTGTCTACCTGGGTGCCTGAATACCTTCTGAAAATTTCTTGAGACTATATGTGTGTTTGTTGCACACTATCCACCAGTAAAAAAAACAAGAGTCTTGTGGCACAGACTGTATGTTTTCTGAAGGATCCCCTCAGTTTTCGGTCTGCAATAACTTATGAAAGTCAGGAAATGACAAATTGTGCTGTTATAACTCACATTGTGCAAAAACAGGTGTAAAATAACATGTTATTCATTTAAATAAAGCGGTGTTGTCTCTTTAAACATTCAAATAAGCAATAAAATGGTTCTAGAAACATGTGGGAACTTGTTCCACCAGACACAAAGTGGTTTGTTAAAAAGAGAAGGAAAAGAAAGAAAAGGGAAAGAAAAGGCTGTCTGTTATATCTTAATTTCTGTGGGTGTATTGTGTCTGAGGACCAGATTATGTGTGAATACACTGATGAACTGTAAAGACTTTCTGAGATCAAGATCACAGACCTTGCAGGTCACCCTTCAAGTCATATGTCCTTCTGGTGAAATGTTTTACTTGGCACTTTCCCTTCTCATCCCACTACAGCCTCCCAGTAGTTTTTGAAGACCAAATACAACCATAAAAGCCATGCCACAGCTCACTCCTTACTCTCCCTTCTCCTTTCGCCCCCTCCTGTGTCTGTGCTGTCAGGCAATGCCAGGCTGCCACCCTGAAATACCTCCTGAAAACCAATTTCCGACTATGATAACGAAAAATCCTCACTCTCATTCAGAGGGTGACCCCACCCCAATAAAGTGATGGGACTGTGGGTCTTCCAAAGCATTTGGGTTGGATCTTTGTAAAAATCTCAGAGAGCAGAACCAATGCTCTGTTAGTCCTTGTCTTAGCATGGAGGAGCCCAATGCATCCAGTCAGCAGAGGCCAGGTTTTGTGTCTGCTGACAGCAGAGAGCCAGCCTAGGGGAATCACAGCATCTCCTTGAAAGCTGTTTCTATGCCAGGGAGTAGGTCCCCACCCCACATTTCAGTGAATCTCTCTTTTTTTCCTCAAATATCCAGCCTTTTCTACCAGTATATTCAGAAGAACAATTATTTATTTCCTTTCATATGTAATCCCATTGCAGGAAAGAATAAAAGCAAATGGAAGGTCTGTGGGGAACATAGACATGGTGTGGATTGACTCTGCACTGTTCTCTTTTACATCTCTTGGGTTTTGGCCCTTCCTTAGCAGTCAGTCATCAAAAAGAGGAAACAAATAAATATTTATGGTGGTACTGTAACAAAGGGTGACATTCCATCATTGTAGTCAAGCTGTACATTAGGAGAGAAGAGGTGTTTATATCTCTACACCAGCACAGTGGATGCTGTGTAAGGAGAGGAGCAGGGGTGCATGTACAGAACCCACCCTCCCTGCTGCTCGGGTGGCTCTGCCCTTAACACTTTTCCACTCTTACTTTAGATGTATCTCTTTATGGTACCAGAGTCATCATAAAGAGGCAAAAAAAGGTCATGTAGTTGTTATGGACACAGGGTGCTTGAGGCCGAATGGAAGCAGGTGCCTAACACCAGGGAAAGCTGGGGGGCACACTTGCAGAATTCTGCCCAACTTTCTTCAGTTCCCTATAAAAGCACAGCCTGCAGAACAAATTAATAGACTTTCAAATTCTGCCACTGGGGATGCTAACCCTTCAGAACACCCTGCAGCAGCTTGGCCTGCTGATGTTCATGGCTTTATACAAGAATGCGAGCGTAACTTGGAAACTGATAACAACCTGGAGCTGAAAGTGGAAGGGTAAAATGAAAGTCAGGGTTTTGAGCAGTCTCCCTACATGATCTTAATTGTCATGATATATTGAAGAGCCTTCTAAAAATTAGCCCATTGACTCATTAATTTTGTTGCTTTTCCATTCCATTTAATAACTGGTGTCTTCCCTGTGCATTCAAGCACATGCATGATTGCAGCTGATAGGATTCACTTTACAATGCTTATGATTAAAAAATTAGTTTCTCTTCCAGTAGAAAAACACAAAGTAAAGAGAAGGAAACTGACTTTAAAAACAGTTAATCTGACAGAGGGGAGTTTGGTGACCTTATACCAGCTAAATGTTTTATACTCACTTCCCTAAATAGATCAGTGGGATTGAGATATGGATTTGATTTTGGCAGAATCTCCTAGATTTGAAACTAATTCCTTCCATAGTCTCAGGCAAACCACTTAACTTCAATCTTGTATCTTCCCTGCCTGCAGAGCAGTACCTGCTTCTCTACAGCTCTTGTAGTGAACAAGTTAACGTTCACAGAGAGGAATTGTGAAGATGAAAGAAAGACTGGTGCAGTAGACTTGGGCTGCAGGCATTTTGGGACCAGGATGCAGGCTGCAGGTGTGTTTGTACAGTGCCCAACACACCACGGCCACAGTACCATGGATAAACAAATATAAAAAGCCAGAAGAGAGCGATTGTAATGACTCCCTGGGTTTGCGGTATAAGTAGAAAAGCTGTGCTTCCTGTTCACTCCCAGAAACAGCCACAAAGATGCTTCTTTGGTCAGTCTTTGCCATCCTCCACGTTTCTCTAACCTGGAGCCTCCTAATTTTAGCGTTCGACACTCATTTACTCCCCTGCTCCTCCATTGACCAGCCTCTGGCACTACAATACAAGGATGTCGCTAAGTTTTATTTGCCCAGATTAAACCACTCAGAGGGCAAGACCCAATGTTATGTAGAACCATCCGATGCAAACTGACAGTACTTCCTCTAGAGAACCCACCCCTCTGCATGATTTGTCATCGAGAAGTTAAGACACTTCTTCCTCACTAGGATGCCCCAAGGCTGCTCCCTGGACGCTGCTTGGCTGGAGATTTTGACCCAGCTTTACTTTTTGGGAAAAAAGAGAAAGAAGGCAGGATTGTCTGGGAAAGGACTGAAAGCTGTAGTTGTTTTGCTTCTGCAATATGCTGTTTGCTTTTCACCTTCTCCAGGCAGTGTTCTTTCCCAGAAATTGGTAGTCTCCCAAGGCATGCCCTGCTCCCTCTTCTCCTGCTGGCTGGTTGTGCGCGCTGCTTGCTGACTGGGCAAATCCATCATCCAAAGAGTGTTTTGGTGCAGTTCCTCCTCTTGGCTGCTCGAGAAGGTGTGTTGTTTGTTTTGCCTAAGTGCTCCCGGGGCCTAATGCTCCGTTGTTATGTACAGAACATTTCTGCTGTCATGAATCATATTTTACCACCCCTGTGCTTTTACTTCTGCACCAGACTCTTTTTTTTTCTTCTTCTTCTTTCAAACAAACACGTTGTGAGTTTCCGTGTTTGCTGCTGAAACTGTGCACACCAGGTAAGCAGCACAGGATGAGCTGTTGCTACCGTCTCACCGCTGCTGAGATCAGTAAACCTGCCCCTTGCTCCAAAAGATGCAGACCATTTTTTTTCTTAGAGCCAAAGGAAAATTGATTCACCACAGCCTGAAATAACTTTGCCAGGAACGTGTAAAGAAAAAAATTGTATTTCACTCAAAAAAAACTCATGCCATCAAGCAAAATATGCCCATTTCTTATCTTATCTGTCGTGAGTAACTCAAGCTATTTGCACAACGCCTTGTGCTAGGAGGGAGTTGTTTGTACATGTTTCACTCCCTTTTTTCCAAGTTTTGAATTTTGAATGAAATCTTTTGCTTCAAATTCCTCCTCCCCTTGCAAAAGTACGGTTTCTCTTCCCTACACCTCCCCGAAGTCCGGACCCAGCTCTCCCTCCAAAGATCCCTTCATTGCAGATGGTTTTCTATTAATCTTCAAACCGCTTTGGAGAGCTCTCTGCATCTGGCAGCGCTAACATCCCCTTCCCTCCCGTCCCACCCACTTAGCCTCAGCCTAAGAGCCCTTAACAAATGACTCCCAAGGAATTTAAATGGCTAATGCTCGCTGGCCAATAAAGAGATGCATGAACTCTATAACCAGGTTACACGGCTCTTGCCATTAGGGAGAAAGGTTGCTCTGGCAAAAGCGCGAGCCCTCTTACCCTGTCGCACTTCGATCGCAGGACCGGAGAGGTAAGGGAAATCCTGTTTGCTCTGTAGGGCTTTTTATCTGGTTTTCTCTTATCAGGGAGTTGAGACCAAAAGTATGTCGTTGTCCAGGTATTGTGTTTGGGGTTTGCCTTCATTTAGAGGGTCCTAAAGAGTTGAGAAGGGAACAACTACTTCTAAGCTTGAACTAGGTGTGAATACCTGGAAGAATTTGTGTAGCAAATAGAAAAGCGAATGTGAGAACAGTAAAAACTAAACTGCTGGTGTTTTAGACAGAGGAAAACAAATAAAATCACATCTCAGAGATATTTTTGCTACTGTTTTAAATTAATGAAGCGAAAAGTAGCCATTTACAACCACCTGAGCTGGTGTTTTCAGTTGTTCTGTCTCTGCCATTGTCTGTCTGGTATTTTGTTTCGCTTTTTCAAGAGCTCGACATAAAAATCAAGCTTTACAAGTAGGTTATTACCTTTAGGTACAGAATTTGGGGCTTGTAGATGGAAGGTGACTAGGAAGGCTGAGCAAGCAGGGTATATATGCAAGTATTAATACAAATGAATCTATATAACTCATTCTGCATACTGAAAATTTGAGAGCATTTTAAGAAAATGAAGCTCTGACATTATTCTGTTCGTATTTTCCTTAAGCAGCATGTGAAACATTTAAGGCTTGTATGTAGCATAGACATGTGACATTAATTTGTTCAAGCTCATTTACTTATTTATTCATTCATTGCTTTATTGGGGCCAATGCTGATAACAATGGTGAATTTTGAACTTAAATCTGGAAAAAATCTAAAACCTATTAAACCCTGTTGTGAGTAAGGTTTGATTAAAGCCAATGACAATCCATTCACATGCAGACCATATGCATCTCTTGTGATCAGTGGTGTCCTGTCATGAGCTAGATGGGACTGAAGTTGTTCTTGAAAATGTGTGTGCAAAGCGCTCCTTCCCCCTTTGCACACCCAGTCTTGCTGTGAGTGACAGCCAGAGCTCAGGGTGGGTGAGGGATGTCACAGCAAAATATTTCTGGCATCCCTTGCAGTGCTTCATGGCCCGAAGGGCTGGGTTGCAGAAAGGGCATCATTTTCAGTCGTGTTGCAGCTGATCTCTGAAGGCCTTCACACCCAGCACAGGCCCTGGTGACGTGCATTGCTGTTGGCTGATGATGTTGCACCAAAGACCTTGGCTGTGTCTGAGAGAGCTTTTTAATTAAATTAACACAGTAAATCCAACGCAACTGCAAAACGTGTCCCTTTTGCTCGCCAAGACAAAGCTATATGACTGTGTATCAGGAGTTTGTTGTAATGCTGTTGGTTTGATTGTTTTTCCATCGGTTTCCCATATAGCTCTGCACAGTATAACCAAGATTAGATTATGTACTGTGTGAAATTAAATAAAGTTAACCAAGGAGGAGCAACTTTGCTACTCTTTAAATAATTCCCGCTCAATTCTGCACTTCAGTTCCATTCTTTGCTGAAGAAATTACATCGAACCAAATGTTGCTTGTCTTCTTTCTTCAGCTTTTAATTTTAAAAGAAAAATACCATTTAAGTTCAGCAAAAAGTGAATTTTGAATGACATCTGTCTCAAATCAGACTCCTTTTCTGAAGAACACGGAAATTTCCTTTCCAAACTCTAGGTATTTCCAGCTGAGCTGTAATTTCAGTAATCTAAAGTTGTCTTGAATTAACCCAGCACAGGAACGGTGCTTCCTGAGAGTCCCTGCCTTAGTTAAACATTTTTTTTTTAATTTATAATATTAACCCTGGCCACAGGTAACGAGTGCTGGAAATCTCTTCCTTGTACTTGTAAAACCTTGTTTCTCAATTTCAATCCGAGGTTCAAAGGTTTGTACAAACTTCTTAGATCAGAGGTCAGGTACAAATTGCTGCACTTTGCAGCTCCTTTCTGCCGATATGACAGAATTTCACAGCAAAGACGATTGCCTTCCATCCCCCTCTCCTCCACGCACAAGCAATGCCAGGCAGTTGAAAGAGTGATATGTACAAGTCAGCCATTGGTACCTCAGCTTAATAAATAACTAACTGGGTTCCAGTGGTGCAAGGTGCATATTATAAAAGGGGTCAAATGTCAGTGCACAAAGGGAAAAAAAATATCCAGCCACGGATGAAGCCAAATGTTTTGAGTTTAATGTGCTTTCAGCAGTGAACGCTCACATCCCACCTGCAGTTTGCGTTATATTTCGGTCACCTGAGAGGGAGGGAACACGCTGAGCCACTTCCAGCTTTCCCTGAAATCTGTGCCTCCTGTTGGAAGCAGGGTTGCAGGTTGGGCCCCCCCATTGTTCACGTGGGGCACACAAAATGAGAGTGTTGCAATAGAAACAGGGCAGAAGATCAGGACGAACTGAAAAGTCTGAAGCCATTTTTATTGTTGTAAAATTGACTAAGTGAGTAGACTTTGCCGGAACGGGCAGGGTGTGTTAGGTTTCACTCCGTGATCTCCAGAAGAGGTGGTTGAAAAAAGATCAGAAAGGCTGGAAAGGGAACTGTGGGTTATGAACTTTTTTATATAGCCTTGGTTGCACCGTAGAGTGGAACGTGTTGCTGTAATGTTTACACAGACGGTGTTCTGCATTATAATGACAAAGAGAAATCACAAGTACGTGCAAGCATAGCCCCACTCCAGGGTTCAGCAAAGCCTTTCACAGACATTTTCAATGATCCAGTTAAATCACCATGCTATATAAGATTTTTCTTTGAAGAGACAAGACGTGAAATAGGCGAATGTCTTATCTTCTCTGTGTAATAATTAACAGATGAGTCTAGTTGTGGGTTTGTTTTTCACTTGTAGATCATTTTTCCAGTCTTCCTTATGCCAAAACTTGTGAGCTCCTGGTCCACATTGAAGGGAATTCTTCTTCCTTTCCTAGAAAGAATGCCTTTTAAAGCAGAGAGTTAATGAGGAGGACACACTTATCTATACCAGCATCTCTGCAGAGAACACTGTTTAATTGCATTTGTGGCAAACAAATACTGCAAAAAGCTTCCCATCAAGTACAGCCCAACCAGAATAGGAAAGATTTGGTACATACCAAGTGACTACATTGCATATGTCACACACTTTCCTGTCTGACCACGGTAATAATAGACTTCGTTGACTAGAATGAAATATGGGAATTTGGGAAGAAGGGAAGGGTTGTGCTGTTTCCTGATTTGGAAAGCTGATAGGAACGATTACACAACCCATCTCTCATCTTTCCTCAACATGTGGCTTCCATATCTTGCAGGATAATAACTACAGCCTCAGCCAGCAACCTGTCTTATCAAAATAGCGGGGAGGTATAGAATTAAAGTTGGACTGGGTAATAGATGGAGTTGGAGCAAATGGTACAACACACAGGTTACACTGGGACAAAGTTCTGAATGACTTGCAGCAAAGTGTATTATAAAATAAGGGAGGAGACTGGGTTTTGCTTCCCCAGACTTCCTTCAGGAGTGGTTTGAACTGAGAGGGCTGGTTTGGCACTGCAGAAGTGTAAAAACACTCAAGAAACAGACATTGCATTGACAGAATTCACATTGCAGATGCAGGAAAAATAACCATATTGAGAGGATGCTCTAGGTGTCGGTGTCACATCAACAACCTTTTCATCAGCAACCCCTCAATTCTCACCATGGGAAACCCATATACGCACAGAATTTTCACTTGTGATCGTCAAAAAGCAGTGGCAAGAATAAAGTGTCAGACTCAGGAAAGTTTTCTCACTTTATAATTTGAGATATTACCATGGATATCTCATTGAATATTATTTTCGCAGTCTCTAGGCCAGGAGGTCAGGTTGTTGAGGGACCTCCATCCTGGGAATATTCACTGCTGGGCACTGATAGAGCTATGGATAATGCAAGCAGAACCTTCGATGGCCTTTGCAGTTTCAGCTCCATTTTTTAAATTGTAAATATAATTGCTGTGAGGTAAGGTTAATATGGCTATGGGAACTGGTGTAATAGAGCTAAGAGAGTCAGATCTGCGACTGTTGTTGTTCTTAATGATAGTGATGAAAAAAAGTTTAACCTTCAAATCCCAGTCTGAAGTTGTAGCCAGTTGTTGACTGCACAAATTCCTTGTTCAATTATCTGATTAACATTCAAGTTTTAACCTGGGAAATTCCAGGATGTCAATTTACAGATTAATTTCAGGTGTTTTCCTCCTAAAAAGGAGCAAGAAGTAAAAGAACAGATTTACAGTAGATTTGTTGCGGTTTTTTAGGCCAACACATTGATTTTTCCTGGAGGACATAACGAGTTCCTGCAAGACTTTTAAGGCAGGATTCGGAGTAGTGCTCATCAGTGTCTTAAATACAACCCTGTAGAAGCCATTAGAGTCTTAAAACTTACATCAAGGATGTAGTGCTGGATGCTGAGTACTGTTAGAAATAGCACTCTGAATTTCCTGTTTCTTTATGTTCCTTCTTTGAAGAGAACACAATCAAAGGATGAAGCCAACTGGTTTTGATGTGTTTTAAATGGAACCAAACATTTTTTAATGTGCTTAGGCCACTTAGGATAAATTTAAGAAACTGGGAATTATGCACAGACTCCCTCTGCAGTGGCTCCACCCTGACCAACTGCTTTTCAGGCCCAGAAGATTAATTTGCCTCATAAAAGTGGAACATGACTAACCGACCAGAGTAAGGTTTAAGCTTGAGCTTGAAACATGAACTCTTCCACTCGATCAGTGGCCAGATCCCTGCTGACAGGCTCTAGGTTGGGATGCTGAGTGCCACCCTGAGCAGAAGTGGGAATTTCAGCACCTAGCCTGGAGATTTAGCAGGCCAGTCTTATCCTGCCCCATAGGTACTTCACATGGTTTCTCTCTACATTTAAATACAATACTTCCAGTGGGCAGAGAGCCACGGCTGTACATGTTCGTGCCTGAACATACATGGGAAACCGTGTGGTCCAGCAAATGCTGCTGCCTGTGAAACTCCTTGGGTCTCATGCATCACTTGAGCCAAAAGCTGGTGACCCCAGCTGGAGATGGACAAATGTGATTGTCTTAATTCAGGAATGTACATGATGATCAGAACTTGCAGTGCTTTGGTGGTGCTGGCAGCAGGACAGCGTGCACAGCAGGCAGAAATGTCATTGTTGGTAACCAGTACTGATCCCATCTATGAAATTACTCTCCCAAGCTGCTCTTCACAAGCCACTCTTCACGTCTCTTGCCAGCCAATGGTCCTGCCCCTTCAGGTTTGCTGACCTGGTTCTCCACAGAGTTTTGCCAACTTCGTCCAGATTAAGAAGTCCACCTTTTCAAAGCGTTTAACCTAGCTTGGGGCAACTTCTTCACACACTTTGGGTGCAGGTAAAGTAATTATGTGTCTGACACACTGCAGACATTCTTACAGCCTATGGTTTTAAGCATGGATTTTTTTGTTGACAGTCTGCAGAGAACCTCCATCCCCACTATCTTTCTTGTATGCAAGATTTTCAGCAAAGATCCCTAACCAAAAAGTCAGGCTGAAATTCCCCACTCTGTCTTGCCCAACCCACCCCAAGGTTCAACTTCAGACATTTGCATCAATAATGATAGCAGATAGGGAACTAAGCAGTGGTCCAGCTCCTGCTGAAAGGTGTACCAAGGACTATCCTTAGACACTTGAAATATAAATTAATTTGGAGTCAGAAAAAGTCTTTGCATGGATGTACTCAGCACTGGGGAGGCCACCCCTCGAGTGCTGGGGTCAGCTCTGGGCCCCTCACTCCAAGAAGGACATTGAGGGGCTGGAGCGCGTCCAGAGAAGGGAACGAGGCTGGGGAAGGGGCTGGAGAACAAGGCCTACGAGGAGAGGCTGAGGGACCTGGGGGGGTTTGGGCTGGAGAAGAGGAGGCTGAGGGGAGACCTCATCCCTGTCTGCAACTGCCTGAAAGGAGGCTGTGGGGAGGGGGGGTTGGTCTCTTCTCCCAAGTGACAGTGACAGGAGGAGAGGAAATGACCTCAAGTTGTGCCTGGGGAGGTTCAGACTGGACATCAGGAAACATTTCTTCCCTGAAAGGGTTCTCAGGCCCTGGAAGGGCTGCCCAGGGAGGGGGCTGAGTCCCCATCCCTGGAGGTGTTTAAAAGGCAGGTGGATGAGTTTCTTAGGGACATGGTTTAGTGAGGGGACAGAGATGGCTGGACTGGATGATCTCAGAGGTCTTTTCCAACCAGATGACTCTATGATTCTGTGATTTTTCACCAAAGACCGGACCCATTTTTCACCACACCTGCTGCCTGCCTGGCCTCTGCCTGTGCTCTGCATGGAGAGCAGCCAAGGATGCCCCTTCCAGCAGGATGTCACCTAAGCTGGTTGCAAACAGAGGGCGAGGCCTTCTGCCAGGAGGCACATGGAAGGGCAGAGTGTGCTTGTGGGGCCAGTGGCTGCGTTAGGCACATTCCTAAAAGAGGGAGGACTTTCTGTTCTGCCATTAGGAAGGGAAGGAGCACCTTGCATGCTGTGGCTGTGGCTGCACGACTGCTGGGCTGGGCCCTGTGGTCAGACACAGCTCAGCTTCAGTAAAAAACCCCAAAGACACTGGCTTTGTTCAGCTCATTTATGCAAATATATTGTAAGAAAGAGAGACAGTCTTTCCAAGAAAAAGAAATCTGATGTATAATGGTACTGTAGTTATCTTTAAAGGGGGAGGTAACCTGCACATTATGCTTGAAGCAGTGCTTAAGCCACTACCTTATTTCAAATTTATGTGGCCCCTGTGTCTGTTCAGCCAATAAATCTGTAAACAGGCAGACTGGGTTTTCAACTGGATCATTTCTGTGGATACCTGCTGTCTATGTTAAAGTTATACAGTTGGCATTTGTAATTTGTTTTTGTTGTTATATACATTTTATTTGCCTAAGTTTGCCATGAGAAAAGAGTCAGCTTTTAAAAATAAAGAGCCACGGCAGCCACGCTTTGGGAGCTGCTGCTCAGCATCAACAGCAAGTTACCATTTGCCCTTATTATTTCAACTATAAAACTAGGAAGGTCACATTTAAACCAGTAGTCGTTATTTCCTTCTGTCAATAGAGTGTGTTTAGCTAAAATTTCAGTGACCAGCCTCCCCCATGCAGCAGCTGTGGCTTAAAATGCAAACCTGTGGCAGTTGGAGCAGACAGACGTGTGGTGGCCGTGAGGGTGGCTGTGGCAGCTCAGCAGGAGTCTGGACAGCCCAGGGTTTGCAGTTGGGGTGCAGGCATCCCCATCGCCTCCTTCCTCAGGTTGTCACCCAGCCAGCAGGTCTCCCTGGGCTCTCCTGCTGCCTGCCGTGGCACCAGCACCTCTCCCCTTGCTGTGTGTCACCTGCAGAGGGATACGTGATGCCATTAAGCCCATGTAACACAAAACTGGAGGGGTGAATTAAACACAAGCACAAACTCATTGTATAGGAGCACAGGAGTGGAGTTGACACACCGTTTCTGCCACGAGGACAGGGTTGTATCCCTGAGTCTGTAAAAGCCAGAGGAGCAGGTGGCTGCATGACTTTACGGGGCACCACCCGGCGCTGGACAAGCCCAGGGATAAGGTGTTATCATGGACTGCCAGCACCACTGTCTGAGCAGGGCTCTGAGCTGCCTTTGCTCTGGCAACAAGGGACATCAGCGTCTGGCCCCACGTTGTTGTTAATCAAGGTGTGGTATTTCTGTGTAAGAAAAGGTCTGTCTCGGGTAATCAGTCTGCTCACAGTGTGTCACTGCCAGCACAGTAACTTTCCCTTTTAATATACTGAGCTGCAATGCAAAAAAAAAAAACCAAAAGGTTAAAAAGAAGGTAATTAATGTTTAGGGCAAGAACTATTTACACCTGCCCAACTGGCAGCAGGGAAGGAGTTTCATAAGCAAGGGGAAGTGAAATTTGAATAGTTTCAGTGCAACGTGTACATCTGAGAGTTCACCTGCAGGTGGGAGAGTCCTTGGAGCAAAGACACTGACTGGGAGGGCTGGCAAGCCTGGCTCCTAGTGGGCTGCCAGCTGTCAGAAGCCAGTCTTGCTTCAGTCATTCAAAACTTAGTTGTCTCCAAACCACAATCTTTCTCATTAGGAATCAATATTTTTCTCTGTCTCTCTTTTACTAATCTCCATCATCAAGATCAGGTGGATGTACTGAAATCAGCCTTGCTTTATTAAGCCCACTAAACCCAGTGTTAGCTCACACCCTACAAGGCATGACAGCAAGTTTTCACAACCAGTTTTCTGTGGGCCAAAAAAAATGCACCAATAGGATCGAGCGCTTTGGAAACAGGTGATTTTGAAAATAAAATTCTTGATAGTGATTGCTTTTTGACAGGAATAAGTTAGGTTGTGCCAGCAGTGCATTTGGTAAGGCAGGAGCAACAGGAGGAGAGAGCTCTCAGACTCAATTGTGGGGTTTTTCTGGTGGAGGTAGGTGAAGATGTTGATGGTGTGATGTGGCAATGAATGTCATTAAGTATGCGTTTAGCTGCATCAAGTACAGACTCCAAAATGTCCTTAGGTAGTATATACTCATGAAACCCAGCTCAATGGGGCTTCTCAGAAAAAATCAAACACATTTGGTCATGAATTTTGATTCCCAGTAGGGACAAAATGCATCTTAGGTTCACTAAGGATTTTTATTGTTCACTATCACAAATCATGTCTGGTGTTTGCAGCAAGGATGGCCATTAGCACTTTGCAGCATCTTCAAATATGGCTTCTGATACTGGTAATCATCCTGCCAGTTCAATACAAAGTTCTGGATAACATTGCCAGTTCCTGGACAGCCACAGAATTACCAGCTGGTTTATGGTAGGTAGGGGAGGCTTTGCTCCATCTTTCCTCTCTCCACAGTTCTGATGCCCATCTGTAGCTTCCTAGACCACAGGCCCAGCAACTGAGCCTTGCTGATAACAGAATACAGACTTTTCTTTTTATGTTGACCTAAAACTGACGGTCGTGACTCATTTCTAAATATACCCAAACCTGAGGCAATAAGCAATTCACTTGCCAACAGGTGGCCCATGTAAAGGTAATGGTTATTCCCCAGTAAACTTTAATAATCTTTGCTTTCATTCAAGTAAAGGTGAAGTCACATTTTTAGGAATAAAATGTCGAGTGAAAAATGGAAATGTTTTTATCTGCCTTAATTTTTTTAATTATGTCAAGTAATTCCAATGAAAATGTCTAACAGTGACACATTTAAAAGGGGTAACCTTGAAATTTGAGAGAAATGTGTGTCAATAACGTTTTAAAGAAAGAAGCTATCAAAACTGATGCACTTCCATGAAAGAACTGGCTTCAAAGAAATTATGTTTTCTAAAATATTGCTTGAGCATCAGCACCACTATTGCTGCTCTCCACCTTCTCTGCTTCCCTCTCTACTCTCCATGTTTCTAAATAAAAAGAGCTCAGAAGCATCAGCATGTGACACCCATGGCCCAAACAGAGCCGTGGGATCAGCATCTGCCACAGACCAAGGGTCAGAGGTCTGTTTTTCCAATCCAAACGCGTTTAGGAGCTGCACCAGGCACAGTGTGTTTCGCCCTGGCTTTGCCCTTTGCTCTGGATACAGACCAGCACAATTCTGAGCAGCTCCAGAGCACCACTGAAAAAAAAAAAACCAAGATGCTAAGGCTACTGGGATTTAAATGGGTTTTGTGGACCATACCAATCAAACTTTGATGCCTGTATTTTGTACTCGTATTTCTGTGGACTTGGGCCTGCTGTACTAGTGAAAGACCTGCCTGTGTGGTAGCCAGTTCACTGAAGAGGGCCAGATTGTGATAATGAAGGGTATATATCAGTAAGAGTTGTTATGGGACAGAGAGAAACCTGTGTCCCACTGAATAATGCAACTATGTAGAACAAATACATATGGCTGAAGCTTTGTCTTTTTTGTGGAAAACAAGCCTGTCAAACCCAGCTTGAGAGAGTTTCTTACAGTGGTTTGCAGAGTTTCCTACAAGGCACGTGGGAATTTTGGCAATTCCATCCACAAACTGGTCATGAATGTGAATCATGGCAAATAAGTCAGTGGATTATGCAAAAGCTGATGAAGTTCTAAAAAAAGACAAGGAGCAGCTAATGGTGTAGCACTCAAAAGAGGGGATCTTCTCAAAATACAGTTGGGATGGGACTGAACACAAGGTTGTGGCATTTAGGAATAACAACACAAGGCCTGCCTGCTGCATAAGGACGTAAAGCCAGCACATGGTGCTTCTGGAAAGGAATTGGAGTTAGAACTGACAGCTAGTGAGAAGGTATGGAGAAACAGGCCTTGGTGATAGAAAAATGTGTCGAGAAGAAAGTGGGATGATCTTCATGCCTGTACATAGCAAGCCTGAAAAGGGTTGAAACTCTAGAGAACTGTTGAAAAGGCCACAAAAGCAATTTTAGGTAAAAAAAAAATGACTACTTGTGAAGGAATTCAGGAGTTCAGCCTGCAAGATTTATTAAAAAGACACAGTTGTGACTTCATTATACAACTTCAGTATCATCATAAGGCAAAAGCAGACGTCTTGAAAGACTCTCTGATAGATTAATCAGAGAAAGATTTAATAAGAAATCTTAGCTTGAAGTAAAAGCCAGGCACATTCTCATGAGAAATACACTTGCTTGTCTGAAGAAATGATTAGCAAACAAGACATAAAAAGAAATGGTAGGGTCTACAGTCCTTTGATAGCTTCAATTGAAGGTCCTTCTGGAACATATGATTCACTCAGATAAATATTGCAGGAGTCAGCATACCAATAATGATAAAATGTAATGGTCCATGTCATACACAGTCATTCGTGTTAAACGGTCTGATGGTCCTTTCCAGTTTTAAAAGTCAATACATTGGCTGTTCTTAGAGTCTCAGTGTCTTATTTGTGTTCAGAGAGGAAGCCCACTCTCTTGCAGTTGTAGTTATTAGCACGGTCGTCTCCTCCCGTACGTCTGCTTTTCCCACCTTCTGCCTGTGTTCAAATGCAGATGAGATTTCTCTTCCCCCTGTTGGCTTGCAGGACTGGCCAATTTCTCCAAAGCAAGTTTCCTGTCATGGGGGAGTGATATTCAGCTTTTCTGAAGTCCTGCTGCAATAACGGAAGAGATAAACTTGCCAGGCATTGTACCACAAGCAACAGGCAACTCAGGAGCTTGTCAGATCACCCTTTGTTTGGAAGAACAAGAACTGGTCCCCCAGTGGGGAAGGGTATTTATGATTTCCTACTCCAGTAGTGAAGGCTTAGAGGAGTGAGGGGTGGTTATCAAATGGGAACCACACCTGGCACTTTTCCTGCGTTCACCATCTTCCACTGCAAAGTATGGCACCTGGCACCTGGGTTGTTCAGGAGCAGATGGATTAATAATTAGTGACTGAGAGAGAGGAAAGGGCTCTGGAGGTGGGAACCCCTGGATGCACAGTGGTATCTTCCCTTTCCCAGTCCCATGCCAGCTCCTTCCTGTCCATTCAAGGAGAAGATAAGCCTCCTTAGGGTCTCCAGTTGCTGAGGCCCTTGGTGGCCTCCCTTGTGTGACTCCAGCCCCCTGTGGCAGCAGCTTTTGATGTTGGGGTTGAACAGGCAGATGGCCCTGGCACTCCCATCAAAGAGGAGCTGTGCCTACATCCAGGCTGTTCTCCCCCTGTAATACAAGTGCTCGGGCAGGTGTGGCTCCTTCATCTGCTTTTCTGTAGCACAGTTTGACAAACAACTGCTGGAAGAGAAAGAGGGGGTGCGATTTTGGCGGCAGCTGACAGCTTCTAATGCGTGTCCTTCTTCCTTTGCCCAGGATTCATCAAGCTGTGAATGAGTTTGGCACCATGACCGCTGAGGACTCTGCTGCAAGGATGAACAACGGTTCCTCCAATGTGAGTGCCACGAAAGCGCCTGAGGGGGTGGCGGGGGCGCCCAACGAGGCAGCACTGCTGGCCCTCATGGAGCGCACCGGATACAGCATGATCCAGGAGAACGGGCAGCGCAAGTACGGGGGCCCTCCTCCGGGCTGGGAGGGCCTGCACCCTCCTCGCGGCTGCGAAGTCTTTGTAGGCAAAATCCCTCGCGATGTCTACGAAGACGAGCTCGTCCCTGTGTTCGAGGCGGTCGGCCGCATCTACGAAATGCGCCTGATGATGGACTTCGACGGCAAGAACCGCGGCTACGCCTTCGTGATGTACACGCAGAAGCACGAGGCGAAGCGCGCCGTCAGGGAGCTGAACAACTACGAAATCCGGCCTGGCAGGCTGCTGGGCGTGTGCTGCAGCGTGGACAACTGCCGGCTCTTCATCGGAGGCATTCCCAAGATGAAGAAGAGAGAGGAGATCCTGGAAGAGATCGCCAAGGTGACGGAGGGCGTGCTGGATGTCATCGTCTATGCCAGCGCTGCAGACAAGATGAAGAACAGGGGCTTTGCCTTCGTGGAGTACGAGAGCCACCGAGCGGCAGCGATGGCCAGGAGGAAACTCATGCCGGGAAGAATCCAGCTGTGGGGACACCAGATAGCTGTTGACTGGGCAGAACCAGAGATAGATGTGGATGAAGATGTCATGGAGACTGTTAAAATCCTCTATGTGAGGAACTTAATGATTGAGACCACGGAGGACACCATTAAAAAGGTCTTTGGGCAGTTCAACCCTGGCTGTGTAGAGCGGGTGAAAAAAATACGTGACTATGCCTTCGTGCACTTTACGAACAGGGAAGATGCCATTCATGCCATGAACAACCTCAATGGTGTTGAACTGGAAGGCTCGTGCCTGGAGGTTACTTTGGCCAAGCCAGTAGACAAGGAGCAATACACTCGCTACCAGAAAGCAGCAAAAGGAGGGGCTGCAGCAACACCCGAAGTAACTCAGCAACCTAATTATGTTTACTCCTGCGACCCGTACACGCTGGCGTACTACGGCTATCCGTACAATGCCTTGATCGGGCCCAACAGGGAGTACTTTGTGAAAGGTTAGTAAGCACAGTTACGGGTTACGGGGTGTGCTGGGCAGGTTTGGTCTCCAGCAGGTGCAGCCCAAGGTGTGTCTGAGCCAAAGGACAGCTGGTACCTCACACTTTTTTCTCACACACTCTTCTGTAGGTGTTTTTGCCGTATTTCTGCTCAGACTCATTTAAATTTATGACTTTGCAGAGCATATTTATCTATAAATAATTGCTGAGGTACAGGCTTGTATGAAGGAGGCGTCAAAGCTATGGTTAAGAATAAGCCAATGGACCGAGCACGGGATGGGAAAGAGAAGGATTTGGGGTTTATGAGTGCTCTCCTAAGTGAGAAAGTCCAATGACTCCAGCTTCTGATGCCTCTATCCAAAGAGCTGGATGCTGAGTATTAGAGATTGTGACAGAGAGCTTGCTTTGCCTTCTCCTGGAGTTGTGGGTATGGTGACCTCATCATCCAAAGAAAGGGATGTCGGGGAAAGCCTCAGCTGGAAGCTCTCCAGGTGTCATTTGTATTAAAATGACAGTGGTGCTGTGTCATTTATAAAGTCGTTTGAGAACTATGAGAAGAAGCAATCACGTGAGTGCAAAATAATTCATTCATTATGTATACTTTAATTAGTTACCAGTTACAGTCATTAAAAATTAACCAAAAATTAGTCAGTCATAAAAAGAGCCCCTAGCAGCTATAACTAGTGTTATGATTACAATTATCCTGTAGTTACAGATATTATAATTTCCTGAAATTTAATGTGTATTTCCATATAACAGGCAGTTTAGCATGAATATATTCTTAAAGCACCCATGTACATCAAGAAATATTTTTAACCCTAGCCAATCAAGAATTTAATCTTCTTCTCAATTTCCAGAATTTTACTTGCAATGAACAACAAAGGAGGCAACTGACAGTCTAAATATTCAATCAGGCTATCAGAGAGTGCATTAATAACACAGTAGCTGAAGTACAGTCGTAATGGGCACATAGTTGCTAAGAAAAGTAAAGGCAATATTTTGTAATGGGAATATACTCATATTAATAATAAAATAGCAGAGAAAATAAACAACAGAAGTGAAAATACAAGCAATGGTGGGACAAAGTTGGTTAGAGGCCAGATAGAACTTCAGACCATCTCTGCAAGGTCCTGTCATGGCAACAGAGAGGCTGGGTCTCCTCTGGAGGATGGCTGAGAGCAGCAGCTGTTCCTGCTGCAGAGAAATCACCCTGGAGGAGCCCCTCTCGCTCTGCTGAGTGCACTGAACTCACAACACCGGCCACAAGAGTTGTGTTGGTATGAACAGTAGTCAATGTGTGGTGAACAAGCAGTCAATGTATGGTCAGAAAGGTCAAGAGCAAAACTTGTATAGGCTTACTGGGTGCTTCCAAGGGCAGACTCTTCTCTTTTCCTAAGCAAGGTCACTAAGACTCAGATCAAACCGACTCCAGCAGCCTCATTTCTGGGCACGTGCCTCCTGCCCTCAGCCGGGGGTCCCTCGTGCCCCGCGCGGGGCTGTCGCTCTCTTACTCACCACCACCTTCTATCTTGTTCTCCTAAGCAGGCAGCATACGAGGCAGAGGGCGAGGTGCAGCTGGCAACAGAGCCCCGGGCCCCAGAGGCTCCTACCTGGGGGGATACTCCGCCGGCCGTGGCATCTACAGCAGGTACCACGAAGGCAAAGGAAAGCAGCAGGAGAAAGGCTACGAGCTGGTACCCAGCCTGGAGTTACCTACAGTCAATCCGGTGGCCATTAAGCCTGGTGCAGGTGAGTATGTGCAGTGAAGGGAGGAAAGCAGAGGCTGTGGGAAAGCCCCCTCTCTGAGCCCTGTGCCAGGCACACAGGCACCCTTCCAGTCAGCTCACCCCAGCTCTCTGCCAGACACCTCCTGGCCCTGGCCAGACATTCTGCAAACAACAGGGATGCGGTGGGGCTGTGGGCACCAATGTCTGGGAGCTCCTCAGAGCAAAAGCTCTGCTCAACCCTCCTGTCCCCTTTTGCACCTCCTTGGGAAGAAGCAGACTTTCCTCTTCACCTAGCAATGTACACTAGAGCATGGTCATTAAGAGCAATCTTCCTCTATTTTAATTTCATCACTGCTAATTTCACCCTGGGAGATCCCCATTCCATCCACCCAGGTCAGAGCTCTTCCCTGCTCAGTTTATATTTCCCCAATGCTCTGAGGCTGGCAAAGGACCTGGGGCTTTTCCACTGCAGGGAAGTCCCTGGCTGAGGCAGGTTCCTTTGTCACCATCAGCAGCACGGGGAAGGTGTGATGCAGGGAGCCCTCAGGCTCTGGCTCACGGCCACACAGCAACCTGCAGAAGGGCTCTCAGCAGTGCTGGGGCACAGGGAGCCAGCCCAAGTGCAGAGATCACCCCTTTCTGCCACACCATCAGCTGACTATCCAACCCTCACCCTTCCCAGGTGAACAAGATGAAGGCTGAAGCCCTACAATTGCTCAAAACCTTGCTTGGAGAGATTTTTATTTGGAAAAGCAGTCTGAGGAAGAAGGTCCTTGCAGGTGATGGGGCCAAGCCCTCTTGCACAAGTCCTCAGGTCTTCTCCCCTTTTTTCTCTCCAAGTAAATTGTAACTGCACATCCTGAGTGATGTTTAATGATAGAGCAGCAGTGGTTTCCCAAAACATGCTATCAGTGGAAACTACAGCTTGCATCTAATGAAGGCTGCGAAGAGTTTTTCGAAACAGCCGCATGAGACAATGTGATTAGAGCTCTAGAGACAAAGGAAGGCTGTTAAGATTACAGCTGTTTCTCAAGGAAGGTCAGACTTACTGAGAAAATTACACATTCCCAGTCAGAAAATATTACTGCTATGCACGTTTGTAAAGATACTTCAGGAATGCTGGGTATTACTGAAGGATGCTTGAAAAGTGGGCTTTGAAATGCCTGCCTGTTAGTGGTATCTGCAAGTCATTCTACTGCCAAACGAAAGCCTGAAGTCTGTCAGTTTCTATGCTTGAAGCCTGCTGAGATTCAGGTTTCTGTATCAGGTCTTCACACCTTGTACAGTTCTGGCGCTGCCTCTGAGCACAGAAGCACCAGGTCTGTTTTCCCCAACCAGATCAGATGATCTCGTCACACACACCACATGCAAGATACCTGTTGGTAAAAGGGTGCCACTGCAAAGTTTCCTACCATTTAGGACAACCTGAAAGCTGATTTCTTTGCAAATGGTTAGAAAACTCCTGAGAGGTCACCCAGATACCCCAGCTATCTGTTACTGCAGAATGGAGCACCCTCTGTCTGCTTCAGTGAGAAACTATCCAGGTTATTTAAACCAGTGATAAAACCAATTTGAGTTGACCAGCTGGACTTGGCGTAGGAGAACTGGAAAAGCCCATGGGTGGAGGTCTGTGCTTGAGGAAGCAGTGGCAGTCCATTGGCAGTGGCAACATCTCTGCCTGAAAGATGTCTGATCAGATCCCTTGTTGCAGTCTCCAGGATCAAAACAAGAGCACTGCTTGCTGGCACCTGTCCTTCCCACAGGCAGAACTTCACACCTCTGTGTTGCTAAGGTTCAGCCCAGTGCAAGACACCTGTGGGCACGTTTGGCTTCATTTCTGACTCACCAGCTGCAGCTCCCATAGATGCCAACATCACCTCAGTGCATCCTTCTTCTTGTGAATAACCTGCTCACAAGCTGAATGCTGAGGTGTGCACTATGAGGCAACGATGGACATCATAGCATCATAGAATGGTTTAGGTTGGAAGGGACCTTTAAAAATCACCTACTCCAGCCCCCCCTGTCATGGATAGGGACGTCTTTGACTAGCTCAGGCTACTCAAAGCCCCATCCAGCCTGAATGTGAACACTTCCAGTCACAGGTCATCCATAACTTCTTTGAAAAACCTATTCCACTGTCTTATCACCCTCGTCACAGAGTATTCCTTCTTTATGTCCAATCTAAATCTACCCTCTTTCAGTTTAAAACTGAAAAGTTGTCCTGTCGCTGCAGGTCCTACTAAAATAATCTGTCCCAAGACCCCTTTCAGTACTGGAAGGCCACAATAAGGTTTCCCTGGAGCCTTCTCTTCTCCAGGCTGAACAACCCCAGCTCCTTCAGCCTTTTTTTTCATAGAGGAGGTGCTCTTTCTCTCTGATTACTTTTGTGGCCTTCCTCTGGACGTGCTCCAACAACCCATGCCTGTGCTGTGTTGAGAGCTGGACAAAGAACTCCAGATGGGGTCTCACCAGAGTGGAGCAGAGGAGCAGAATCACCTCCCTCAACCTGCTGGCCAGGCTTCTTTTGCTGCAGCCCAGGATGGCTTTCTGGGCTGCGAGCACACACTGCTGGCTCATACCCAATTATTGTCATTATTGGGAATGTTCAGCAAAGCACATTTCTTCCCTGAGCAGTGCCATGAAGCTCTGTTTTGGACCATGTACAAACTCACTGTATCTGAACACTGCCATCCTGACCACAGCACTTTCCCTTTGTCTGAAAGACTATAGCTCTAATTATCTTATGTTGTCCAGTTGGGGCACAAGAAAGAATTCTCTAAAGAGCAGTTTCCTTTTTTGATGTCATTAAATCGATTGATCCTGTAGCAGAGATAGGATAAAACACATTCAGCCAAGTTAGTCGTGGGAAAAGCATAACAGCACAGGAGCTGGTGTTTCACAGGGCTGGCCAAAGGACTGCACAGAGACTGGACCAGTTGCTGTCTGCACCTTCTGCAGTGCAAACAACATTTATTTCCTGGAGCAGTTCTGCCTGTGGACCGTGTCCCTTTCTCTCAACAGCTGGAGCGAGGACCCCACTGGGGCAGTGTCTGTTCCCACCTGTCCTTATGCTCAGGCCACACTCCTGGCTGTGTGTAGGACAGTGGTGGTCATAAGGAGCTTTGCAAATCTGGGTCACAGCTCCCAGAC
The DNA here is from genome assembly GCA_033556795.1 of Tapera naevia. Lineage (NCBI taxonomy): Eukaryota > Metazoa > Chordata > Aves > Cuculiformes > Neomorphidae > Tapera > Tapera naevia. The sequence goes on along the minus strand of JAUMJJ010000189.1, from coordinate 1,346,608 downwards.
CCCAGCAGGGCTGTGCCATGGGGACAGCCATGCTGGGAACATGGGGGGAAATGCTGTGCAGAGCAGGCAACATCGAACCCATCACTGCCCAGCAGCCACAGTGCTCCCACCTGTGGGGAGGGCAGTAGGGCCCCAGGTATCTCACCAGCACACAAGGAGACCTGTTGTGGTAAGAGAAGTGCAGGACTGCTGTGGGAGAGCTGGCACAGCCAGGAGGAATTGCTCTTTGAAATGAGGTCCTGGGAACCCGCTCCCAATGTCTGGTGTCTGGTCTCTCCTAGTGGCCATCCCTGCCATTGGTGCCCAGTACTCCATGTTTCAGGCTGCACCACCAGCCAAGATGATGGAAGATGGCAAAATACACACTGTTGAGCACATCATCAACCCTATAGCTGTCCAGCAGGACCCGGCTAGCGCAGCAGCCGCCGCCGCAGCCGCCGCCGCAGCTGTAATACCGGCCGTCTCAACGCCTCCCCCCTTCCAGGTGAGTTCAGTGCATGAGTCCTGCTTCCCATACATCCTGCTTCCATATGTCCTGCTCTGCACAGCCAGGGTTAGGGGGAAGCCTGACCTCTTGCCCTGCTGCCATTCAGGAGATGCTGTTGAGGATGTTACAGAGCTCAACAGCCCTGCAGTTCATCTGACGTGTCTTAGACATCTGCGCTTTGGACGGCTGCTCTGCCACTATGGGGGACCCAAATCTGGGAAGGAGGGAGCAGACCTGTGTCATGGCATAACTCATTCCACAGGGCACACACTGCCTACCCTCCCGTTATCAAAGAATCACAGAGTGATAGAATCATAGAATCACCTGGTTGGAAAAGACCTCTGAGATCATCCAGTCCAACCGTCCCTGTCCCCTCACTAAACCACGTCCATAAGAAACTCATCCACCTGCCTTTTAAACACCTCCAGGGATGGGGACTCAACCCCCTCCCTGGGCAGCCCTTCCAGGGCCTGAGAACCCTTTCAGGGAAGAAATTTTTCCTGATGTCCAGTCTGAACCTGCCCTGGCACAACTTGAGGCCATTTCCTCTCATCCTGTCACTGTCACTTGGGAGAAGAGACCAACCCCCCCTCCCCACAGCCTCCTCTCAGGCAGTTGCAGACAGGGATGAGGTCTCCCCTCAGCCTCCTCTTCTCCAGCCCAAACCCCCCCAGGTCCCTCAGTCTCTCCTCGTAGGCCTTGTTCTCCAGCCCCTTCCCCAGCCCCGTTGCTCTTCTCTTCCCTCCTCTTCCAGGGATTTTGCAGGTCATGGGCTGGAAACAGGATATTACAGCAATTTGACCACTTTTTTGACTTTTGAATCTGCTGTTTTCCTTCCAGGGCCGCCCCATCACACCAGTGTACACGATGGCTCCCAACGTGCCGCGGATCCCCGCCGCTGGGATTTACGGGACAAGTTACGTGCCCTTCGCGGCCCCGGCTGCGGCGACAGCGACGATAGCCACGCTACAGAAGAACGCGGCCGCCGCCGCCGCCTACGGGGGGTACGCTGGCTACATCCCCCCCGCATTCCCGGCCGCAGCCATCCAGGTCCCCATCCACGACGTCTACCAGACATACTGAGACTTTAGGCAGAGGAGGGCAGTGGAGAAACACACACTGAAGGAACATTTTACTATTTATGAAGAAAGAATCACCTGCGAAAGAGTAGACGTTTGGGCTCAGTAGAGCAGACAGCGAAGCGTGTCACAGGAAAACTTGTTTGAAATATTTTTTACACATGAAGTTTTCACTAACTTTTTTAGGCTATTTTTAAAATTTAACACGTCTGTATTCATACATTTCTAAAGGACCTCGTTGCATCCAGCCCACCGCTGACGTGCATTTATACGCATTCTAGTGGGGTTGCATAGGGTCTTTTTTTTTTAGCAGTTATATTTTCAATATATTTGTGTTATGAAGGTTATTTTTTAGTAACTTCTGCACTCCAGAGATGTCTATTTTGTAGTGCCTTTAATAATGTATCAACTATATATTAAAAAGCACACCTGAGCAGCTAGGGAAAGTTTTAACAATATATTTTGAAGAATATATTCAATATTTAAAAAATACATACCGTAGATTTTTTTTTAAGAAAAGAAACAGCAAGTGTCTTATTTAAAAGATTATACTGGAAAGTGCAATTTGAAAAACATGCAAGACCTCTGCATTTTTTTGTGCTGGCATTAACACAATCTGCTCACTCTTATTTGAAATCAGATGTAACTAATGTTGCCCGTTTGGGAGAAAAAGGAAAAAAAAGAAAAGCCTCCTCACACAAACCTCTTCCAAGTGTGATTTTCAGGCTTACATTAAAAGAAAGGCTCTGGGTTTTCCTTAACAACTGGATTTTCTATTTATTGAAGCTACTCATAGTCGAAGCACGTGCAGAAAGGAGTAGCCAATATTTTGCACGAGGTGTCTTGACTTAGATCTTCATCCAGTATAAAGCCTAAGCTCTTTTTCAATGTCTTTTATTTTATTCTCTGAAGTATATGTCATAGTGACTGAGAATGTAAGCTGTCATCAGCAAGAGCAGGCGCGCTCTTGCCAAGAGGACGCACAGCATTTCTTACCCATCGCTCCATCGTGTTCCATAAGAGATTTCCAAGGTACTAGAGGTGGTGGTGGTACTGGAATTAGTGAAACAGGGCTATCCTCCCTCCCAGCCTCCCTTCCACGCTCAACTCCCCTTCTCCACTGCTGGAGTTTTACATGCACATCGGGGTGGGAGCGATTAGACCTGATGATTTTAGGACATAGAGCTTGTAAATATCTTTTAATATACATTTTTAAAGTCATTTTATGTTGCAAAATGTGGTATGCCACGAAACGAAAAAAAACCTTTCATTGCGATGTTATAAAAAAGTTTGGTTTATTAAGAAGTAAATATATTATTGCAGTGTTTTGTGGCCTGTTTAAAGGCTTTTGGTTAGTAGTGCAGTGAATGTAAAATATAGTAAAACAGTAAAGAAATATTTTGCCCACGGCATGAATTGCATCAGCCCTGCAAACACAGCTTTGGTGAAATGAGGTGCGAAGCAGGGAATGAGTAAACAATGTTCTTTTTGTGGTACAAATACAACTAAAGTGGTTGCATGTAGAGCATATTTTGGCAACTGAACTACTTCCAGACCACATCCAGCTCAGTAAAGTGACCTTTTGAGACACTTTTTCTCTTGCATCAAAACTGAGTCAGTTTTTTTTAGGTGCTCTTGCTCAGCCAAGCTGAGCTCTCCGTAACCCTGCCAACCCATCAGCGAAATCCCTGGGAAGAGGTTAACCATTAGGTCGGACTCTGCCCCTCCGCGCCTCTTCCCGGGAGGATTTATTGCCTCTCCCTGCACTTCTGACAGGTCACCCAGACCTTCGCCCCGGGCCCTGCCCGTTTGTAGGGCATGAGGAGGTGATCTGGGCAAAGCCCCGAGGGGGAAGCCCCCCAACAGGGAGGCCGGCACTGCCCCTTCCAGCCAGAGCCTTGCACGGCTCAACACCAAATGCTGCCGTGGGTCCACGGGCTCTGCACAGCATCCCCAGGGCTGGGAAAGGGCAGTCGAGCGGGCTGGGACCCCCTGCCACGAGGAGCCACAAGGGTGATGGCTCCCTTCCCACTCATCCTCCCCTCACCAGCAGGACGAGGGTCCCGCTGCTCCCAGGGGTGGCAGAGAGAGGAAGGAGCCAACGAGAGCCAACCCAAAGGTGCTCCGGGCCAGCGGTGGGTGCTGCCTGTGCTGGGGCAGGGGCAGGCAGGGCCTGGAGACACGAGCAGTCGGGTGGTGCTGAGCCTCCCACCCTTGCCTGTCCTTTACGCTTGCTTTTAAGCCACTTCACATACACTACTACTGAGGTAAGTCTGGTAACTTGAAATGTGAGCATCTTTAGTTTAAGAACAAACTATTCAAAGAAATATATCTATTTAAAAAAAAAAAAACAAACTACTGTGCCTTATTCTCAAAAAGAGCTGATGGTTTAGGTGTTTTATTGTATCTCTGTTCTCTGTACTGTCGGAAGCCTCTGAGTTTATTTAGTTCTTGCTCCATTTACGGTACGTTTCTAGAATGTAGTGAATAAAGCATTCTTTAAAAAATGGAGACTGTTATTTCATTGCAACATCCCACCACCACTCCACTGAGTGCGTGGGTTTCGCTGTGCTCCCCTCTGAGCTGGGCAGAGGGTGTTTGGGGCAGGTGGGGAGTGGGGTGCCACAGCCAGCATCCCCCCAAGCTCCTCTGCAGGGATGGGAGAGGCACTGTCCCAGCACTTGCAGAGGACCATGCCCTTCCCAGCAGGCATGCGAAGCACCTCTCTGTTTTTCCAGCATCCCCCCAATCAGACTAAATGTTTAGAGTCAGTGCCTGGATGTGGATGGAGCTGAAGGTGGCAGCTCTTCATGCTTTGCACCCACCCAGCGCGCAAACCCCTCGTAGCTCTGTCGCGTGCCCGCGCGGCAGGGCAGAAGCACTGTGGACTGGCACGTTGGTGTCTGCTGGGCATGCTCCACCCTGCAAATGCACAGAAAGCTGAGCTGTACCTCTTGGCAGCATTTGCAATCCTCCAGAGTCTCTGGCTCTTTCCTTGGTGTAAGCCCACCCACAGAAAATTTGCTGTAAATAACAAGTCTGGGGTGAAGAGCAGTTTGAAGGAGCAGAGGTAAACTAAGGCAGAGCAGAAAGAAGGTGTTGGTCACCAAGGCAGGGACTAGTGCTGGTGAATAATCCAAAAGAGGAGACCAGAATAAACATTGCATGAGCTTCCATGTCCCTTATAAGAAAGGAAAAGTGACTACATCTAACAGTTTTCTGATAAGGTGATTAGAACAAAGCAGTTCTGCCAACATGCCTTGGGTTTCCCAAAGGATACGAGTTATGGGAGGTTTCACTAGCCTTTTCTTTCTACAAGGAAATGGAAACATACATTTATTTATTTATTTATTTATTTAGTTATTTAGTTAGTTAGTTATGGGTTTGGGGTGGGCAAAGAGTCACGTAATTTTGCCTGTTTTCCCTGTATAAACATTGCAGGTTTGGTTTAGGAGTCTGTATGTCCCAGCAATTATTTCCATTACCAAGTCAATCTATCGTGCTCAGGGAATGGGTAATCATTATAATGCTAAAAGCAGAATTCAAAGAGATGCAGCCCCATTAGGATTTCACCTGTCAGACAAATCAAGTCACATGTGAAGACTAATGTCTTCTCACAATTCATTGCTGACCTTTCCACTCACTAGAGGTCCACCTGTGTTCACTTGGATGAGAAAGAAACAACCAGCCAAGCTTGGCCCTTTAGGGGTGAGGCACATCCTTCACAAAAACAAAGCAAAATTTTCCAAGTGAGCTGAAGAGCTGTTCATACACTGAAAGGTGTTTCTGGCTCTTCCTTCATTCTCTCCACCCGAGCTACCCAAGATTAAAATGAATCTATGTTTTTTTAAACAGATACTTTACAAGATATTTTTTTTTTCTTAGGCTGCTGGTTTCTGACTTCAGTTTTGTAAGATCTTAATTAATGATTAACCCATCATAAGGCTGAAATATGCAAGTCATTCTCAGGATATTAACATAAACAATGCCAAAGAAATGCAATTGCGCTTTCAAGATGACCTTCCTGCCTTGGGAATGTCAGGAGCTCTGCTGAGGCCTTGGGCACTGTGACAACTCAACACACTGCCAAGTTGATACCATTCCCTTTCTGAACATCTTTCTTGATTATCTTGAATAGATGTGCATTTCTCTGGCTGGTATCAACATAAATTGCTGAAAAAACAGACCTAATTTTTTCAGGAAACACCACCCATTCACAGAACTGTGATACAGCCACTACATAAACAGATTAACAAGAAATTCGAGTGGATTAACACCACTCTGATATTGCAACATCTCATTTACATAAGCAGAAGAGCTCCAAGTGTATGCAAAATGCCTTTTTGATACACCTGAGAAGGCACACGCAGCACCCCTTCTCCTTCTTCGTGCCTGGTGCTACACTCCTGATGTCCCTGAGCACCTGCTGAGCCCTCTGCTCCCTGTAAGCCTGTCAGCCACAAAGCTGACCCATCACACTGACCTGTGAAATAGGCAAAGCCCAGATCTACCTCCTAACAGGACAAACTACCTCTGCTATGCATCCAAAAGGCAGCAGAGTTGGGTTTTATGCTCCACTGTGTCAAAGGCTGAATTACACTTGACTGAGTTTCAGGGCCAAGTCCTGCCTGGCAACAAAGCACTCAGAGGGGACCTGCAGGGAGAAGCTGCGAGTCAGGGAATAAAAAAAAGCAGTTTTGGGGCACTGAGTCCTTCCCTCCTGACACAAGGGTGGGCTGCACCAGTCAATTATGTTCGTTCAAGATGTCAAAGAGCAAAGAGACTGTGGAAACTTTTGGAAATGTTGTGCTACAGAAGTACCTCCATGTGAAGTCTTTCCTGCAAAGTCGATGAATTGGATTTGATTTTTTTCACTCCAGCCAGAAGGCCAGGACTGGAATTCCCTGGTTTCCTAAATCAAAGAAGACAGAAGCATTGTCTCACAATCCTGACTCAGGCACAACTGCAGATCCTACGTGCGAGAGGCGAGCAGTCAAGGATTATATCTTCACTTGACAGTTTTCTGGGGAATAATGCTCAGATGGGCTCAGGTTTGCCCCACGTGCACCAACTGGCCATGCCTTGCCATCATGGTGACAGGCACCTTCAGCTAATGAGGCTGTGCCAGGGAATGGTCTGCCTCATGGTGAGCCCTGCGGCTTTGCCTCCACTGGCCTGGGACTCACTGAGGCCTCCTTTCCCCTGGGCATTTGGGGTGACAAGATCAGGAACGCTGCTTGGGCTGTGGGTTTGTGCCCACCCTGACTGCTCCTGCAGCTCTGCATGCAGCTGGGTTGTGGGATGGTCACCACACTAAGCCACGCCATATTTCCTAGTTTCATGGTCTGGTTGCCTGTGGTTGTTGTTCTTCGAGGCACAACATACTTATGGGGCTTTTTCTCACCTCTTTACAAACACACACGTGTGATTTTTGCCAGGCAAGCTGCACTTTCAGCCTGTTCTTGCATGTTTTTTGCAGTGTCACAGAAGATCTTGCATTGATGGACTTGATGATCTCAGAGGTCTTTTCCAGCCAGATGATTCTATGGTTCTATGATCTGCATTAGCTCAGCCACTGCCCATGACCCACAACTGGTGGGGAGGAGGAAGCCACAGGTAAGAAGATCCTACTGAAGCATCAAGAAGAACCCTGCACACAGCCTGCAAGAGCCACGGGAGCGACCTCAAGCTGACCAACACAGAGATGCACTTAAATTGGTCAGAGACAATCCAGCCTGCACTTAGAGCAGGGCCTTTGTTCCAAAGCTCTGAAGCAATAACTGCAGTGAACAATTCCTACCCCTGTAACAAATGTGTAGGATACAGACCAGGGTGCCTTGCAGCCACTCAACAGGGCATGCAGTGACAAGAGATTAGTCATTAAACTTCTTATGTGTGCACTGGCTGTACTCAGGGCATCCTTGGTTTCTCTAGTCTCTGGCTTTTCAGCTCCTGTCCCTCACAGAGGGCTTTGTAGCCACATGGATAAGCTAAGGATTCCCTCAAAACTTTGCTTTGCTCCAGACAGGCAGATTCCTTCACTCACCAGTCTTTGGGCAGGATGCAGAGGGTCACAATCCTCGTCAGTAGGTGCAGTGCTGGCATCCAAGCAGCACTGGGGAGGCATTTGTTGTCCTGCAATCCTCTGAGCAGCAGCAGTGCAGTTGCTGAGTGTGGCAGAGTGCTCAGGAGGGCTCTGGCAGACAAAATGTTTGGAAACACCAACAAGTCAGCAACAATCATGTCACCAAGGATATATCTGGGCACGAAAATACCTGATTGCCTTACTCTTCAGCACCATGTAGGAGGTCCAGGCTTCCCCTCCGCGACCATCAGTTGGGTAGTTTCTCACTGCCACCCAAAGTGTTGCAGTAAACTCTTCCAAAAGACAGACTGTCCACCCCTGTACCCACACAATGGAATGCTACAGCCTGAGAGGGCTGTGGAACACCCAGAACTCTGTACAGACACATCTCCTCCTGTGGTGTCCTGGCAAAGCTCTTGTCCATGCCCTGACTCTAACGGTGCTGTGGCAGGCCCTGGAACACACCCAAAGCCTCTCGTGTTGCAGATGAGGCCCAAAAAGTATGATGTGAAGTACATCAGGTTTGGCACACATCTCAAAAGGGAAAGGTAGGGAAGAGATTGTGTCTGACTTGGATGTGACTTGCAGCCTGAGTCGTGAGGTGGAGGTGTACCTGGAGAAAGCACTGCAGACACCATCCAGACAAACTGGGAAGCTGTGATGGTGGGGTGGCATCTGAGACCCTGGCCTGGGGGAAAGCTGGTCAGATGAGGGCAGGTGTCAGCCTGTGGCAGAGAATAAAGTGGTTTGTGTCCTCGGTTTGGATGGCAATCTCTCCCCTCTGGAGGGCCCTTCACGGAGGTGTGCAGAGCAGGTCTCCCCTGCTGGTGCACCTGGCCACGTTCAGGGTTTTTCTCAGCATTGGCTGATCACAGTGAGCTGGGTGAGTCCCCCATAACTCACCCATTGGCTGGGGAAGTTGGGCAACATCCAGCAAAGGCAGAAAAAATGCCCACGTCTGTCTTCTGTCCTCTTCTCTCGTGCGCTGAAGTGGTAGGAGCGTGTTGGCTGCACATCCCTCTTCCCTCCTAGCAGCTCTGAGGGGGGATGCACAGAGAGACTGACCTGGCTTCTGCTGGCAGGCACTGCACTCACCTTCTGGCCAGCCTTCTCCAAAGTACACACAGGGGAAGAGGGTGGGCTGGAAATGGGAACCACAAGAACTGATGCCCCATCCCTGTGCCTGCTCTCACACAGACTGTGAGGACAGTAAGCAGAGCTGACCTCGGGGAGACCTCCCACTCCATCCCAATCAGGACTTTTTTTCTTGGGATCCTATAAAACCAAAATAAATGGAACAAATAATTCTGTCTGCCTGTTGGGGTCCTACAGCTTATTTCACTTTTGCCAGGGAATATACTGAATATGGCATACAGCAAAGAAAAGCTGATCCTCTCCAAGAGACAGCAACAGCCAAATACACATGTGGAAAGTGACTGAAAACAACATCATGGGTTTGTAGTCACTATTGAAGCATGAGGGATGCTTTTTAAACAGCCCTGATGCCGAGCAGTCCTATTCCAGCAAGGTGACCACTATCATCACACCTAGAGGATTACAGACATCATTACCACAGGTATCGAGGGTCAATACTAAGTGCACCCCACCTTAGGAAAAAGGTTTCTTCCCAGATGCCAATTCCACCCTACCAACCTCCCTGTAGGTGGCTGGGGGGGGAGATGTCACCAGTCTCAGCCACCTCACCTTTTCCTGAGCCCCCAACCCTGTTCCAGGGGGTGCAAGGACCCCCAAACCACAGGGGACTGTGCTGCTATTTGCACGAGAGGCTACGCTGTGCTGCACAAGGGTCTCCTCCTGAGCTCAGCTCACCTAGCATTTCTGGATTTCACCAGAGTGACTGAGACCTGCACCACGTCCCTGCAGCAAGAGTGGTTTTTTGAGACCATCTCTGATTGTTTTGTCGTAAGGGATTTTGTCCCACACTTTGGCTTTTGTACAAGTTCTCCTCAGGCTGTTCCTTTATGGAGTTGGGACTACAACAGCACTGAGGTCTTAAAGGATTAGATTTAAGAATAATAAGGGACGCTTTAAATTCATAAAAAAAAATCCACTCCCTGAGAAAGCAAACTTCCTTGTCTTTCTGTGGTGTCTTTGTGAGCGATAGGAGGGGAGGGAGGATACGGAAATGTACAGCACTTGGCACTGGGTACACCTCAAACTCGTTCTTCAACATTTTACAACCAGCTCTGGCCATGTGACCTACGTGGAAAGATAAACTGAGACATTTAATCTTTTTTTTTAAAAAAAAAAAGCACAAGGAAGTGACTTTTATGTAGTTGTGATCATTACATTACAGTAAATGATTTGCCCACAAGAAAAAAAATCAAAAAAAACACCAAACCCCAGTGGTTTAACAGGGAGAAGGCTGGGACAGGGCAGTCACTCATGACCCTTCCCTAGCTTGAAAACTCAGTGAGCTTTACCATTTCTCCCAGGCTGTGGCATTTAGGGGCTTGTGACCTCAGTGCAGGTCAGGATTGCCCACCATTGGCTTTTGCAGGGTACGAATAAGAACTTTCCAAAATCCAACTGCTCTTTGTTTTAAAGCAGCAGCAACAAATCACATGTAAATTGATAGGAGGTTATTTAACATCATGTCACTCTGGAAAGCAATTTCTGCTTCACCATCAGTTTTTGAAATGAAAACTGGGTCCCAGTGAGATGGCCACTCCAGTGTACCGGTGCAGGGAAGGCCAGCTCAGCCCAACCAGTGGCCCAGGGCCAACAGGAACCCAGACCAGGAACACAGTCTCTTCTCCTGAGTGGCAGGTGATAGGACAAGGGGGATTGGCCACAAGTTGTGCCAGGGGAGGTTCAGACTGGATATCAGGAAAAATTTCTTTACCAAAAGGGTGGTCAGGCAGTGGAACAGCTGCCCAGGGAGGTGGCTGAGTCACCATCCCTGGAGGTGTTTAAAAAACAGGTAGATGAGTTTTTGAGGGACATGGTTTAGCAAAAGACAGGTACAGTTGGACTCAATGATCTCAAGGGTCTTTTCCAACCAGAAGATTCTATAATAGGCAGGGTGAATCAACTCCCTGACACAGAGAAGCCAGAGTGAACTCTTGGAACATGAGCCAGCAGTGAGCCCTGGCAGCCAAGAGGGCCAACGATGTGCTGGGGGGCATCCAGGGCAGCATCCAGGGCGAGGGAGGGGATTGTCCTGCTCTGCTCTGCACTGGGGCAGCCCCACCTTGAGCACTGGGGACACTTTTGGGTGCCACAGGGTAAAAAGGACATCAAACTATTGAAAAGTGTCCAGAGGAGGCCACAAAGCTGGTGAAGGGTCTGGAGAGGAAGAGTCTGGGGAGAGGCTGAAGTCACTGGGTCTGTTCAGCCTGGAGGAGACTGAGAGGGGGTCTCAGAGCTTTTTGTGCCTTCTCACAAGGGAGGGAGGGGAAAGAGAGGCTGAGCTCTGATCTGTGGTGACCGGTGACAGGACCCAAGGGAATGGCAGGAAGATGTGCCAGGGGAGGGATAGGTTGGATCTCAGGAAGAGGTTCTTCCCCCAGCGGGTGGTGGAGCCCTGGAACAGCTCCCCAGGGAAGCAGTCCCAGCACCCACTGTGCCAGCATTCCAGAAGCATTTGGACACTGCCCTCAGTCACGCAGGGTGAATGTTGGGAGTGTCCTGGGCAGGGACAGGAGTTGGACTCGATGATCCTTTTGGGTCCCTTTCAAGTCTGGTGATTCCATGATTCTTTGATTCTATGGACTCGCCATCGTCACCCCACCAGAGCAGCCCCGGGGACTGCAGCTCATCCCTGGGGACTGGGGGGCCAGCCCACACATCCTTAGCACACCAGGCCATGAGCAGAGGAGCATCCTTGGTGAGGTGGTGATTAGTCAGCGTTGTCAGCTAAGATTAGGACACAGGCTGGGAAAATATTACCAAGATGGCAGATGTGCCAGGACCTTTGCCAGCAGTGCCTATGAGTCGCCGCCGGCGCCGTCAGTCCTGCCCGTGAGGGTACAGGCCACGGCTTTCCTGTTAGCACAGAGAACCACCCCACGAACGACTGATGGGTGCGACAGCAGTTGTCAGAGTGCCAGCCACAGGAGGCTGTCTCCTCCAGCACGAAGGGCAGAGTGCCCACTGATTCCTGAGAACTGGCGCTTTTTGCTTTCAGTTTTTTCTCTTTGGCTGCACTCCCACACGCTGCCACACACCAGTATTTTTTTTAGGGTAACGTTAGTCTGACTATTTAAACAGCTTTTTGCTACAGTCTGCTCAATTCAGGACCCAAGGAAACCTTGGTCTAAGCAAGATAACAGCTACGTTTGAAAGTACCTTTGTGAAGGCAATCTTGCTGTCCCCTGGGATGTGCCAGCTGGGCATTCACACAGGGGAAGCAGGGTTCCTTGTTTCAGGCACTACGAAAGGGCCAGGGAATGTTCAGACTTGACATCAGGAAAAATTTCTTCCCTGAAAGGGCTCTCAGGCCCTGGAAGGGCTGCCCAGGGAGGGGGCTGAGTCCCCATCCCTGGAGGTGTTTAAAAGGCAGGTGGATGAGTTTCTTAGGGACATGGTTTAGTGAGGGGACAGGGACGGTTGGACTGGATGATCTCAGAGGTCTTTCCCAACCAGATCATTCTATGATTCTATGAGAGCTCAACAGCCTTGTGTCCAGATCAGAGCTGGCTCAGCTTTGACCAGCCCAGAGCAAGAGTGTGTGGGCCACGTGCCCCAAGCACCCATGGATGGACACCACCAGGACCACCTTCAGGGCACCGCTTCTGCCAGCCCTGGTGCTGGTTCTGCCAGCCCTGGTGCTGGCTGTGCCAGCCCTGGTGCTGGTTCTGCCAGCCCTGGTGCTGGTTCTGCCAGCCCCTGCAGCCAGCCCGGGCTGCAGGGAGGAGCGAGGTCTCGTGTTTAACGAGGCTCAGCTTCCTGATGTGGTTTGCCACGTCCCCACATGAGCCATCGCAGTGGCACAGGGAGGAGGCAGCGGGGAGTGCCCACGCAGCCCAAGGGAGCTCCCCAGGAGCAGCCTAGATGTGCTCCCATCCCAGCTTGCCTCCATCCAGGGGGTGATGGCGAGGGCACAGAGGCAGGAGTGTTTGAAAAACACGCAGCAAGCACTGCTCTGGGCAGGTGAGCACAACTGAGCAGTGTGGGAGCCCCACCTGCAGAGCAGAAAACATCTTCTAAATGAAATTCAGCAACGCCACTTCTTATAACTGCACCCTGACCCTTCCCATGAGGCTGCTGACACCGGGCTCAAATATTTCCCACTATTAGCCATTTTTATTAACTGGCAACCCAGCATTTTCATTTATTCTTGTAAGGTGTTTTTCCAAAGATAGCTCTTGGGCCCAGCAGAGTCCCACACTCCTGGCCAGCAGCCCAGCTCCCGGGGCCAGCTCCACCAGCCCTGCTCATCTGCTCTCCCACCTCTCTCCTGCTGCTTGTGTAATAACATCACACACCTCCTCAAGGCTTAGGAAAGACTGCAGGGCCAGCAGCAAGCACCACCAGCAAGAGGAGGATTGAGCCCCAGTAGCTCTTTCTCATGTCAGTGCAGCAAATGAAATTGTTCTGCCCTCTTCCCTTCCTGGGAAAACTCCAGCACTGCCACCATTGCTGCTCCCTCAGTTTCCATTTGTCATCTTCTCAGGATCCCTACTGGTGGCAGCACCGCAGACACCCCCTGAACCTTCAAAAGGCTTGACCCCAGTTAACTCAAGAAATGCAGTTTCAGGTTTGCAAACAGGGAAAGCTACAGGGAGAGCCGACCTGGCCACGTGAACCACAGAGGTTACATCACCTTTAAACACAGAACAGGCAAATGAAACAGCCAGAGCTGAAATGCACCCTTTTCCTGTGGCATCGCTCCTCTCTGTGCCAAATCCAGGTCTGGTTTGACTGGTGTAGCTCAGATTTCACTTGCACAGTGACATTTTCTTCCCAACTTACCATGAACATGGAAAATTCCTACCAAGAAGCATTTCAAAATTTGACTTTGACAAAAGTTAGGAACACCCTGAAACGCCTACATAAGATGAGTGATTGAATGTAATAAATACTCATAACTCAGTGGCTTTGGCTATTTCAAGACAAGTCTTTAAGAAGAGATTACTAAAACACCTCGACACCACACACTGCGATGGGGAAAAAAAGAGAACGTGCCTGCCAGGAAGGTATTTCAGAATAGGCTTCTGAGAGTTCATTACAAACTTTAAAACATTGCTGTAAATCATGCTTGACAAGCTTTCCTAGAGCCCTTCTGTATTTTCCCATTGTTGATTCATCTTACTAACAGTCTGTTTAATAAAAAAAATAATTATGTGCTACCTGTCTATTTCTTAATTGGCTCAATCCATAAGCCCAGAAGGTTTAAATCCCACTGGGAATGGAGGGATGCATTTGCATGTACTCATCTGTATCTAAGTGCACTTCAAGAGTGTTTTTCCTTGGAGTGTGACTTCATGATAGGCAGGACAACATCATGGGGTCGGATGGGGCTTAGAGGTCTCAGGCCTTCTTCCCTGAAAGTCTTCCACCTCTGTTGTGTTTGACATGACAGGAGGACAAAAGGGCCAACACACCTCCAAAGACAAAGAATGAAAGCTACACTTTTAGTGAAACCAGAAGAGGGAAGAACAAAAAAAGTGAAGGTAGAGTGGAAAAACCTGCAAAGGGTCAACAAGTGAAACAAAGGGCAGCTTTATGCAAGCAACTGTTTCACTCCAGAGAAGGCAGAGCTGGCTAAGGCACTGCTGCCTGTGTTTTTAATATAGAAATTCAGTGTAATTAGGGCTTTGCTTGTACCAAGAAGATAATGGCAACTTGAAAGCTAAGATTTAATAGTAGATGAGGTTTGGGAGGATGGAGAAGAGAGAACAGAGCTCTCCTTCTCAGAAAGCAAAGGACTGCTAAAGTAAATGGAGGTGACTCTACATTTTAATTTTCTGCTTTGATCAGACAGAACAAAAGCTTTTGATGACTGTTATAGGACCTATTGATCAAATATAAGAGGCAGGTCCAAATAAGTTAACATTTCTAATTGAAGGGCAAATAGAGAAGATTACAATTTTCTAGTAAGAAAGCAACTTTTGGACAACTAGTGACTGGCATAAGAAAGCACATTTTTTTCAGAAACACGAGGCTCAAACTGATGAAAACTAGAAATAGACACATTTAAATAGATATAAAAGGATCAATGTCAAGGATGAACGGATATAGGAGCAAGAAAATGATAAAGCTGGGCAACCCATTATAAATTTTCTGCCAAAAAGCTGTTCAGAGGCATCCACTTGAGCTGCATCCCAAGCAGGACAAAGACACTCGCACTGAGCGCGCAGCGTAGGGCAGCTGCAGCCTTGACCCCTCACTTCTGCTCCTGCAGGATGGGTCATGTAAATTCGAGCTGCCAACACCTCCCCTCGTGGTAGGAAGACTTACCCTGGCAGCACGCTGGGTGACAGCTTGTTAGTGGTCTGCTGCCAAAGAGACTGCTCATGTGAAATTTTGATTTTTGGTTGGACATTCCCACTCATGCGAGGACTGTTCTGGCCCAACAGAGTATGTGGGGTTTTTTACCAGAGAAGAGACAACTGTGCCTACTTTAAACTCTTCCATTGCACAGACTGCGAAATAGTTTGAATTTACCTAACTTGCTTGCAGCTACAAGGAATTAAAAGATAAATCATGGTGTTTCAAAGTAGCCCCAGATGAATGGTGCAGAAGAAGTAGAGTGAGGGTATTTATTTTCTTTCGTATTGTTCACAGCCTAGCAGAGAATTCATGAATTCCCCAGGAAGACCTTTCCATCTCTTTAGCTGCTGCACAGTAAGAAATGATGTGCAGCTGAGCTGCATCTGGTGCAGGGTTCATTTAGCCCAAGATTTAGTGTCCAGCAACGGCAGAAGTCAACAGCCAGGGAAGAAAATGAGCAAGGCAAGTTTATGTACTGTGCCCAAGCACTCCTCCAGCCTCTTCCAGCTCAGCAGATTTCTGCAGGTTAATGCTTTTGTTTATTTAGTAACTATCAGACAGCTCTGTCAAGTACCCTATCTCAAACCAAACTGAAAGCAAGTCACTCAGCCATCTTTCCTTTTCATTTTCCATAGGCACTTTGTACACCCCCTTACTTCCCCTCACACAGTTCCTTCCATTTAAATGATGTGTTCGTTTCCTTGGCCTAGAATGTACGAGAACAACGTCTCACTGTGGGGAAGGTGGGGAGCAGCATTCACCTTTGGAGACAGTGTGGTAGAAGATCAGTGTTTCACTGCTGACCTGTCCAGCTGCTCTGCAATTCTGAAGATGCAGCTCTCATTCTGCTCCTTAAGCAAAAACATTTTTTAGACACTGAACTCCTTTTAGACCAATGTGTTCTTGAAAATACCATCTCGATCACTTTTGAAAATGTTGGTATTTGTTACCATTGAATTTAAGAAAGGGGTTATGGATGAAAGAGCTACTTTCCACACGGCAATTCAGGATTAGCATATGCAGAAATAGCAGCCACACTCTGCCCCCAGGAACAATTAAAGCTTACAACATACCCACTATTGCAGAAAGCAATTTATATTGGCAGGTAGATGGCATCTTCAGTGCCAGGGGCTGCCTCGTGTTCAGGCTGTTCAGATCATGCCTGAACACTGCACTGGTTGGGGAGAGAGCCTGACAGCCACCAGAAATGGAGCACCTGTAATGGACATAGTGGGCAGAGCACTGCTCATATGTCCAGTATGTCCTGTGCACAAGGGGAAGCAAAGATTAGCTCCAGCTGAGAATCTCATCTATCCAAGATCATGTGCCAAGGACACGCTGCAAACGATTTCCAAGTTGAGAAATGACAGAGCAGAGGAGCTGTGATGTCAGGCTTTGGAAAAACACTTTACAGGGAGTGAGCAAAAAAAGAAGAAGACATGAGGACTGGATGTTCTGGAAAGAGAAGGTAGGTAAATGCATTTTTTTAAGAATAACTTTGAATGTTGCATTTAGATCACGTTTGGAGATCCTTTTCACCTGAAGATGCCCTACCTTCTACCACATGCTGCCTGAAAAGCTCCTTTGAGTTACATTTGATCATTGCACTCATATTGTGTGCCAAAACATAACCCAGACAAGAGGCTGGTGACAGCTGAAATCAGCTTTTCCCCAGTACAAGAGGACACAGATGTCGCAGTGCACGTTCCTCCTCCACATGCTCTGCATAACCCTGGGCTTGCAGGCAGGAGAGGGGCCTGGGGGTCAGGCTTGGGCTGCCAGCACCCTAGCAGAGGCACTGGCCCCACTGTCTGAGCTGGGGCACAGTGCTGGGGTACGGATTGGCATCTGGCTGAAGCACTACTGCGAGTACATAAGTACCTACAAAGTACTTTGAAGGTGCAAAACCAAATCACATCGGTACTTATTTTGAATGACCCCCTCATAAACCTTCCAGGATTCCCCCATTTACTGTAGTGGATTGCATCTTGCCTCATGATTCATAGAGCCATAAGTGTACTTTCCTGCCTAGTTTTAAACTCATAAGCTAAATTTTCTAGGTAGTGCAGTGGCTTTGCTTCAGCTGTCTTAGAGGTGCTCCTGGCAAGAAAGGCAAGGATGCAATACTAGTCCATAGGGACAGGAACACAAAGAGGAGATGAGGCTCTTGTGCATCCCTGGGCTGACTGCCTCTGCAGGCAGTTCTCTTCTCTGCTACAGCTGCTGTGGAGTGCCCTCTGAACTTCAGTAAGTCTCCAGTGCACCACCACAACCACCCATCCCACGAGAGCTCCAGAAAAACTGTGATGCCACCTTTTTGATGCTGTCCCCAGTGATGAAACACACAGGGAGCACTTCAGCAAAGATAAACTGAAGGGGACAGCATGCACATCCTCCCAACAGCTCACATAAAGGACCCTTCTGCAGGAATTGGGATTAACCCAGCTTTGCCTGTCGTGCTGGATTCTGCCAGTGTGAGTCCCAGGAAAAGCAACAGAGACAGCCCCATGAATTTCAGTGTGAGGGAGCTAAGGCTCAGAGGAGCAAGGCAAACCCAGGTTTATATGAAGACAACCTGGTGCCAACTGTTCCCAGATATTTCAAATAGGAACAGGTTGGTCTGTGGCACAGGTGGGGCTTTGGAAAGCAACTCTGACCCTCACAAAGCCCCACTTTCATGAATGAGTTGTCTACACGGGCCAGAGCGAGCACTGAGTGCGGGGTGGTGCAGCTTTAAGCACCAAAACACTATTGTCATTCTCAGGCTTTGCTCTGGTTTTCTCAGCCTGGAGATGTTCCTGGGAAGTTTAGAGGGAAAACAGAAGCAAGAGCATGGTTTCCAGCCTCATGAAGTAGGGGAAGGCACCTGTGCAACAGACAGTTCAGGGTTAGGTTTATGTTTGACGAAGCTGTTTCTATCATCTGATTGTGCTCCAGTAAAATTAGAGGCTCCTGCCCCAGCTCTGAGAGGTCATGCAAAAATTGGATGGAAGTGAACTGCAAAGGCAAAATGGTCTTTCTTTATGATGAAACCTCTGAAGAGCAATTAATGTAATCAGCAGACTTCAACACCGCCTCTCATAACCCGAGATGTCCCACGAGGTTAAGCTATAGAGGCCAAGCTATCTTTGTGAACTTTACTACCAGGAAAATTTACAAACAGCAATTAGTAGATTTGAAGGCTGAAAAAAATAGCCCAGATAGAAAGCAGGAAATAAACCTCTGGCATTTAAGTTAGTGAGGCTGAAGTAGAAAACCCATGACAGAAGCTGGGCTGTGCTGTGGCCCCTGGCTGCAGCAAAAGGAATTAGCACTGGTCTCGGGGGAGGAGGTTTGCAAAGCATCATGTAATTGTGATATACTGAGGTCATAAAAGTGAACCCACTAATTTCACACTGGATGTAGAGCTGTTGGACAGTATTGAAGTGAAAAAGAGCAAACTGAAAGTGACCATATGGATCCCTGATAAGATACTTTTTCACCCAGTTTCGTGGCAAACCTTGGAACTTCTAGAGTGAAAACCTTTTCTCTCAATAGCATGCAATTAGGTTAATTACTTGATATAGATAAAGTTGCTCTTTGGAGAGATATTGCTTACAGTGAGACAACATAACCCCTAGGAGCAATAAAAGGACAGGAGGCTGCCACACCAGGTAAAGAGTAACACAATTCTAAGAAAGTTAGGTTTTGTTGAGCACACCCTCCCCCCTGCAGCTCTTCCTGGGTTAAATTCTCTATTCTCTTTCCCTAGAGATTTAATCCATTTTAAGAGAAAACTTCATCTCTGTAACACAAATTGCTTGTGTTTGTTTATTCAGCAGTAATGCCTGGGAGCACCCGAAGGGGGGTCAACACGTGAGAACTTCAGAGCTGCAGGTAAACCCAGCACACCCTTGGGGACACCTCCAAGGCAATGGTCCTGCTCCCAGAGCACAAAGTACCCTCAGGTGACAGCATCTAGGTGGCATCCAGAGCTTAACCAAAGCAGCTATTGCAGCACTATGCTCTATATCTACAAGTGCCATCTCTAAACTTGTCAAGAAATGTTTAATTTTGGGGGGAGCGGGGGAAGCTACAGTTAAGTAGAAGAAATAGGGGAATCAGTAATGAACACACTGTCCTGGCTAAGCATCCCCACTAGACACACCAGGTAATGAAAAAAAACGAGTATCTCTGAGTTCTTTCTTGTAGTCACCCCCATCTAAAGCAATTTATTCACTTACCCTGCAAGGAAACCATGAGGTGCCTGCTGCTAGGCAAGGCAGAGCAGTAAGGCCTCAGTCCCAGCAAAACCATCAGCTGCAGGACCATGGCCCAGGGCTGTAATAATATCTTGGCTCCTCATTTTTAAAATGCTTAAAGCATCTCATCAAAACCAGATACCAAACCACTGCAAATCTGCCCATTGGCTCTCTCGAGTCTGTGCTAAAGCACCATAATCCTGGAGCAAAACCTGCAATCTGAGGGCCCACCACACCCCTGCAAACCTTCTCTCTTTTGAATTTACCTCCTGTGACTTTTCAGATTTCTGTATGGACAGCAATTTCTGAAGTCAGTAATTGTCCCACGCTCCTTCACTGCAGGCAGATCTTGATGTATTTCATGGATTTAAGCCAATACTCATACAAATGTGGTTAATAATTACCTTCTTGTTCTGGCTGGGCTTTGCATTTGTTAGGGCTTTTTAAAGAAAATGCACGCTGTGAAAGAGCAATGTAACAGTCACAGCTGCAGCACAATGGAAATGAGCAATGACTTCTGTTTTGCTGCTGCACGAAGATGGAGCCCTGGTCCCTCAGCCGAGCGCATCACCATTCAAGCAACTATCCCCAAAATGATGAGAGTTTGGTAACATCTGCAACCATTCTGCCTGAGCAGCAACATTGCCTCCTCCCCTCTGCCTCGTGCAGGGACAGCTTCAGGTATGAGTCCCTCTGGAATGGAGAGGGAAGGGGAAAGAGTCACCTGCTTAACTGGGCTCAAGAGGACCACATCCAAGCAACAGAAGCAGGTGCAATGGAAACAGTGTCCAGGGGGAAGGTTAGAGCATTGGCAAGGACCAGACATTTAAGTGTTGTATGGCACTTGATCTGGACCAAATAACCTCCAGCACAGTCTTATTACATCTGTTGCCTCATATGAGTTGCACAGTCTCCACACTTCAAGAGTCCTCCAAAGGATTGCAATCTGATATGACAGTGGAAGCTTCAGTTGGCATTTTGAGATGAACCACGATCTCCAGGAACAAGTGCAGGTTGGGATTACAACAATGAACCAGCCAGAGCACTGTTTCTTCTGTCTTCTTCAGAAGTGTTACAAATTGCATTTACCAATCTGTCCATTTTTTGAAGTGAAAGCCATCTATGGAACTGCCTTGATGAGCTGTCCCTCCTCAGTCTAGCTGACTTACACATAGAGAGAGCCTCTTTCACCCTAATATTAAGTATTTGCAGTGATCAGGCCATGAGACCAGTTGTAAAGTAATAATGAGAGCAAATGATCCCTCTTTCTTGCACGTCAGGGAAGTTGTTCTACCCAACCAACATCTGTGGCTGAAGGAAACCAAAACTCAAGGAGACATTCATGGGGCACAAGGAACAGTACCATGATGCTAAAGTTGTTTCTCATAGTGAGTATGGCCATAACCTGGGGCATAACAGGATGCTTTTGACCCTCACAAGAGAATATAAGCACCAGAAGAGTAAAAAGTGTGAAGAACTCAGAAGTAACTTAGAGAGGAGCAAAAGCAGTGAAAAGCCATTTGCACAAAGCCTCTCAGTTTCCAAGCTACTTGGAGTCAGTCAGAAAACCCAAACAGCCACAGCTCTACTGTGCTGGCCAAGGGCTCAGGTTCCTCCTGCCACAGTGCCCATTGCCTTCTGCAAGCATCTTCTCTTGGTCTCAGCAGTATCCAGGCTGTCCTGAGCAGCTGCAGGACCACTCTCCACTGCTCGTGAAACCTTCAACCCGCAGTACTTTGAGGACTAACAGACTGCCTCAAATCAGTTCTGTTCTCAAGACCATTACACCATAAATCAGAGCATGGCTTCTGAGGAGGCTGGGAAATGGCCTTCCAGAACAGCAGTCTTTGCACTTGCCCTTGGGATACAATTCTTCATTTACTTAGACCTTAATAAAAGGTTAGCAGGAGCTACCACGCTAACATGGCACCAAGTCCACCTCACTTGGAGCATCTCGGAGAAAACAGAACATTTAGGGTTAAGAGCAGCTTTTTTTGATCATTAAAAAAAAAATGCCTACAAGCACTGCTTTGAAGCACCCCAGCAACGAGTACAACAGCCCTTGTGTGACCCCTAGAGGACTCAGGATTTAGGTGAGGAGCTTTTTGCACGGTGCAG
Organism: Tapera naevia; assembly: GCA_033556795.1. NCBI lineage: Eukaryota > Metazoa > Chordata > Aves > Cuculiformes > Neomorphidae > Tapera > Tapera naevia. Next base: position 1,325,140 of record JAUMJJ010000189.1, on the reverse strand, counting down.
TCTCATTCTTAGCACCCTTCACCTCTCCTTCCCTCCCCCGGGGGCAGGACCTCCTGGTTTGCCGCTGATGCCTCAGGAACAGAGCCACAGCGTAATGTGCCCAGTGACACAAAACTTGGTGGCTTGAAGCACTACTGAGAATTTCTGCAGCTCAAGGTTGCTGTACCAAATAAGCAGTTGTCCAGCCCACTTCATTTTGAAAGATGGTGTTGAGAAATGCTCTTTATTGCAGTTCAAACAAGTGCTGCAAGTCAGTGAATGTGGTATTCAAAAGGGGAACTGAGGCAGCCTTTCTGACTAAGCTTTGCACCATACCCTGAGCTCACTTGTACTACACTACTGGTTCAGTGTAAGGGGGTGAGGAAACAGTTCACCCTTGGTTTTATTAGTGCTAAGTCTTTATGAAAAAATCCTGTCCTTCAGGTGTGAGGAAATAAGCTGTCTCGTCATCACCACTCTATTTCCAGCTATGCTAAAAACACTAGATAAAAGCAACAACTTCCATTCACCACAGATATCTTCTTGGCAGTCACTTAGAACATTCACACACTAAACAAGAGTGGGCACAACCTGCAGGGGGTAACAATACATTTAACGAGCACACCTCAGCTTTCTGTGAGAAAGTGGGTGAGGTGGGCAGAAAATGATTTGAGTATGTGCAGGTCCTAGAAGGAGCTTAGGGCTATGAAGTAGCCCAGAGAAAGCTGGCCTTCCACATTGTGTGACTGTCATAGAATCATCTGGTTGGAAAAGACCTCTGAGATCATCCAGTCCAACCATCCCTGTCCCCTCACTAAACCATGTCCCTCAGAGACTCATCCACCTGCCTTTTAAACACCTCCAGGGATGGGGACTCAACCCCCTCCCTGGGCAGCCCTTCCAGGGCCTGAGAACCCTTTCAGTGAGGAAGTTTTTCCTGATGTCCAGTCTGAACCTGCCCTGGTGCAACTTGAGGCCATTTCCTCTCATCCTGTCACTGTCACTTGGGAGAAGAGACCAACCCCCCCTCCCCACAGCCTCCTTTCAGGCAGTTGCAGACAGGGATGAGGTCTCCCCTCAGCCTCCTCTTCTCCAGCCCAAACCCCCCCAGGTCCCTCAGTCTCTCCTCGTAGGCCTTGTTCTCCAGCCCCTTCCCCAGCCTCGTTCCCTTCTCTGGACGCGCTCCAGCCCCTCAATGTCCTTCTTGGAGTGAGGGGCCCAGAGCTGACCCCAGCACTCGAGGGGTGGCCTCCCCAGTGCTGAGTGCAGGGGCACAATCCCTGCCCTGCTCCTGCTGCCCACGCTGTGTCTGACACAGCCCAGGATGCCATTGGCCCTCTTGGCCCCCTGGGCCACTGCTGCCTCATGTTCAGCTGCTGCCAACCAACACCCCCAGGGCCTTCTCTGCCAGTCTTCACACTGATGGCCACCAGAAACACTTATCACAGTATCACAAGGTTGGAAAGGACCTCTGAGATCATCAAGTCCAACCTATAACCCAACACCAACACCAACCATCATCTAACCCATGGCACTCAGTGCCTCATCCAGTCTCCCCTTAACCACCTCCAGGGTCGGTGACTCCACCCCCTCCCTGGGCAGCCCATTCCAATGGCCAATCACCCTTTCAGTGAAGAACTTTTCCTCACATCAAGTCTAAACTTTCCCTGATGAAGCTTGAGTCCATGCCCTCTAGTTCTTATCTTTGGGAACTGAGCAGAGGGATGAAGTGGGACTCATTTAGCAGCCGGTGATCATAGTGGGTCCTCAGGGTGCCACCCCCTATCAGGTTTGGGCGCATGGCTGTGACTCTGGGTGAGGGAACACCCTTGTCCTGGGGCTGGGATGCACCTCCAGGGAGGAGCTGTGCTCAGCTTGCTGGCAGCGAGTGGGCTGTGAAGTGGAAGTGGTCACACCATGGTGGGATGGAGCTCCAGTGACCTCGCAGGCGCTGAACGGTAGTCTCAGTAAATTTAAAACTTTCACCTCATTTTCAGTTAGGTTTTTCCCTCTTTCCTCATTCTCATTTTGCAAACACCACGTAGCCTTATTTTGCAATGCACCATCACTTCTGTCTCCACCGAACGTGGATGTCACATTCCAGCCAAACACTTTATCTGTGAAGGGTTTTGCTAACTTCTAGAGGCTACTCCCAGTAACCAACATTTAACTTTATTGTTAGAGTCTATTTTTGCTACAGAAATCCACAAAAGGCACTTCTGCCACTGAAATGTAGCGAAGGCCTTGGTAGTGTTCAGCTAGCACTGAAAATACAGAATGAATAAAAGGACCAGATCTATTCCTTACCTATAGCACACCAACAACAGACCCATCCAGAGGGATGCATTAATCACAGGGTCATTCTTTGTTTGTTCACATTATATTCATTTAAATAATTTCCTGCTAGAATATTCCTAAGCATGCTAACAGAGAATTTACAAGCAAACAAAACCAGAATACGTTATTATACAATATTGAAGACCACTATTAATCGAAGTTATCTGTTAGTGGTGGCACACAGCAAGCAAGTACCCAGGGCATCTCCATGTATTCATTTTATTCACTGAAACACTATACTTGCAATAATCTGGGTTAGGTTTAACCATTTTTATAAAACATGTTATTTTTTTTTGCTCCAGCAATCTTCCTTTGCCAGCTCTGTCATTGCATTGTCACTAAAACCAGTGCATTCTTTACACTAGAGGGGAAGGCAGGACAGACTTTGTGGAGTGCAGTCCCCAGCAACTCCCAATATCATAGTAAAATCCTAGTCAATGAAGGGTGAGATGAATAAAAACAATGGCACATAAAAATCTGTTTCCTTTAGCTGAGCTCTAGGTTACTCACTCTGCCTGCAAGTACAGAGGAGCTGGTTGAACACAAGCTCTTTGGTCCTGTACTGTCACTGATGAAAAGATGTTAGAAATGAAAACAAGAGTCAATGTATTCTTTTCTTCACTGAGTTACAGAAGTGTGTAAGAAGAAGAGATGGATTCTTCCGAGTTTTATAAACAGAATGAAAGGAACTCCACCTTACCTCAGACAATCATATTACAAGTCTTTCTCAAATTTGGACTGAGACACACAATCAAGAGCTCTTCCCACACTCCCACACTTCTTGAAAAACAACTCAGACACTTCCCACTTCCCATACTTCTGTCAGGGCTCAAGTTGACCTAAGCAGAGGATGACACGTGCAGACAGCTTATGATGTAACATCTGAACTGCTGAAATGTGGGGAAACCCACTTCTCTATTTCAAGATATCTTTTACTGTCCAGGATGACCCTAAATCCTCAGGCTGTGATTTCCACAAACAGAAATCAATTTCCTGGGGTAGCTAAGGGCATCTCCTACCTCTCTGCACTGTTGGGAAGCCAAGATCCTAACATCCCATCACACTTCATCCTCAGTTCTGTGATCCTGCTCGTGGAAGAGAGTGCAGTGAAGGCATCATAGGAGATAAAATGAGGAGAACTACAAGCTAACACTTCAATGACTCAATACAATAGGGGAGGGGTGATTTCTCTGTCAAGTAATAGAACACCAAAAAAATCTGTCAGCTCATTCCTCAAAGGCCTCTGCAGCACACAGGTCTCAAACAGTATTTTTACAGCATCACTGTCCTCCTCAGTACATACAGTCACCCCTCTGTCTTTGCATTAAGCCTGCAGAGTTACTCAGATAAGTGCATAAGTACTGTTTTTTCTGTTACTATACTCAGTAATTTATCATCTCTGGATTTAATCTACCTCAAAGATTACTGGATCTAAGCATGAGACACACAAAGAGATCAGGACAGACAGAATTAAACATTGTCTCCACTCTGCACTAGGTCCATCACCTGGTGTTCTGACTGCTAGCACCTGGTTGATTTAGAACAGGTTTTTTCTTACTGAAATAGCTGAATACAGAGATATGCAAACTGAATATAAGACCTTGGAGGGACATTTAAACTAGTTCAAAACAGTTAAAACCTCCTGAGCAAGGTTGAAACCAGCTACCCCCTGTGTGGCTGCAGTACCACGGACATGGGGTCAGCCTTGTCACCAGAAGCATAACACTGTATTTTTTACCCTGGAAAATCATCAAGTCCAAATATGTGACTCTGAGGATCCTAGTATGAGTCTTCAAAATAACAACTCAGGTGCCCACTTCTACCATCTCCCAGTCATTTTTTATTGGATCTGGCTCTTATGAACTAAAACCAGAAAGTGTTTTGCTACAAGATGAAGATTCACCACATGTGAAGCAAGAGAAACACTTGAGAATGCCTGGTGATCCAAAGAAAAAGATAACAGAAGATCATAAAAAAAAAAAGAAAATGTAACAAAAAGATAACAGAAGATCATAAAAAAAAGAAAATGTAACAGTTAATAAATTCAAATAGCTGGGAATCATTTTCAAATCATATTCTTGTGAGGAAGACAATTCTTCAGTACTATCACATCTTAACACAAAACTTGCTAGCAAAGTGCAAAGTATGGTATCAGCAGCCTCATTCAAGCATGCAGAACACTGAGAAGTACCGGCATGAAAAAAAGGCCATGATCTGGCTACAGCTGCAAACTTTCCCTCACATGGGAAGCCCACAGCTGTGTGCACACATTCTGTAGTTTGCTTTGAACACGATGGCATGGGCGCAATCTGAATTCCTAAGATAGACATTGAGTCAGACTAAAGGTATATCTAAACCTGGAAGCTGTCTCCAATGGATTCCACCAATGGGACGAGGAGCACAGAACGTACAGTTGTGAATCCCTGAACTATTGCTCCACCTTTCAGCACTTCATGACTGTATTTAGCAGTGTGCTGGTAGATTTTTCTTCCGTGTTTTTTCCCAACTCTTTAAACCCATATAATCTTTCAGCATCCACAAATCATTTTGCAAGGAGTTCCTCAGCCTTCCCTGACATTGCACATACCAAATATTTAATGTACCCTGCTCCTACATTGGAACAGTAACTTTCTGCTTTCTTTATGGCACCCATCCACAAACCCTTGCTCATCTTTTCTATGCTGAAGACTCATGTTCTGAATACTTTACCCTTATCTCTAAATACTTTGTCCCCTGTGCTTTTGGGACAATATTATTTTCCACAACAAAGAATAAATCAGTTTTTTCCTCAAGCAGGCAGTGTAAGTGCCAAACCCTGAGCTCTGTGGCACACGGGTGCAACCATTTTTCTGCAGTGAAAGCGAACAGCTTATCTTCTAAAGGACCTATTCAAAGTTACTTGGTTGACTGGGAACTGATAATATACAGGGAACACACCTGAGACTTTTTCCACATACTGAGTTTATTCTTTGCTAGCCACCCAGTTTAGCTTTACATTAGAACCTGGACTTTAGGGCTTGCATTATGCATGAGAATCCAGATAAGCTTACAGCATTAATCATTCCACGCAAAAGAAACTGCCATTAGCAATTCAATGTATCATTTACATCATCATAATAATAATTACCATTCCCTTTCTTCCAATAAATTCAAGCATAACAACTGCATCCCTTTGCCACTCCTTCTTAAGTTACAGCTTTTCAGGTATGATCTTATTAACTGCAACAATTGCAAAAACAAGTTTTATCACATGAACTTTCGACTGAGATCCATTACAGTGGCATTCTGTCTCTCCCAGTGCATCTAGAATAACATGGTTTCAAAGTTCAATGTGCTTTGTAAAAGCAATTTATGTTCTGTGGGCATGGCTGGGGTACTAGCTTCTCACTTTACTATGCGAGACATCTTCCAGAGCTCTGCTCATCTGCGAGGGTTAACAGAAATTAACACAGAGAAGAGGGGTTCTTGGTGTTGTCAGCAACAAACAGTCACATGTAAGTACTAAGGTGTTGAGCAAGAAGTGTTGATTATTGCACTACTTTAGCAAGCTTGTTAGATTATGCTTTTGTGCAACCTCAACATTCCTGTAAACAGGTTAAATTTTAAGTATTAAAGAGGATGTAAGAGTGGACAAGGGACACACGGGGTGAACACTGGTGAAGGTCAATAGAAAGAGCAGACACAAGTTACAGCCTCCTACTCTAGCAGTCTCAAATAGCACTTAAAGGTCTGCCTTGCACAAATGCCCAGGGGAATAAGACACCCAGGAAGGACAGAAATCTGTTATCAGAGCCTATTGGGCTCAAGAGAAAGACAATGGGAGAGAGGCCCTCTGACTTGGTGAGGAAGAAGCCCTAGGAATCCAGCTTACCAGAGCCGTGGTGACAAAGGGGTAATATTCAGCAGCAGGAAATGATAGAGGAAGATCAAGGCAGTCATCATATTCAGCAAGCTCAACGGTATTAGAAGTGAAAGGCACAGCAGATGGATTTGTAGAGCCCTATAAAGTGATAGGAACAGTGATCAGAAAGAGACATAACAAAAAGCTAAGGTATGAAGACTAGCTAAAAAAAGAGGAAAAAAGTCAATGCCATGAAGGGGTGATTTCCAGGAAATGTCACCACATAAGAAATAGATTTTCTTTTGATTTCTCTGGGGGAGAGGAAGGGCAGGTCAAGTTACCAGGTGCAGAGATACAGCCCTGTAAATACAGTGCCCCCTGCCAGGCTGCCTGCTCCCCTTCTGCAGTGCTCCCCCTAATCCAGCCTGAAGCCACCATCCATCACAGCAGAGCAGAGAGCTTACCCAGCAGCCTCATCAGGGCTGCACTCCCGAGCTGAAAGGCAAGGACAGTGACCAACAAAGCACTCAGCTGAGCAATGTCTCAGCACACCGTTGCTGCCTACAGAATCACTTTGTTTATTGCTACAGAACGCAAGACAAATCTCAAAGGTATCCCTCTGTCCCAGAGAGCTCCACCAAAACGAACTACCCAATACACTCAGGATTACATCTTCAGTTAAGCTGCTTTCCCAATGATCAGCACACTCATAAAAAACACCATGATAAAGAAAATCCACATGAAAAATCTGTCCATCACTTTTGCAACTTTTTTCCACTCAATTCCTTTGGCCCGGTTTGCTTTATGGTCTCGAACACAATTAGCAATATACTCAATATTTTTAATCAGCATTTTGTAACAGGAACAGCAATTAACAGCCTCCCTAACATTTTCACCACGAACTCCATAGCTTTTATTCAAATTTCCATTGAGTTTCTCTTTGAGATCACAGTCATCGCTCCTGTTCGAAAGGTGACTCCTTACTTCTTTGTGCCTCCTCTGATACCCATAACCCCCTTCTAATTTATGTTCTTCTTCCTTCTCTCTTTTCGGACTTGTGCAATTTTCACCCACATCATAAACAAAGAAGATTTTTGACATGTAGTCCAAAATAATCACCCTTGCCCACTGCGGAACGGGCTTTGCTTCTGAGCCACAGTGATGGAGATTCATGATAATGATTGTCAGTGCTGTGGAAGCTGTGATCATGGTCATAGTTGCTATGTAATACTTCCCTGCAACACAAAATACAGTTATAATAAAGATGCTAACACAATAAAAAACAATCATTGCAGAAACAACAGCGTGACAACATAGCGCAAGCAAACCCAGTTTTTAATCACTCTGATTTTCTACACTTCTATCACACTTAATTTACCATTTAAAAAACAAAGATTAAAGGTAAAACCTCATATTCATTACTGGCATGACTATCAGAAGAGTGAGTGACCATTGTATTAGCATGGTAAATACTTGCAAGTCAAAACCTCTGATTTCTCAAAATACACCCATTGAGAAAATAGCTTTATGTTTATCAGGATTCTTTTCCTGGCATCTATAAAATCCCAATGTCGATGCCTTCGTGTGGCACATTAGAAATCCCACTTCCTGGTGTACTAACAGGAGTGGGGACCACGTTTCTTGGCAGCTGTTGACACACCCCATGGCAGCACCCTTTGTGCTCACACAGTGAGCACCCAGACCCTCCCGGCGCCCACAGCTCGGGCACCGGCAGCCGAGAGCCCACGCACAGAGCTCGAGGAGTGGCTCTGCTGCCTGTTGAGATTTGCTGTCTGGGGTTTGTTTCAATTGTACAAATTTTAGCACGGTTGGTCCACACAGGGAGAAAGCTCATTCTGCCCAGGAATAGAGAGCAAATCCAGTGAACACAAGGTGTGCCCTTCGGCCACTGCTTTTCACAACCGAAGCGCACGGCTGGAGAGCCAAGTTCCTGCAGCTTGTGCCACTGCAAAGAGGTGGCTCCCAGCCCTGCCCTGCTGCTCTGCAGCCTCTGCCCTCGCTTTTCCTGCATCGATGGTGGACAATGTGCCACAGAGAAGCATGATGGGATCCCAGGTTTCAAAGGGCTTGGAAAGGATGGCGAGGGAGAGTGAAGGAGCAAAAAATCAGACTAAGGTCAGGTACTGGCTCCTAAATTTAGACAGCATGACAGGAGGGTTGGGAAGGCACTCCAGTTCTAGGTAGGAATAGTTGCTGCTGGTGTGGGAAATGCCCTCAGCTTTCTTATTTGCTGACCAATGCTTTGTCTCAGTTAAACCATGAAGTTTTTCATATGAACAGTAATAATGAGAACAAAAATAATGAGGTCTAAATTTTGTTAATGAAGCTGGAAGCCAGTGTGGAGGCAACTGCATTGCTGGTCCTCCAGAAATCCCACCGGGGCAGGCAGGCAGCCTCCTGCCTCAAGAGGAGGATCAGCTAGGGGCAGGAGGGTCCTGGCAGAAGGCAGACAGGACAGTGCTGAACACCGACCTTCTTGCTACGTATCAGCTCTTTTGAACTCTCACACATAGGTTAAAATTAGGCATAATTGGTGAAGGATTGCAGGCATTACAATTTAATGTAAAACCTGGCAGATAAGGTCAACCCTGAGTGTTCCCGTCAGGCCATCCAACCATCTGGATCTGACAGAAACATACCTTGAAACAGTCTGACCTGTGAGTACGGCTCTTACTTACACTTTGTATGCTGCTTCTAAAGCTGGTTTACATTACTAGCTTTATTACAGTATGGCAAAATAATTCTAGATGTCTAATTATATTTAATAAATACAAAATAGCTAACTAATATAATTTAAAATGAACACAAAATAACTCTGAAGAGCTTCAGCATATCTGTACAAATTCCACCACACATTTTAAATATTTCACTATGTTTTAAGAATGCAACACTTTTATCTTCCCAGAAGCCACAGATTGTATATGGTCTTGACATAAAGCCCTGCTTAAAGACACAGCATGTAAATCTTACCTATCAAAGGTACATTTTCAGAGGGAGGCATGATCTCTGCAACCATCAGCTGGAACACAGTCAGAGCAAGAAGAACAGTAATACCCAGAGATACTTTTTCCCCAGAGTCTGCAGGGAGGTAGAATCCTAGTGGGGCCAGGAAAGAGATCAAAATACAAGGCAGCAGCAGATTAAATATGTAGAATGAAGACTTCCTTTTCAAAATCAGTGTGAAGGTCACGTCTGGATAAGGCTCAGAGCAGCAGCCATAAGTGATGACATTCTTTACCGCTGGCATACCATGAATCTCCCATTCCACATCTTCCACAAAGTCAGAGAGGTCACCACTATCAAGAGAGTTGATGATGTCTACCTGATTACCATTGTAGGTCCAGGACCCAAATGTAAGGTTGCACTGCTGGCTATCAAAAGGAAAATAAGATACATCTACTACACATGAGCTCTTTGTGATAGCAGGTGCGTCCCAAGTGATTTTTCCATCATATCTCAACACAACATTAGTATTCACTGGTTCTGAAAAGTCATCATCAGCCCTAAAAGACAGAAAAGTGACAGACAAGATCAGCAGGCAGCAACTTAATGTGCAGGTCAGGGAAGGAGGAAGACCCTCACTTCATATCATTAAAAGCATGCTTCTGAAATTATATTATACTGAATTTTATTAGGAACTTACTATCAACTACTATTTACAGGTACCAGTGCCCATTGATGCCAAATGTCAGTGTTGCTAAATTACGTTATGTGTTTGCCATAGCTGCTTCAAACTTGATCTCCAACAGGATAGAGTAGGATAAGAATCCATTTAAAGAAGAAAATAATCTGCTGGTCACTACTCATCTGGGAGAGCAGACAAGGAGAGCAGCCTTCGGGTACCATCTTTTTGTGGACATGCAATATCCCAGAGCTCTTCAGCAGCCTCAGCAGAAAGCACTTCATACTGCCAGGATATTCAATTCCCAGTGCAGAGAAATTCAGAACATCTTTGCTGTGTAGCAGAATCAATTGCCAAATCCTGGCTATGGCTTTATTGCAAAATATTTAGATGATCAACAACAAATGTTAAGACAACATACAAATTCCTTGCTAAGATAAGGTGGAGTTCAGACTCTGGGTCAATTCCTCCTTCAACCCCCTCCCCTCCCTCAGACAAAAATGTTCAAGTTGATTTTCTCCAGCCACTCACTTGTTATAAAGGACAATATCTGGTCTCCAAACCAAATTGCTTGGAATCCTGATAGAATCCAACCCATCATATTTATCTTTGTCCCATTTTAGGTATGCATCATACCAGCTTTGTCGAATCCATAAGTAAGCTGACAAAATCTGGTTCCTTTCATCCTGCACAAAAATGTAGAAATATTTCTAGCTGAAGGCAACAAAAATCACATCTTAGATGCAGACAGTATTTGTTGTAAAGCTTTAAATCAGTGTCCAAAACAATCCAGAATGCTGACAGGGCACAAGAGTGCTCCTCAGACAGGTGTCCATGTCCATGCACATTCCAGAAACTCATTTATTTGGACTTTCTCCTGTTCAAACCTTCTTCCCCCTGTGCCCTCCCTCACTTTAATCACAGCTGTTCTAAGGCTCCCAAAACCTTAACAATTTCCTTTTGCAAGCTTCAGAAAACCAAACAGCTGACAGATTCAGCCTAACAGGTTTTCTGAGAGCTTGGTGAGGCCTTGAAGTTGTAATTCAGAAGCTATAGAGTCACAGAATGGTTTGGGTTGGAAGGGACCTCAAAGCCCATCCAGCTCCACCCCCTGCCACGGCAGGGACACCTCCCACCAGCCCAGGCTGCTCTGGGCCCGTCCAACCTGGCCTTGAACACCTCCAGGGATGGAGCATCCACAGCTCCCCTGGGCACCCTGTGCCAGGGCGTCACCACCCTCAGCGTGAAGAATTTCTTCCTAATGTCCAATCGAAATCTTCCCCCTTCCAATTTAAACACATTCTCCTTTGTCCTATCCCTAATTGCCCTTGAAAAGAGTCCCTCTGCAGCTTTCCTGCAGCCCCTTTCCTGGAGGCTGCTCTGAGGTCTCCCCGGAGCCTTCTCTTCTCCAGGCTGAACAACCCCATCTCTCCCAGCCTGTCCTCACAGCAGAGGAGCTCCAGCCCTCGGATCATCTCCATGGCCTCCTCTGGACCCGTTCCAACAGTTCCATATCCTTCTGATGTTGGGGACTCCAGGAAGTCACAAAAGTGATTTCCTGTTCTGCTTCAGACACATTTTCTTTTGCCTGAGAAATATACGTGGTTGAACCAAATTCATTAAAAATTTACTGGAGACTAAAATAGGGAGTCTATGGAGAAATTAATCGCATCTTAGAAAAAGTATTTTCTTTTTCTGTCTAAAAGTCAGCAAAATCTGCCTGGAAGGTGTGATATCAACATCTAATTACAAAAGAAGTTTTAATTCAGCAGCTCTAAGTTTACAGACTTATAATGGACGTCTTAGTGCTGCAATCAGATAAGAATCTATGAAGAACTGGAGAACATGACCCTCTTGAAGCGTTACTGAAACTGTCACAACAAAATGCAAGCTGCTTTTCCTACTCCAAGCAAAAGGTTTACAGCTGGCATACCTTCACGCTTCTTTAGAAATACAGACCTGCACTCTTACTCACCATGTCTTTAATTTGGGACAGTGTGATCTGAAGGGTGACATTCAGCACTTTATCTGTGTCTTCCACTGGTCTTAGAGCATTTGAGTAGTCTTCAAACAGTTCATTAAACAGCATGTGAGCATATTTTCCTTTGGCTGATGCTACAGCTAGATAACAGATTTGTTCAGTACATCAGATTAAACACCGAGCAGTAGAAGATACCCTCTCTGTACAGCTTCAAGTAGAATTTGCTAGAACTATATATTTATCATTCACATACTGTAAAATATCATCTAGTGCAGAAACAGAAGTATATCTGATTAAGCTATTCAAATAAGGGCAGCATTCACCCACAGTAAATGAACAGCTAACTCTAGCTTTTCACAGCCACTGGAAAAAGCCCCTCTGCATCCAGAGAGTCCTGCCTTTTGAAGGTAAACATCATTACCTTTAATTTACTGATGTCTGTCACAGGAATAGATATTATTGACTCACAATCACACATCTGCCAAGCTAAAACTAAAAGCAACCTCTGAAGTCAAACCTGCTCCCAGATTAATGCCTTGTGATATCACCCCAAATGCTGCACTGAGGTTCGTGCTGCTTTCAGAATTTACTATTTCTTTTTTTTAACTACCACCTGGAAAAAGCCTGAGCTGCTTTTCTTCACAAATTGGCAGCTGCATGATGTACAAACACAGCCTTGCACTTACACCTTTTCCAAACCATGTACTTGGAGATGTTTCTTGCTACACTAAGGGCAATTCACTGAAACTGTAGGTTTAAAAATAACACTTTTGCTGTTCTGCTGGTTTGTGCATCACAGTTTCTGTAGGCAGTCTCTGTACTACCTTTAGATAGATTCACACAGTTCTGCAAGCAGAGGGAAGGACAGGAATACTCGCAGGACTTGTGCAAATGCTGGCTGGTACTTCGTAGGAAGCAAATGCTCTGGTGACTCACAGTGACTTCCTGGACTAATAAGAGTTCAAAGCAAACCTTCCTCATCAAAAAGAAACCCTATCAAATCAAAGCTTCACTAAGAGCATTTAAGTTCTGGCTGTACATCATCATTTTGCCTATGCATCAGCAAGGCAAAGTAAAACAAAGCAGATGAAAGACTTCTGGAGCTCTACCATTTAAGAGACATCAGGACATTAGCTCCTACCCAAGTTAAACAAATCTCAATGCAACATAACATCAAGCAGTATTCTCACCTTGAAGCATCGCTGCTGTAAACAGCAACCAGAGAGAGATGGAAAGGGAGGACAGGCTATTTCTTTTCATTTCTGGACCTTAAATAAAACTGTTCGCTCAGGTGCACAAAAACATTTATCATCAGCCAAAACTAACAAAAAAAAAAAGGCTGCACAGCAACCTAAAGATGCTGAGGCCCTTCTGGTCTGCTAGAAGCAACTCAGTCCTCCCTCAGAAGCTGTCAGTCCTAAAGTAATTGATGGTCTTTTGTCCCTGCCACCGCCTGGGGCTCTGATGAACCCTCCTTCTCTCGGTAACCTGAGAGCTGCCTGCTCTGAATCTATTGCTGAGGGAGAAGACACGGATGGGATATCAGTAGAAAAATTATATTTCATTGCATTTTTCACTACAAAGGTAAGATTTTGACAAATTTATGAAGAATCCTTTCAAATTTCATTGGTGAGCCAAATTTTACTACCCTTACATTCAGTAGTACCTCGCTCAGAACCAGTTCTGTGGACCCTCACAAAAAGTGATCTGCCTCAGTGCTTTAATTCCTAGAGTCACAGTGTACATCAGGCATCCAACATGCCACACAGGAAAAAAACACAACCTACCCACTCCCACACTGACAAAACAATGCTTTCCCTGACCAAAGTGGTGCCACATTTGCCGCAGCCCAGTATTGCTGTGCTAATAAGAACTTCCACTGGTATAGACAGCTCAACACAGTTAGTCAGGAGCAAAACTGGACTCTGCAGATAAAATGCCATTTCCCAATACAGTACAATATTTCCAGGTGAACTAGACAAGACTTCACAAAGAATTACAGAATTACTGGACAGCTCTTGCATTTAGCCAGGAGACTAACAGGAGAGAAATATGAATACAAAACAATACCATACCTGGCCTATGCACCCACCACGGTCAGAACTCCATTAGTCAATATCTCCATACACATAATTCCTACACAGTAGCACTCCTGGCACTCACTTGTTAATGTTTGTGCTTTCACAAGGTCTCTAAATCAGTAACATTTATGACCAGGTTTAATAGGTGAGCAATAAATAATTTCAGTCCCAGCACCTGTAACGAGCTCCATCTCCGTCACTTCATTTGCTGAATTGTCAAAGGGTAAAAAGAGTGGAAAAACAGTTTAGAAGTCAAAAAAGTCAGAGCAGCCCATAGGCAGTATGCAATAACCTGTTTTTTCTGTCTGGAGAAGGTATATGCTGTCAGAGAGAACAGAAGTCAGAAGATGACAGGGTTTTGGATGCAGTCAGATCAGTGCATTCTCAGGGGATACCTTTAGTCTACAGTACATACGCGCTGCTGCTTCGTTTCCCTTACTGTAATTACAAGAGTGACCAGGGGTTGCTGCTTTGAGTGTGCTGCTGTAAACACTCCTGGAACCAAGACTAAGCTTGCTTTGCCACAGGCTTGAAACAACCTTGTGATCTGTTACACCAGCAACACGTACCTGCCAAGCAGCACAGACTGATGTGCTTTAACATATGTGACCTTACACAAATTAAAGAACCCTGCACCTTTATTGTAATCACATCTTCTTGAAGGGAAAATGCAGGTGCTCAAAAGACAAAAGCAAGAAGCATGCTTACACATGTTGCTTACTCAGTTTGTTCCTATACATAATACAGTCCATGTTTTCATTATAAACTTGCACAGGGGTAGATCTCTCATAGTTATGATCATATAATATTTCCAGATATATCCAATAGTTGCCACATATTAGACAAACATAAACACATATATATTAGAACAGGCTTCTTATGTTTGAGAGACTGCATTGACTACAAAGTGCTTGTCAAAATGACACTAAAATACATTCAAGAGTTTTTTAAATATTAAAAACATAAGATCTTTAACAATTTTAGCATGCCAGACCATTTAGTTTCTTCACATCTGTTCACATAAAGCCTGATAATTTTAATTTTAATCAAAGTGTTCCTAATTTTGCATGAAGAGCAAGTATTAACATCATTCTATTTTCATTGACCTGAGAGATTCACCTACAAACCCATGGCTCCTCAGAATATAGTTTTAAATTATGGCATACTGTATGGCAATACTACTCCTAGATTAAACATCTCATTTAACATTTGAGTGGAGCTAAATTTTATAGTTAAACAGTTCTCTATTTTTGCAGTAAGAAATTCTGCTATGAAGTGGCAGGAGGAGAGGAAATGGCCTCAAGTTGTGCCAGGGGAGGTTCAGACTGGATATCAGGAAAAACTTCACTGAAAGGGTTCTCAGGCCCTGGAAGGGCTGCCCAGGGAGGGGGTTGAGTCCCCATCCCTGGAGGTGTTTAAAAGGCAGGTGGATGAGTTCCAGGGACGTGGTTTAGTGAGGGGACAGGGACAGCTGGACTTGAAGGTCTCAGAGGAGTTTTCCAACCAGACGATTCTATGAAGCCAGGAATTAATATAAATTATGAACAAGCTCAGGGATAATTTAAGAAGAGCCAGGGGTGTTTGAAAGTTAGAACCAGGCCACCAGCCTCTCGCAGAACCAGACTCGTTTGCAGCCACACTCCAGTTCTTGCGGAGCGCAGTGCCCAGCAGATGGCCCTGTCAGCCAGCCTTCTGCTCCACCCAGCTCCTCGGGACCATTTCTGCGCATCACACACAAATCACATCGCATTTTCATCTCCTTCATTTTGCTCATTATTTGCCTTACGTTTGCTCTAAGACAAGCAGAGACAAGATGTTATTTTAAAGGAAAAAGATAAGCAGAAGGAGCAAAGCCGCTTCGCAGCTGAATTGGGCTCTCGGGTCTGCCATGCAAGAGCTTTGGTTTTACCTGGACAGACTGAAAGGGAGATGACATGGGGGGGGATGTCTTTCATATCAAAACTTCTAACTTCAGGCATTTATCTTAGCTAAACTATAATCAAAGCAGGAAAGAGCTGCAAAAGCATCTATTTAAAATCCTTTCCTTCAATTGAACGTATCTCCTGCCTAAAATAATTTCTCCTGTGGCTGAGGATTTGACATGTACATTTTCTGAAAAAGAAAAATTTAGTGGATTCTTACCCTTTTTTGCATAAAAAGCATTAAGAGTTTTTATGTCTCCAACTGGAAAAGCTGCAGATACTGTATTATCACATGCTTCGAGGCCGTCTGTACCAGTTATAATCCATCCTTTCATCAGAGAACAATAAAGAAGAATAGATTGGTTCCCAAGCACAGTTTGTAAGAAGTGTCTCACAGTCTGCTTTACTTGCCTTCTTGCCAGCTTTTTCTCTCCAGAAGCTGCTGCGTTCACATTCTTCGCAGCGTTTGCTACAGAATTTCATCTCGTGATGGGGTCAAGCGGCACATTAACCCTTCAGAATCAGACTTCTCTCCTTAGGCTAACTGAAGTCTTAACAGCAAGGGTAACAACAGCTCTTCTTGCCAGCAGAACAGCCTCGCTGTGCTTGCTCTGAAGAAGACGACAGCATTTCAGTTTAATGCAGCATCTTTCCTTCCATCTCATTTCTTCTCACCCACCCACTACCTCCTCCTTTCTTCTAAAAATCCCCCACCACCAGAAACCAGAATACTCATTCATATTTTCTTTTACCCTGTTGTACACATGGAAAACAGGAAATACATTAGGGAGCATTCACAATGTCAGGCCACGAGATAATGTAGAATATTAGCCACATTTTCCAGAAATGGGAAATCCTAATTTGCATGTTACAGTTGTAAGTGCTTCTGAATACAAATTTTATTTGGCAGCTCTGCTGACCACCTCCCAGCACCTGAAGCAGAGAAACATATTGCCCCTAGAACCCTTATACTATTTAACATGATCTAAAACGCATCATATTCATCCTTTTTCACCAGGATGCTTGTGAGCTGACTGGTGTTTTGTCCATCCTTGAGAAGCATTCAGTATCTGGCAGGGTTAAGAACAAAATTATTCTATAATTTCAGCTATCAGAAATTTTACAAACAGCTCTTTCTCATTGGGATCATTCCCAGCTTTGTACTGTGCCTTTGAATGGCTGATCACAGGATCTGTGCTCTGCACAACCACCACCTCTGGGCCCAGACCCTCTTCCAGATCACACGTTCGCTCTGACAGGCAGCCTGATGCTCCAAAACAAATCAAATTAGAGAAATAGTTTTGCCCTCCTGTAAGGGTGCAGGGCCAAGCATCTTCCTCTCTGTGATCCTGTCGTGGAAGGCAGCACGCTGCCTCAGCTATTGGAAGCAGAGGGAAGCTACCACTGCAGGCTAAAGACAACTCCAGGTTCTCCAGAAAGCAACTTCTTCAGCTTTTGTGCACATCACAAAAAAAATGAGTTTAAACTGATATCAGATGTAAGACTGAAGCCCCACAGTTTAGATATTAACTCAAAACCAAAGTTTCACTCTCTCCAAAATTGAAAGAGGGGTGAGGACATCCCTTTAAAACACTACCAAAACTCATCATGGTCACAAGAGTATCTGTATCCTCTAAAAACAGGTTTTCCTGATAAGCTTGCATCCACCTTGCAACACAGAATATAGCACACCAAACCTTCCATGTTCTCACCAGAGTTCCTCAGCGTTTAGGAGTACAAAGAACGAAGACAAATGCTGTGCACTAATACAGAGCTGCTGGCTGAAAATTATCTAACAAAAGATAATGAAGAAAAAAAAATCCCGACCGTGATGTAGCAACCACAACTTTAACTGTGTTTAAGGAACTCAAATTGAAAGATGACTGCTAAAACAGTTTTCATACACACTTCATTGTTGCTTGCCTGTCAACAACTGGCAGAGGGCAGCGAGGTGTCTGCCAATTGCTAAGCTGCCTTTAGATTAAGAGTGTTTTATTCTGAAACAGAACCAAGATGTGGGAGAAAAGGCAAGAGATTAGTACCCAGCTTGCAGCTGTAGCAGAGCTATGAGAAGACATACTAACCTACAATCATCCTGTGGTTGTAGCTTTGGGGAAATGTTCATAAGAGTGCAAAAGCCAATCCCTCAAAGGAGTATAAAAAACCTGGTATACGAATATTGCTAGAACTTGGAATGGTTTTAGCAACAAATTCCATATTGGCTTTACTTCTGGGCTTTAGCAAAAGCAGCTTATTACATTGTCATTTCAGAGAGCCACTCCTAATCCAAAGGTATTGACTGAGGTATGGCCAGGTCTGGACTGTGATGAGTAATTGATTATTTTTTTTGTAGTGGGAAGATATATATATAAGGGAAAAAAAGCACTGGATTTGTGGTACACGTGGTTCTCTTTCCCTTCTGCCAGTTCTTCAAGGCAATGTAAGCAGCAAATAAGACACTGCTATGGTTAAGCAACACGTTGCAGTGAACAGACAGCGAGCCCCAGAGAATGAGGTGACAACACATTAGGACATCTCATTGGAAGAGATGATTAAAGGAGCCAATAGTAATTGGTGCATTCAGCACTCTACTCCTGCTTTTAGCCAAACTTGCATCACAACACATAAAACAGCCTTCTTCACCAGTCTTGACTGAAAAACATCCCTTTTCCCTTCATATCTTGAAATAGATGTACTTTTAATGCCTATACTGCCTCCCAGTTTGCAACATCAGCAATTACAAACCTCCTGAGGAGGTACAACTTAAGAATACAAAATTAAACATCTTGAAGAGAAAGCCAGAGCAGGGTAAGCAAAGTGCTGGCATGTTGTGCCCAGCATGCTGCTGTGAAAGCTGCTGCAGAATGCCAGTGTCCTTGCCATGGAGTGGGATAATCAAACCTCTCCAGTGTACACACAGACATCACAACTGATGGATATATGTATCTAAAAGTAAGTAGAAGGAAGAAGTGAAGGCGACAAAAAATGATTTCTAGGTACCCCAAAGGCACTTTAGGGATGTTTCAAGTAACAAACTAATGGGATCCCTCAAATCTTTAAGGTGTTCTTTTTCTGGCTCTTTCCCACCCAGGTGCTGATTGTGAACAAGAGACAAGAATGGGGTATGCAATTGCTTGCCTTCAGATTGTCTCAAAAAGTCTCCTCAGCACTTTTTGTAGCATGAATAATTCTCTATACAACCACTGAAAAGAAAACCCAAAGTTTAAAGGCATTTGCCTATCTATTTAGTTACCTACTTCATTCTTAGTAGATGTTGAAAGAAACCATTTCTTCCAAGTTTCTTCCATTTCAGGAACATGAACTGAAGTACAACACCAGCAACAAAAGATTTTAGCTGTGTAAGAGCATATACACTATATTTGATTAGTTAGTGATGCCATAATGAATGGGTAACATATATTCCTTAGAATAACAGAAATGTTAGATACAAGTATCACAATCAGACAGAATCAAATGTATATCAACCAGGCATACAAAGAAAGTTTTGGTTTTTTTTATAAAAACTACAACTAATCACTTCTTTATTTTTGAAAAAGAGTATAATTACTTAAACTCCACAATTATAAATTGTGGGCATTGTAAGAGTTCAAGCTCCACATGAATAATGATTCACCAGTATCTCCACATAATGCAGTGAATCCCCACAGCAGACAGTGATCAGTAGCACAAGAGTGATTTAGCTCTTTCTGGAGTCAGTATGCTTATCCAGGATAAAAGTGTGTGAAATCATTAATTAATATTGTTAGGAGGAATTGCAAGTTGAAATAATTCCTCATTGTGCTCCTTAAAGTAAATACCTTTCTTGTATCCCTTTCTGCTTCTATTCAGAGCCTTTAAAACAGTTAAAAGAGAAAATCTTGCAAATATTCATTTGTTATAGACATAACCATTTTAGGATTCTGAGCTGATGAGATGTGAAACTCGGGAGAAAATGTCTCATTTACTTACCAACTGTCTCAGTTTTATCTGCCACGTAAAAGGAGACCTATAGCTCCAACGAGTAATTACAGATCAAGCATTGCATTTAACCCTGTTATCTGAAAACACGTCAGCCTATCAAGACAGGGCTTTTAAAAAACTAATTACCTCTGTGATGGCTGTTCCTTAAAAACAAAATTCTCTTCTCCTCAATGCAGAGATCAGAACTCAGAGAGGCTGATAATTATAGTTGATTGTTCATCATATCTCCAGCTACTTCTTAGAATTTACTTCCACTTAGAGGGCTGCAAGACTAAAATCTGACTACAGCTAAAGATTAAATAAGAACAAAGGTAATTCTCTCTTCTCCTACATGTATAACAGGCATAGAAACTACAGATAAGACAAACATTCATTTTCCTGTTATCACAGAGAAGCATCATGGCATTCATTTGCCAAATAACAGGTTCCCTAGAAGACAGGCTTACCTCTAAGCTTTGAAAACAGCACATATATTAAAGGTGCTAACCTAAATACAGCCATTCCTGTCTTACTAGAACATCCATTTACATCTAATGTACTACAAATGCAAAATCAGAAGTACTTGAGCCATTGTACTTTATGACTGTGTTTGAAAACTACTCAACTTCAAAAAGTAACTTTAAATTCAGGCAAAAGAAAGAGCAGGTTAAATTAAGGACAGAAAGTATCACATCCTAAGGAAATCATTAACAGTTAAGTGAATCTTGTGCTATTTTTGTTATTTAAAATACTGATTAGGTTAATTATGCTCAGAGGGAATTGGATGTAGAGGATTAAATGAAATATTTTCAGCAGAGAAGCTGCTGTCCCCCATTTAAACAGTACAAGATATCACTTTGAACATCTTCTGAATATCAATGTTTTTAAAAGCACATCCCTTGGTGTCTTTTATGGAGCTAATAACATCACTTAAAGAGTTATCTTTTGACCTTAGTGACATGTTAGTGTTAAAAAGTATCCAGCTATGCCAAAAGATATCACAATTTAACTACTTCTTGTTTTACAATGATTACCTTAAAGTCTCAAGAGTTTTCTTTCAAAACATCAGTCTACTTGTCATTCATTGCTCTCAGAGCCAAGACTGCAATTTCTTCTGGGTTAAGTGCAACAATATTACCAGCAGGCTGAAACCATTTTTAAAAAGGAAAACTTTATTAGCTCACACTATAGAAGATAAAACCATCTGGAGACTTACTCTGTCAATCAGACAGAGAAGGTCCACACACAGCAGGTTTAACATTCCCCCACCTTCAACACTGCAGACAGCAGAAGCAGCCACTGTGAGTGAACTCAGAGATCACCCCACTGGGAGGTAGAAAATTCATTACAGGTGTTAATATTAAATTAACACCAAAGACTAGAAACCATACAATTAAAAGCAACTCTACAGAAAGAAGGTAATTCATTGTCATTATCTTCTATTTTCCCATAGGTCTCCATAGCCAAGATCTCTCTGGGATCATACAGGGCCACCGTGCCAGGCGAGTGATGTCTTCCGCAGGATACCCGCAGCGTGCAGCGGTGACAGCAGTCCCCAGCCAGAAGGAATGCACACCATACTGCCCCGGGCACAGCCCCACCAGCTGCAGGGCACATCGGAGAACATTCAGGAACTCCCTCCTCGTGACGGCCCTGCTATCCGAGTGCATGAAGAGTGGCCCTTCCACCCACGAACGAACTGCCAGGTAGCTCCAGAGAGCCAGAACAGGGCACACCCATGGCTCTCCAGACAGTCCGAGGCTGATGACGTGTCTCTCTTGGCCCACAGGAGAGTTATGCAGACGAAACGTCGCTCTCCTCTCCATCAGCTGGAGGTCACTCAGGTACAGCAGCTCAGGCTGCAGCACGTGACGGTGCTTTGCCACCATCTCTCCTATTCGAAGTGCCCCAAAAAAAGCTACAGTAAATAATGCATGAAACAATAAACACTCGTAATGAGTTAAGCAAACGGTCTCCAGAGCTCCTAAGAGAGATCGCAACAACTCAATTGTTATGGGCAAGTATTTATCCCTCAGGATGCCCGCTCGACGCTTCAACCCTATCACCATGCAATGGGTTATAGGATCCGCCAGCGGATCAGGGTTACCAGTCAGTTTTGATAGATAAGACAGGGCCGTCACATATATCAGTGTCTTTGAGGATGAATAAAAAGATTCCACTGCCAAAAACCCTCTGACTTGATCCTCTGGGACTGGCCAGGCTGCAGGCATGCCCATGCTTTTCCTAAAGGCGAGGAATTTCTTCAGTCCTTCGAGGTAGGCTTGCCAAAGCCTACTATCCCCTGAGCACTCCAATAATGACAAAGTCTTCAGAGGCCAGCGTCCCAAAGAGTGTTTCCAGCGACAACCAAACTCCCTTCCTACAAGAGAAGAGCCACATTAGCACATGCTGACAAGAAGCCCAAGCCACTCAGAGAAACAGAGAGAACATCCCTCAGCACAGCACAGCCCAGATAACACTCTGCTAGCTTATCTGACTACACACACAGCTACACCCAGAGCTGTTAAGGAGCTGAGACTTTTCAAACAAGAAACGACAAGCAAGGTACCAGGCCCGTTTCAGGTACAGACCTGGTGACACTCTGGGAATTTAGAAATTACTAACGGAAAAGAGAAGGAAAAAAGCAAATTTAAACCAAGCCCTGCCGGTCTGGTTTACATAGATCCGGGCTGCAAAGGGCACCCAGCACGCTCCTGCCAGAAGGCGGCACGTTTCCCAGCCCAGGAAAGCAAACACCCTCGAAGCCTCCTTCCACGAGTCCCAGCCTCGCGCAAGGACTCGAGCGCAGCCGAGGAAACGCTGCCCAACAGGACCCACAGCCGCCCCGGAGACCAGACCCCGGCTACGGGGGGCTCAGGCAGCACCGGGCACGGCTCCCGCTTACCGGCCGCTGCCGTCCCGCGCTCCCCACGCTGCCGGGCGCCGCCGGGACCCGCCACCGCCCGGGTCCCACGCGCCGCTGCTCCGCTGGTTTCCTGCCCAGCAAGGGCCAGCTGCAGCCACCCCATGCCCGGCTCCCGCGCCAGCAGCGCCAGCATCTCCCAGAAGGGCGCGGCGGCAGGCGCAGGCGGAGCGCGGGCGCCGCAGGGCATGGCAGGAGCGGAGCGAGCACCGCGCCCACGCGTCCCTCCACGGCACGAAGGCTGCGGCAGCCACCCCGCGCGGGCCTTTTCACAGCCGCGGCGCCGCTCGCAGCGCCCGCCTCTGATTGGGCAACTCGGAGCCGCTCGGCGACCCGGAGCGCTGCCATTGGCTGCCAGCCCGAAGCGGCCCCGCCCAGCGCGGCGGAGGGCGGGGCGAGGGGTGGGGCCCTCTCATAGCCGCGGAGAGGCTCGCAACGCCCGCCTCTGATTGGGCAATTCGGAGCCGCTCGGCGACCCGGAGCGCTGCCATTGGCTGCCAGCCCGAAGCGGCCCCGCCCAGCGCGGCGGAGGGCGGGGCGAGGGGTGGGGCCCTCTCATAGCCGCGGAGAGGCTCGCAGCGCCCGCCTCTGATTGGGCAACTCGGAGCCGCCCGGCGATTCGGAGCGCTGCCATTGGCTACCCGCCCCGCGCGGCGGGTGCGAAGCGAGGGGCGGCGGCGGGAGAAGGGCATGAGGAGCCGGGCCCGAAGGGTGTGAAAGTGACCGGTGGCTGCTGACACCGCCCGCTGCGGAAACCAGAAAGTGGCTTACTGATAAGAGAAGCCGTGTTACCTGTCCGTTGTTCTCCTGGGCTCTCCGAGAGGCGGTTTCGGACAAGCCTCCTGTAGAGAATAGCTCAGGGTAGCTGACTCCACTCAGAATTGCTCATCAGTCACAACTCGCTTTTAATTACAGATAACGCACCCAGGTGTTTCACGTGCAGGGTATCGAGATAACCACCCTTCTGTGGCAGCTACCCCTGCTGAATCCTGAGTCTCCGAAGCCAGCAGGCTCTGCAGCCAACAGGACCTTCCTCTCCTTTGGTACGAGAAGTAGCTGTTACTGTAAAAAGTAGACTATTTTGATTTAAGCTGAGGTAGAGGCTCATTTAAGCAACTGTGCTTTCTGCAAGTTAGACAGAATGCCCCTCTGGTAGCGTGGGGTTCCTTCCAAAGCACGTCTCCAGGCGCTGTTCTTTGAGAAATGATGACATCTTCTGTTAAGCATGACATGTGCTCAACAGGTACATCTTCACTTCTCTAATGCCGCTACAAGGTCTCCTCAGAGCCTTCTCTTCTCCAGGCTGAACAACCCCAACTCTCTGTCCTCACAGCACGGGTGCTCCAGCCCTCGGATCATCTTCAAAGCCCTCCTCTGGACCCGTTCCAACAGCTCCATATCCTTCTTATGTTGGGGATGATTCCAGAACTGGGCAACAGGACTCCAGGTGGGGTTTGCTGGGGGAGAAGGAGCACGACCAAGCCCGAGGGGTTTCAGCCACGCCTGCAGGCACGCAGCTGACACGCACCTCGGAACCCCCTCAACAGCGCAGTGAAGCTGATAACGACGGGTACCGCTCCCGCATCCGAGAGCGGAGGTGCTGGGACGGGGACTGCGACGGGGACTGGGACTGAGACCCATCCTGAGCCGGGGCGGGCGCAGAGCCGCGCGGTGCGCCACGCGATTGGACGAGAGCGGAGCGGGGGCGGGCGCGGGGCGCTCTGATTGGTTGGAAGGACGTGCCGGGCTATAAGAGGACAGGCGGCGGCCGCGTGGAGCTGCTGGGGCTTCGCGCTGCCGGTGGTGCGGGCGGTGCTTTGGTGGCGATGCGGAGCAGCGCGGCCGAGCCGTCCGCGGGCTCTTCGCCTTTCTGGGCGCTGCTGGCGCTGCTGCGGCGGGAGCCTGGTATGGGGTGGCTGCTGGGTGGGCGTGCTGCAGCGTGGGGCCCCCGCGGAGCGGGCAGCGGGGAAGGAGCTGGTGAGTGTGGCCTTGGAGGGGCTGCTGGGCGGTGGGGAAGGAGGCTTGGCAGGTTCTTCCATGGTGCGTGAGCTGTGAGCGCTGCTGAGCCCGATGCTAAACTTACTGCTTTTATAAAATCATAGAAAGGTTTGGTTTAGAAGGTACCTCAAAGTCCATCCAGTTCTAACCCCCTGCCATGGGCAGGGTCACCTCCCACTGGATCAGGCTGCTCAAAGCCAAATCCAGACTGGTTTTGAACACCTCCATTCACTGGGCAGCCTGTGCCAGTGTCTCACCAGCCTCACAGTAAAAATAATATCTGATAATGTCTAATCTAATCTCTCTTTCAGCTTAAAACCTTTACCCCTTATCCTATTCCTGCACTCCATGTTAAAGAGCCCTTCGCCAACTTTCCTGTAAGCCCCCTTTAAATATTGGAAGGCTGCTACAGCCTCCCCATAGCCTCTCACCCCTTGATGGAGGGTTGGGGTTGCAGAAAACTTTCTGTCGCCAGGCTTGATGTGTTTCTTTAAAGAGAAAAAACACTGGAGTTGATACGTTTATTGATAATTTCTTTTTGTGTACTTTAGCTGTTGGAAGCTGTGCAGGTGGGGGGCATAAGAAAGGCAGGCTTTGTTTCAGAGAAGTTCAAACAAAAGCTGAAGCATGTTGGAAGGAGGGAAACTTGTGTCTGCTGTCTATGAGACCACCTTGTTTGCCATTGCTAATGTGGATTTCGTTCAACAGATGAGCTCTGCCAAGTTTCTGAAAAGCATCCCTTGGGCCCTTGGCCCCTGAAGGCTCTGCTCTTACTGGAGGACTCGGGAGATACCCACTTATGGCAAGTCTACCACGAGGGCCTGAAGAGTTTCCTTGCTTTTAGAGAAGGCACGGCTCTGTCTGCAGTCTGGCCAATTCCCACACATCAAGTGAGAGCGTTCTTGGTCTTCCTGGAGTCTCAGGATCTGCCTCCCACAAAAATAATAATGTATATGGAAGGACTGTCTTTCATCTCCAGAATGGTAAATCATACTGATCCTCTTCAAGATCCTGTTATCTGTCACATGATATACAAGTTGAAACATAGGACTCCACCTTCAAATGATACACACTCTCCTGTAACTGTTGAAGTGTTAAGATCTCTCCTGGGGACTCTGGAGTCTGTGTGTAGCTCTCCTTATGAGTGTGTTTTGTTCCGTGCCATGTTTACTGTAGCTTTTTTTGGTGCACTCCATATAGAAGAGATGGTGACAAATCACCAAAATGTGGCTCAGCCAGGACTCCTGTACCTGAGTGACCTCCAGCTGACTGCAGGCAGTGCAAACCTCTGTTTGCATTCATCTCATATGGGCCAAGAGAGGTATTCGATCCAGCTGCGAGTATCTCAGGAGATGTGGCTGTGTCCTGTTGAAGCTCTCCGTATCTACGTGGCAGCAAGGCCACAGGGAGAGGGCCCTCTCTTTGTGCACTTGGACAGTGTGCCTGTGACAAAGAAGGAGTTCCTGACTGTCTTCCGACGCGGTCTTGGGCTTGCTGGGCTTCCTCCAAACCAATACAGTGTGCATTCCTTCTGGCTGGGGACTGTTGTAACAGCAGTGTTCTGTGGGTATTCTGAAGAAGCTGTTAACAGAATAGCAAGGTGGTGAGGAAGATGCTGAAGAAGACACGGCTCTCTGTTGGGCTCTCATAGTAAGGGGCATCTTCTGCAATGTGGAAGAGTACTTTCTGCAGAATCAATTTTCAGTGCTCTGTAAAGTTACAGAGAAGGGGAGTAACTAGAACGAGGTGGGGATGGTTTTGAGAATGCAGTGTTGTGGTTTTAAAACTGCTGTGACTTGTGAGTCAGTGTGCATGCTGGTCAGCATGTTTGGTCTAATTGTATTGTGACCTTATATTAAACTGCATTTTCTTGAAAGAACTTGTCTAGTCTTTCTGTTATGTTCTGGTCAAAGGCTGTTCATCTCAGTTGTTCTGAGATAGCTTGATACAAGTGTGCATCCTTTTTACTGCTTAATGTAGTGAGAAGTAAAGCTACCTGATGGTTGGTGGACTGGGAAATGTGAGTGTGGATGGAATTTAGCTGCTAACTGAACGTGACACCAGCAGGGAAGTTGGCCCTATTGCCCAAGTTGCAGTTCCACAGCAGCTGCATCCACCCTCAGCTGTTCCTACTGCAGTCCATCTCCTTACCTATTAGAAGCCTCCCCCCAATGATTCTTAGGATCCTCTGCTGATCTCTCTTCAAAGGATGTATCAAACCCAGATACTGACCAAAAGTAGCCTTTGATTGAAGTGGGGCTAATGCATCAAAGATGATTCTGCTCACTTGAAAGGATCCTTTGTAGCAGAGAATGCAAGGGATGGCGAATGCTCATAACTGTCATTCTGAATTGGAGAACTTGTTAAAGACCCTCAATACTGATTAAATAAGCAGTATCTGAAGCAATATCATAAAGTCATGTCACCTTTCATTATGAGGGTATTTAAAGTAAAGGCATACCCTGTAGTACATCATATTAGTGTGTTCAGGAGCTACCCAGGAGACAACTTAGGTATACAGAGAACAGCCAACTTTATACTGTACTCTTCAATACCCAATCAAGTTTCAAAAATGATCTTTAGTTACAGAAAGCTTTAGCTCTGCTCTTCAGTCAGCAAAGACAGAGCTGTGACAGTACACAACAATCATTAATTCCCTGGCACGCACTTTGTAGCTCCCCTTTTACTGCTCTGCTACAAGCTGTTGCAGAATTGGCACACTGTGGTGCTGAAGCCGAGTCCTGGTCGTCTTGCTCCTATTCATGAACGTGAAGTGGTGTGTTAGACCAGCCAGAACTCCTTCTGTGACTGTGAGGTGATCACACCCATGTGGAAAGTATGGCGGAGGAAACAGGTCTTGGGCTGGGCGATGAGAGAGAAGGAAGAGTTTGGCTTACTAGCTTTGGTTATTGAGGAGAGGTAGGGAAAAGGCTTGTTTCAGGAGTGAGGGAAGACTTTGATTTATTGTTAGAAGGTACGAGGGTTCTCTGGGTCACAAATGTTTTACCCAGAAGGGAAAAGGGATTTGGTAGGGAAGGAGAAGCGGGATCCTGCCTTGTGCATGCTGGTGCTGATGAAATTGAGTGCAGAGGCCGGAGTGTTCGTGGGCATGGCTGCTCAGCCCTATGGTGTGTGATCACACATGGAATCCTGGACTGCTTTTTCATCCTGAGTTCATGGACTGGCATGTGGCAATGAAGGTTGGAGGGAAGTGGCTGGAGGACCTGTGTTACTGTCCCTTGTGCTATCGGAAAAGCGCTGATGTAAGTCACAGGAGCGTGGCAGGCTGTAGCAACCAAGATAGCACAGGAAACAGCAACCCCGAGGCTGTCCTCAGGTGTGCGGCTGGAAGTTCATTCCATCCCTTCCCATCAGGGCTCTGTTAAAATCCAAGTGTGAACTGCTAACCTTTTCAAGGCTGTAAGAAGAGTGCTTTCAGCTACAGTGATGGTAAATGCTCTCATTTTACTGCTCCTTAACTTTCAGAGAGGGAAGGGGATGCTGACCTGTCTTGGGGGGGAACCAAGGGGTTCACAGTAACAGTGATGGCTTCACACCAGGAATCTCACAGACAGAAATATGCTGTTTCTCTGTGTTGATGTAACTGCAGTCAGCCTAAGAAATGGGATGAGAACAGAAATACAGCTCACTACGGCCGACTCAAAGTCGGGAAAGCCTCTCTGGGTGTCCCCAGTGATGATCTCGGTGATGCCAGGCAAGCAGGGAAGAATGGCATGGGGGAGGAACTCTGGAAAATTCTCTGAATGCACTGTGCTGAGGAGCTGTCCCACAGTGGCTGATTGTCAGCTCTGTATGCAGTTCCAAATGGCAATGGTTGCTTTTCTCCCAACAGGGAAAAGGGCTCCTGAATAAATGCTTAAGGCTGTGCTGCACCGAGAGGTTCCCAGTGTTTTCTCAACAGCAATACCAGCTTACAACAAGCCCTGTCTTGTTCACTGCTGTAAACTTCACTTGGCTAAACCTGAAATAAATGTAGAAGCAAATGTAGATTAAAAATAACCCGATTAACGTTATTGTGTAGATCTATGAAAATGTGTAATGACCCAGCTGAGGTCAAGTAAGAGAACGGCATAGGTTGGTTCTATTAAAAAGTTTTCATCAAATTGCACCCTAAAACCCACCTCTGTGAAGCAGTCCTCCTGCAGCACTCACATTCTACAGGGCAACCACCCATAGCTGTAATTGCTGCATATCCTGAGGCAAAGTTACTGCAGCAACTCCCGGGTAACAAAGCCAGGCAGGCGAAAGGAAATGGCATCAATTTAACTGATAGTGGTGTTAAAACTTCCCAAGAGCTTTTCCTGTTGGGTTGCTAAGCATTGTGAACATCACAGGGGTGAAGCTTTGCATCACAGAGTTAAAAAAGTCTGTAATTCGTTGGGCACAACAGCACTGAGGTGCAGCCACTTCCTTATAAAGGGGAATCGATGACTCAGACAAATTTAACCTTGTTTTACCCTAGCAATGTGACCAGATAGATATTTTACTGGTATATATTTGTTTCTTCTTTCCAGACTCCATCTTGGAGTGGGGCAAAATCATATGTAAACATGATCCCCAAAAAATCAAGGTAAACTAATATAAAGATTGGAGATAGTACACAAACTTCTTATGGAGATCAAGCCTTAGCTACCATATCCCACAAGTTTGGAGTTTACCCTGTGCACAATGTCTGAGGGATATTTAACAATAAAATGAACTTTCACAAGCAGGAGGAACAGAGGCAGTGCAGGTTGTCTGTAGATCTCCAGCAACCCACTCAAGCATCTTGTTCCTATTACAGTATCTCTTCCAACTCTGGATATATGAACATGGCTGTCTTCCTGCTGCTGAGGTCACATTAGCATCACAACATTTTCTGTTGGCTTTTTTTTCCTTTTTCTTTTTTTTTTTTTAAATAAAAAGGAACATTTAATGGACATGTAAGTTTTAAGCCTCAGCTGATCCCTGTTCCTTTCATGCCTGGACATGAGAGGGTTGCTAAAGGCTGCTTCTTCCACAATCATTTCTGGCCCTCGTCACATGGGTTCTGCAAGAACCCAGACTCCACTCTTTTGGCATGCTTTGACAGCTTCACAAAATCCTATCTACTACGAGTCAAAATGCTGAAAGTTGGTTAGGAGACACAACCACGGTGTCCTGCGAGCTGCTCTACACTGGGTGGTGCTCACAAGCAGCAGTGTGAGCTGTTCAGGATACAGTCCCTTGTAGGCAGATGCCCTCCTCCTGCTTCAGGGGTGCTCAGCCCTCAGAGCCATCTCCTTCTGCAAGACTTGCTCACTGCAGTCACAGACAGGTACAGACACCTTGGGGGAACTAGGGGTGAGACTGAGTGATGGTGCACAGCACTCCAGACCCTGCTGCAGCCACGTGGATCACCTGCTGCTTTCGTGCTCAGGAAGGGACTGGTGGGCTCAGCGCGCTGTAGACCGGTATCCATATGTGCATCCATGCATTTGTTCATCCATGCATCCACCCAGAGGTGTGGGGAGGAGATGTCACTTTGGGGGGGTTAAGAGCTGTCAGTCCTAGCTGGGCTTGCAAGGCTCAAGGCGTGGCTTTCATGGACCATGGGCATCATCCTCACAAGGGTCCCCAGTGCTGGGACTTAGACCTGCTTCTTGGGCAAACACCGTGCATAGGAAACGTGCCCGATCTGCCAGCTTGCCAAAAGCTCTGTGTGCTTTTACTGGGCCTGTTTTAGGGAAGTTTAAAAGAGGCAGGATGAGATTTTCCAAGTTCTTGATATTTAAATGTGCCCCATCTTGGCAAGCCTGCCTTTTGTTGGAGGAGAAATGCTGACAAGCAGGGCCTGATTGTGAGCAGTGGGTAAGTGCTGAAAGGGGGTGGAGGAGGCACAAACGTGTAACTGCTCCTCGGATCAGGCACTGCAGGCTGCACCCAGCACTGGGCAGGGGTGCAGGGCTTGCGTGCTCCTGCCAGGGCTGTGACCTGCCCTGGGCTTCTGTCATGCAAACCACAGGTCACAGGGTTCAGAGGGGACAAAAGCAGCCAACTGCTCCTCCTCATGAAGCACCACCCAGCTGTCCCTTTAGATTAGGGAAATGTGAAGTTAATTTTTTGCTGAGGATGTGGTACCCCTTTTTGGGGCACAGAAGGCCCAGACCACCCTGGGTGGGGGCTGCAGCACCTCTGTTGCTGGACGACTGACGTGGATGTGGACCCTCCACGGTGCTGGTGCTCAGGGCAGGGCTGCTCCCCATGCTGTGTCACAGGCTGGGTGGACCACAGTGCTGTGCCTCCACGCCAGGGCCAGCATGTCCACGGCCAGCCAAGTGAGGAGCACGAATCACACACAGTCGCTCTGCTGCAGTTCATTTTTTCTGAATTCTTTGTGACCTGTGGGTGAAATACAGCTCCCAGAGAGCTGGCAGCACACAGCCCACAGCAGAAGCTGCGTTCCACAGAAGCCTGCTGCCCTGCTCCCCTATCTTTGCCATGCACCTGGGGAAACAACCCAGCGAGCAGCCCTGAATTTAATCCGTTGTACTGAGTATCACCTCCTGACCTGTTGCTGGAAGTTTCATCTGGGGCTTTTCTTTGTGCAGCCCGCCTGAACGCAGCCCTTTGGCAGGTGTTTCCGGTGCAGAAAGAAAACAGGCCCCTGTGGTTAAGCAGTGTAGTTTACTTCAGCTTTCTCACCAATCAACACTGAGTGCAAGAGACTCCCCCACCTTATCCGAGCCCCTGTGAAAAAACTCCAGAACCAAGAGTGTATTTTAACACCCAGCACTAGAATCGTGGAGTCATCTGGTTGGAAAAGACCTCTGAGATCATCCAGTCCAGCCGTCCCTGTCCCCTCACTAAACCATGTCCCTGAGAAACTCATCCACCTGCCTATTAAACACCTCCAGGGATGGGGACTCAGCCCCCTCCCTGGGCAGCCCTTCCAGGGCCTGAGAACCCTTTCAGTGAAGACATTTTTCCAAATGTTTAGTCTGAACCTCCCCTGGCACAACTTGAGGCCAATTCTTATTTCATCCTGTCACTTAGGAGAAGGGACCAACGCTCACCTTGCTACAACCTCCTCTCAGGCAGTTGTAGACAGTGACTGTTACCCAACAGATGTAACTTAAAAATAAATAAATAAACAAATCAGCTTTCTGTGGCCTTAGCTGCAAAAGCTGGGCAAGGGCTCTGGTGGATGCTGCCAACAGCTCCCATGCCCAAGAGAAACTTCCCAGCCTCCTCCATCCCCTTGCGCACATTTCCATCACTGGATGTGCTCGTCCCAGCCTGATTAGAAGTGTGGCTGCCCTCCTCCTTTCCACCAGGGAGAGTGAGATAAAATAAAGACATCTGAAGGCTCCTGATGGCAAAATTCATTTCAGCAGAATTAAGTTGAAAATCCAATGATAGACTACGTGGTAATCATCCCATGGGCAGAGCAGAGCCAAGACCAAGGCGAGTGGAGGAACCAAAGGAAGGCTTCCTGGGCCAAAGGCGTTGGGACATGCCTATCTCTACACCTCCAACTGTATGTTAAACATTGATCCAAATTCAGTTTTTTCTTCTTCCACAAAATTTCTCAGCCTGGTCCCACAGAAGAAAGCAATAATGTTGTTTGTTTGTTTGTTTGTTTGTTTGTTTCTGTTTGTGGCTACAAAGCCCAGAAGTGGTTTGGGTGCCTGCTAACTTTAATAAGGGTGGTGGCACCTATGTTGAAAATGCCACCAGGAACACTCCAGCTCCCTTTCCTGCCAGTGGTCCCTTCACCTTGCAGTTCTCCAGGGCTGACCTGGAGTGCTGCCTTTGAGTCCCCACGAGATGACCAGGACTGTGGGGAAGCCTGCAGGCATACAATTTGTGGCCATGAGGTTTCTCAGACACTTGATTTTCCTTCTACTTATGTAAAGAAGCAGCTTTGTTTTGACAGCACATCTTCAGCACACCTCTCCTCACCCACCACGCAGGAGCAGGGTGTTCCTCGTCTATGAGCACAGGCAGATGAAGACATTAATTGGTGGTGTGAATTTACAGCATGTCGTTTATTCCATCCTAACTACCCATGCATACACACTCCTACTCACGAGGCAAAAAGATGTTAATGACTTCACAATTCATCAGAGAGCTGGAGAATTCACCCTGAAGTATTTTAGCAGATCAGCGTAGTCCACCTTAAGCGTCGCCTTACTTCTGATCTAATCCAGTCAAGGATGTGTCTCTTTGTTTCAGGCAATTAGATAAATAAGATAAAGCTTTCACAGGTCCTTTAATCAGATAATCTGTCCTTATTTTGAGGTGTCATATTTGTGTTCTGCAGTATAGAACAGAGAAGAATGAGGAAAATTTAACACCTTTTGAATGGAAGCTGGGTCAGGCTGCCATGGGCAGAACCTGTTATCTCCTGTTAAGTGGGAGATAAAAGGACCCAATAGCCAAATGCTTGTTAGTGCAAGACTCAGATTTTCCCAAAGTTATCTAGTGGTTCTGTTTATATGGTGGGTTTTCTTCTCATGATAGGTAGGAACCAGCATTTAAAGTTCAGAAGGGGAGTGAGATTACACAGCCAAGAGCCCTCATCTTATTCTTGCAGGCTTGGAGTTGTGCACCTGCAGTTGGTCAGGCTTTCTGAATTGAAAACCTCCTGTCACTTTAGTTTTTGTGAAACAGCAATTTATTGGTAACCTCGAGCCCAGTGGCATCTCACCAGCTTCCCAGTGGCATTTTTTTGTGAAGGAAGGTGACAAACGCTGGGAATGCTGATGACAAACTTCTCAGTGAAATATTTTTCTGTCCTGGAGTCTCCAGCCAAGGGATACTCCAGGTGAAGTTTTACCTAAGAAGGAGTGAATGTTAAAGGGAGAAAATCCTGTTTGCTGTATGAGGATGTGCTGCACCACCTCGTGACGGGGCTGGAGAGCACAGGACTGTCTTTAGTCACTTCTTGGTACAGCTAATGAAGATGCCAAAATGAATATCATTTGTAACTGCATGCTGGACATGCTTTATAATTAAAAACATCAAAATCATGACAGCAATGCAGCGCAGTGCATGCAAATAGGGAGAGGGAGGTCTTTCTGATCCCAGAGAAAGTACTACGTGTCTGAGAGCTTCTCCCTCTTCTTTCATTACATCGTTCTGCTAAAACACAGGAGTGTGCCCTAATATCACCAAATATTTTATTTAACAAACATTGTCTGGCACACAGACAGCACACAGACACCTCCTTATTTCTCTCGACTCTGAACGGTTTCTTATGTGTGTGGAGTTCAGAGGAAAAGACCCCGTCCTTTCTGCGTGCATCTCTCTTTCCACCTCCATGAAGGGTATAAAGAGTGGGTGGGAGAGCTCAGCTCTTCCCTGGAGGCACTAACGACTGAATCATTCCTTGAACCGTGGGTACAACACCCACTGAAGCAGCTTCAGCTCTCCTCCCCCAGAACCTCAGGTAAAATTACCAAGTGCTTAGGCAGGTGGAAGGAATAGTATTTCATCATGACAATTCAGCTGGCATAGGCTTCTGTAAGGAGACCACATCAAAAAGTGAAACTGCAGTCTCATGCGGCTGTTTGCAGGGTGGATGAGTCAGAGCCCTTCCCTTTCCATGCTGCAGCTCTCTAAAGCTGGGTGGAGTTTAATCATTTCCATTCCCTTCAGCAGAGAGGGCCACGTGCGTGCTAGGTGATCGCCCCAACACTCTCCACCATGTAGTGAAAGATTTTAAGATCCTAATTCTAATGTATGATTGATGAACAATACTTAATTTAAATTGTTAGATTTAACACACATCTGCCTTGGCAGAAAAACTCATTGCTAAAAATCCAAGAGCAGACAAGTTTCACTGTTAATCCAGTGTCAGAGTGAACTCTGGATTCCCCTCTGGATTTAATCCCCATTGCAAGGGGATGGCTAAAGGAGAGGGCTCTACCCATCGCATTGGCATCAGGCCTTGTGCTAACACTGCACATCCCTCAGACCCCATCGGTGTCCATCCCTGTCTCAATAAATCCTAACTCTGACACCAACTGGTCACAGCTGACTTTGTACCCTGTCCAATGGGAAGCCTGTAAAGTGGCTGCCAGATTAAATGCTTCAAACCTACAGGGTAGAATAAGCTTGTCTTGATCTTGATGCAGAAGTTGAACTTCAAACATTTAGGCCCATAAGCTTAGCTTTGTCTCTAATTCCTCTGATTCTACATCAAATACAGATGATCCTACCTTCAGGATGCTTTGTTGCACAAAGTGGTTCCTGGCAGTTTCTGGTTCTGCCTCTGGTGGGGAGAAACACCTTTAAAGTGCAGTTGACGTCAGAAAGACAAACAGTAGCTGTGACAGGTGCCTCCAGCCTTTTCAATGGTGTTGTAACATAAAATAAGATTTAAATGCAAGTAGAATCTGCTTGGTTCTATCTCTGCCCACATCTTGATCATGCATTATGTAGCTGAATATGCTGTTTGTTTGGAAAGACTTTTCCCTAGGGATCAGGCTAACCACAGAAATAAGGTGATCACTTGTTACAGTGTTGGCAAATTTCAATTAAATTCAATGAAGGAGGAAAAAATCTCGGAGATACTCATTCTTATAAAAATGTTATGGAAATGTGCAAACAACTCAAATGAAAATGCTGCGATCTGAGCTGAACTCGTTGGTCCTTGGGACACATATTGCTGGGAAAGGCAGCTTCACTTGTTTTGCTGTGGTGTCAGGGCCCTGCAGTGCTGATGGCTGAGGCAGGGCCCACCAGGCCAGTATCAGAAAGGGCACAGAAGGTCCCAGAAGCTGTGCCAGCTGTGGTCTGTGCACAGTGTCTGTAGACAAGGGTGGAAAGGATCTCTACATCTTCAGGTATCACAGCGTAGGCACCTATGGCAGAGTGAGTTGTCCAGAATCCTTTCACAGCTGAGAGAGATGTGCTTTTCTGGGGCACAGTTCACCTTGCCAAGGTCTGGAATAGAACAAAGGAATTGTATGTCAAAAGTACCTGTTTATCTCTGCCACACTTCTGGGCTTGTTTGCTAGGAGAGTGTGTAGGAAGCAGAAGCAGAGCCCTGCCCACATCATTGCACATCTGCAAGTGGCTGGCACCCATGAGCCTGTGAGCAGGCTCTGGCAAGGTGAGGAGAAGAGAACACAGCCTACGAGTGCATCACCTACGGCTGCTGATGGCTCACCTGTCGCCTCTTCAATTCCATGAATGCCCCTTTCCTGACAGTTCTCCTGAAGTGCCGTGCAGTGCATCTGAAACACTTTGAGACTCCAGCTGTTGGGCCAGCAGCTCTGCTGTGAGCTGTGCACACAGTTGTGATATTCCAAAAGCAAACCCTGTCAACACCCCCCTGGTGTGTAGAGCTTCTATCCCAAGAGCATCACGCGTCATCATTTTGGACACAACAATCCCATGCAGAGCTACAGACTGGGGACAGAGTGGCTGGAGAGGAGTCAGACAGAAAAGGACCTGGGAGTGCTGGTGGACAGGAAGCTCAACATGAGCCAGCAGTGTGCCCAGGTGGCCAAGAAGGCCAATGGCATCCTGGCCTGCATCAGGAATGGTGTGGCCAGCAGGACCAGAGGAGTTATCGTCCCCCTGTACTGGGCACTGGTCAGGCCTCACCTTGAATACTGTGTCCAGTTCTGGGCCCCCCAGTTTGGGAAAGATGTCAGGATGCTGGAGAGTGTCCAGAGGAGGGCAACGAAGATGGTGAAGGGGCTGGAGCACAAGCCCTACGAGGAGCGACTGAGGGAGTTGGGGCTGTTTAGTCTGGAGAAGAGGAGGCTCAGGGGAGACCTCATTGCTCTCTACAACTCCCTAAAAGGAGGTTGTAGTCGGGCAGGGGTTGGTCTCTTCTCTCAGGTGACCAGGGACAGAACTAGAGGACAGGGACTTAAGCTTCATCAGGGAAAGTTTAGGCTTGATGTGAGGAAAAAGTTCTTCACTGAAAGGGTGATTGGTCATTGGAATGGGCTGCCCAGGGAGGGGGTGGAGTCACCTACCCTGGAGGTGTTTAAGGGGAGACTGGATGAGGCACTGAGTGCCATGGTTTAGATGATGGTTGGTGTTAGTGTTGGTGTTGGTGTTGGGTTATAGGTTGGACTTGATGATCTCAGAGGTCCTTTCCAACCTTGTGATACTGTGAAGTGGTCCCTCAAGCATCTGCAGGGCTTCACAGCAGAGTGCCAGTCCCATAGCACATTAGAAGGCTTTCTGTGTCACTTCATCTTAGGTACAGGGTGAATTTTACCCTGATCACCCAAGTGGCAAATGAGACTGTCCATGTGAACTGCTGCGTGCTTGGCAGGCTGCTCCCAGGAGCAAACCTGGGCAGAACCAGTGCCACAGCCTGAGTCCCAGCAAAGTGAGAAGTTCCCAACACAGATACAAAGTTGTTGAACGTGAGGTCATACCCTGGAAACCTTTACTTTAGCAGCCCAGGGTTTGGGTTTCCCTGCCAGTTTCATGATGTTTGTAGCACACGTGCAGGCATCAGACACCAAGGGAAGCATCAGCCACGTGTTTCATTGCCACAAACACTGCTGCACCCTGGCTGCTACCACTTGGTGTCACTGGGTGTCACAGATCTTGTGCCTCTGTACCCCAGGGTGTTCACAGATGCTCTGTTCTCCTTCTACAGCACCCCTGGCCCCAGCACCTCCAGTGCAGCCACTGTGCTCATTTCTGATGTCAGACTTCTTCCTGCGGGCGCAGGACCAACCTCCTGGTCCTGAGCAGAGCTGGCCGAGTGGCAGCCTGCCTGTCCCCTGTGCCACAGTCCCACGAGCTGGCACACGTGCCCTGAGCCCTGGGCAATGTCTGGGAGAGGAGCAGGTAAGTGGGGAGGCAGGTGTGGGGCCATGCACAGGTGCCACAGCCAGCTGCAGTGCAGGTACAAGGTGAGCTGGCTTTTTTAAGGGAGTGTATTAGGCTTTGCCTCTAACTCTGCCTGAGAGTGCTTTCCTGCATGGCAGAGGCTGATGGAATCATAGAGCCTTTAAGGCTGAAAAAGACCTCTAAGATCAAGTTCAACCATCAGCCCAACACCACCGTGCCTACTAAACCATGTCCCAAATTGTCACGTCCACATGTTTTTTGAACACCTTCAGGAATGATGGTTCCACTGCTTCCCTGGGCAATCTGTTCCAATGTGTCACCACTCTTTCAGTACAGAAAATGTCACAGGAGAGCCCTCTGATTTGACCTGTGCAGGTTGTGCCTCATGTTGGCCATTGATCAATGAATTCCTAGTTTGGGATGTCATGTTTGTTGCTTTGCTGCCAGAAGAAGAATCAGAGCACGTTGTCCAAATAGCATTTTCTGCTGCAAATCACACCCAGTGAACAGCTTTTGAAAACAGGAGCGTGGAGCTGAGGAAAAGCTGCCTTCAGCCACACTGTCTCTTCTCCAGTTTCTTCAGTTCTCAGTAACCTTTCTTCACTTTTGACAGCCTCAGCTATTTCCTTTCACTGTGCTTTGGCTCCTACCGTTCTGCTTACCGCAGCCCACCTCTCTCCTCCTTCCCCCTCCTACCTTCTTTCAAGACCTTCTTGAGAGCAAACCACATCCTTACATTCCTCTCATTGTTAGATTCTCCACTACTGTTGCTGTTACAGCTCTTCATTACTTTTTGATCAAGTGGTCTGGCACAGCTCTGAACCTAAACTGCTCTTCAGAGGTTCTCACCTGCAGGTGTGGAGACCATCCCAGTAAGCTGTTTCACAGGTGTGTAAACGAAGTTCCTTTTAACTACGCCAAATACACCTCAAAACTGTAAATTATTCCTTGCAGTAAATGCAAGCTCTCCAGTAGTTCGAAACTCAGTGTAGGTTTGTGGTCCTATAAAATAGTTTGCTAAACAAGCTGCTGGGCACCTCAGAGAAGGAAAGAGAGAAAGAGAGAGAGAAGGAAAGAGAGAGAGAGAAAGAGAGAAAGAGAGAAAGAGAGAGAAAGAGAGAGAAAGAGAGAAAGAGAGAAAGAGAGAAAGAGAGAAAGAGAGAGAAAGAGAGAGAGAAAGAGAGAGAGAAAGAGAGAAAGAGAGAAAGAGAGAAAGAGAGAAAGAGAGAAAGAGAGAAAGAGAGAAAGAGAGAAAGAGAGAAAGAGAGAAAGAAAGAAAGAAAGAAAGAAAGAAAGAAAGAAAGAAAGAAAGAAAGAAAGAAAGAAAGAAAGAAAGAAAGAAAGAAAGAAAGAAAGAAAGAAAGAAAGAAAGAAAGAAAGAAAGAAAGAAAGAAAGAAAGAAAGAAAGAAAGAAAGAAAGAAAGAAAGAAAGAAAGAAAGAAAGAAAGATAATGATTCTTATTTGTGGCAATTACTGTGGGCTTAATTATTTGGCTGTTAATGCTAAATCCATACATTGTTGGATTATTCAGTGACTAAGAGTTGAAGCAGCTGAGGCACAGGTACATGACTGAATTCTCATTGTGCTGCTGGCAGCGTTCACACTTATCTGCAAAGAGCACGGAGCAGTGATTGCAAACCCCAGCTGGTGGCAGCTCCTTCAGAATGCATCATCTCTATCCTTTGGCTTGCCAATACTTTTCATTCTGTGACCCCCCAACTCTCTTTGCACTCTAGGAGTGTTTGGATTTGTATTTGCCTTAGGGGAGTTGCCTTGCTCTGTCCAAGCAGCATCTCTATCACATTCAGGTGGTTTTGCCCTTGACCAACATTTGCTACACCAAGGTGGAGTTTTCTTGTAGATCTGGGACCATGCTGGAGGGAGGCACAAGGTGCAGACCTGCTTCTTAATAATCTGTTCCATCAATGCACTCAGCCTGTGAAAGGAAAATGATTTTGCAAAGGTTTTACTGCACACGTGGGAAGATCAACAGTGGAGGCCTCAGGATTAAAAAAGATGGAATGTGCTGTGCTAAACTTGCCAGATGGGGAGCAACAAGAAAGATGTATTGCTCTTCTGACATCTGGCAGCCCCTAATTCCCTGTGTTGCCAATGGGTTCAAACCTGAGAAAGTGATCACCACATCAGGTGACCTTTCCATTCCTGCAGGTCTTGTCTCAAACCTTCAGAAGATGGGAGCAGAGGCATTCATATGGAAGTTTTGCTCTCCAAGCATTTGGCATGGTCAATAGGAAGCATGCTCCTGCAGGTGTGCTCCGTTGATCAAGCTCAGTTCCTCAGTGGAGAAGCAGAAACACAACCCATGGGTCAAAACCCATGGGTGCTTCACACCTCCAGTTGGCCTGATGAGCCACATGACAACTGTACTTTCCACATCTCCTGCCTCTTTGTTGATTTCAAATAGGTCTGGCCCCAGTGTCAAAGTGGCAATCCTACCTACCTAGCTGGTGTTTTGAAGCCATTACAACATCCTTCCAATTGCTTCTCTACAGCCAGTGAACGTCCATGAGAAGTACCAACAGAAAACCCCTTTTTGTCTGACTCTGCTCGACTGATGCTGCTTCCTGTTTGCCCCCTGTGTCCCCGTGTCCTACAGAATATTTGTGAGATCAAGGATGAGCAGACCTCAGTCCATCACAGTCACTGCCTGCTCCAGCTGTGGCTCCTTCACTCGTGTTCCACTGGAAGCACTAAGTGATGGGGTTTGTGGGGATGTGGAGCCCCTGACAGCTCCTTGCTGTCACGTGAAGCTGGAGGCACACAGTGCTGCCGTGGGAAGCTGCACGCTCTAGAGGCACTCCCGATTGCTGTGTTATCCCAGCAAGCTTCTCTTGCAAATTCTGGTGCTCCAGCCAATCTCAGTGTCTTGCAGCCCAGTTTTGAAGCCCATTGCACCCTGTT
Source organism: Tapera naevia (assembly GCA_033556795.1). Classification (NCBI taxonomy): domain Eukaryota; kingdom Metazoa; phylum Chordata; class Aves; order Cuculiformes; family Neomorphidae; genus Tapera; species Tapera naevia. The sequence continues at coordinate 1,284,739 of JAUMJJ010000189.1, read as the reverse complement.
AAATCAAAGTGGGACCTAGCATTGTGGTGAAGCCATCTCTCAGTGCCACATCAGCACATGCATTGCTCTTTGGGGACAAGTGGCTTTATCTCAGGCACCTCTGCATGCTGCTGCCCACGTGGGCTACAGATGTTCCCACAGAGGCCAGACCCTTACGTCTCTTATCCCATCCCAGAAAAGCAAGGGGATGGTAAGAGTTAAACTCTGCCTTGCCATCAGATATGGTCCCGTTGCCGGCCCTGGGATGTCCACATGGCCTTGTGGACCCGTCGCTGCCCCCCCAGATATGGACAGGGCTCCTCCTTTTTGTTTCAGTTGGGGCTCAGCTTTCTCAGGCTGCTGCCTCTCAGAGACATTTTCAGCAAAATGGTTGATTCATCACCTCCTCCCCTTTGGGTTTCAGAGAAAGTGAGGCTCATTTCTCTGTAATATGTACCTGCCAGGCCAACACCAGCACTGAGCTGTGCTTTAGAGACCCTGTTGTCTGTGTTTCCCACCAGAAAAGCACAGCACCAACTTCACAAAGCTTTGGGAGCCCCAGGTCCAATAAAAGCTTTTATTTCCTTGTTATTTCATGTATCTGCAAGTCCTCAGGGTCTCTGGCACAGCCTTTATTCCACAGCCCAGGAATTTTTAAAATACTCCATAATTACCTTTAACACCACAGTTGCCTATGTACCTCTGCCCCATACAGAAATTAACTGTGATTTCCACTGACATTCGTGCTGACTGTGCCCATCTCCTGCTGCAGCTCTGTCCATTACTCCTGTGAAGAGCACCTCTGAGCTCCCAGGCTTTTGTCTTCTCCTTTTCCCACCTCGAGTGTCTTCTCCTGGTGCTTGCAGACTCCTGTCACACGAAGCACTCTGCTGCTGCTTCTGCATCTCACTGCCTGTGCCTAGCTCAGTTGTAGATTCTCTTGTTTGTCACAGCACAGGCAGCTCAGGAAACTGCTTTTGTGGAGTTAAAGACAGTGATTTTTCATGCCACTCTCCCTCAGGTTTCAGTTTTCCCACTGTTTTGGTTCTTCTGTCATATGCACAGCGTTTGTGTATTACCCTGCAGACATCTAAGGTCCTCTGCTCACCAAATGCCCTATTAGTTCTGGACAGCTTGCCCTGACTGATTTGTCCCAGATCCCACTCAGCAATTTTTCAGGATCCCAATTAACCAGCTCCTTCTGTCTTAGATCTTTCCAAAACCCATCTCTGTTTTCGAATGCTATTTGTACTCTCTGCTTAGAGCCCTATCACTGCTGTATCTAATGCACAACGCAGTGATATCCCTCCATCTCTGCTGTGCAGTTCCACAGAGAGTTAACTCCACCAGCATTGGCCAACACCTATTGCAAAGATCGAGTCCACCAGAACCAGTTACTCTCAGGGGGAAAATCAACTTCCCAACTAATCTTTTTGCTAGGCAATGCTCATAGGATTTCTTTCATCTGTAAATTAAGTTTCGTTGTGACATCTCAGCAGAGTGAGTCAAAAGCATCTGTCAGCTGTGAAAGCAGGAAGGGAATTTCTTGAGTAAAGATGCCTCATTTTCTTTAAATGCTTCTGGATAGTCATGGAAAAATAGCAAAGCTATATCCCTGCACGTTCGAGCCAAAAGCTTGAGGATGCTGCAGAGCAAGGGCATTGCACAAATTTGTTTGGCAGTCAGAGGCAAAGCAGGGGAAGACATGAAACAGTCACAAGTTCTTCTCCTTGAGTTGATCATCTGGAGCTATGTCTTGTGCTGCACCAGGAGCCTGAGGCTCTGTATGGGCACCTCTATCTGTTCCCTTTGCAGAAAATGAATCATTCCCATTGCAAAGGGCACTTCAGTGAATATTGAGAATTTCTCCACCTTTTTTTTGTCATGGAAGAGTGAAATTCTAAGGGTGAAAAGACAATAGTCACTCACCTTGCAGCTACTCTTCTAGGTCATGCCAAACATATATTCCTGCTCGGATTGTGTTTAGCTTTTTTGAAAATCCCCCCATTTCTGTGGTACCTGAACAGCAGAGGAGCCTTTCGGGAAGGGAAGAGGGCATGAGAGCAGATGTTGGGGTCTCAGCAGGTTGCGTGGGCTCGTGTCCTCTGAGGCACAGCCAGGAGCTGCTGGGGCACCCACGGGCGCCAGTGCCAGCCAGGGGCTTCTTGGAAATGCTGCAGACGCAGGCGAGTGAGCACCTCACACCGTGCAGAGGCAACAGTCGTCGTTTCCTTCCTCTTTTCCAGAGACAGAATCAACCACCACCAGGCACAGGCCTGTGCCCTCCTGCTCCAGCCCTGCGTGACTCACTCGGACAGCTGCCCCAGGTGAGAGGAGTAATGACAGAACCCCCCAGCCAGGCAAGAGGGGTGGCTCTGAAAGGCCCGAGACACCCACGGTGTGTACTCACTCCTTCCTAACCAGAAAGGCAGCAACAGCTGTTGCTTAGTTTGCCAATAACTACTTCAGCGCTCTGCAGCTGCTCCCTGCGAGGCGGGAGGTTGGCTTTGTGTGCTCAGGAAGGGATGTGCCTGGGTTTTGGCTTGGCGCTTTGAGACATCCCTCCCTGAAATCCCTGGAGCCCAGCAAAGCTGAGGCACACCCTCGGCCCGTGCCACCAGCACGACAGTGCCTGCAGAAACCAGGCAGAGGAGCACTGACTTTAGGAACGGCAAAGTAAGAGCATCTGTTACTGCCAGAGCACCTGCAAGCCCGATGGAGGCAGAGCCAGCCCTGTGCGCAGAGCAGGGCAGTTGCCTGTGGTGCCTGGTTCAGGGGAGCTCTGAGGAGCATCACTTCTGTCCTGCTCAAGCCCATCTCCCTCAGGCTGCGTGGGCAGGGTCTGCCTGGTGGCGATGCTTTCCTCCGGCCTCCCAGGCAACACAGACCGCGCTGGCACGCAGCGACGCGATGGGGCAAGAGGCCCAGGGCAGGGAAAGGTCACCGTAGCTATGGAACCATAGAATCCTCTGGTTGGAGAAGACCTCTGAGATCATCCAGTCCAACCATCCCTGTCCCCTCACTAAACCATGTCCCTAAGAAACTCATCCACCTGCCTTTTAAACACCTCCAGGGATGGGGACTCAACCCCGCCCTGGGCAGCCCTTCCAGGGCCTGAGAACCCTTTCAGTGATGAAGTTTTTCCTGATGTCCAGTCTGAACCTGCCCTGGCACAACTTGAGGCCATTTCCTCTCCTCCTGTCACTGTCACTTGGGAGAAGAGACCAACCCCCCCTCCCCACAGCCTCCTCTCAGGCAGTTGCAGACAGGGATGAGGTCTCCCCTCAGCCTCCTCTTCTCCAGCCCAAACCCCCCCAGGTCCCTCAGTCTCTCCTCGTAGGCCTTGTTCTCCAGCCCCTTCCCCAGCCTCGTTCCCTTCTCTGGACGCGCTCCAGCCCCTCAATGTCCTTCTTGGAGTGAGGGGCCCAGAGCTGACCCCAGCACTCGAGGGGTGGCCTCCCCAGTGCTGAGTGCAGGGGCACAATCCCTGCCCTGCTCCTGCTGCCCACGCTGTGTCTGACACAGCCCAGGATGCCACTGGCCCTCTTGGCCCCCTGGGCCACTGCTGCCTCATGTTCAGCCGCTGCCAACCAACACCCCCAGGCCCTTCAGCAGTTGAGTTAAGCATTTATGGCAATATAAACATCCAGATGTTGTTTTCTCCCTGAATTTTGTTTCCAACAGCCGGGCTGTTCGAGGCACGGCGTGAGGGGTGTGCAGGTGGGCTAGGACAGGTACACAGAGATAACTGGTCAGGATTCTTTGCACTTGCACTGTGAAGGGAATCTCCAAGATGTGAAATATTTTCCTCACATCCCTAGACAACAGTTCATTGCTGTCACCTCTAACAAGGGAGTTTGGCTAACCTGATTGTGCTCATATCTGGCTTTTTCCAGAGGCTGAACTGACTTTTAATTAAGTCAAGGTAGTTAACTTGCTCACAAAGGCAAGAGCAGACAAGCCATTATTATGTTCTGAAATTAAGCTTTTTATTATTTTTTATGAACTTGAGCCCTATGTAGCAGAGGTATTAGGAGAAAGTGCTAAAAGACATGAATTGCCCCATTTATTTGAAATTATTTTAATGGCTGTATTCACTCAAATGCAGCAGTACAAGAAGGACTGAGATGTTAGAGGGCCGACATTTTTTTTCTTCATGTCTGATTCCTGTGGTGATTTATTTCATTGTGATGCCACATATAAAAAGGCTGCTTTAAATGAGTTTTCTTGTCAATACAAGCATTAGCTGGTATGTGTGCAGACACCTTAGCAATTGCAGAGTACTAAAAATCACTCAAATATTTGCAATCTGTTAATTGCAAATATCAGAAAAACAATATAAATTATATCTAAGAAACTTGGATAACTTCCCATATGAAAAATTGAGGGGGGAAGACCCGAGACAAATTTTTATTATTTATTCTTCGAAAATTTTGATATTGTATTCTACAGACCGAGTGAGTATAAAAGGGCTGGGAAATCTGTATTTAAAATAACATAATGTGCTCAATACATTTTTCAAGTCATTGAAGGACAATAAGGGTTTTTTTCTGCTGAAAGAATTCACAAGTGCGTATCTATTCAACTTTGTATCAAACTTGCAGAATTTAGTAAAACAATTAGTGAGCCAAAATGACTTTTTCTGTCAAAATGAGAAAATGAGAAGTGAGACACTGATGAAAATAACAGCCCTGTTGCTGCTCTCATTTTAAGTTCCAAGTATTTTATCTTTTTTTTTAACTTTTAACCTATTTTAACATCAATAGAATAAAATTAGCAATGGAGTAACAAACTGAAAGAGATCAGTTTGAGAAGACAGAAAGGGAACATTTGGGCAAGGTCTCTTCCCTTAGCTGAGCAGCTCATCCTGACTGAGGCGAGGCTGCACATTTTATCGGTCTCCCCGAACCTGCTTCTTTTAAGCCCAAGGATGTTGAAATTCAACATGTGTGCCCAGCTGCCATTTGAATGTATTTTGAATATTACAGCTGTATTTTTACCACTGAGCTGTACCCAGGGACCCCGTTGCCCCAGTGACACCAGCAGAACCACTCTGGCAGGGTTTCAGGGGAGGCCCTGGCGGTCCCCGGTTGTTCACGCCGCGAGCAGCCGGGCTGTGGTTACACAAACCCTGCCGTAGTGAGCCACTGGGCCAGACCTTCTCCTGGGTCCTGATATGACCAGATTTCACTCTCTGTGTTTGAGTCGCCACACTTTTTGAGCACATCAGTTCTGTAGCTCAGGGAAAGCTGTGTTATTAGATACTATAACAACGTGCTTCACAGTTTGTTCCCAGTGAAAAGTGCCTTTTGGCTTTGAGTGTCTGAAAATAATCAGGCTGTGAAAATTGGAACTATTCTCTTTTCACAGAGCACCAAGCCCAAATTCCCCCGTTACTTTAGCCTCTCCACAATCTGCTACTAAAAATGAGCCAGCTTTTGGTGGCCTCACACTTCTTGCTGGCTCCAGGATGGACAATCAAGGGTGAGTCAAGCCACCCTAGAAATCCCTGTGCGTTAGCTCAAGCACCTCAGGGAAGCCCATGAGCTGCAAGCAAACCTTGAGTTCACAGTAACACTCTGTGATGAGCTTTGTGGAGCAAATATGGATGAGATTTTCAGTTACGGTGTGATTCTGGAGCACATCTCCATCTGGCTTTGTCTTAGGCACCAACTCTTTGAAGTTTTCTGGTCCCTGAATCTGGCACCCTGCAGCAGATACCACAACACAACATCCCGGCCTAGCAGTTACTGCTCTTCCACACATAAAAACAGCAGCGTGAACTGTTGTAAACAAAGCTTAACAAACAGAGGAAAAAGACCATTTAATAGAACATGCTGGCAAAAATATGTCTCAAAAATGTTGAAACCAGGAATTAAATCCGTTAGTGGAGTGGAGACCGTAACAAAAATATCCACAATTGCAACAGAGTTGAAGATTCACAACATGACATTTTGCATGTGGTCTTTAATGTTAAAATAGTAACCATGGCTACTTTAAAATTAGGGTTACAACCCCCAAAACTTTCAGTGAAGAGGCATTGCAAGAGTTGAGACGGAGAAACATATTTCTTCCAAAAGCCAAAAGGTTTTCAACTGAGCACTGCAAATACCTGACTTGTGTAACTCTGCATAGGTGTCACGCCACTCGGGTTCTTTGACAAACATGTCAATATTAGTGTTTCAGGGGCCAAAGAACTTATGATCAACACCTGAAGAGAAAGAAAATTAGGAAAAAGAAGAGTACAGGAAAGATGGGTGGAGATGGGAGCCCTCATCTTGTGTGCTCCAGTGCAGAAGCTTGTAAAGATTAAAAGCTGATACAAAAACATCACATGAGATCAGTACATTTTTATGTCCAGAAGCCTCTTTTACAATCAGGTTAATGAGTAGTAAATATTCACCAGCCTGGGAGCTGAAAGGATGATCACAACATCAAGCATCCTTTGCACCACTGCCATTCAAGGTGCCTGCAACGCAAATTCTTGCTGACCTACATCACGGGTGAGATCATCTATGGGATTCATCAGACAGGAATGATTTAATTTGGAATTTCTCTTTATAGGGAACTCAGAGGTAGAACAGAGTATGGAGAAGAGCAACCAAACAGTTCTTCAGGGACAACTATAAATAAATCTGATCTATAACTTATTTGCTTAGTAGGGTAACTCCTGAAGTCCCACCTTGGCTTTGAATCAGACAAGATACTACATCCATTCCTGCTGAAACACGTGAGCCCAGGCTGAGTCAGAACAGACACAGGACATTCTCTTGGGATCCACGTGGAGGCAGAATCATTCCACTGCTCTGTGTGCCATCTTTTGTGGCAGCATGGTGTCAGTCCCTCAAAGGTCAGTTCTGAGATAGCTCGAGGATAGCGAAAGGGAGAACAAAATCTTGCTGCACTAAGAAATCCCCGAGGGGATTTTCTCCAAGGGCAGCAGAAACCTTGGGGTGAGACAGGTCTGCAAGGCCTGAAAGGTGTTGCGGGGCAGAGGGATCAGATAACCATGGGAGGAGGGGAACACCACAACTCACAAGAAATGTGCAGTATTGCTTGCTGACTCCGCTCCATCTTCTAGCAGAGTTCACTTACACACCTGGAGTTCCCACCTCCTTAGCCTGGCTTTCTGTGCAGGAGGGTAACTTGGCCTGATGCCATGGTATGTGTAGCTAAGTCAGGATTTGACTCGTAGATTTGCCAGGCTGCCCAGGATACAAAGCATCTTTCAGTCTTATTTTGATACAACCCAAACTTAGCTATACTTAGTATGCAAACTCAAAACCCAAAGAAGTTATTCAGCCATTCTAAATATGTACATTCAACTTCGCTATGTACTTAATTTTTTACTACAGTAGGTGACTGGCTTCACTAAAACCACTGTTTCAAAAAGAAATGTACTAAAAAATATGTGAGAATTTTAGTGCTCGTCAAAATACACCTTTCATCCCTAGAGGCTAAAATCTTTTGCCTCCAGAATTACAGCCCCAAAGATATGTCTAAACCAGCCCTGACTGCAGGCCAGCCCTTCTGGGGTTGTAACCAGGTTAGGTCTAAAAAGAGCCAGGCTAATTTCCTCCTGGTTTGTCATTGACCACTTTGCTGAGGAACAAGATTAAGATAAGAAAACGTCTTACAAAGCCACAGGACAGCTGTCAAGTGTCACTACACATTGATGACTCCGGTGCTGGATGTATTGGATTTGATTTTAGTCAGACAGTGACTCAGGCATGCCCAAGAAGAGCTAGGCCAGTTATTATGTGGACAAGACAATTCACTTCTGTGGTTAGCTAAAGGAAGAACTTCCAGACTATGAAAACAAACTGTCAGGATTTTACAACAATGTGTATGAGAGACTTTTAAATAGAATATAGAGTGGTCAGATTTTATACACTAACTTCACACGGACAGACACGTCAAGAGGTGAGGGTTGATCCAGGCACAAGTTTGTCACTAAACAAATGCAGACAAACCAGCGACTGAGGAACAGCAACAGAAACAACAACAAAAAGTCAGCACAGCTATTATCTGCAGATCTCCAGGCTGGGCTCGCTCCAGTCCAGGCTAGAGAAGTCCAAACACAGACTTGTGAACAAGGGCAGGTACTTGCACGTTTTGCTTGTCAAGGTAGTGCCCGTGTGTGCTGAGGGGGAGCAGATCAGACAGAGCTCACATCTGTCTCACCAGGGGCACCGGCACCGTGGTCCTGCCAGGAGTGCCCCTTGGATTCACCTCCCGTTCTCTCTGCTGCAGTCTTAGAGAGAAGACAGAGAGAAGAAATGCAGGGAACACCACTGCTGGTGGCCCTCAGAAGATCTTGCACTCATTAATGGAGAAGAGCTTCCGCCTGCTCTGCCTCTTGGCCTGGTTGACCACTGTGCGCACGGCGTACTCGAACACCTGCTGCACCCCCCGGTTGCTGAGGGCAGAGCACTCCAAGTAGCCCTTGGCTCGCACGTCCTGGGCAAGGCGCTTCCCGTCCGTGGGGCTGATGCAGGAGGAGCGGTAGGGCCCCGTCTCGCGCTGGTCGGTCTGAGTCGCCACCACCAGAACGGGGATGCGGGGCAAATGGCTGCGGATTTCGCCAATCCATTTGTTCCGCAGGTTCAGAAAGGAGTTGTGGTTTGCCACCGAGTAGCACATTAACACCACATCTGCCTGTTGGTAGGAGAGGGGACGAATGCCCTTGAAGGCGTCGCTGCCAGATGTGTCCCAAAGACCCAGGCTAATCTGAACGCCATCCATGAAGACGTCCACCCCGGTGTTTTCGTACACGGTGGGTCTGTAGTCATCTGGAAAAGTCTCGGAGGTGAAACGTACCAAGAGAGATGTTTTCCCCACTGCTGAGTCTCCCACCAGGACACACTTGATTGAATCCAGCATTTTGTTAATGTCCAGGGCCAAAAGCACCGTATCCGTGTAGCAGGAGTGGGGTGGAGAGATACAGTGGTCTCAGAGGCTTTCTAGATAACTTCCATTTGGTGAGAAACCATCCAAATCTCTTCACTTCTCAAGACTTGATTCTGCACTTGAGTCCAAAGTCCCCTTTTCTCCCACATGAATCTGTGGTGCTGTTGGTTTTAATTCTTCAGTGAGTCAAAGATGTTTCTGGAAGAGTAAAAATAAAATGTAACACTTATAACCCACAAAGAACAGACCATTCTTCATCAAGATAAAGATGCCTGTAGACATCTTTGGACAGCCACAGGGAGTACTCCTCATCAAGGATGCTGAGCCTTGCCGTTCCCTCCCAGCCAGCTGTGTGCAACAGCCTTTCACACAAATAAACTTCTTCCTGCACACCAAGGGCCAACAGTCTTACCACCTCTGCCATTCTCCACACACCAACTCTTTTTTTCCATCCAAGTGTCTAAAAGAACCAATAAAATCAATGTAGCTTTGGTATGACTACTATGAACCTGCTTTCAGTGAGACATTTCCTGCCTCTGATTTTCACCAAGAATGACACAATCCTAAATTCCTCTTAACTGATTAGTTCAGATTCCTTTGAAAATGCACCCATGCTCTCTAGAGGTCATCAAGACAAAAAAAAAAGCCCTTCACTAACCAATTTGACTATTTGAATGATCCTCTAATGAGCAGGAACACAGAAGCACTTGTAACAATGAGGAAGCAGAGACTTCAGGTATGAATCTCCAGTGACATGAACCTTAACTGTTTTCAAAAGCAATGAGGGATTTACAGGAAAAAAAAGTTCAAAATTTTTCTTACAAATCATTTTCAACCAGCAAGAAGCACAAGCCAAAGAAAGCCATACCACCAGTGCTTGTCTGAGTCAAACAATTTCATTCAAAGGGGGTACAGCTGCTCTGGCATTTGCTTTGTCTTAAAACTGAACTGAGAGTACCTCTTCAGAGTATGTAATTGCTTTTGAGATCCTGCCAGCATTCAGTCAAATTTTCCTGTTTTGAAAGCATTTGCCTCTTCCCCACTAGCTGTGTGCAAGATTCACTGCTCACGCAGAGCAGCACAAGAGATACTATGAAAATCACTAACTGCAAAACTGAAGGCAAATTAGTTTTGCTCAACAAAAGCAATTAAAAAGTATCACTGCATAATTTCAAAATGTCCTGTGTATGCTGTGTATGTTACACAAAAAAGTATATTTCTGTCTCCTGCATATATGAAAAGTCACAGCTTAAGGTTATTTGCACAGAAATGAATGATGGTCAAAAAAAAAGCATATACTCTCTGTTACCAATAAGGCTCTCCAGTTTCCCTCCCCTCACTGCCACCACCACCATCACCCACATCTGTGGTATGCTCAGAGCTTTGGCTCGCTCCACAAAGGGAAAAAGCAAAGGGAAAGAAGAGAGAAGCACTAGATGAGATTAGAGAGAACATTTTACAAGCACTCACAAATCCTACCAGCAACTCCCCATCTTTCCTTCTGCAGTAAGGCAGCGCCCTACCTGCTCCCGTGCTGCCAGTACCCCCGCATCTCTCCCACCCCAGGCAGGGGCCAAATAAAGAGGTGTCGGTGGCGTTTATGCAGGCAGCACCAAGCCTGCGCGGCAGCGCTCGTGCGTACTTGGGTTACCGGTACCTAGAGCAGTCGTTGCAACAGAGAGCACTTCCTGCTCTTGCCATCTCGGCTGGCTTCTAGGAAGTGGGATGGAGGCTGAGGCCACTTGACGGCATTCCTGGCTGCCAGGAAACCAGCTGCTCCCTGAACTTGAGTTTTGGTGGCAGCCATTGGAAATTCGCTTTTAAAGATTCAGTAGGTCTAATTCTGTTGTCTTGCCTTCTCTATTCCCAAACAAGCTGTCAAGGGAATTAAACAAGATGTTTCTAAAATACCTCTATGAAATATTTGTAGAGTGTATGCAGGATACACTGTCCAATTATTCAAACGCATCGTCATCTTTCCTTCAGGGTATTCTACTTCAAAATTGTGTCAGCAGTAGAGTTTGAGAACACCTAATTCATCACAAGCCAGTGGTGTATGATTCAAACTAAGCTCCGTGCTCCCAGGAGAGAGCTGGCACGAGCCATGTCTCCTTTTCAGAACACACAATTATTCAGTGCAAGGAGTCCTCAATGCCTTCGGGCTCACTGTTTCGTGTCTATTTGAATACTGGGGGAAATAAAGATGCCCAAAGCATGACTTTTGCTATTTCATAAATGCCAGAACAGAGGAATATAAATAAAAGAATTGTCCTGGTACTCAGTTTGTTCATTACCATGTCTGATTATCTTGGCTATTTTGAGAGAAAGTACATACATGATTAAAGACTGAAAAAGACACTAAGGACTAGTGAACATGGTTAGTCAACACACACAATAACAAAAGCTGAAATATTCCACCACAGCAGTGCAGTTTTGTTTTCAAAGCAAATCATATTTTTCTACAATCCGTTGATGAATCAAAATGAGCAGTACATAACGAGGCCCACATTCTGGTCCTGTGGATAAATTGTCATCAGGAGTCCTGATCTTAATTTTTCCCACAGCCATTTGGATTCACTTGCTTCCACCTATGGTTGGGACTATATATGTGCCTACCAAAGATATATTTTTAACTGTGCACACAGCCTTTCCTTGGTGCAGCTTCATGGTAAGAGCAGTATTAGTGTATTAAAATAATTATGCAAGTTCACCTAAAGTAAGGGAAAACTTTTTAAATTAAATGCTGACAGACAACTCTGTCCCTTAAAGAACAGGCCAGTGCTGGGCCCTTCTGCATCTGACAGTTGTGTAAATACTTGCAAAAGCTTTGGTTCCTTACTCTCATATCCTATGGTCCAACAGTGCTGCATGCTACACCCATGAAAAGACTGTACAAAATCTTGTCATCACAGGTGGTTGAGTCTAAGCAACTGATTATTTTTTTTCCCCAATAATTTGATTTTCCAAATTTTACTAACTTTATCAAGCCCACTTTGGATCTGGAATTCCAGATATAAACCTGCATCTTCTTTTACACTACTTTGGTTTATGCTTTCATCACTCATAACAACAGAAGATTTTCTTTAAATAATAAGGTGAGAGATTTTATAATGTTATGAAGAATAAGAATAAATATTTCAAATACTGATGTAATCTAATTCTGAATAGTGACCTTTAATAAACTTTGAGATTAATCTCAAAGGAAATTCTTGCCCTGTTTCAGATAGAGTGCTGTTTTAGAACTGCATCATATTGTCTGTGTAACCAATGCAACATCTATTTTCTCTGCTTTCCTATTTTTGTTCCTTCTGCCTTTGGAATACAGAGCCTTGGCACTGGAGTCTGGGTGCAGAGGCCTTGGACTTCTCTGATGACACGAGCACAAGAAGCTGGACAAGAGGTGTTCTCTGGGCACTGCCTGCCCAGCACCTCAGCAATCTCATGCAAGGAAACACCTCACACCTGATCATGGCTGAGTATGATGTGGAGAGGGTGAGTGGTGTGACCTGTAACGGGATGGGATGGAAAGAGGAGCAGAACAGCACCAAGGATTTTGCAGGTGGAGGACTAGTGACTGTATATCCTGTGAAAAACCAGCCAAAATCTGCTGAAGAAATTCTACCAACAAAGGAAAGCAGGACTGCTTTTATCAGGAGGGGATTTTCATTTCTGCACAGAATACCTCTGGCATCTGCTGTAAGGTCATTGTGAGCACGGCTCTCTATGACTCAACATCTGCAGGGCTGGACAGGGTCTTATGACAGCGGGAAATAGAGTCAGGAACTTCTAATATCAAAATCTGTCTTGGATATTGATAGTGCACCCTCGAGTAGGCTGGGATTTAGAAGGAATTAGCTCATGAACAAACCATGCAGGCAAGACAACAGGCTTTTTAGATCAGGCAGTCACAAAATGCTTCAGCGAGTTAAAGCAATTAACATGCTATTACTGCCATTATTCAGTCCCTGCCACAATTACATCTCAGTGCAGTTCCTGTTGATATCAAGATAAGAGTAGGCTATTTTTTTCAGTCTGAGGACTGTGTACACCAGCTCTTGAAGAGACCTGAGGTTGCGAGGAAATGAAAATATTTATAGCAATAAAAGAATTTCAAAACCACTGGAGACACCTCCACTTGCCTGTGTGGTGCTTGAATGGTTCCTGTCTTTGCCTGGCAACATTACTCCCCCAGGTCTCACCTCATGATGCAGAGGTGGGGTCTGCAAAGCAATGTCTACAGTTCCTCTCTGTCATCTTGATTGTGATCACTGCTTCTTCTAACTGCACTGCAGGCACTTAAAAACTCTTCTTGCATTCCTTCAGGCTCTGGAGGACAGGAAGGAGATACAGAGACTGCCCTCACGCGCCGCAACGGCAGCTTTACACCTTCACCCCTACGGGTGCCATGGGCACTGCAGGGCACTGACACGGCCTGGAAACTGCCCCTGTGAGCAGGAGGAGGGGGAGGAGGAGGAAGGCTGGCAGGAAACCAAGACAGGGCAGCGATGATGTTGCTGGTGAGGGGTAGCACCCAGAAGATGCAACAGGGAGTTTGTTGCCCCCCTCCCAGTGGAGACACCGCAGCCGTTGCGGATTCATCTGGGATGCTCAGCTAGATCACCAGGTTACCAAGGTCATGCTAACTTGTTTTCAGCTCTGTGGGTCATAGAATCATCTGGTTGGAAAAGACCTCTGAGGTCATCGAGTCCAACCGTACGGTTGTACTTGCTTCATTCAAGATGCTGGGTGAGCCTTCCTTTCCCACCTACCCTTCTCTGGAGTAATTTTCCTTTTCTGCTCTTAAACAGAGAAGAAACTCTTCTGGAGTCCCAGCACAGCCACAGCCACCTGTGGAGCAGCTGGTGTGCAAATATCACACGCGTGTTCGCTGGAGCACAGATGTTCACCAACCCCCTGTCCCTCTGCACTGCTTCATAGGCTCTGTTTCTGTACACACTCACACATATATACATATTCACCAGTGACACAGAACTACTTCTGGGTCCAGATAGCTTGCAGATGAACATGGATGAAGTGCCACGTGCTGGCTGTAGCCCCATCACATCCACCTATGTAAAGTCGTTCTGTCCATCAGAGTGAACTCCCAATTAAAAGGCAAATTTCCACCCCAGTCTAACTGCATTGTACCCAAACTGCAGGATTGATATCATAAAATGCATGATATTTAAATAATTTACTTCAATGGGACTACTCTGTGTGTAGAATTATTCACATGTGGAAATGTTTGCTGCTTTGGGCCCCAAACCACTTCAAATTTTTGATGCCACATCCTCTTTTAACACAGTTTATCGTTCTTTAAGTTTGAGATGAATCAAAAAGGCACTTGCAACATATTTTTTTAGATTTTTTTTTTTGCAGGCATAACTCTTAAAAAACTCCTCAAATTATTTTTATCTCCTAAAATGTGAAGTTCTCTTTCACTTACAACCTCCAGCAATGGTTGTGTTCTCTTTCCAGAAAGTCTGTCCTTTTCCCTATTTCCTTTTGGGGATTTTTTGGTCACCATTTGCACAGACAGGCTTAATTATCATGATGTATCCATTTCCCTTTCATACCCAAATAATATGTTAGTTTCAAATAAGCATTTGTAATTTCCTGTATTTCTTGCTAGGCTGGATACACAGAAGTGTATATCATAGAATCACAGAATCATTTTGTTGGAAAGGACCACTGAGATCGTGCACAGGTATACACTCAAAAATATTTAAAATGAATCATCACATAACTATTGTGATAATAAAGCTATAGAAATATGTACAAAAAATATGACATTCCTATGTACATAAAACTGTCTGTATGTCTACACATATATAGACATGTATACAAACCTACACTAACATTCGTTTGCCAAAGACTTTGCTATAGATTACCACACAAACCAGACACATATTCAGCATAAAACATCCTACCCTCATTTGAAAACTTGTTTACATATTTTGCATCAAAGAATGGATGCATTATTGAAATTACCATGGTCTTACTGACTGGATCCCTTCAACTCTGATAAGTGATCAATATTAACAGCATAACTAATATAAGAACGATGCAGGTGAAGTACTGCCTCCCCAGTGTTAAAAAGCCATCAAAAAATTGCCCTACCATTTCTCCACTGCCTTCAACAGCTCCCTCGCGAGATCTCCAAGGCTATTTGCAGAGATCTATTCAGGTTTAATTTTGCTCTGGTTTTATAAAATAGCTATCACAAAACACGGAGACTCTCAAGCCCAAATCTTCTCCCCCTGACCCTAACAGGACGAGGAGAAGGAGGTTCTCCATGTTCATTAAATTAAGTATTTGCATAAGTTTGATTTCAGTGGGAGGCAAAGTTGGAGGAGGAAAACATTAGTTAGAACAAAAAAATCCAATGTTTGATGGACAACTATTTTTGCATATTTTTTGATAAGAATAAAATACAGAGAATGCATAGGTGTTTTGAGCAGCAAATAATGATGCTTCTGGTGATCAAACAATTCAGAATAATGGCATTGTCTAAAACATTGATTTTCTTTTTAATTTGGGAAGAATGTATATTAACTGCATGTCATTGTCTATTTTTGCTGTGATGAATGTCAAATTTGTTGAGTTTATGAGCAAAGCTAGTAAAGTAAGCAACAATAATTTGGTTGGCTAACTATTTTATGAAATTGAGAATCTAGCTGAAAACTTTATCTGTTCCCCTTAGAATTGCCAGCAACAAAAAGCTTTTTCTTGACTCTGTATATATTAGACTGTTAAAAATCATAGTCTAGATTTTCACCAGAAGGAAACTGCCATCTTTTTAAGTTCATTCTTACATTTTCTGAGTGCGTGCATTAACATTAAAATGACAAAAATTTGGAAAGCTTCCTTGAAAATAATGTCAATCACTTTGTAAGCAGAAGGTGCAATACAAAACATACAATTATTGCAACTTTTCCTGCATTCGTTGATTCAAGGTCTTTATCCTTTCAATTTGTTTTGCAAACTGAAAAAGGAGTTGCCTTCCACAATCTATCCCACAACTCAGTATTTTGGCACTATGTCCAGCACAGGGATAAAACAAAAGTTAATATGTATTTACAAGACAGCCAGGAAAATATTTTTCTCACTATGTAGCCTCCCTAGAATTTCTTAATTGCAGTCAATCAATTAAACACAGTAAATGTGCATGCCTACTCGCCTACATCGAAGTGCCTGGGTCCTATGCATTGTTACAATTACAGCCCGATTTCAAAAGAAGATGCTGTCCAGATTCTTCTTTTTTTCTGGACTTAGCACAAGTTATACCTGGTCATTCAGATTTTACATTGATTTATATCTTGCATCAACCATTCACCAAAGCAGAATATGTATTTCAGGGCCTGTTTTCCTTTACTTTCCTTTGATTCCAGCATAACCCGAATCTCTTGTCACCTTTACATAAAACATAATACTGCAGCCAGCACCGCATCCTATGGAATAAGTTAAGAGAAGAAAAGCCTCTACTCCTTACCACAAAAAGTAATGTATAAATCCTTCTCATGCATTCTTCAGTTCAGTATTTTGAGAAGCCATTTCAGATACTTAAAGCTGACATCTATTTGGCTTTCAGTTAGTTTAAAGATCATGCAAATCCCCACGCTATGGTAAATCTTACCGCAGAATTTCTGGAAGCATAGAAAGTTTTCCTTGATTTTCAAGATTTTTACATATTTTGCATTAAAATGATCACTGATAAGAAAAGAGAGATATTTTAGGAGCACAACGTTGAACATAATGAGAAAATTTCCCATGCTTTATTTTTGGATCCTGATGGACTTGATTCAAACTCAGAGATATTTTACCCAAAGCCTTTTCATCCAGAATTAAAACTCCACTGAAAGACACATGAATTTAAAACCCTGCATTTCAATTAATGGAAACAAAAGAAACTACATGAGGGATTTTTGAGACAGATGTTTCATAATATATTTTGTAATGAGAAAAACACAAGCACCCAGATGATAAGAGGAAGTTAATAGAAAATTCAGTATGTCATTAATTCGATAACTTTGAACTCTAAAGACTTAACCACCTTTTGTGCACAGACATTCAGTGAATAAATGGCAGGCTGAAAACTCTGTATCCCCTCGCATGCCTATCAACAGAAAGAAAGGTTTTCTTAATATTCTTAATAGTCTTTCCATAACTGTGTGCACAGGAGATGACCAAACCAGATCCCTAACAATGTAGGTGCCTTGGCCTCACACTTTTCTATTGGGAGAGTCCGTCCTAATCTGCAGCTTAAAACAAACCAGGATAACCTTCAAAAACAACTCCCTGTCACTCATGAGGAAGAGAGCTGTCAGCAGATGGTACAACAACCTCAAACCAGGCAAGTGTCAGTTATTGCAAACGGAACCCCGCGCTCACACTTGTGTGTGACAAGCAGCATCGTGCACCATGTGTAACCACAGCCCTTGGTGCTGGCTTCTGCCTGGAGAGGTGTTCGACCCCTTTCCAGCACATACTGGGGCTTTCCTACGTGATGGGTTACCATGGCCTCCCGCTGGGGAAACCCCCCAAACCATAGCAGAATTCACCTGTGGTTTCCCGTGGGTTCGTTTCGTCAGGTGAAGACAAGCACGAAGAGTTCAGCCCCACCCTCATCCCTTAGGAATTGACATTTCTCCTTGGCTTCTGTAACCAAAGACCAAGCGTGGTTCCTTGTGCAAAAGAAATAGGTGGTGGACACCATGCCAAGCAATCGTGCAAGGTGGGACAGATCAAGGATCTGCAACAAGCACAGGGCAGGACACGGGCAGGGCTGGGCACACGCAGATCCTGCTGCAGTCACCCATCCAGGAGCACAAACATGCACTGAGCATTCCACTGGTGTTCCCAGATCAGCAACTGCAATCCCCTGGAACCTGGCCTGCTGGGACTGTTGCTCCCTGCTGCGGCTTTGGCAGCTGCTTGTTTCAGATCCAATGTACCAAAGGTTTGTGCCCATGACTTCCACGCTGCCTTACAGAGGTTCTGCTGGTGCCAAATGTCTCTCATTCCACTGTCAACTGACACTTGTGGTGGGTTAGGAAGGTTTTCCAGTTCTTCACTGGTGTAAGAATTGAAGCACAACTAAATTCCGCTAAGCACATATGAAACTGTATTTGGTTTTGTAGAGAAGAGCTAATAGCAGGCTACAGCCCGTAAATTTTGTTGTTACATCACTTTGTTGTATTTGTGTGATCCTGTCCAGTATTTTAAAGCTGTAATGCTTTAATCATAGAATCATAGAATCATAGAATCATCTGGGTTGGAAGAGATCTCCAAGATCATCAAGTCCAACCCTTTGTCCAACGTCCTCGTGATTACTAGATCATGGCACTAAGTGCCACAACCAGTCTTATTTTAAAACCCTCAAGGGATGGTGAATCCACCACCTCTCTGGACAGGCCATTCCAATGCCTGATTACTTGTTCTGTGAAGAACTCTTCCCTGGCAGAGTCTGAGCTCATGCCCTCTTGTCCTGTTGCTGGTTGCCTGGGAGAAGAGACCAACCCCCACCTGACTACAGCCTCCTTTCAGATAGTTGTAGAGAGGGATGAGGTCACCCCTGAGCCTCCTCTTCTCCAGGCTTAACAACCCCAGCTCCCTCAGCCTCTCCTCACAGGACTGGTGCTCAAGTCCCTTCACCAGTTTTGTTGCTCATCTCTGGACCCACTCCAGCACCTCAATCTCTTTCTTGAACTGAGGGGCCCAGAACTGGACACAACTCTCAAGGTGTGGCCTCACCAACGCCGAGTACAGGGCAAGGAGCACTTCCCTCACCTGTCTTAATAGTGGCCTTAAGACAGCTGTGGCCATCTTCCTTTCTTAATTACTATGCTGGGGTTATCCCAAGACATTTTTCAGCTGTAAGCTGTGCTGGTGGCATGGAAACTGCTGATTTAATAAAACCACACACTGCTGACCAAGAAGTGTGGCCCTAATTTGGCAATGATGTTAAGCTGTGTAGCATGGCGCCTGAAACGCCACGTTAAGACTTTGAAAAAGGCAAGTGTCACAGTTACTTCTTTTCTTGCTTTTCAAACCATAATCAAAAGCACTATAAAAAAAAACCTGCAGTTTTTTTATTTCATGATCAATGCCAACTCAAATTAATCACTTAAACAGTGCATTCAGTAACATTCAGCTGTTTCTTAATGAAAACTGTAGAATCACAGCACCAATATTTTACAAATAAAAGGGAGATATTTGCTTTAAATAGAAGATGCATTTTTCATTTTAAATCATTTTAATTTAAAGCTCCTAAGACAGCTGCTGTGACACATCTAGAGCTGCACAGCAAAAGCAAGGGCAGAAACAGAAATATTTCATTGCCCTGCCTGGGTGTCCTCCTGGCTGGTTATCAAAAAGTGTCACCAAGAGAAGCTCCTCACGAGGTTCCTCTGCTCTACCATACAGCCTGCAAGGCTGCCACCACAATTTCTGCTTGTTTCCTGTGTGCTCTGTGTATGCTGCAAAGTGCCCACTGACATCTTTAAGGATTTGCCTGGCTTGCTCCTCACCTCCCTGACACCACTGGCACTGACAGCCCTTATCAGCTGACAGCACTTCAGCATCAGTCTCTTGGTTGCTGGGTTTATGCAGCAGGGAGAGTGCTTTCATTTCTTCCCCCCAGTTTCACACCCCCAATGGAGCACCTGAGCCAAAATCTGTTAAAATTCTACATATAAACATCTTCTTGAGAAAGCTGGTCACCAGTCTGGAGAAGTATTTTTAGTAACTTTCTGGAAGTATAGCTCCAGTTTCATGGTTTTACTGCACTGCATGTAGACACAGGGACTGCCCTCTGCTACAGGCAATCACCAAGTCTGGTGCTTTTCTGCCATGAGACCATCTCACGCTGCTTTGCTATGGTAAAATTCCCTTAAAGTGGGATTAAATAGCAGCAATTTACAGTCACTTTTCCCTGCTGATGGACTATAAATACATGTCTTGCTATACATGAGAATCAAGCCTATTTTTTTAATTTTAATCCTTTGCTCTGTAACTTATAGAGCAATACAGATTACTTAGGAAAACACAGATTCTCTACTAATACAAAACTACTGTTTTTCCCAGTTTGTAGCTCCTAATCTAGTGAATATGAAGTCTGGTATTATGCCCCACCAAGGCCTACTCTTTCAACTCAGCAGGAAGTAAGTGTGTGTGGGGTTTTTCTACCCCACGGTTGCTGCCCGAGGCTCAAACATGGCATTCATACCAAGTTAGTACCCACTTTCTCTGGTAAGTTGGACTGCAGTTGTGTGATACATCTTCAGAGCTGTCTTTGAAAAATTATATTAAACTACCTTTAAGCAAGTACACATGTACAGTCTGTTCTACTGGAACCTTTGTAAACATCCACTGATCTAAATGGTGGGGTTTAGAAATCCAAATGATAAAGCAGCACAATGCAAAGCAAAATTCTGGCTGGAGCAGCAGACAGAGAGGTACTCACATCAAGAAAATGCTGGCCGATCTGCTTGCTAACAACAATCTAATCTCATTTACCCTACCTTTTTCCTCCACAAGTATTTTCTTCAGGATAAACCCCGTGTTAAAGCTGGCCTCCTCCAGATGCCGCAGCCCTACTCCCGCCTCATCCACAGGTGGAAACACAGCTGAAAGAAGAAGTTAGAAACTCTTAAAGCCACATTCAGAGTTTTTGTGGGGACCTGTGTCAGAGAGATGGTTCCGGCCTCTGCGTGTTCCCTCCTCATTCACCTTTTAGATTAGCTGCCTCTCCTTGGCAGTGTGACAAAACCATCCCACTGCCACCAGTGCCTTGCAAGATGCAGGTTTTCTAACAGAATCCAGCAATGCATGTGCAAAGATGTGCACACACACGTACTGCTCTCTAAGGGGATCCCACACCATGAACATCTGGGCCCCGAGGTACAAGAAAGATATTGAGCTGCTGCAGCACTATCAGAGGAGGGCAACGAGGCTGGGGAAGGGGCTGGAGAACAAGGCCTACGAGGAGAGACTGAGGGACCTGGGGAGGTTTGGGCTGGAGAAGAGAAGGCTGAGGGGAGACCTCATCACTGTCTATGGCTGCCTGAAAGGAGGCTGTGGGGAGGGGGGGTTGGTCTCTTCAATGAAGTAACATGTGATAGGACGAGACAAAATGGCCTTAAGTTGAGCCATGGGAGGTTTAGATTTGATATTAAGAAAAATTTCTTTACTGAAAGAGAGATGAAGCACTGGAACAGCTGCCTAGGGAGGAGTTTGATTCGCCGGCCCAGGAGCTTCAGGCCATGGTTTAGTAGGCATGTTGGTATTGTGTTGATGGTTGGACTTGATTTTAGAGGTCTTTTCCAACCTCAGTGATGAACATGCTGTAGTTGGTTCAGAAAGCAGAGGATGAGAAGCCATGGGGATGAGAGGAAAACAAAGAATACTGCTGCAGCCATTTAGACAGCAAACAAAGTTCTTGCCGAGGTGCTGTTAGACCCTGTGGGGCCAGGCTGGCTCTGGAACCAGAGCCAGTGATGGACATACTAGCAAATTAAAAACACTGTGAATCTCACTTCGGTCCTAAGAACGTACATTTCATCTTCCTCAAACCCTCATAATAAAATCTTCATCTAAATTTCCTTGGGAACATTTAAGATGAAGCAGAGCAGTTTTCTTGTAGCCATGATGTGCTTCACAAATAAGGAACAAAGCCATCCTTTGAGGTGTTGCAGGTTTACATCTGAATCTCTCCTGGGTTTGTACTTCATGCAACAGCAAAAGGCACCAGAAGCAGACACACCACTTTTGGAGTCATTTCCACTTTTTCTCTTTTCTTACATCAGTTAATAAGGAAAACTCTTGCATGGCACAGCCCGTCAGACCTCTCTTTCTACTTTTGTACAAGGCCCTTTTACGTTGAAGTGGAAACAAACTCTGGAGCAAATGAAAACCCTGGGGCAGGATTAGACCTGTGTTTAACAGGATACCTCAATACTGAGTATATAAGAGATGGTATTAAAACTCATAATGTGAATCTATTTCACAAACTTATTAATAAAACTAAAACTAAGGATACTGAATTTGATTCAGAATGTCAATCCACATTAAGACATTTAGAAAAAAATAAAACTTAAGGAACTCACCAGATGCAGGAAGCTGAAAGCGGCTGTTGGAAGTAAACGTTACGGAAGTCAATTATTCTAGACGAGACAGGGGAAGCAAAAAAGAAGAGTGGTGTTCTTGGCTTCTTCAGATGGAATTCTTTTTTAGCAGATTAGAACAATAACTGAGAGAGGGAAAAAACCAACAACTCTCAAGAGGTAACCAGAGAACACTCCACATACAGGCCAAATTAGTCCTGGCAACTGGGTTTAACTCATGTGGAGGCAGCAGACCCAGATGCAGAGTGATGAGAAGTAGCTGAGTGGCTCGGGGTAAGTCAGCTTCCTGGTTAGAGCTCTTCAGCTCTGCCCCTGTGGGTTTTGTTGTGGGCTGCTATGAGTGTAAATGTCTTTCTCTCTTTGGTGACTATGCGAGCAGATGTAAAAACCTTGAAGATGGGGGAGGAGGCCAAACCCTCCTGGCTGCCGAAAGCGTTCTCTCTGCTTTCTGCCGCTCCTGCCGCCGCCTCCTCCGTGCCCAGCGCGGCCCACCCGCTCCTGAACGCGTCGAGGAAAGGGGCAGCTCCACAGCTGCCCACCAGTGCCACCAGTGCACTCCAGTAGCACGCACGAGACCTGGGGTATTTTTGTGTAAGCTGGAATATGGCCCAGCCTTTGGGGGAAAAAAAAAAGAGAGTTTACAGGTCTAATTGACCTTGTGCAAAACTGAAGGCAGGCACTTTTGGGCTGGTTCAAACTTGGGTTTGTCTTAGTTCAGTGAGGATTCCCCAGCAGTGCTGGTTAGGATGGACCAGTATCATTCTATTAGTATACACAAGGAAGCTGAGCAGGAGGAGGGACCACACGTGTGGAGAATCCAGCCCTTCCCAGTACAACCATCTTGAGCTGGCTGCGCTCTCATCACTCTCAGCTTTCCTACCACAACACTGAAAGCAAGGAGGTGATAATAGTTCCAGGACTTCAGGTGCCAGGTCTATGCTCCCAGAGCTGTGAGCGTGAGAGGTGTCCACTCTGGGTGTCAGGCAGTCGGAGGGCAGGGAGGGCACTCCTGTCCCATCCTCCTGACGCACCCAAGAGCCCCAGCACAGCAGGAGAGCTGCCTCAGAGGCGAACGTGAGGGGCCCTGACCACCAGCATGATGGGCTCTCTGCTCCTCAGTCAGAGGTACGAGCAGTGGGTTCTCCAGCAGCCTCAAAACCAGCCCTGGAGGCAAAGAAACAGAATCCAAGTCCTTGTCAGAAAATATTTTGAGCTCTGCAAAGCCATTTCAGACCACCTCTGGCCACAAAGTAGTAGGAACGGGCTGCCTGATCCAGATCTAGAGCTGTGTGTTTTGTGTTCCTTGCAGGGTGGGAACTCTCTGAAGAAGCTGACACGTGCCCACATTAACATTATGACAGTTCAATACCTTCCAAGATAAAGTCATAGGGCTTCCAAGAATGATTAAAACAGAACAAAACAAATTAAAAGATAAAGCAAAAAGGAAACAAATATGATTTATGTGTAGATGAAAGGCAGTTTGTGCCAAAAGTATAAACAGCTGATGAATTAATATGTGTAAACACCCTCTAAACCTGTTGATAGAAGCTTGCAGCGCAGTTAGGTTGGGGAATCAAGTTGTTTCTTTTTCCTATGAAGTGAAATTAATTCAGTTAATTATCAACAGGGACAAGGGAAGGAAGGGTGGTTTACAAAAGGCAATATTTTAAATACATTTTCTTAAAAAGCTTCAATCTTCCTTTTAGTTTGAGGTAAGATTTTGGATAAGGAGCTTCAGCACATTATCAGTTTGTGTGAGAACTCGTGTTACTTCATTTTCAAATTAAACACCTATTCTTCTGTTTTTAACCAGGTCTGGGTTTCCCAATACCAGGGCGTGCAACCAGGCAAAAAGTTTCCATTGCAATTGTGATAATCGGACACCCAAACATTCTGAAATGTTTCCACCAGAACACTGAGACTTCTCAGAAGTAAAGAAATAAATACCGTTTGCAAATTATATTGATATAAATGTCTTCAGTGATCATCACCCATTTTAGTTTTGCTACAGGCAGCAAAAAAATGCGACTACTCATTCCTGGTTTGTGCTGCAGACTAATGCAGATGTGAGGCCACCTGGCAAAGCAGTTTGCAGTTTGGATAAAGAGGGCATCCATCTGTAAAATACTTCATAAACAACTTTTGCATTGAGCGAGTCCAGCAAAAAAAAAACAAGACTGCAGAATAAGAAAGATGTTACAACAAGCCTTGATTTCCACCCATTTCCCTCCACTGCACTTACTGGAGCATCTTGACCCAATAAGCTCCTAATAATTGTTGAATGTCAATTTTATTCTTGCTTTCCATTCTTTTGGGGCTTTTTGAATAAAAATTTGAGACCTTTCTTAGGGATGCACACGCTTCATCCACTTGCACCATGACTTCACTTCCTAGTGACCTGAACTCCACAAAGGGACCCTCAGGCCCACACTCTCTGCTCAACACATAAACCATTCCAAAGTCAGGAGTAATTCCGCAGCCTGACACGTTTCTCTTGATCCTTGCTCCTTTTTGTTTTCTTTCTTATCGCAGTTTTTCTGCTCCTTTTCAACTTTTCATGCTGTGCAATGAAGGAGAACATCTGGCTATGACAGAATATTGTTAATTCATTCAAAAATACATTGCTTCTCCTTTTTTTTAAACTCGGTATGAGTCATTATCCGGGACTTTCAGAAACAAACACTTTGTTGTGGAAAATATTTATGGGGGTGGAGTGGAGGGTTGCAAAGTATTTCAGCATCGAAAGGTAAGCTGACAGGAAAAATAAAGTCTCAAACCTGAACTAACTACGGGTTTGTGATCAATTATGTAAAAGAGCATTATCCAGAGTTTTGTCATGTAAAGAAATGTGCCAGTTTACAATGAAAGGTCACATTTGTCTCTTAACCCACTGATTTCTACCACTCTTGGAAAAACCAGTGGGCTGTTGATGTTAGGAAAAGGTTTGAGATCAAGGAAGGAAGCCATTCCTGTCCTCTCTGCCTGATTTCCTTTTTGTTCTTATATTCACTCAGCTCTGATTTTCATCTGCCTCAAGTAGTAATGTATCTGCAATTCTCAAGAAGTAAACCATGGCACTCAATACCCACTGTATTTAGGCCTACAAGCCTTTCTCCTGTCCTAGATGATTATATTATGCAAAATAAAGTTAATTGTTGCTTATGCCTAGGGTCTGCTCTAGAGATACAAACAACACAGCAGAAGTGTGCTTATTTGGTTAAAAAAAACAGCCTTTTTTTTTGTCAACATTTCAAGGTGAGGAAGGAAAAATGTATGTGTTCAAGATGCCAGCTTTGTGTTGTGAAAACTAGGAATGTGACTATTTGCTTTCCCTCAGGTTCCTGGGCATTACAGGGGGAACCATATACGTTGCCCAGACCTGGGGGTAAAAGCACCCCCTTTCCAGGAACAGACACATCAGAGAAAGGGAGGCTTCCTTGCAGAGGGCATTGCTAAAGTCTCTGAAGCAGACCAGGCACAGCAACTTCTGCAGCATTACTCATTGTCAGAGAACTAAATCTGAAATGGGAAATGAAAACGCAGTTTCAAAAGCACTTCCTGCATGGATTTTGGTAAAAATCTCACACTATTAATTACTTTGCCTTGGCGAATGTAGGCACTGGTTCCTCAGCAAGCTAACACCCTCAGTTTTGGCATTGCAGTGGCAAAGAACTGAAGCATGTAGTGATAAAACAGAACCCAAAAGCTACTGTGGGAGGACTGAGATGGCCAGAGGGCAAGTCAGAGCACTGGGCGTTCTGAGAGAGAGCAGCCTGAATGCTCAGGAGTGCCTGAAGTGCCACCCCCTCTCTCTGAACCCTCCTGCCTCCCTCCTGAGCTACAGAGCAAGTTACAAAGTTCAACCCTCAGCTCTGCTCAGCTTTTGAGCCCTCTCCTGAGGCGTCGTGCCTTCCCTCAGACACGCCAAAGGAGCCAACACAGCTCAGAGGGAGAGATGCTGCACCTGCAGGCCAGGAGCCAGGGTGGCAGCTGCAGGCCCCTGCTGCTGTGGGCATGGGCTCCACACCAACTCAGTACCACCTCTGGGCACCTCTTCTGCTGGTTGCCATCCTGCACTGGCAGAGCCACGTGAGGGCTGTTGGGAGGCAGATGGGCAGCACGAGGCAGCCACAGCCCATGCACCATCATCTTACCTAGCAGGTAGAGTTGGTCAAGGAGTGCCTCCACCTGCCCTGCAAAAGCAGATCTGTCCCTGCTGTAACATGGAAATAGAGCTGCCTTCAGTGACAGGCTTGTCCTGCTCCTCCGGTGGCCACGGAGCAGCTCTCCAGCAACCCCTGCTCCAGCAGACCTGGCCCCGGGCCACCTGGTTTCTGGGTGCAAACAGTGCTGAGATCAGCACAAGGCACTGAGAGACTCAGGCCTGGGCACACCAGAGCAGCACAGACCTCTTGGGCTTAAAACAGAGACACCCAAGTTGTGAAAATGATTGAATTTGGGTTTGGGGCTAACATTTGGTTGCAGGCATTTACATTTACCCAGCCTGTTTTCAAGACTGACACAGCTCTGCTCCATACATCAAACCCTTGTGCAGCCAAGGCAGACAGAGATTCCTCCACCTTCTGAGACCACAGCCTTCTGCAGTCTTCACTACAGAACTACTTCTTACTACTTTTACATCTTTTCCCACTGTTTACCTGTTACTAACTAGCTGTTTCTCTGGGATATTCCTCTTGAGATTGGGTTTTCAGCAATGTATGCTGTGTGACAAAACAAATGTTGACACTCTTTTTTCTTTTTTGTAGGTATCTGATAACCAGTGTGCAACTTCCTAGCACGATTCCTCCCATGACGCCAGGGCAGAACGGGCAGTCAGGACAATATATGGGAAGTGCTTTCCTCCTGGGCAATACAAAAACCTCCTTCCCCTTTCTTGAAAGGGAGGTGTGCTTAGGCACTGCTCTGAGGGTTACTTAATTCCCCCGTGTCTCTTTCTCTGAGAGTCTAGCATAAAAGCAGTCATACCACTGAGAACAAATTATATCTTCTTCCCCCAAATCAGGTACTAATTCCCAAAATATCCATCCTCTCTATTCAGGGAACGAGATTTCTTCCACATTTGCCCGCTCTTGTGATTTTCTGCTGGGGCTTTTAGGAGGAGGAGGCTCCAGTGGTCTTCTATGCAAAATCACAGCTGACCTGAATCTTCCACAGCTTCAGGGTCAGGTCAGCTTCCCATCCTCAGCCCTGGCCCTGCGAAAGCCGACAGGGAAAGCTGTTGCGTGGTGGGTGGGCAGTGCAGAGGTGTCAGAGCTGCTGAGATGCTCCTCAACGTGGCTGCAGAGGCAGAGAGGCCCTGGGGGTGTTGGTTGGCAGCGGCTGAACATGAGGCAGCAGTGGCCCAGGGGGCCAAGAGGGCCAATGGCATCCTGGGCTGTGTCAGACACAGCGTGGGCAGCAGGAGCAGGGCAGGGATTGTGCCCCTGCACTCAGCACTGGGGAGGCCACCCCTCGAGTGCTGGGGTCAGCTCTGGGCCCCTCACTCCAAGAAGGACATTGAGGGGCTGGAGCGCGTCCAGAGAAGGGAACGAGGCTGGGGAAGGGGCTGGAGAACAAGGCCTACGAGGAGAGACTGAGGGACCTGGGGGGGTTTGGGCTGGAGAAGAGGAGGCTGAGGGGAGACCTCATCCCTGTCTGCAACTGCCTGAGAGGAGGCTGTGGGGAGGGGGGGTTGGTCTCTTCTCCCAAGTGACAGTGACAGGAGGAGAGGAAATGGCCTCAAGTTGTGCCAGGGCAGGTTCAGACTGGACATCAGGAAACATTTCTTCCCTGAAAGGATTCTCAGGCCCTGGAAGGGCTGCCCAGGGAGGGGGCTGAGTCCCCATCCCTGGAGGTGTTTAAAAGATGGGCAGATGAGGGGCTCGTGGGTCTGGTTTAGTGGTGGACAGGTGGGGTTGGACTCGATGATCTCAAAGGCCTTTTCCAACCAAGCAATACTATGATTCTCACCCTGCAGCGCTGCCCTGCCTTGGTGTTTCTGCAATCTGTACCTTAGTCTTGTCAGTAGCAGAAAGGCCAGCAAAATCGAGACCTCTTGTCCCAGCAAAGTCAGAAGCCATTGGGAAAATCATCAAGATGAAGGCAGCAGCTGCTTCTATTTTGAATGTGCTTTTCCCACTTCCTCCTGTTTTGACGAAGGAGATGGGGACAGTCATACCGTGCAGTCTCAAGCTCCCCACTTCACCAGCCAGCTTCTGCTTTCTAGTCCATAACTGTGGAGATGTTCCCCCAGAAGAAGGCTCAGACCAGGAGCCTGATGCAGTTGCCCTGAATTGCTCCAAAAGTGCTCTCTGGGGGAAGCCCCACTGCCCCCTCCTCCAGGACGCTCTGTCCTCTCCAGTGTATCCTCACAGCCACATTTTGTTGCTGTCTTGATAAATGCTGGAAAGCTGGAGCTCCCAGTCACCTGTGGCTTGCTTATGTGGCACTGCAAGACAGAAAAAGGGGATTATCTGGAAAGGCAAGAAGGACACACGGGTGAGGAAGACTACTTTTACCTTCACTTAGAGGTGGGAACCCAAGGCAATGCCTTGTTAGCAGACACAGAGCAAACACAGTTATGCAGTGCCCCCGCAGCCCAGCCTGACCAGACTACAATTCCTCCATTTACAGACCAAATTGACTAAATTTGTAGTGCAGGCAGAGGATTTCCATTGCTTGCCCTCCTGCCCAGTGCATACAACCAGCCATGCAACTGTAAGGAGGAGGGGAGTCCTGTTTCTCAATCTAACACTAAAATAATAATGTCCAATAAAATTACTTACCAAGCTTGTAGAAAAAGTTGTCCTCATGGCAGCACTGCCACGCTGAAATGTCCTGCTGCCCAAAGAAAGTCACAGACATCACATCCCAGTCACACAGAGGAAATGTAGCAACTTTTAATATATTTACTATTACTTTAGCACTCCTCAAGTCATGTAAGGTGTCTCCTGAGCCCTCTGAAAAAATCTTTCCCTAACCAAAAGGAGTACAGAAATTTAGTTTTAGACCCAACACCACGACAGAGATTTTTCAAACCCTGAAATGGCAACGATTGCCTAGATGTCCTTTGTGGAATGGATGCCAAAAGACCCATTTATTCACCAAAATTTTACGAAAACTGCAAGCCCACCCCACCCCCAAAGTCTGCCACACAGTTTTTGTCTCAGTCAAGACAAAGATCTTGTAGCATTCTTAAAATATGAAAGCTACATAAAGAAAGCTAAAAGAAAACCCCAAACCTGAACATGGTGCAAAACAAGTTGCTCACAGGATGTTGAGCGCTCTCTACTACATTTAATTCAGCAAGACCTCTGAATGGTGCAACCCAGTGAGAGTCTGCTTTGAGATCCTGGTTTGGATACACCAGTGCTGCTTTGCTGGAGCTGGAGGAGATGGACAGCCCCAGCAGTAATGCCCCATCCATGCACAGCTCCTTACTACTTGGTCCTGCAGTGCCCCAGGGTCTCCTGGCACCTCTGCACTGCCCAGTGGCCACACACAGCTTCCCCTACCAGCTTTTGCAGATCCCTGCTAGTGTTTGCCATCTTCCCAAGTCACTGGCACGACCCTGCTCCGTGCCACCACCCATCCTCCACGCTGAAGCCCCTCATGCTGTACCAGGCCTTTCTTCTCCATCACAGCAGTCTCTTGGTACTGGATCCAGCAGCCACCCTGCCCCCAGCTCTTTCAGGCCCTGTGCCTGCACCTGCCAACAAGCCTCCTCAGATGTGGTCCATCCACGTCTCCTTAGTTCTTCCAAGATTCTTCCAGCTTACAGGGCATCTCTGTGCCCCATAGGTTCCCTCACCATCTCCCTGACACATTTTTACCTTGAGATGTGGGAGAGAAAGCCTGCAGACCTGACTCAGTGTCACAAGGACTCTCCAGCACTCAGGGCAGGTCGGCCCAGGGCAGGAGTAAAGGCTCCTGGAACCTCTGAATCTCCCAACTGGTGTTCAGGACACACAATGGCCCTGTTTCTGGGAAAGGCTCTTGGAGCTAATCCTCAAAAGACAGCACCTCCCAACTCCATGCCATGTAGAAGCTACTCTGGCTATAGGAAAAAGGGAAATGTATCTCCCACAGAATCAGTGATGGCAACTAACAGGAAGCCATTGCCAGCCCAGCCAGGCCCCGTCACGCAGAAAGTTAAGCAACATCAAGAGGGTCCTTCCCACAAGGGTTTTCAAGAAGACTGTGCCACAAGCAACACCCTCAACGGCACAGGAGTTCAGCAAACAGCACAATGTGTCAGTCGCTGAACAGTTCAGACTTGCCCAAGCATCCAGACAACTGAGCTGCAAAAACCAACACAGGCAGCTAAAGGAGAAACCCCAACGTTATCATCTTCAAATGGGAACACAAAATGAACTTGTCTTGCCCATCTTCAGCACAGAACACCAGCTACAATTTGAAAACAAACTCTACCCCACCCATCTGTGAAGAAGTCACCAAAACAATACCCTGAATACAGTATTATCCCTCTGAGGAAGAAAGGAACAGCACGTGGTGTGTAATAACATCCTTTGGTGCACTTGGAGAAACAACAGCTCTGTAAGGGCACGGTAAAACTGCTACCACCACCAGTCTATGCCATTGGCAAGGGCACCACCTATTGTCGAGCTCCCAGACACATTCCACCTGCAGACACAACATTTAACTGTACTTTAATGATCTGGGCTGAAAACTTCTGTTTGCCTCAAGCAATATTCTCATTTTATCACACTTCAGTTTTCAGCTTTAAAGTTTAAATCATTTCCTTAAGTACAGACTAAAATATCCCACTTCTCATATTTAAATTGGGAGAATGACTCTCAGAAGTCCTGACGGTGCCACGGAGGAGCAAAGGCCCAGCTGCAAGCACAGAGTAGCCCAGCAGGCTCTGCAGGGGAAGGTGTGTGAGGAGAGGCTGAAGTCCCTTGGTCTGTTCAGCTGGAGGAGACTGAAAAGGGATCTCAGAGCTGTTTGTGCCTTCTCACAAGGCAGGGAGGGCAAACAGGGGCTGAGCTCTGCTCTCTGGTGACCAGTGATAACACCCAAGAGAATGGCAGGAAGATGTGCCAGGGCAGGGTTGGGTTGGATATCAGGAAGAGGTTCTTCCCCCAGCGGGTGGTGGAGCCCTGGAACAGCTCCCCAGGGAAGCAGTCCCAGCACCCACTCTGCCAGCATTCCAGAAGCATTTGGACACTGCCCTCAGTCACAGGGTGAATGTTGGGAGTGTCCTGGGCAGGGACAGGAGATGGACCTGATGATCCTTTTGGGTCCCTTCCAACTCACACTGCTGTGTTTCTGTGATTCAAACCACACTGCCAGAGCAGGGAGTCCTGTAATTAAGGAGCACACAACCAGCCAAACACCTGCACCAATTCTCTGGTCTAGTAACTGTGGCTCAGAATAAGCCACATCAGATCTAAGCCAGCAACTGCCAAGCTTTCATGTGTTCCCGAAGCCTGCTTTCCCTGCTCTCTTAACAGCTCGTTAGTCAGGGCTTTGCTGTGCACTTGCACAGACCTGGCTTGTCTCTGCAGTCTGGCCAAGCCAGAAGGCAAAGTGACAGCAATGACTCTGCAAGAGCTGACTCAGATCAAAACCTCTCATCCCCAACCTGAACTGATACAACAGGCTGGACTCTAGTCTGCACTTTGCTCTCAGATGTCTTTTCCCACTTCCAGGAACACGACAAGGAGAACCTGCACTTGATCTGCACCAAGCAGGCTTGGGAAAAGCCAGGCTTCCAGCTCCAAAGCCATGGCACAGTGTCTGTGCTTCCTCAGGACCTGCCTTGTCGCTGCCTCTGGCCTAAGCAGTCCTGCCAGGAGAGGCCTCTCCAGGACACTTCCCTCCCCTGAGCTCTTCCCTGTCCACAGTCACACACCCCTGCCCTTGCCCACTCTCCCACAAAATAAGCAAGGCTTGGACAGCATCTCTGCAGTGAGTTCAGGCCAAGAGAAACCTGACACCACGACCCTCATTTTTCAGTAGTGTGAGCATTCAGCTCCCACTCACAACACTTCGAATCAGGCCCCAAAGCTGTTGGGTTTTACGCCTGCAGACGGTTGCTTCATCTCCCTGCAGATGGTATCCTGAAGGCAAGGCAAGTGGCTTTCTTGCAGAACTCCAAGACTACTATTTGACAAAATCTGATACAAGCTGAAATGTAGTCTTCCAAGGAAAGACAGAAGGCTGTACTTGTGGCAAAAATCCTTTATTAAACTAGATCCTGTAAAATCCTTTTCACATTAGAAATTCTAAATGCAAATTATAAAACTGTATTTCAGTAAAAAACAAAATTTATAGTTAACAGCAAAATTACAACTTTATACAAATAAAAAAATCATTTTTTATTTTAATTTAAAAATAGACATTGATACCTTTCAATGTACTGGTCCTAACAGCTTTCCCAGCTGGTAGCTGCAATACTAGGTCTGTTCACATGCATGCACACGTGCATTCATTTAATCCCCTGCACAGTTCTTTCCTTGTGGTGGGTCAATGAACTCTCCTCTGTTACAGTGGGCATTCTCTGTCCTCAGCTCTGCAGAGGGGGCAACATTATCCTTGGAAACACAAAGGGCCTTTTAAAACATAAGCATCAGTAACACAAAGTCTGTGCATAACTCCTCACACTACATGCATGATGATCCTTCTTTGACATTATCAACAATGAAATTGTTCCTGGTCTACCCACCATATTTTGTGGCAAGACTAAATAGATTCAGTTACATTTCAACTCCTCAAGTAAAACCTTCTGGAATATTTGCACATGTAAAGGTCTTCCCTGACACTGTACCTATTCACAACAGTGGTGCTGCACATGTCCCAGTGATGTTTTAGTCTACAAACAGAGCACCTGGACACTATTTAAACGGGGATGCCCAAGTCACAGTGGTTTCCAACAGCCACAAAAAAACACCAATTAAACTTTGTCCAAGGCATCCTTCAACAGGACTATAGAAACATTAAGCTTAAATAAAATTGCACCACATACTATTAAAAGCAAAAGCCAAAGTAATCAAAAATATTACAAAGGTATCTTGAAATATTTTTTTTAAAAAATCACTTTTGCCCCACTACTTCCACAATCAACTCAAATATATTTTTAAACACTCACATTACTTTGGTGAACAGCTTTCTTCATTGCATCTCTGGGTCTTTTTTTTTTCTTTACTGTAAGTTTACTCAATGTTAGCACAAGCATTATATTTTGTATAAAAAAGATTACTTTCCTAAATTAAAAACTGAGATAAACGTTAAAATGTTTTGTAGAAAAGAAGCCAAAAGTCACTTATTAAAGGCTCTCAGTCATCACAACCACATGCTGTGGAAGAACAGAATAAAAAGTGGTAAGCAAAATAGGTATTTTAACAGTCACACATTATTTCAGAGTGCTGGTGGCAATACTGCTCAGTGCTACTTTCATTAAAAGTATAAGATGATACAGAATTTACGTGATACCTTGGGATTCTCACTGATGTAACTGCAAAAGACATCAGAAAAGCTGGACGTCATAAACATAACCTACTCTGAAGTACCATTTTGAAACAACTATATTTGATATAATTAATCCCACTATACATTGTAGAAACAATTACAGAAATACAAGAAGTCCAGTGGATGTTTTCTGGACAGTCTGGAAAGCAGCTGAAGGCATGGAGAACCTCTCTAATAAAAGTCTGCTTGCTTCTCTCTGTGCACTGACCCTCAGCTCCATCCTGCACCAGCTCAGCACAGCTCCTAAGCACATGATTAAGCTCCTTATGGAAGAAAAAGGCTGAGCTCATCGTATTTCCTCCAAGCTGGAACTGCAATGCCTCACCCTGAGCTGCTGAAGCTGGGGGAGGATCTGTCACTAAAGGCAAGACTGGTTCTGCCTGTGCCACGATTTCAAACCATCACCTTCCATCACAGCCCAGCCTGTAATCAAGCCTGAACATTTTTTATGCATTTATCCAAACAGGACTAAGAGACAAAAAAATAACATGGAAGGACACGGAAGCTCAGAGGGAACAGCTGCTTTTTCTGAAGAGTCCTCTCCTCCTTCCATGGGCTGTTTATCCACTTTTTATTCTTTCATCTCTTTTGCCCCCTTGATGTTGCACTTTCAGCTTGCAGTGGCTGTTTTTGGAAGAGGCTCAGGAAGCAGCACTCCTGAGTGACGAGTACTCCTGAGCACACTGGTTAGAGCATCTTCTGGGGAAGAGAGAGGAATTGTTGTCCCCTTGCTAAGCCAGAAGGTAAAACACTGTGTTTCTCATCTCCAGGGTAAATTTGCCAGCAACTGGATTATGATGGACAGATGGCCAAGAGAGCAACTCTTTCTGCTCATCTTTTGGACTGAAACCTAAGCTGTCTTTGTCCATGTTGGGAATGGTGTGAATACGCTGAGTCAATCAGACAATCCCAAGACAATCAGAAGTGTTTCCACTTCCCTGTTCCCAAGCACATCACTGTAGGGCTTGGGCACCCAGCAGCTTGCCACTGGGACCTTTGCTGGGCAACTCAGCCCCCCGGGCCAACCAACAGGGACCACGTCCTAAAGAGCTGCCCCTCCATCCGTTATAAATAGCAGCACTGAGAAAAACCTGTTCAGGAGCAGAAGGAAGTTCCTTGGTCTCTCCAAAAGAAGGATCCCAGCTCCACTGAGGCAATTCTAGCATCTGCAGCCATGGAGAGCTGACACTGAACTGCTTTCTCGAGTCCAAGTGCCTAAATGACATCTCAGTCCATCCCAGGCTCTGTCACAGAGGATGGGCTTCACCACACAGGCAGAAACAGCTCTGCCAGTGCTGCTGTGGAGCACAGATCTTTTGTATTTCACTCACTGGTTACCAGAGCAGCCCAGAGAGAAAGGAATAGAGAAGCAACACAATTCAGATAACTAAGTACTCGCAAAAAATACAAAACTTATGACAGTCTATTATTTCAGTAAGACTCCCTTTGATTAAATACTTCTCAAGCTATTCCTTCACTGGAAATCACTATGAAAAGATTATTCTATCTGTTGAAGCATGCCAAACTCATTTTCAAGTCTACTGTACACTGCATTCAGTGTGTGTATATTGCAGTAAATATGGACATTCAGGAAACACCACATCTCAGTTTGTCAACAACTTATACCAAAGCATGTTCAGGTGAAACCTATTTGTGTGCACAGCTTTCTCACAGAAGTTCCTTGCTTATTTCTACCCTTGCACACAAATGGCAGAACTTGCACACACACATGGATTCCTACACAAATTCTACGTGTGTGTAGTTCAAAGCCTTACAGCAAAACTTTGTATGCCTTTCAAGAGCCAAAGAAGTAAATAAAAGTAGTAATACAGTCTAGAAGTTATTCCTATTAAAAAAAATGTTCTGATTGCTTTCTGGAAACACTTGCCAAAGTACAGATGGTTATATTCAATTTGAAGGGGTGGGGTTGTGTTTATATTCAGTTTGGGGGGTAGGGGGAGTTGTTGTCTTGGTTTTCCACACAGGTATTTCTAGATGCTGATGCAACACCAACAGGATAACTCTCGTACTCCTGGACCTTCCAGTCAGGCAATTACTACTGTAGTATTAGCTTTCACTTTGGTGTTAAAAACACATTTAAAATGTCTCACAGACAGTCATATTTTCTACAAAGAAATCACCAGATTTAATACACACAGAGTGAAGACACGTCAGTATTAGTCACCAGTAAAGTGAAAGAGTACTCAATTTGCTGCATTTAAAAAGCCAGAATGGAAGAAACACTTTTAATCCAGTAGATGTTGAAAGAAGTAAGGGCATTTCCTGCAAAATTACACTATTAGCTACGTGTAAGTAGGGACTGAACTACAGCATTGTATCTTTCCCTTTAATAAGTCACAGTAGAGTCTGCAAAATTACCAAACACCCAGCTGGTCGTTTATACGCCACGTGCACCAATACTGGGTGAAGTGTAGAATGGAATAAGGTCAATAGAACTGGTCAGCCTATCACAAAACAACCACTAAAAAGACTCCATCAGACTTTTGAAGAAACCTGGAAATACTTAGCACTGAGCTGTAACTGGATTTGAAGTACCGATAGTTGCCGAGTTCCCACCTCCCCTGGGCTCTTCTGAAGGGTTTAGCACAAAGTTCTGAATCATTAAGTGACTTTGTACAAGGAACTATGTTTTAAAAGCACAGAATCCACAGCAATTAAAACATGACAGGGTCAAAAAACATAGACTGGGTCTGCTAAGACGACAGTTATCTTTTGAAATTGTACCTTAACTTCCCCTTAAAACATTACATACTGCTCAGCAGAATTCTTAATCTGCATTTCTGAGACTTCAAATCTTCTAAGGGTCTTTTTGCAGGTTCAAAAAGGACCCATTCCATGCAAAAAATTTCTTGGAAATATACTGACAAAACCATATTCTGCAAATTGAGACCATTTCTAATAAAATATCATCCTTTAAAACATTACAAAATACTACTGTGGTTGCTCAAAAAGTTTTTATCTGTACTCAGACACCTCAGTTTCTATATCCATCTTCTCAACAAGCCCTTCAATTCAGCATGACTTTCAGGCAGCCTGGTTTTATTTCTGTGAACCTGTGAAATGAGAAAAGATGAAGCTTCAACATAAAAGTTATGTGCAATGCCACCTCCTCCACGCCTCATCAAAGGTGGGAATGGATAGGGCTCTCAGTCAAGCACGTGTGCATGCAACAGCCAAGAAGTCAGCATCGTGTCCTCTGCCCAATATTCCTAGTTATATTCATTCTGCTCCTCTTTTCCTGCTCCCCTTTTATTCCCTCTTCTTTCAAAACATATTTTCTCCCTTGTCTAACTAAGAAGGAAATGAGGAGGGAAGTCTTTGCTATTTCTGAGTCCCACCTTCACACATTCCTGTAAGGAAAAAGCAGCAAACACGCTGGTGCCAACCCAGACTTGCTAAATTGATGTCCCACATAAGAAGCTGAGAGCTAAAGCAGGTATAAAAAAGACAGATTAACATCTTTTCACAGTAAAGCCAGCAAGCTTGGATGGAAATATGTAATTAAACTCTATGAGATGAGTTTAATTCATAGTGTTTTCACCTATCTCGGAGAAAGGGATTAACATTTAATAGTGCCCCAGTAAGACTGTTTTGTGTCACACACCTGCACTGGATCTATGAAACAGCAGGTTTAGGTTAATCTGAAACAGCATACCCGATCTGTTTAGTAGTTTAACAGTATTCTAAAACTAACTTCTAATTTCAGTTAGTTACATGCGGGTTAAGAAAAAAAATTGTATCAGATACAAAAATCTGAACTCACCTGAAGTTGTGGCTTGTGAGGTATCTGATAGCTGCTGGTCTGATGCGAGCAACTCCTCCCTGACTATGGCTTCCTCTCCCCGTGATGACACAGAGATATGGTTTACCACCAGTCTGCTGGTGCTCTGTAACAGCAGGAATCGTAACGGTTAAAGCCATCAGCAGAGACCTGGCATTCAGTATAACTTTTCCAGCCATTCTTCTGAAAACTCTCACTAGTGATTTAGAACTTGGCTTTCCCACGCTGGCTACCCATCTTCTGCAAAAACATCTTTCCCCTCTTCTGAAAAAGATACTCTCAAAAAAATACAGCCAAGATTTTTAAATGTAGATCGGTTGCCATGTGCATGTTGTGATCTTAGAATCAGCCGGTTGGAAAAGACCTCTGAGATCATCCAGTCCAACCGTCCCTGTCCCCTTACTAAACCCTGTCCCTGAGAAACTCATCCACACACCTTTTGAGGGATGGTGACTCAACTGGAACACCATCACAAAATCCTTCTAATTTCAGAGCAGTTCTATTGTTTCTAACACCTGATAATCACTTGAGATTTACATCCTGTGATGTAAATTAGAATTGCAGAATTGAAGGAGGTGAGTGTAATTCAGTCAATTTTTAAGTAACACTTCTATTGTTTCACGTTTTATCTTAAATTAATGTGAATAAAAACCCAACATTTTATTGGCTAAGGAAAGGAAGAAGGAAAATATAAATCCACAAGGTTTTTTTGACATTTATGTCACACTTATTTGGACTGATTTCTGCTGTGTTGGAGCACATGAATCAACAGATCAATACACCACACGAGCTTTATTAGGGCATCTAGCCCTATTATTCTCCTCCCAGAGATCACAGCAACCTAAACTGACAGAGTTTGAAAAAGAGGAAAAAACATAAATCACACTGAATTCTCAAAACAAGCCAAGATTTGCCAATTCGAGATGACCAGTTCACAAAACATGAACCATACTCTCTCTCTCTCTCACTTAACTTTATTTGGGTTTTATACTA
The DNA here is from genome assembly GCA_033556795.1 of Tapera naevia. NCBI lineage: Eukaryota > Metazoa > Chordata > Aves > Cuculiformes > Neomorphidae > Tapera > Tapera naevia. The sequence goes on along the minus strand of JAUMJJ010000189.1, from coordinate 1,246,438 downwards.
GTTTACTGTTAATTCTGTCAGCACTAACTGCCCAGTATTGATGCCTTTCCCCTGTTTGCTCCCTGAAATTAACTTTTTTTTTTAGATTCAGGTGAATGGACTGATCAGAGAACCCCTACCATTACTCCAAGACTCCTGGCATGAGTGCAGATCAGGAAATTCAGCTCAAAAAAAGCATCAGGTTACAGCTTAAAGTATATAAATGTCATCTTAGGAATAGCACAAGATAATGCAATTTTCTCTTATGTATATTGAAGGAAAAGAATTATCTAAGGCCCCAATGAACACTTTTGTTTCTACTGTGTGAAGCAGTTGTTCCAAAAAAATAAGGTTTGTGCAGTGGTACCTTGTGTAAGAAATATTTCTTATAAAAAGCATCCCCAGTGTGCTTAAAACTTACAGGGTAAACTAATAATGCAGAAAATGTATCTTTTTACAGCAAGAACACTCATAAAGTACTTGAAGACTCCACTGGGAGGAAAAACAAGCCCTCCAGCAAAACTGCACAAAATGACATTTATGGAAGCATCACTGCTCTGGAATCAAGAGATCCTGCTGACAAATCGATATGGAAGTTGCTGAAAGATAACTCAAATCACAATCACACACTCATGTCAGAGTTGAAGACAACATAACCATTGTGGATGGAATTCCAACGTAATGACTTTTCTCTAAGGATTAAAAAAGGAACATAGTTCTGGCAAAGCAATGCAAAGATGACACAAACGTTTGCATTGGCACCTCTTAAAAAAGCCAGGAACGACAGATCAAGTCTTCAATAGAAAAACAAGAGTAAAGTATAAAACAGAAGGAAAAGGAAGAGGGGGCAGTGGTGCAAAACAGAGAGTAAAAAGAATCATTGCCATGTCAAACAAAAACAATTCCATGGGAGAACTTTGAAAATCCAGCAACACAAAAGCCACCTGTTTTTACACGTTATTGAATCCCATTCACTCCCTCTGGCATTGCCATAAATCGTGATTTCTTAGCAGAAAATGAGGAGAATAATTCTGATGAAACAGGTATTACTAGCTTAGTCCTACCTTCACTTTTTTCCTGCAGCACTCTGGATAACTGATTCACAGCTTCATCCACGTGGAGACCATGCAGATCCAACACATTCATAGGCAGCAGGGAAGTATTTACTCTCTCGAAGATTTGCACAGCAGCAGCATGGTTGGCTTCTTTCATCTTCTGCTCGTGAAGGCGGCCCTGTTCTCGCAAGCACAGCAACTGTTACACGTTTAGACACAATCAGAGCTCCACACTGGTGGTTGGCTTCAGAATGACAGTACTGGCAGGGTGCTTTGAGCTCAGTTTGAAGCACTAACATTCACCATCACAACAGAACTTCTGGAAGAGGCTCAGTGAGACCTACTCGCAAGGAGATTTCATGAAATATGTTCTTAAGAAACTACTCAAAGCTAGCACAAAGAAGAAATTATAACAAAAGCCTTACAAGAAAGAAAGAAAAAAAGCCAGAAAAGGCACAAAACTGTAAAGTCTTTATGTAAGCTAAAAAGTTACACTGCATGCTGATTTGCAGAGAAACCACCCAACAGCCCAGAAAAACCTGCTGAACCTTATAGCTGAGGTTAATTCTTCTGATCTCATTCCCTACAAATCACTTAAGTCAAGGGCAAGCTTTTTTTTTTAATAGTTGCCTATTCCCTCTCCTAACATTTTCGACAGGTTTTTTATGACTGACAAGGTCACTCCAGTCCCTGTTGGAATTAGGCACAAGGAGCAGCACAGGATGATTCACATTGCACAGTGAACAAGCACCATTTCCCATGAACCTCACAGAGATAATATCTGAGAGACCAAAGCAACAAATGACATCTTCGAAGATCTGCAGGTACAGTCTGAAAAGGAACAGAAGACTTAACTGGGCCTGACAAGGGCTCAGGAGAACAGAAATATCTGTCTTACACTGAAAGGTATCAGTGTCAGACCAGAGAAACCAGCCCCGTAACTCTCAGTTGCAGAGGATTCCCAAGGCTGGTTACAGCCACCAAGCATTTTTCATTAATAAACTTAACTTAGTTTGCCTTTTTATTACCTAAAAGAAAATATATAATAAAATTCTAGATTGTAGTTGTCATTACAGCTAAGAACAAGAGACTGCACTAATAATTACATTTCTATTTAAAATCATGCAGATATTTGTTTAGAATCTCTCTGAACTCCAAGAATATATAAACCAAGAATATAAAGAGTTCATTATGAAGACCAATAATTAATTTCCCACATGCATAGTAACAATCTAAACATTTATAGTGAAAGCTTTTCTAAGATAAGCACATTCAAGTGATTCATTATAACATTTTTGTTCTGTCATAATGCAATTCCTAATTTAGAATTAAATGCTTCTATAAGGTGAATTATTGCCAAATTTTTATATGCTATTAGATCAGGGAAAAACTATAGCTTTCCAGGATAACTGTAGCAGAATTTTTAAGAGTGGTCTAAATGAAGTAGGAATGGAAGGGCCTCATGTGAAGGCACCAAGAAACCAAGAACAGTTAAAAGAACACTTGATACTTGCAATCGAGAATACGATCAACAGCAATCAAACATCCAGGAATGGACTTGAATGAAGACCAGAGAGCCTGTGCTCCAAGGGCAGAGCACACAAGGCTGATCTACACCCCAGCACCACGCCTGTCCCAGTAGAAGGCAGGCTGTAGCCACAAAGACTGTCGGAGTGAGGAAGCAAAGAGAGCAGGCAATAATCTTGCCCGAGATTTATGGAGGAGGAAGCAAGCAAGATTCTGAGGCAAAAGATCACAACTTAATACCTGTGCAGCTCCTAAAAAGTACAAGACATGTCTAAAACCAGTTCATCACAAATTAAGAGGAACCCGAGGAGGAAGATTTTAAAGCAGATGTTTGTTGCAGTCCATGTCATAAATGAGTGAACCCGGCCAGACCATATGGGCACAAATCCTGGTGCTTAGAAGTATGTGGAAGTGAAAGTGAAATCTATGAGAAAACGAGCATGTTTGACTAAGGACTAAATATCACCTTTCATGAGGTCTTGCACTGGATTTGGTTATGTTAGTCTGAAAGGGAGTTTATTTGTAAGGTGACTCTCAATGTACCACTTCCACAGGGAACTGTAACTGAGCAGATTTACCAACTCCAGCAGGCACAACGTTTTTGTTATCGCTTCCAATTCAGTACTTAAGCACCTCTCTAAATTCAGGAAAAAAAGCACAATATTTAGGTTTACCTGATGTGCATAAAACGCTGCCACTGGCCTCATACCCATGCGATGGGCCTCCCCAGCCTTTTTCAAACACTCCTGTCTCTTTTGCTGGTGACAAAAAGCTTCTGCTCTTAAATCCTCATATTGTGGATACTCAACATCTTGAAATATTTCACCCAAAGGATCATCCTCTTCCTTAGATTTTTTTGCCTGTAGGAATTTGCAACGTTGAAGCTAAGTATGCATTGTAGGGTGTTTTCATTAACATAGCTTTGGATATGTCTGCAACTACTGTTTAAAAAAAAAATAAAAATACCTTCTTCTCCCGGTTCTTTGCAGCACTGTAGGAGGAAACAACTTTATTTTGCTGAATGCTTTCTTGAGCTATAACTGTTTTTACAGGATCTGCCTCCAGAACACAGTTCAGAAACTGTTCAGTTTGTTCTAAAGAGTAGCTGTAAAGGATAAGTAAAATTTGTGACTTAACAAATACATTAATAGCTGCTACATTAAAGTGCATATTGCAAACTTTGATATTGTTATGTTAATAGATGACCTTAATCAAACAGGCATTAGTTTAGAAGTAAACACTGCATTTGGGATGGATAAGCTACTTTATCTTAAATCTTCTCTGGTCAGGGTTATATAGTACAAACTAGTTTAAAACTAGCTCAGTTTTCTGGAGCTATTATGCAGGAAAATCCTTGTGTTTCCAGTCATGCTTTGTTATTACATTTAACAAAACAAAAATGGGACATCAGTTGCCACCAAATTTGTAATAAGCCTTCTTTCTTCTTTATTCTTCTTGCTGTTCAGTAAGCAGATTAAAGGAAGACTGAGCAAAAGTAAAGGTGGATTTTGGGAAAGGCAACACTATGAAGAGCATTTAGAATGTGAAAAACAAGAGATGGCAAAATGTTTGAGCTTTAGAGATGGATGAAGGACATATTTTAAATATCTCACTGAGAAAGGCTTTTATGACATCCTGCACAAGCAGAAAGACTGACAAGCAGGCATGCAAACCCACACGTAGAGACAGACAATCAACTGGCCAAGGATGAAAAAAGAAGATTTTCTTGGAAAACAGGTTCAGTTCTCAGGAACCTGGATTTAAGGAGGCAGCCCCATACCCCACAAATACGATGCAGAAAAGAGAAAGAGAATGTCAGCAGGAAGAGATAAGAGCCATGGCTCATTCCTTGAGACCTGCTGTAGAACCCATGGAAGTAACAGCTAACAGCAGGTGAAGGTAGTTTCCCTCTTGGGCAGATGCCATTTTCTGTGAACCCACTACTACCATCCCCACTAATTTTCCCTCTTGATTTAAACGTCAGCTCCAGAGCAAACACCCAGCCCCACTGACAGCCACAGATCAACAGGCAGGGACATTCTTTTCCCAATAAGACAAATTGCCTGCTCCCCCAAAAAAGGAACAAGTCTACATTTACAGTTTTTATGACTTTTTGCTTTTAAGACCTGCTAGTTTGCCTTTATTTAGATGCACAAAAAGCGTGCTAGTTTGGAAAAAGCCATTCATTAGCAGTATCTTAACTCTTAACTCTCAATATTTAAGAAAGTAACTGTGCACTGCAGAGTGTTACTGAGTACAATTTTTCCAAATAACTTCAAAGATGTCTTACTTGTTGTCCTTGAAGATATCCATCAAGAAATTTTGATTAATAGTTGGAAACATCTCAAAAAGTTGCTTCTCCTTCAGTTTAGCAGCACAGTCTTTCCTAGCCATGGAAGGAACACGATTCTACCCAGAAGACAAAGAAAAGTATCACAAGCTCTTGATTAGATCAGAATACAGTAAGAATGGAGCCAATCCAAGTTTACTGTTATTTGTTAAGATTTCAAAAACATCTGCTCAGTGGGTATCCTCCCAGAGTGATGACAACATGCCAGTATCAGCCCACCACACTGATCTGATGAGAATAAAGTAGGGACAGGTGAGTCGCATCAGACGCCACTGCAGCACTCATTTGAAGGGACTCAGCTGGAGCTCCCTCACAACTTGGACAAAGCAAAAGAAGGATGTTTTAGAAGAAATTAAAATTTTGGGATGCATTCCCTGTTAGTCCATCTAGTCCAATGCTAAGCCTGTGCAAAGTCCACGCCTCTGCGTTACACTGAGGTGCTGGGGTTGAAACAACATTCTATATTTAAAAGGGTAAATAATTTTGTTTTGGTGTATCTGAAGCTGTGCTGTAATAAGTATTATATTTGTGAAGTCACGCTGAGAAGATAACATAATTCTAGCCCAGAATAAAATGGACTGATGATTCCAACACTCAGACTAAAAAAAGAGGAAAAAAAAAGGTCAAAACAAAGCCAAGCTCCATGAATCCAAATTGAAAATACAGCTGCAGACACCACAGCTGTTATCAGTGAACCCCATCCAAGCAAACAAAGACTCCACAAGCTATTCTTTCAAAGCACAGGCTACTCCATCCAACCTCCTGTAACGTCAGAAACAAAGCCCCTCTTTCTTAGGGCTTATCACAGAGAATTACAAATGCAAACGCCTGTCCTGGCCGGCTGCCGGGCAGCAGAGGGCAGTACCGTGCCCACGCCAACCAGACGGGATGGGAACAGTGGGGAAGACACAGAATGCACTAAGATCTTTCAAAAAAATACTATTTTCTGACAAGAAAGTACAGAAAACCTGTTTGACATTAACCACAAGTACTTCTTTCCACATCTCATCTGTTAGGAATGTTGGGGGTTCTCCACACAAAAAATAAATAAATAAAAACAATTCAATCTGAACACACAAGGCATGGAGTTCTGTAACTTTTTTGATATTTGCTTCCCTAACCAAAAGTGTGGAAAATCACACTGATAATATCTCTTTGTTTTTAGGTGGTCAATCAAAAAAACAACTCACCCAAACACAAATGCGAACCTGTATAGTGAAATGCCCCACGATCTGGTTGTGAAACAATCAAAATATTACATTTTAAAATGAGATTTATATTTTTAAAACAAACATCTACCACAAGCAAGCTCCTGTATACAGTAACCAGCAATACTGATTGGCACGCATCGTCGCACGAATTCAGGCTGTAATCAGCAGCACAAAGACAAGTCAACAGATAAAACATATTCTGCTTCATTAGTACTAATAAAATTAACCCACATAAAAAACTGATGCTATCCATACCAGGTCCTGTTTCTCCTGCATCGCTATTTCTTCGGAAATTATTTGTCTGAGAGAAACTTTCTGAATCTGAGCATTCCAGTGATCCATAAAAGGAAAAACATCTGATGTTGCTGGATTTTCACTCTGTATGTTATTCGAAGAGCCTGCAACCCAGCTCATTTTTTTCTTCTGTATTTTACTGTCTGCATTCTGAGATAACAGCATTTCTGAGTCATCTGTGTCTACATGAGGGACCACAGCAGGACCTTCAAAAGCAATAAAAATGAGGTGACGAATAAAACAATTACTAAGTTATTCAAACAAGCAAAGCCAAAATAATTAAGATAACTTTTTCAACCTAGATGATTTGGGCTTTGTTAAAACAGTGAGAAAACAACACATTGTTTTCACCTTTCTCACTTCTGTTTTCCAAAGAACGTCTGATCATCCTTATCTATTTTGTAAAACAAAAGCAAAAGCTTCGTACTGCCTCACCAAATTTTTAAGTTTCCAGGCATATCTTACAGCTGTGAAACTATCTTGCACGCATCTTCAGTGAGGAGGTTTGTTTGTTTTTATAGAAGAATTACTGACCCATGTGTTTACATGTTTACCTGCCTTTTCTGCATGACTTAAGGACAGATGCTTAAAAACCTGTTTTTACACTTGTAGGACTCAATTTTAACAGCATTGATTGGTCATTCAAGTGGAGATTTTGCACCCACATTGCAATCCAAGTCTTCACGCAGGTCCCACTCAAGAGTAGTGGAGTTGTGCTGTAGAGAGACTTCTTCTGAGAGCCAAGTGAAAACTAGATTGCTAGAGATTTTAACACTTTCTGATGCAGGACATACAGCCTCCTGCTATAACGAATTCCTCTGACAAGGATAACAACTTCCCGACCTCCTTCCCTCTGCTCAGCTGGGGAAGAGGAGACTGAGAGGGGATCTCAGAGCTCTTTGTGCCTTCTCACAAGGCAGGGAGGGGAAACAGGGGCTGAGCTCTGCTCTCTGGTGACCAGTGATAACACCCAAGGGAATGGCAGGAAGGTGCCAGGGGAGGGATAGGTCGGATCTCAGGAAGAGGTTCTTCCCCCAGCGGGTGGTGGAGCCCTGGAACAGCTCCCCAGGGAAGCAGTCCCAGCACCCACTGTGCCAGCATTCCAGAAGCATCTGGACACTGCCCTCAGCCCCACGGGGGGAGTGTTGGGGGTGTCCTGTGCAGGGCCAGGAGTTGGACTGGATGATCCCTGTGGGTCCCTTCCAACTTGGGTGATTCCATGATTCTACAACCTCCAGAAATCTCATTCCTCTAGTAAATCTCTGGTCACACCTTTTCTTGCCCCAGAGATTACAGAAATACTAGCAATCTGCTGTTGGAGCCAACCAGAGCTGCTTTTAAGCTCTCAGAAGTACACAAAGTGATAGGCTTTTTGCCTGCATCTACCCAGAACCAGTGACTCTGCTTAACTACTTTTGCCCCTGGACACCTCCATCAGAAAACAGTAATTGGAACCAAGGGCAGTAAATAGAAGTTTAGCTTAATAAAAGGATCCATCATTTTTCAATACACAGAATATTTGCAACCTCACTGAGGTTTCAAAGAATTAAATACTTTTATAAGGAGAATCAAGTATTTTTAAAATTAGAAGAAATACATAACATACCTTCTGCAGACAACTTACATGACTCATCTCTCCTCTGACGCTGCTAAATAAAATAGTGAAACCACAAATTATAATTAAGCTATAAATTCTGCAGTGAAACTTCACTAATGTTAGCTTCTAAGTAAACCAGCTTAAAAAAAATCTCAGTGTTTCTCAAGTATTGAATATTTAAAATAAATACATTTAATAAAAATAATTATAAAGTGAAGTTTACAAGACAGCACTATCTTTCCTAAAACACATCAAACTAGAGGAATACGCTCCACTGTTAGTATTTCATAACTTTAATTAAATAAACCAAATGTGGATTTTACCAAAAAGGATTCAGAGATTCATAAGGCTATGAAGGAATGGAGGTTCGAGGACTCAATTAGTGTACCTGGAGATGTTTTGTATACACTATTCATAAAATAAGTCTCCTTTCATGTCAAAAGGTGGAAATTTTGATCAATCCTTGTAGGGAAACAGTGCATTATGATCCCTCTTTTTTAAAAATCTTGGTTTCATGACATGCAGTTTCTTCATCCCTTAATTTGTCTTTCATCAGCTCTGATGATTATGAGATACTGACATTCTCCACATATTTTACAAACTAGTCTTGTATTTTATCATTGTTCTTGTAAAGATTCTTACACCTTGTGTATTTAGATCAACACATAAGGAGACAAATGGTCTGACAAAGAAAAGCATACCATATCATACCACACCATATAAAAGCCAGAAATCTACCAACCAGAATAGATTCTTTCCATTTTTCATGAATCACTTTTGCCAAATTCAGATCAATATGAACCACACAGTCCTCAACAGTTAGTGATCCTTATGGAAGAAAGAAAATACATTTATTAAAGCATTCTATAAAAACTCATCTAAGCACAGCAGCCTACACTTATTATTTTGAATTCTGGGGATTCTGCACAAATTGCTATTCCTGAAAAAAAAATTCAGCAACTGCCAGGTTTAAAAAAAAAAACAAAAAACACATTCCACATAGAAATCATAATCTAGTGTTCAAAAACTCAGAACGGGTAGGAAAAAGCAAGTTAATATTAATTGAACCTTGTTGAAGTATGACTACTTGAACATTTTTTTCCTCCTTTTTTTCCACTTTTATAGCAGAACCCTCTTTTACAAAGCCACTGTTAATTTACAACCACAGTTTCATTTTTGGCAATCACCAGGCAACTGCTTTTATCTAATACAACAACTCGCCAACAGCAGTTGCATCCCTTCTTTCAAACACAAACTCAGAGAAGCAAACTCCAAGTATCTCCTCTAACTCTGAAGGAAACAGCAGGAATTATGCCATAATAATACATCTTTTCCCTGAAAGATTTTTCTGATGCTGTTTTTCACCCTTTCAAAAATAAAAGTGCAAGAAGTACACATGTAACAAATAAAAAGGCAGGGCACATTGCAGACAAAATAGAACACCCTTCTGCTGTCGAGACTGGGGGTTTCTTGGAGGAGGTACCCATACAAGGCAAAGAGCCCAGCTGTCAAACCCACCAATAAATCAGGTCTCCAGCATTTCACATCAATCTTCAGGAAAGAATAAAAGTAGAAAAAAAAAAAAGAGAAACAAACAAGCTCTATATTCCTTGTGTGTTCTTCCTTCTCCTATCAGTCTAACTTTTGTGATATATGTTCAAGCTGCTTATGGCTCTCTCTCAGCAGCCTAGTCTGTTTTCACCTTTTAATTACAGCTGCACTTTATCTTCTCACTAAACCATTCATCTCCTTCCCTAGTTTAACCCATATCTAAAGCTTTCTCTTTCTGGAAGCAGTCATAATTTCCATCTTCCTTATCACCTTAATATCCCTTCAGAGTTCGAACACAGGCTCAATGGCCTGTTGCTCAAAATGCAAGTCAATATACTTTCTTATGCTTTTACAGTTTGCACATATAGAAAAAGACAAAGGAAAAGGTGGAACTACTGCATTCATATTTTTTCCATGCTTAATTCAGTTCCATTTTTGGTTTAACAAAGCAAACAGTATCCCAAGAAGTGTGCAAATACATTCCCTAAAAATCAAGCATGAAGGGAGAATAGTCAAAGGAAGAAAGGTTTTCTTATATAAACTGAAGTTTTTTCATAAAAATATGGATACTAATATGCTCATACCTGCATCAATCCCAACAGGCCCAAATATTTCTTTCAATTGGAGTGCCAGTTCAGGAGGCAATGTCAGTTCTAGGCAATCTATATTGAAGGCTGCACGTGATGCTGGTAGAGGGCTTTGTATTTTGGCTTTAATTTCATCCCAGCTTGGAGTTTCAATTTCTTCTTTATGACACATCTCCCTGGAGCTTCCCTGGGTTTCTTCATCTATCTCCTGTTCTCTATCATTCCTAGGACCCACCAGAGGTGCGTGATCCATTTCCATTAACGAAGCAGTCACTTTGGAATTCTCTGCATTGCCTTCTGAAGGTTTGCTGTCACTTCCATTGTTTAATTCAAATTTCAAACTGGTAGAAGTTGTGTCAGGACCACGAGGCAAAGTTGTGGGTGTACACAAACCTGCATCAAGTTGTAATGGCTTATTTACAGTTTCTTCAACAGGATGCTCAGACTGTGCCTTCTGCCTTCCTGAAATGGGTGGCTCAGAGACACCTCCTGCTGCACCGCCTGTCTCCAGTCCAGGGGCTGCCTCTCCAGAGTCTTTCAGTCCTGCCGGATCACTCAGTGAGGTGGCAGTCAACGAGTCAAACACATCAGCATCTGTCACAGCAGCCTTGGTAGCTCTGCTTTCTGCAGTGCTGCGTGATGAGGTTTTGTCTTCTGAAGGCTCAAAGACATCACCAGCCACAGTCATTTGTGGCATTTGTTCACAGTCTTTGAGATTCTCACCACAGTTTGTAATTGCCTTAAAATCAAGGTCTGCGACAACTGGCTCAGCTTCTCTTACTTGCAAGCATTCAGTATCAACATCCTCATATAACTTTTCATCAGAGTCTAACAGCAGACCTATGGCCCAGTCTATGTCTTTGTTACATCTTTCATACAGGTCTTTCAGAGCTTCAACTGAAACAGACTCGAAGAGTTTGCACAGAATATTTAGCTTTTCAGACTCATCAATATTATTGATAAGTTCACTCTCTTCCACAAACGTACTTTTATCATACGTAACTCGATAGGGTATTTCTTCTTGAGAAACTGAGGCACTATCAATGTCTTTGGGTCTGAAGCCATCTACTCTCCCATGCAATACTTTGGCAGTCTCAGGAAAGAGCATTTCCTTTTCTAATCTCCACAGGAGAGAGAAGTCCTGCGATTCAGTCTGTGAATGGCTGCTTTTTTGTTTACATAAGTCTGTGTCACGCTTCTCTTCTGCTGTGTTAAGCAAAGACAAGTGTTCATCTTCTTTGGGATGGGGCAATTTGTTTGTAAAAGTGAGGGCTAATTTGTGATGTCTCCTCATTCCATTATTTTGCTGGGGTTTTTTCTCACCTACTGTTCCAGCAGCTGCTGTTTCAGGTTGGTGCATATGCAAACTCTGTGTATCTGGTTGCTCTGCAGTGTTCACAGGTGTCCCACGAAGCACGTCCACGGTCTCAAGAGCATTTCTATTAACGTCATCTTCAGTATTTCTGCCTTCATCAGACTGATTTAGACTTGTCTTTCTCGTCCTCCTTGACCTTTGCTGTCTCTGTTCCAATGAGCCTGAGACAGGCCAATGTCCTATCATTTGCAGTTCTGGTGTGGCCTTATCTGAACTAACAGAGGAAGAGCCAGAGGCCAGGTTTTCTTCCTCTTGTACTTTTTGGACAGCACAGGTCCCAGGCAAGCCTGCTTGCTCTTTCCCCAACTCAGGATGCAGCTGACTGGGAGTTTTATCCTCTGTATCGCTCTTTAGCGAAGTTTTTTCTAGTCTTCTAGCTCTTTTGACTCTCTGTCCCATTGTCTGTTCTATAGGCCAGTCACCCAGAAAGTTTAGTGGTTCTGGTTTTCCTGATGTGTCAAAAGCTGAACTGCTTGGTTCCACCAAGTTACTACTTTGTGTTGATTTTGGTTCCACAGCTATTTCACAAGATAGTTCAACTTCAGTCTGAGCACTGACAATGCTGCTACCACTGTGTTCCTCAACTCCTCCTGTAAGCGAGCACACAGTCCCTTCAGCTGTGGTCACATCAACCTCCTCCACTTCTGTTTCACTACTTTTCTCTATTTTTTCTCCCTTTTCTTCTTTCTTCTCCAAGGGCAGCTCTTTTTCTACACGATCTGATAAATAAACATCTGAGTCACCTTGAACAGTGTTGTTCTCAGAATTGTGTTCCACTGAGTTGTTTTCCATTTCTTTTTCCTCTTTCTGAAAATGTTCAGGATGACAGCTACTTTCTAATGTTAGAGAAGTAGTGGGAAAAGTTTTGTCATCTTCAGCATTAGCTGAAGCTGATAGTTGAGGCTCCACATCAGAAGTAAGGTTTTCTTCCTTCAGATCAGAATGTGCCGATTCCTTTCTGAAAGACAAAATGCAGTGAAAGACAAACCCGTTTGAAACCTTTAAGCACTCATCCAGCTCTTCAGCGAGATGAAAGTGAATTTAAGATGACTTAGCCCTAACTTTAACACTCCTTCATAAAAAAAGGAGTTAAGCAAAGTGGAACTTTCCTTGGCAAGCATCCCTTTCTTACTTCAGGATGATGAATACTTTTTTCCCCCCATTCCCAACATTTAGTTATGTACTACAGCACTCTGCTGCCAGACATTTCCTCCTTCAGATCAGAAAACCTGGTAAATATGCTTTTATTTAATGATTGTTGCTCTTTTCTGATGGCTCAATGCTAAAGAACGTCTAGAAGTTAACCAGGAGAGGACGTGCTGGTTTGCACCGTCAACTCATTGTCAATGGTCACCTCATTTCAAACACATTAAGCAAGCAAAAACCAAATGAAATAGAACTACAATAAAATCTGATGTTCTATGCATATACAGCACTATTCAGATTAGTGACTACAAAATAGCACAGAAATCTACACAAGCCTAAATTAAATATACTCAAGAGCAAGTAGGTAACTCGTTCCTACTGCACGAAGAAGTCACCTTCTACCACAAAGACATCTTTTCATACCAACATGCAGACTCAGAAACAGTAATTTGCTCATATTTGGACTACACTCTTCAGAAAAGGATTTTACAGAATTTAAGGGGTTTTGTACCTACAGCATAGATACAACAGCACATTTCTAAGATAAGAGAAAGTCAAACAAGATTGGCTTACTGAAAAGTAACACACAGCCATACTGAGAGGTTTTCAAAAAGCATCTGAAAGTTAACTAAAACCCTTGACTGCTCATTTCTAGAAATCCTGACATTCTTAAAAATTAAAAAGAAATACACAATATCATTTTCTTATTAACTCATTAATGTGTTCACTGCTCAACAGCATTACCCACGTTCCACTTCTATGAGTTTGAATTTTCAGCCTTGAGAGACTACAAAGCTAATAAAAGAATCTAACCTACGGTTTTCCTCCAGACAAGGATCTTGGCTCCAGCCAGCAGCTTCTGATTTGTCTGGGGCTGAAGAATTCAATATTGAACCAATGGTAAGGCAGCGCTCGTACCGTTCCAACATTCTTTTGATCTTTTCTTTGGATACACCATGAACATTTCTCCTATTAAAAAAAATAATTAAAATTCAGATTTGTATATTACAATGACAGAAGAGGATAATTTAATAATAATTTAATGATAATAAGTTTACAGCAAGGCTGACTGGAGAATTCAGGGGGTCAGGGCAAAAGCTGTGAAGCAGCAGTTCTTTCCAGATCAGGTCACTAAGACATTCCAAAGAGGGAATCTCAGACAAACTGCAGCTCCCACCTTTTCCACCCTACCTGGTGACCCTGTTCTGCAGAGGAATGTTTTGCTTAATATTCAAATCTAAAACCATACCAATAACGCATCTCCTTCAAGTCAGTATCAGAAACACACCATATCAGACCCTGACAGGGATGCAGGATAACAAACCAAGTATGGAAAATTTCTGAATTCAGCTTTCCTTCTCTGTTTTTTGCTAAACTAAGAACACCTTGAGCCTTGAGGAAAACCCGTTCACCTAGTGTTTTGGACACCACTTGGGTAGGAATTTTCACTGAGACTGTTAAACATCAACTAGCAATGTGCTCTGCAGCAGTTCCACCTAGAACAAGTGAATCCTTCCAAGGACAGCAAAACAGAAATTGAAGGTACGGGAGAGTTTAAGTTCTATTTTAGGAAAGAAAATAATCTTCCTTACCTCACTTGAAAAGTGGCCAGCCTTAAGCTAAGCATGTAAATTCAGGTGAAAACAGGTATTATGAAATTACAAAATAATTCATGTTGAGAATGACCTCTGGTGCTCACACAGTACAACCTCCTACTCAGTGGAGGTACATCTAGATCAGCCTGCATAGAGCTTTGTCTTTTCAAATTCTGAGTGTTCCCAATGACTGAAAGTCTACAAATTCTCTGGGTAACCTCCTTCCATGCCTGACCACCCTTCCAAAGAAAGTTTGGGATTGGTTTTAGGGTTTTTTCCTTTTATGCAATCAAAATTTCCCAAGTTCCAACATGCTTATGTTTGTTTTGTCCTTTCACAATCCTCAGAAGAGTTTTTTTTAGTCTTTTCTATAACCTCCCAAAAGGTAGATGAAGACAACAATGTGATCCTTCTTTAACCCTCTCTTCTTAAGGCTGAAAAACTACTTTTACTCAATTCAGCATCGTCTGCAAATCTGCTGAGAGTGCACTCTGTCCCAACACCCAAGTCATAAAAAGGACATTAAATAGTCGTGGCCCTATTATTCATCCAAGAGGGACTCCAGCCTCCTCCTGGACTTGGAACCACTCATCATACCCTTTGAACCTGGCACCCAGTCAGTTTTCTGGCTACCTTATCATTCATTGGGTTTACCCCTTGCCTATCTTGGCTCTAAGTAATGTCTTTAGGACTGCACAGAAGGCCCTGCTAAAGCAGAGGTGAACAATGGTGATGCACAGGGCTTTGTCCCTCTCAGACCGGGAGGCGCCGACTGCCTTAAACTCAGTGACAGCAGAAACATCTCAAGTAAGGCAACAGAGCAGTTGGATGCAAAACCAGCCCTAACCTGACACCGTTTTTACAACCTCAGAACGCCAAGGAGCAGTCACTGTACCTTAAATGTAAAGGAATTGCAATGATGAAAACAATACAAAATATCTACTGCTAATAGCATCTTCTGTATATAATTAGAATAAAGTGACAGAAAAAACCCTCATAACACATGTAAAATCCCTCAGAAGTTAATATTGTAAGAAAAAAATACTAAAAAGCTAATTATTGCAAAAATCTTGACTGATATCTTGCTACTTCACCAGCCAACATACTAAGTGATACCTTTTTAAAAATCATAGTTCATAGACTGTGAAAGATACACAATTTTCCTTCACATTCTTACCTTTCAAGTTCTTTTGGTTTAGACTTCCACCAAGTGTCTGGTTCTCGGAGCATGACTTTGTATTTGAACTGTTGAGCCTGAATAAAACAGATACAAAACAGAACAAGACACATCACCTATTTCTTATTTTTGTGAAAAAGCACGACATGCACAGGCTGCTTCTTTAAAGATTTTCTTTTTGTATTTTTCAAAACCAGTTAAACATTTGGAATCACATACTTTTATTGTGTTTCATTTTCATAATATGAATAGAGATTTTTAAAAACACGTATATGCATCTCTTACTGTAAAATTAAATATGTACCACGATCACTAACAACAACAACAAAATCACTATTCTATACCATCCTCTGGGTCAGGACTGCAGACGATCTCTTTCCAGGTACCTACAGTATGTCTACAAAGCCTCTCCAAACCAGAGGAAAGCTCACTGCTCACATTCAGCTGTGAGCCAGTCCCCAAACAAGCAATTCAGTTATGCTTACACAGCTCTTCACAGAATCACCTGATTGGAAAAGTCCTCTGAGATCATCCAGTCCAATGGTACCTATCTTTTGCTAAACCATGTCCTAAGAAACTCATCCACCTGCCTTTTAAAAACCTCCAGGGATGGGGACTCAACCCCCTCCCTGGGCAGCCCTTCCAGGGCCTGAGAACCCTTTCAGTGATGAAGTTTTTCCTGATGTCCAGTCTGAACCTCCCCTGGCACAACTTGAGGCCATTTCCTCTCGTCCTGTCACTGTCACTTGGGAGAAGAGACCAACCCCCCCTCCCCACAGCCTCCTCTCAGGCAGTTGCAGACAGGGATGAGGTCTCCCCTCAGCCTCCTCTTCTCCAGCCCAAACCCCCCCAGGTCCCTCAGTCTCTCCTCGTAGGCCTTGTTCTCCAGCCCCTTCCCCAGCCTCGTTCCCTTCTCTGGACGCGCTCCAGCCCCTCAATGTCCTTCTTGGAGTGAGGGGCCCAGAGCTGACCCCAGCACTCGAGGGGTGGCCTCCCCAGTGCTGAGTGCAGGGGCACAATCCCTGCCCTGCTCCTGCTGCCCATGCTGTGTCTGACACAGCCCAGGATGCCATTGGCCCTCTTGGCCCCCTGGGCCACTGCTGCCTCACGTTCAGCCGCTGCCAACCAACACCCCCAGGCCCTTCTCCTCCAGGCAGCTCTCCAGACACTCTTCCCCAGCCTGGAACGCTGCTGGGGTTGTTGTGTCCCTCCTGAGCAGCCTTCCTGTCAGAAGTGAAACCTGAGCATGCCACAAGTGGCCCTTACATGGTTTAGGCTCATCAGAACAGAAAGGGAGCCCCAAGTGTAATTGGGAAAAACACCGAGTACTGTGCCATTTCTCCCCATTCCTGTTCTCAGAAAAACATTCTTAACACCTTACCAAACACTGCACTTCCTGGGAGAAATTGTGTTGCATCTTTATTTCAGAATTCAGCAAAATCAAGGACTTTAATTTGTGAAAGAATTGTTACTCTGACAATTGTTAATAAAAGATATGATAATAACAAAAATTTTAATAAAAATTATCTGTGTAAAGTCCCACTGTTCACTAATCCATTACCACATGAAACTTCTGCCCACCTATCTGCTAAAAAGTTGTCAGTTCTAAGAACTAGTTTCTAATGTGTTTCTATATCACAGTAGAAATCCCACATTTACTTTACAAGAGTTCTTTGAATATATTGTTAATCAGATGTGATTTTATAAAATAATGCAGTTCTGTAAGCATAAAAAAACTCTTAAAACTACCAACCAAAATGATGAATGATCAACAGCAAAATAAGAGCTGAAGTCTAAAAGTGCTGATGCCCATTTAGAAATCATTAAGCAAAAGGGTGAGAAGCTCCAGAAAACTGGAGTATGAGAAACCTATAACAGAGTTCACCAAGGTATTTAAATCATTAAACGTAACTTTGGCAGTTAAACACAGATTGTACTTAATACTAAATAAAAGCTGGTCACTTTTAGTCAGTAAATAATAACACTGTACTACGAACACAAACCAGTGCAGATGCATTCCTCTGATGACATCATTTCAATAAAAAATATTAAGTAAATCTACATAACTCCAAGCAATCCAGCAACATCTGCTATCTCCAGCCCTCCAACTGGCCAGCTGGTATCCACCTCTGTGTCACTTAGGATGAAACTCAGACTGAGTTTTCAAGTTTCACGGAACATCAAACATCACTCTTATTAATTAGTGCTGATTATATTTTTAAAATAGCTTATAAAGAGGAAGAAAATTCAGTTTCCTCAATAATATTTACTTCTGCTCCCAAGTGCAAAGCACTTGGTCACTTGGAAACCAGGCCAGGCCAACACTCAGATTACAACACTGCATAATACAATTGCATGTAACACTTTTTTTTCCTTCCAAACTTCCTTGTAGAATAACAGCTTGACTGAGAAAGACAATCTCATTAGAAAAACATATGTTGTTGCCATGCTGGTCAATAATCCCTTTTCATATTGACCAAATTGTAATACTAACCAAAGTAACATAAGGCTTCATCTCCCATGCTTGTATATTTGTGTTGTCTATTATTATAGGAGAGATTCTCATTTCAAACGCTTCTTTGGCTGAAAGACACACGTGTGCAAAAGAATGTGATACAGTTAATTTTGTTACAAAAGGGTCTGACATTCATACCAGTTCTCTAAATTTGCAATATTTTTTAAGTAGATAATCGATAATGATTAACCACTGTGTAAAGCACTCTTGCCACAGCTTGGTCTGTTTCAAGGCCCTCTTTTAGTTTAGAAATCCCCCCTTCACAGGTAAAGCTACTGAGATATGGCATTATTCTTTTGACTTAACGCATGTATGGTAATCAATGAATGAAAATGCAGATGTAAAATGCACTGAGATGACTAATCAATCAGTAAATTAAACTAGAAAATACTACATGATCACCTTAAAGTGGACTTCTTTGTTGCATACAAAATTCTTGGCTTTTTTACAGTCTTAAGATTAGTCCACTCTGTAAAACTGTATAAAATATGAAAACCAAAAGAATTATTGTAATTTAAATGCAGTGTAACAAAATGTTTAGAATCACTAGCTTTGAGACTCAGCACCATGTTTCTGCAGCTATGTTACCATGCATCTGAACAATCAAAGTTATCATTGCATTGGATCACATATTTTTTATTACCCCACTTCTCCACTGGTTTAACAATTCAACAGTAGAAACGTGCTCATGGTTCAAATTTAGCAAATAAGATCTTAAAAAAAGAGTTGTTCTATGGTGAGCTTAGCAGGAGCCACTATCAAAACAGACATTGATAATGGAAAAAAAAAATCACATCCTGTCTTGTTCTTATAATTTTGTTTTAAATTTGCCAAAAATCTCATGCTCAAGAGAAAAAACAATCAAGAGAGGAAAATATCTGTGTTATTTGTACCAACATCTTCATTATTTATTGCATAAGCATATATAATGGGTCTTCTCAGAAGAAATGTTTCTGGGACATGGTACAGATTGCCACTCCATAAATGGGACACAAGCTGAAATAGGTACTATGACAAATCTGAGGACAACACAATGTTTTGACAAAGACACTGGCGTTTTTAATTCCAAACCACACAATGGATGGATGAATTTGTGCTCATATTCTTTTTCCACACACATATTAAAAATATTTCTATGACGGAGCAAACGCTTGTCCTGTGACACAGGCATTACAAGACAGGCAGCTTTTTAAACAGCACTTAAGCACTGAACTGTAAGCAGGCAAGCTAACCCCTTATTTATTTCTCACCTCGTTTCCTGTTCCAGTCATGTGCTTCCCCTAAGCAATCGGGATCATAATGGTATTGTCCATGTTTATAAAAGTAATCATCAGTACTAAGAATGATTCCACTTGGATTATCCTCAAGCAAGGTCCTGTGAAAGATCAAGAAGTAAAAAGCTTTCCCCCCTTCTCCTCCACAGCCCCAATATCTGCCACTGTACTTGTATGTATTTAGTCTCTTGCACAAACCAGGATCCGAATCACAGGATGGGTTGGGTTGGAAGGGACCTTAAAGCCCATCCAGTTCCACCCCCTGCCATGGGCAGGGACATCTCCCACCAGCCCAGGCTGCTCTGGGCCCATCCAGCCTGGGCTTGAACACCTCCAGGGAGGGGTTCCACAGCTTCCCTGGGCACCCTGTGCCAGGGCCTCAGCACCCTCACTGTGAAGAATTTCTTCCCAGTGTCCAATCTAAATCTCCCCCCTTCCAATTTAAACCCATTCCCCCTCATCCTATCCCTACTTGTCTTTGTAAAATGTCCCTCCCCAGCTTTTCTGGAGCCCCTTCAGATACTGGAAGGCTGTGAGGTCCCCCTGGAGCCTTCTCCTCTCCAGGCTGAACAGCCCCAGCTCCCAGCCTGTCCTCACAGCAGAGGTGCTCCAGCCCTTGGATCATCTTCATAGCCCTGCTCTGGACCTGCTCTAACAGTTCTGTATCCTTCTTATGTTGGGGATTATTTGAAACAGAAGCAGCAAATTTAGGTAAGGGAGGAGAAAAAAAGAATCATCCTCCAGGCAAAGATTATCTACAACAATTTCCATTCTTTTCCAAAGGCTGAGGCTATCTAGGTGAAAGAGTTGACAGAGGTTTCCTAAAAGTCTCATTTCAATACAAGGGAGGTATTTTTCCATCTACATCTAGTGGCAAACTTTCACACTGACAAATACATCTATAGTCTTAATAGCACCAACTATTTCAGGTGCCAGCCAAAGGAGCCTAAGCTCAATCTAGGCTTCTGGAGAGTTAGAAATCAAGAATTCAACCCAAGAAGCTCCACACATACTACTTACACAAAAGAATTCCAGCAGTGGAAGGGGAATTTCTGCCTATAAAGAGCTGGCATATTTCCATCCACGTTATGGGAAGGAAATGCCTGAAATGAACAGGGACTGGAAGAACACAGCAGATCTACTACTACTGCAACAAACCTCTGCTGACATAGACTCCTTTGGCCAGTAACAGAAGTTAAAGCCAAACTCAGCTCTCTGAAGTTACCATTAGTCATCATGCTGCATGTACCACATGGCTGGCAATTATTAGGGCACTAGCATAACTATTTACAAATGCCAGAAAATTGCCTCTGCCTGCACTAAATCCTGTACACAGTTAAGTGATTTCTTTTAGAAACTCACAATATGTATGTTTTACCTTGCCAAATATGACTTTCCTGATCCTGGAACACCTCTGAGAAGAACAAGTATTTGACCTGTAAGGTGCATCTTTTTTCTCTTCACATGACAAACAGGTGGCTGCTGTGCTTCTGAGAGGTTCAGTTTTGAGTTCCTATCTTGATTTCCCCATGTTTTCAGAGAGATGTTGTTATCCCAGGCATTTGGGAATGGAGAGGGAAAAAAATGTCCTTTTTCCAAAGACCTGTAGTCTGAAACAGGTCTCCACGGCTCTGGACTGACAGCCACAGGAGGTACAAAGCTGTGACTTCCACTGGACGGATAAAACACAGGAGCCATGAGATTCCAGCGTTGCTTAGGTTTACATGACTGTGTAGAGCAATTTAAGTTACAGCCTTGCTGAGTTTGCTGAAAATCTGCAGGTTTTGGTGTTTCAAAACTGGATGTTTCCAGAGAGGAATGTGCCTCTGGAAGAGAAGTGCTCTGCTGGCTGCTAAAGGCAGTCACTACCTTTTCATGTTGTTCCAGGCACTCTGAATTAGGATTTCCAATTACAGCTGCTTCAAGTTCCAAAGATATTTGGGAGGACTCATCAAAAGCAGCAGTCACACTTTTTTGATCCAAAACAGTGCCTTGTGTCTGATCAGACTTTCCACGTGATATTTCTCCATTTGATTGTTCACAAACTTCTGAAGCTCCATCAAGCTGATCATGCATTTCTGACAAATCAGGATCTTCCAGCATCTCTACAAAGCTGTCTGATGCAGCTGGTGAGCTTGTCTGGAGACCCAGCTGACTCTCTGGTGCCTGAAAACAGCAGAAGTCTTCTAAAACCTCATTATTCACCTCTGTTTGCTGTGGAAAAAATAGGACACTGCAACCTGAACCAGAGTTTTCCCACTCAGGAAATTCATTAAAGTCACCATGTTCCACAGAGTGCATGTGTACTGTTTGGTCACTTGCAGAATTAGGCAATTCATCACTCCACACGTATTCCTGAAAGGCATTTCCTATTAAGGAATCTATTTCATCAGTCAGCTGCACATCAGGTGACAGGACCTCTTCTTGTTCTTCTTCAGAATTCCTTTGTACTGCAGTACTTTCCCCCATTCTTTCATTTGCAACAGATCTCTGCTGATTAACAAGAGCTACTGATGGTGCTCCTGAATCAAAACCCAAGTGTTTTGAAGACACTACCCCTCTGGCGTGGGTGGAGAGCTCTAGCAGATAATCCATAGCATTTTCTACTGTTGAATAAGATAAAGAGAAAACGGCATGGTCAACCAAAGAAACACAAGCTGAAGTGAAGACAATTTTTTTACTTGAAGTATTTATCACAACTAAAGAGATAACCAAAAGACAGTTCATCAATTCATCTTTTAAACACACCTGCAACACCAATGACCAATGACCACCAATGATACTCTCATTAGAGGTAATGGCAGAACACCATGCAGGCATATTGCAAAACAATAACCTAACAAGCAAAAAAATACTAAGGAAATAGTGTCTAAAAGGTAAGTTCAACTGAAAAAAATCAGAATTGTGTTTTTAAAATGGTTATTTATTTCTAACCTATTTCACGCAGGCAAAATAGTGTAAAATGAAATGAAAAACACTACTAAGGACTAAAGAAATTAAAGAATGCAGAATATGTTCATTATGGCTAGGCTTGGTTGCAGACCTCATACTTAATACAGCCTGAGAAATCCAACAACTGCATTAATTCTTTGTAAAGCCTTAAATGGAGTACAGACTGCCTGTGACCAACACGAGTAAGATGTGAACCTGGCATCTGAGCCCTAGAACTAACATTCCACATCAAAAAGTCTAAGTCCAAAGTGCAACTCTTTCTGCACATGTGAAATAAAACCTTCCTCGTCCTTCCATCCTCTCTACTATATGAGAGCAACCTATTATTACTTATATGAAAATATGCTAATCCTTCCACTTTTAAACTGTTTTAACAGTACAACACAATAAGAAATTCTGTTTACTGAATTCTCCAACAAGCTTCTAGATAAATCTGTTATTTTGATAAAGGTAACTCGAAAGTATGAATTGGCAATTCCATCAATTCCAATCTGAAAAGGAATAACAATCATGGCAACAAACATGACAGTGCTATTAATTTATAAACTCCATACAATTTAGGTAAGGTAAAAAACAGCAATAGAAGTAGTCCTTTCGATGGCTACCTAGCTTTCATGCATATTAAAAAATGCCAAATTCTTTCTTCTTTGTAAATAGTCTTAAAAATATCCCACCTAACGACATCTGATGAACACAGATTGATTAAAACACTCCATAGGTGACTTATTGTCCTGTTAAATAACTTCTCAGATGTTGCCATCCAGCAACATTACTATTACTGTAAATGAATTGTATTAGGAATTTCAAAACCAACAAAGCATGGGAAGGCCTGGGTACAGACGTGAAAGCAGCCTGCCAAGGGGAAGCAGGTATGCAGCTTGGTGGAGTACAGGGGGAGACAGGCAGCCCAGGCGAGGCTGCAGATAATTCAACGTGACAAACAGAATTCATCCTGCAAAAACTAATCCTCAGTGGAGATGACAAGATGACAGTGCAAAACAAAGTAAAACAAAAGCTCAATTCAAGTATTTAAGGAAAAGCAAACATTCCCAGGACCACATACTGTGTACCACTGTCTTAAAAATTGTGACCTAGGACATAAAATACCCCTCCTGCAGAACAGTTTATGCATCTAGCAGCTATGGCACAAAAGCTAATTGGAAAAAACAGATTCTCCTCACAACTCTACCACCGCCTGCTCTGTGTCAGAGAACAAGCCAAATAAGTTGTTCCTCCGTTTGCTACTGCAAATTCCCAGTCTCACAGAAGCGCTAACTTCGAGTCTTGCATGGAAAGAGCTATAAAATTTCAAAATATCATGACTCACCTACTCATTAAAAGTTAAACTCACAAACACATTTGCAACACCCACATTAATTTTTCTAGAGTCGCCCTAGTTAAGAGCTGTCTGTGTATGGAACAAAACTGTAATGCCAGCTGTGCATTATTTACCTTTAAAATCACATTCAGACAGAACCATATACACCACGCTAGGATCTATGGCAGCAAACATCTCTGACATGCTGTTGAAGAGCTCTTCCCTACTGACACTGTGCGCTGCTTGTGACATCAAGTGGCTTGGGTTCCCCTGGGATACAGCAACAGCAGTTCTGTCAAAATTGCCATTCTTCCGAGAAGGACTCCCACCAGTTTTTCTTCTCCGTGGCATTTTGTTTTCTAAAAATGAGCTTGCTTTTTGTCTTAGTTTGTTCACAGGGAGCTGGCAGCATCAAGCCCAGAAATAATAAAAAACCTCGTGAAATGTGGGATACACATAACGGCAACAGCAGACCTGGAAAACAAAGACCAGAGAAATTTTAATAAAATACACAGCCACATTTCTGTGTCTCCTATTTAGACAGCTAAAAGCTAAAAACCCCACAACCACAAAACTATAAGCACCCAGGAAAGCATTTTCTAGAAGGCTGCCTTTCTTCTTTTCAAATGGCCGACTGCTTAATTGCAGCCTTATTTTCCAAATAACCAGATATCGAAACTGTGTCTGGAAGACATAATAAACAAAATGGAATTTGAATGAAAAATCCAGTAAAGGAAGCAAGACAGCCAGTCCACAAATACCACTCTGCTAAACACCTACTGATGACCAATTAACATTAGGGAAAGCTTATATTCTGTTAAAATTCAGAAATTTTGCTCCTCTTACAAATGGACTGGAAAACTTAACAGACACCTCCAAATCTTCCAGAAGTCCTTCACGCCCTCACCTGCCTGCAATTCTTTAAGAGTAAAGAGCTGGGGTTCTTCAACGTTCCAACACTTGCATAGGTTGCCCAGAGAGGCTGCAGAGTCTCCAACCAAGCAGATTCTCAAAATCTGCCCCAAGCAACCTGCTTCAGGTGACCCTGGTTCAACCCACGTGCTCAAGCAGATGATTTCCAGACGTGACTTCCAACCTCCGCTTGTGCGGGGTTTAGGCTTTTTTAATTGTTAGAAACATTTTACAGCTTTATAAGCCATAAAGCAAGAAAATTCCTCCGTCCACCACCACAGCATTTGGTATAAAGTCTTGAATACATCCAGTTAAAACATTATGGCACCTATAATAACTACAATTACTGCACTAATCTTGTATAGAAAAGTAAAGTAATTATTAATAGATGCCAGATTAATCCCAGATTATGATGGCACTTCTCCATTATTCTCTGGCAATCTCTTCCAGGAATCAAGAGAGGTATCATTTAGAAAAGGGTGGACTGTTACATTCTGAGTCACAGAAATTTATGTTAAGAAAAACAGACAACTCCAGGATCCCAGGAGTTTCTACCATATGTATACAGAGCTTAGCTAGACAAACCAGATGGATGTCTGAAACAATGAAGAGGTCAAGGAAGTCTGAAATGCATTTCAAGGAAAGTAATACAAAGGAAAAAGATGAGGTGAACTTCCAAAAATAAAGGAGAAATGTTAGTCAGCCAGCCTGAGCTGGGACACACTTGCAGCTGTTTTTTTCACTACCCTTTTTTTGGCTCACCCTTCTGATTAACCATGAAAAGTATTCAAGCAAAGCAACTAAAAAAAGAAAAGTTATAGCAAGTCATGTTTTTCAAATTTGTATTTCTAAATGATTCACCCTCCATCCAGTAAAACAGGTTGAGACCTAAATTCACACAATGTGGCATTGCTAAAAAATGTGACTGTTTCTCACCCAAACAGGTTCAGTGACAAAGATCCAAGGCAGAAGGGTGTTCATACACCTTGATGTCACTGAACATCAAGAGACTTTAGGCAAAACACTCCAAGTATTGTCAATGTTTTAATCTGCCTCTCTTACAATGCTCAACCCTGTAAGGACATGCTGCTGAAAACCATGCTCTGTAGCCAGGACTCAACAACTGATGGCCTCACTGCACTATAGGATATTCCCTCCTCAACAGATTTCCTGCATTAGGCTTTGCAGGCCACTATATTTTGGGTTGCCTTACTCTAATGGCCTAATCAAGGCACACGCTTCAGTCTGCAGGAATCTCAGTCAGTGAATTTACAGTGCAGTTCTTCAGGATTATTAAGGCCTAAGCTGTTTATTGCCATTAATCACCAAAGGGAAAAGAAAGCAGAAGGGAAAAAGACATGAGTCACCTCAGAATTTACACAAGTCAAAACCTTAGTGACTCCCACTACACCTACGTACGCTAAAGTAACGCACACATCCACATTTTGTCTCATCTTTCCACTTAAAAGTCGTAGTAAAATTGTAGAAATTGTTAAACCTATCAAAAAGTAGATCAGCATTTCATTTAAATAAGGTATTTTCCGTGGCCAGCATTGCAGACAGATATTTTGACAGCATCTCCTTTGTTTACAATATTTTCAATGAAATTCCTGAACAGATCCCTAGGTGATATATTCTGTTGGTATTACCAAGCACAATGAAAGTGTACAAAAATGGATGCCTGTGCATACAGAAGGCACTGTGCTGTATTACATAAGAGATTACACCAACACGTGCAAATGAAAGGAATAATTCTTATTTGCTTTTAAGAGCACACCTTGATCTTCACAGAGGATTTTATCTAGGGACTTGCCTTTTCAGCTATTCCAAGTTTCTGGTTCTGAAAATTAGTTTAAAAATTACAAAGGATGAAATAATTTTGAATAACCCAACAGCCAGACTTGCAAGTCCACTATATTCCTTGGTTGTGGATGACATAGTATGAATTAGTAGTTTCCTGGGAATGAGGGAGGAAGTTTCCCACTAGGATGAAAATGGAGTTGTAATAACATAATGATTTATAAGAGCAGGGCTGTGCTGAACCCACTGAAAGGGAATTCTAGACAATTAGCCAGAGGCTGCAATATCCTCAGAGGTTCTCTAGTCAGTTCTGGGTACCACCAACACACATCCAATTAGAACAAACAGCAGTTTCATTTCAGCACTGATGAAAAACAATACTCTTGTGGCAGTCTCAACCTCACCTTTAAAAACAAAGCTAAACCAAACCCACAAGCACCTCCTTACTCACAGTTAGTCAGAAATACACTTCTCCTGACATTACGGATTTCCTCCCAATCTAATTGAGATACCACAGACAACCATATGTGCAAAAATCTGCTTGTATGAAAATCACCTCCCAAATGAAGCAATCTTACAAATGAAAGAGATATTAAGATACCAGCATATTCTACAAAATAAGATCATTTTCAAAGCCTACTAACCTAGAAGAGAAAAAGTAGACTTGTCAGCTCAGGGCACTTTAACATCATCACATTGCTAGCCAGCCAGAGTTTATTTCTGGTGGTATAGCATGAGCCTCTGGTGTTGCCTGTTCCAGTACTGCTGCCCCTAAGGAGCTGGATGGACACATCACAGACAGACATTCCATAGGCAGAGATCAGCATCCACTGCAGGAGAGCCAGTCACTGCACAAAGAGGCAGGCACTCCTGTAACCAACACAACACGTATTTCTGTTTAACAGACACAACAAAGTGGAGAGAAGTGGCTGACCTGGCACAGCAAGAGGATGGACCAAGAGCTCAAGTCTCAATCCCAGCACCTTACTAAAAACATTCACCTTCCCTTTACAGTGAAAGGATAAACAATTTTTCCATGAATGTGTTTATAACTCCAAGAGAGGGAGGGAGGGAAGAGAGGGAAGAAAGGGAAGGAAAGGGACCTATATTTCCAATAAATACAAAGTGTCTTTCAGTTATACAGAGGAGGAGAAACATGCAAGTTTTTTCTCTCCCTCTCTTTCCATTTTTTGCGTTCTAATACCCAAATTGATAAACTAAATTTACAAAGCATTACAGTCTTAGGAAAACAAATAAGAAAATTCTTCCATAAATCATGGAGTGAATTTAAATCATTGTGCTTACTGCAAAGGAAGTTCCTTGCAAACATATGTTTCAAAAGGTACCATTTTATTTCCATTAATACAATCATCCATAGAAGAAATTAATCCAAAATATCAAGAGTATAATGAGTCATCTTGGTCAGAGCCCTCACATTAAGGAGGAAAAAAACATGAAAACAAAACAAAACCCTCCAGGCTCCAACATAGGTAAAGGAAATTGTAACTTTACTTTAACTTAATTGTAAGTTGTCCTTAGAGAAGTTCAAAGTGTACTTTCTTATGACACATAATCTAAAGAATTTAAAACATTAAAACCATCCAAACAAAACTCTAAAGTGGGGGAGGGGGGCAGTGAGGGGACACGGACAGGACTCGAAGGCCCTTCAAAACCAAATCTACTATTTTTAAGAGATGTAATATTTCATTTCTGGTAGGCTATAATTGCTACCATAGATTTGTCATACACAAGCCATCACACTGCACAGCACTGTTAACTCGTTCCAGTAGTTCCTTTTCCTACTTGAACTGGGGAGCCCAGAACTGGACACAGGTCTCCAGATGCGGCCTCACTAGGGCAGAGCTGGGGGGAAGATATCCTCCCTCGACCTGCTAGACACACTCTTCTTAATACCACTGGCCTTCCTGGCCACGAGGGCACACTGCTGGCTCATTGTCAACTTGTCTACCAGGTCCTCCTCCTCAGAGCTGCTTTCCAGCTGGTCAGCCCTAACCTGTACTGGTGCATGGGGTTGTTCTTTCGGAGGTGCAGGACTCTGCACTTGCCTCTGCTGAACTTCATCAGGTTCCCCAGCACACAACTGCCCAGCCTGTCCAGGTCTTGCTGAACAGCAGCACAGCCCTCTGGTGTATTATCAGCTCTGCCCCCTCACCCATTCATTGATGAGGATGCTGAACAAGCCTGGGCACAGTACCACCCCTGGCTACAGGTTTCCAACCAGACTCTGCACTGCCAACCACAACTCTCTGAGCTCTGCCACCCAGCCAGTTCCCGATCCACCCCACCGTCCACTCATTTAACCTGCACTTCCCAAGCTTACCTATGGAGGTGTTATGGGAAAGAGTGCCAAAACTGCCACTGAGGTTGAGGACACTGCGCTCCCCTCATCCACACAGCCAGTCATGACATCACAGAAGATTGATCAAGCACTACTCAAGGCTCACTTAAAGCATTCAACAGCCGGGGGCATTTCTGGTTTAACTGTGATCCAGTTCAACTGACAAATAAGTTATCAATATGACTCCTCTTTCTTTTCTGAGAACAAAGGACTCCTGAAGCCTTAACACAATGCAATATTCAACCAATATGACCAAAGCTGCCTGATTTGTATATAATTTAAAGTTTCTCTGATCAATTTACAGAAGTTAACTCCATACATATAAAAAAATTGGATTTGGGCTTGGTGGGTTTTTTTGTTGTTTTGCTCTTGGTTTTGGCTTCTGGTGCTTTAAAACATTTTTTTTAATTTCAAACTACATAAAATATTTATCATGTAATGTTCATTTCAATCTTCTGGCTTCTAAAAAACCACACACATACATATATGCTGACATGCTGGAAAAAAAAATTACATTTTTAATTCAAATAAAATAGTAATGACAGAAAACTTACATTTTCAGCTTCACTGAGTTGCCCTGCAGTAGGTCCCTTCTCATCTTTCCAAAACCTCCACTGACGGCACGTTTAATAAAGATCAGCTGTTAAAAAATGTAATGCACTCTTCTGTCAGGATACCATACTTCCAACATAAAACTTAGATGTCAGAAAAATTGGATGCTCCCTCCTGACAAAGGAATGATCAGAACAGAAATTAAAATGGATATTTTGCTCACAGACCACACAACTTTAAGCAAAGCTTTAACACTGAGCAATACACAGAACTGTTTTCAATACATTAAGCATAGCTAACATTTTACTAACAAAGCACTCGACGTGCCAGGTTGACCTCGAACTTAAATTTTCCCAAGGATAAGAATACATCTACTTGATTTCAGCTACTGATTTCTCATCTTAAACTGACTTACACCAGGTAAAGAAACAACATTTCAGCAGAATTAGCTAGGAATAAAAAAGTAAGTCTCACTTGTCATTCCACTTGGTTCTTCATCACAGTCCTTAACCATCTTGAAAAGGTTTACATATCCATACTGGTAAAGGAAATATTTGTTCCATCACGTGGGGAATTAGGCAAAGAAAACCTGGTACATCAAAATCAGAATGTATTACTTACAGATCCATCACTAATTTTCAAAGCCCTACAAAAAAATGCACTTCTGTTCATCAAAGAGGCTGCAAACTCCTAATCCACTATGCACACACTGAAGATATCAGCTCTACTCAAAGCCCAACTTAGTTCCAGCGTAAATATTAGCCTAGAGCTCACTTTCCTGACAAGTCTACTGCTTTCAAGCAAATTAAAAACAATTTAAAAACAAACAAACAAAATCCTACTCAAACCCACAAGCATATACAACTAAATCAGGTGAAGAATTCTGTCACACAAATATTCTATCCTACTCCTGTCCAGGTTGAGGACCCAACTACCTTCTAACAATCTGCACAAGAGCTGGAGAAACCTGTCACTCATTTCGCATCTAACCTCATTCCACTGCTCCAAAGCACTAAATGCTATTCACAAAAATCACACCAAGAAAGGCTGAATTTTACAGAACATTTCATGTCAAAGTATAAATTCGGCCTAGAACAGAACAAAAAAGTGTACCTGAAAAGTGTAACACTACATTATTTCCACTACTCAAATTTCTCCTTTCTCAATCAGGCTCTACTAACACATGTATTAAAATATGAAGGTTAATTTCTCATTTGTTCACTTGCACTTTCAAGTCTCATAAATGGAGCAAAACAATTAAGTAAAGACAAGCACAAGAGAAAAAAAGCAGCCAAGGAAATGAAATTGAAACCCCCAGTTGTATTTACACAACAACAAGCATTTATTCTGGACACTGTTCAAGTTCACTCTCTAAAAAAGGCAAGGTAAAAAGGGGAAGAAGAAAAGGAAATGCCTTCCAGCAGATTTTTCTCAATAGGTGTTGAGAGCAGCAAAGGAAACTGTTTGGGAGCCTTTTGTGTTCTTCCTTTTCTGCCCACAGTCAGGAACAGAAGAAGCCACCGAATTGCATGTGAGGATCTATACCAGCTAGAGACAAAGCACTTTTAAAAATACTTCCAAGTATCTTTTCTGCTCCTTTTCTTCTCCCACTCTGTGTTATTCCTACTGGTTGTTCCAAAGGCTTGGGATAATTCAACAGCTTTAACTAAGGCCCTCTTTTTCACATCAAATTCTGTTTAAGTGCAAAACACTGGCTCATATATCTCAATACATCTGGTTTATGCAATCTGCTCTGCTAGGGTTTTTTTTCCATTTGTGTGATTTTTAAACTTTGAGTAGGGCCTGGACCAAAGACAGATTCTTTTGAGGCAGCAGCAAAAAATAAATCTTGCTTTAAATCTTGTCCATCAAGTATACACACTGTTCATCAGTACAAAACCAGCACAAACTCATCTGAAACTGATCCTTAGGAAGTAAATAAACCTTTCAAGAACAGCAGAACCCTGTTCACTAGCAAAGATTCAAAAGGTCTTCTCCACATGCCCATCACAAGAAGTCAACCTGCAGTGGCAATCAGCTGGTGTCTGCAGGGGACAGAAGCTGTTGAACTTTATACCACAGGGTTTCCCTTTAAGCCTGAAAGTTGCTCCTACTAGAGCCCTCCACAGAGGTGAGGACCAGCTCCTAGAAGGACCAGCTCTCAAAGGCAAGGTAGATCTCCTGCTGGGTGCAAATGATTTCAGCACTGAGGCAGGAGGAAGAGAGCCACCCACTGAGCACGGTCTGCAGCACCAAGCCTGCTTGGTGAGAGCTACTTTTGTACTCACCTTCCTTTTGCTGTGTGCTGAAGGTCAAAGCTTGGGACGTGATAAAAAAAACAAACAATAGCCTTGGGGCTATGCAGGGTGCAAACAGGCAGCCTGACAAGCCAGAAAATCAACAAGCAGTTGTTTTCCTTGTTCAGGTGGAGAGGGTTTCTCCTTGTTGGGTTTTTTTTTGTCAGAAAATAAGAGTACCTACAAACTGTCTTGCGAGATATCAGATCCTTTTATGGCTTCTACTTTCTTTGGTAGCCTCCCATACAGCTCACAGCCCTCTCTGAGCATGCTGAAAGGTGACCCATGCCCATGCCAAACTCGGCCTGAGAGGGAGATCTTCAGAGGCAGAGTTCCTGGGCTACCTGGGCTGTCCCAGAGACACGTAACAGGCGGCAGCGAAGGAGACTGGACTTGTGGTGGTGCTGCTGCACGTTCACACCTGCAACCAGTGCGACTGCTTAAGATTGTATTCCTGCTCCACGTTATAAAACAGCAAGAGAGGGACCTATTTGGAAAAAGAGAGCTCCTGCCAGATGGGGCTGCAAATTGCCCACATCATGTTTCCAGAGGCTGAAGGGCAGGCCGAAGGGCAGGGAATAAAGGTAACACGACTCTGCAAAACTACAGTTCTTCAGCACAAGAGAACTTCCTTCCACATCCTCCCCAGATGAACTTTCATACTTGTCTCTGAAAAGCCTTCGTACAAACAGCAGCGCCTGGATCTTGTAATTCAAAACTTGGTGTCTTTCTGAATTGCTGAAAATAGCTTAAATCTTTTATAAGTTGCAACTAACTCTGGCAAGATCTAACAAAGAAGCTACAATACAGTCTAATGCACAAAACATTTGAGGCTGATAAAAAAAGGAAAATATAATATTATAAAGCTGAGCAAGACTCTCCTAATCAGGTTAATTTTAATTAATTAATTTTTAATTAATTTAATTTTAATGCTGTATTCTGCCATATTCCTTTTTCCTGAGGATTTTTTTTTCTGTGACTGAGACCTGGCCAAAGGGTGAACATTTATTTTAGTGCTTGGAAAGCCAGCAAAAGGGCAGTAGCCAAGGTGAGGACTGGTTCCATCAAGATCAGATGACAGTGTAAAAGAGGGGCATTACAGAAGATCACAGGTGCATGTGTGAGCACACACATGCAGGTGGCATTATGGAGGAAGGAAAAGCACAACATTTAAAGAATACTTATTTAGAGTTTTCTGCACAGGCAGCAGTCAGGACTGGCAATAAATGCAAATGCTATTTCCTCAAATCTTGGCTTGCTTTAGCTGTTGATGCAAATGAAGACAGGTTTACTTTCTTCTTATAGATGACGGCTGGGAACAAAGGAAAGTGACTATCAAAAATTCAGACTACATAGACAGGGAATGTGGCTTCTGCAATATGACCAGGTCTTGGTTCTGGTATTTCCACATCTTTCCTCTGTGTGTCATACACAGAACAACTCAAAGGCAGCACTGTCTGGCCAGCTTTCTGCAGCATATCCTCTTCCTCCCTGAAGGTCTGCCTAAGACCTTCAAGCCTGTGATGCAGACAGGGCTCCTCTCTGCCGATCCCCACTGCCTCTTCCCTGCCAACCACCCTCATGCGGTTTCCAGTTCTGTGACTCTAAATGAAGGTTTGTTGAGCATTGAAACAAAGCTGAAGCAAAAGAAATATTTTAACTTCAGCATGAGCTCAAATACAGAAACAAAATGAAGATGCACTCAGGTGCAGAAAGCAGTGGCAAGAACAGGGGACTGATGATACAACCATGGCTGCCAGAGCATCAGAGCACAAGGTGTGCTGGAACATAAACCAGATTTTTTCACCAAAGTGTTATCTATTAACCAGTGACCTCAGGGTAATTATATTTACTTCGTATGTTCAAATGCACTTCCACTGCTGAAGCCACCAGGCCAGCCAAACATAGCACACACACAGCCATTACACAGCTATTAAAAAGATAAAAACTACTTCTGGCTTAACATAAACCACATAAGGATGACCTTATCCTGACCTAGGTACGTCAACAAAAAGCTTGTGGCCTCCAAATGACTGTCATTACTTACTTTATAGCATCTTAAACCTGTCATGTACCTTCAGAAAGTAGTTCATATGAGTTCACCTTATATGACTGTAAAAAAAATGATCCAGGTCCATCTAAATAGTTTTCACAGAATGGTTTGGGTTGGAAGGGACATTAAAGCCCATCCAGTGCCAACTCCCCTGCCACGGGCAGGGACACCTCCCACCAGCCCAGGCTGCTCAAGGGCCCATCCAACCTGGCTTTGAACACCTCCAGGGAGGGGGCACCCACAGCTTCCCTGGGCACCCTGTGCCAGGGCCTCACCACCCTCACTGTGAAGAATTCCTTCATAATGTCCAATCTCAATCTTCCCCCTTAGAGTTTAAAGCCATTCCCCCTCACCCTGTCAGTCCAGGCCCTTGTAAAAAGTCCCTCCCCAGCTTTCCTGGAGCCTGTGTCAAAGGCTTTACAGAAGTACAGATAGATGACATCCATTGCTCTTCCCATGTCCACTGATGTGGCCACCCCATCACAGAAAGGCACCAGGTTAGTCAGACAGGCCTTGCCCTTGGAGAAGCCACGTTGACTGCCTCAAATCATCTCCCTGTCCTTCAGGTGCTTTATCATAGCCTCTAGGAGGATCTGTTCCATGATCTTCCCAAGCACAGAGGTGAGGCTGACAGGTCTGTCGTTCCCAGGGTCCTTCTTTCTACCCTTTTTAAAATTGGGCACAATGCTGCCCTTCTTCCAGTCACAAGGGACTTCTCCTGAATGCTATGACTTTTCAACCATTACAGAAAGTGGCTTGGCAACTACATCAGCCAAATCCCTCAGGACCCTACAATGCATCTCATCAGGTCCCATAGACTTGTACACATTCAAGTTCCTCAGGTGGTCACAAACCTGATCCTCCCCTACAGTGGGAGGGACTATACCCCCCTGATCCCCATCTTAGAATCATAGAATCATCTGGTTGGAAAAGACCTCTGAGATCATCCAGCCCAACAGTACCTGTCCCCTTACTAAACCACGTCCCTAAGACATGTCCCTCACTGACCCTGGAGGAGTGAGGAGAGTGGTTGCCAGTGAAGACTGAGGCAAAAAAGTTGTTGAGTACCTCAGCCTTCTCCTCATCTGTTGATACGAGGTCACCATTTTCATTCATCAGCTGGGGTACGGCTTTCTTTAACCTTCCTTTTCTGGTTGATGTACCTATAGAAGCCTTTCTTGTTATTCTTTGCTTCTCTTGACAAGTTTAGCTCCAGCTTCTCCTTGGCCTTCCTGACCCCATCCCTACACAACTGGGTAAGTTGTTTTAAATGGTGGCTTCAGTTAATACAAGCTATTTTTGAGGTGGAGCACAAATCAGTCACATAAACAAACTGACCAGTAAATCAAAAATCCCCAGTAGATTTGTGAGAAGAAACAGCTGGAAAACTTAATCTCTTCCAGAACCACAATCAGATTCAAGAGAAAATATCACAGCCTTACTTAACTCTGAGAGGCAGTGAAACTGGCAGCTAATTAATGTCCTATGGCTATTTTTATAGTAGCAGGCCCTCTGGGAGAAAAATAAAGGCAGCAACTTCCTAAAACTCAAGGATTAATAATTCAGGGATTAAATTAACATACAGATGAACTCTTTAAAATAATTAGTCTGATTATGCCAGTCACTTCTTAAAGACTACAGATCAGTACACAGGCAAGGAGTGAAAGATAAGAAAAGACCATGCAAAACCTTAAACTCCGAAATCCCTATTATAGAACCATAGAATCTTCCAGATGGAAAAGACTTCTGAGATCATCCAGTCCAACCGTACCCATCTTTTGCTAAAACCATGTCCTTCAAAAACTCATCTTCCTGTTTTTAAACACCTCCAGGGATGGGGACTCAGCCCCCTCCCTGGGCAGCCCTTCCAGGGCCTGAGAATCCTTTCAGTGAAGAAATTTTTCCTGATGCCCAGTCTGAACCTGCCCTGGCACAACTTGAGGCCATTTCCTCTCCTCCTGTCACTGTCACTTGGGAGAAGAGACCAACCCCCCCTCCCCACAGCCTCCTCTCAGGCAGTTGCAGACAGGGATGAGGTCTCCCCTCAGCCTCCTCTTCTCCAGCCCAAACCCCCCCAGGTCCCTCAGTCTCTCCTCGTAGGCCTTGTTCTCCAGCCCCTTCCCCAGCCTCGTTCCCTTCTCTGGACGCGCTCCAGCCCCTCAATGTCCTTCTTGGAGTGAGGGGCCCAGAGCTGACCCCAGCACTCGAGGGGTGGCCTCCCCAGTGCTGAGTGCAGGGGCACAATCCCTGCCCTGCTCCTGCTGCCCACGCTGTGTCTGACACAGCCCAGGATGCCATTGGCCCTCTTGGCCCCCTGGGCCACTGCTGCCTCATGTTCAGCCGCTGCCAACCAACACCCCCAGGGCCTTCTCCTCCAGGCAGCTCTCCAGACACTCTTCCCCAAGCCTGTAACTCTGTTACAACATATTTATACACTAATTCAAGGCAACATAATTCTCTTTTGTAAAACGGAGGCAGTAACAGCTAACAATCTACCCACACCATGAAGTGAAACAGCCATAACCGTACCATGGATATTTCCTAACACCACGCCTAGGCCAACATTTTTGTTGAGTACTATTGCACTTCCACATTGGTAACACTAAGAATGTGGCTTCTCTCTACATCAGTGGTTTCCCCAGCTCAAATGCATTAACGTTAATGCAATAGGGGAAGAGAGCTTAAAAAAAAAAGGAAAAAGTGGAAAAATTACAACAAAAAATACAGGGTAATTCCACAGATAAAAAGAAAACAAGACCAAAACACAATAGGAGAAAGCCTATAAAGAAGAACTTAAAGGATTTTTAAGGTGTGCTTTGAGGCTGTAAAGTTTCCTTTACAAGCTCTTCACCTCATCTACAGCAACACAAACTACCACAACTTGAAAGTGTTGCCAACACACAATACAAGTCAAGCCCTGACCTACTCATGGTGACCACACCCAGATGAAATTAGAAATAGAATTCTCATGCTCACAGACGTATCCCATATTTATTTTTTCTGCCCTTCTATAATTTGATTCAGCTATTTAATTCCCCATTTGTCTCTCCAGTCATATCCCAAGACATTTCATCTAAAGGTTTTTTCCATTAATGGTGAAATGGATGAAAAGCAACCCGATTATCTTCTCTGTTCTTTTGCTTTACCTGAAATAAGCAAACATCCAAAAATTTTTGAGTAAGTTCTATGTGAATTATTCTCATTTTTTATTGCAAGGTCCTACTGAAAGACCTGAGATGCGTACTAAACATTGTCAAAACACTGTATAAACACATTTACAGTTTCTCTTAAGAGTCAAACTGTTCCTAGTCGCCTAGAACAAGAAATAAAAAAAAGTAATGATCTATTTTTTCCTAGAAGCCAGGCTCCTCCAAAACCCAAGTGACCTTATGGCACTAGATCAGTAAAACTGCAGACCGTGTCCAACGCACGTGGGAACATCGCGCTGTGAAGGACACAAATACCCACAGGCTAAACAGGCTGCCAAAGGTCTGCACTGTTCAGAACGGACAAGCCCTTAAAGTACTGAAAGTTAATGTTTTGATGCCATTTTGAACACAAAACTTAACGTTTTGATTTAATTTGGCAAGAGGCAAATTCAGGGTCAGGTTGGATAGGGTGCTGAGCAACCTGATCCCATTAAAGACGTCCCTGCTCCTAAAGAGAAGCTGGACTAGATGACCTGTAAAGGTCTTGACTCTTGTGACCAGTTCTGGAATCATCCTCAACATAAGAAGGATATGGAACTGTTGGAAAGGGTCCAAAGGAGGACATGGAGATGATCCGAGGGCTGGAGCCCCTCTGCTGTGAGGACAGGCTGGGAGAGATGGGGCTGTTGAGCGTGGAGAAGGCTCAGGGAGACCTCAGAGCAGCCTCCCAGTCCTGAAAGCTCCAGGAAAGCTGGGGAGGGACTTTTTACAAGGGGAAATAGGGACAGGATGAGGGGGAATGGGTTTGATTGGAGGGGGGAAGATTTAGATTAGATACTGGGAAGAAATTCTTCGCGCTGAGGGTGGTGATGCCCTGGCCCAGGGTGCCCAGGGGAGCTGTGGGTGCTCCATCCCTGGAGGTGCTCAGGGCCAGGCTGGATGGGCCCAGAGCAGCCCGGGCTGGCGGGAGGTGTCCCTGCCCGTGGCAGGGGCTGCAGCTGGGTGGGCTCCCAGGTCCCTTCCAGCCACGGTCCCCCCCGCGCCAGCCCCGACCCCGCCTCCCCCGGCACGGGCCGGGCTGCGGGCGGCGCCCCCGCGGAGCAGCCCGAGCAGGTCCGCGGGCGCTCGGCCGCGGCCCCGCAAACACCCGCAGCCGCCGCCGGGCGGGCGCGGCCTCACCCCGCGGCGGAGGGGCCGCCTCCCCTCCCGCCGCGGCAGCTCCGCTCCGGGAACGGCTCCCCCCGCACCCCGCGCGGGTCCCGAGCCCTGCGGGGGGCAGCGGCGCCGCCGCCGCTCGCCGGGCCCCGCCGGCCTTTACCTCCGCCGCTCGCTCGCTTCCGCTCCCGCCGGCGGCAGCTGCAGGGACCGGGCGCGGCGGGCAGGGGGCGCTCGGGCGCGGCGGGGATGCAGCGCCGCGCCCCGGGCGGCCCCGGTACTGCAGCCCGGGCGGAGGCTCCGCGCCGCACCGCCCCCCGGCCCCGGTCCCGCAGCGCCCTGCCCGCACCTCCCCTCTGCGAGGGCCCGTTCCGGATGGAGAAGGAGGAGAAACGCTCCGCTCTCCTCTCGTGAGACCCCACCTGGAGTCCTGTGAACGGTTGTGGAGTCCCCAGCATCAGAAGGATGTGGGGCTGCTGGTCCAGAGCGGGCCACGGAGATGATGCTGGAGCATCTCCGCTGTGAGGACAGGCTGGGAGAGTTGGGCTGTTCAGCCTGGAGAAGGCTCAGGGGGACCTCACAGCCTCCCAGTACCTGAAGGGGCTCCAGGAAACTGGGGAGGGGCTTTTTACAAAGGCAAGTAGGGATAGGATGAGGGGGGAATGGGTTTAGATCGGAAGGGGGAAGATTGAGATTGGACATTGGGAAGAAATTCTTCACAGTGAGGGTGGTGATGCCCTGGCCCAGGGTGCCCAGGGGAGCTGTGGGTGCTCCATCCCTGGAGGTGCTCAAGGCCAGGTTGGATGGGCCGTGAGCAGCCTGGGCTGGTGGGAGGTGTCCCGGGCCATGGCAGGGGCTGGAGCTGGATGGGCTTTAATGTCCCAACCCAACCCATCCTGTGACACTCGGGCGGTGCCGCCTCCTGCCAGCCGAGGGCCGAGCGCAGCATCCCTCCCCGCGGGCCGCTCTCGCCACTGTTGCGGGGGTGAGCGGTGCGGGAGGCTGCCGACAGCGCTTCCCGTGTGCTCTTTGCAACGCGCAGCCGCGTGCGGCACCGGCGTGGGAAAACGGTGTGCGAAGAGAGACCTTACCTGCAGAGGGCACGGAGGTGAGCTCAGCAAACGGCTGGCGAGCGCAGAGGGGGCTCTCAGCCAGGCAGTGACAGGTTCAATTTGCGACAAAAAGGTCGCATGTTTTAACTCCTGGTGCCCCTGCCCCGTTCTATTGATCCTTTGCTATCGGCGCAGCAGCAGAGAAAGCCCCAACAGTCCCGAAAGATGCTCTGGACTTGCGGACTGATGCTGGAGGAGAAATGGTTTGTAAGCGACAGACGAGATGAAGAGTTTTAGAGGAAGCTGAGGAGAGCCCGTTGGGATCTGGCATCAGGGATTGCAGTGGAGGTGATGAGATGCAACAGGAGAATAGAGGAGCAACTGATTAGGAGAGGGCTTCGCTATCTGCAACAAGCAAAGGATATTTGATGGAGATAATGGAAAGATGAAAGGGAAGAGAAATGCTACTACAGACTGAGAGGACGATAAGCAGCTCTTAAATTAGAACTGCTGTGAAGCCACCATCAAAGGAAGTAGGCACCTGAATAAGGGCTTTTAATTTATCAACACAGGAAAAGAGGAAAAGCTCTTAAAATAAGCAAACGAGGAAACAAAAAATCCCACAACATTCAAGATAAGGAGGTTCTACTGGAAAACTTTTCTATAATTTCATAGAAGTTTGTTGATGCGAGAAATTTCACGGTCAACAAACGGGATATTAAAATATAATTGCAAAATGAAAGATGAAGTTTACTCACCCGTTACCGATTTCTAAGAACATGACTTCATTACATAGCCATAGGCAGCCTTGCCAGCTCTGTCTCTCTGCCTGCCAGAGCAAGATAATAGGCAGGGTCTCCACTTCTTCGTGCTTGGTCATCCGATTCCCAG
The DNA here is from genome assembly GCA_033556795.1 of Tapera naevia. Taxonomy (NCBI): domain Eukaryota; kingdom Metazoa; phylum Chordata; class Aves; order Cuculiformes; family Neomorphidae; genus Tapera; species Tapera naevia. Next base: position 1,206,715 of record JAUMJJ010000189.1, on the reverse strand, counting down.
AAGGAAATTGGTGCCTTCGCACGCCCCATTGTTTTGAGATAACTCCCCTCCATCTGTATGCAGCCGCCTCCCATCAAGGCACAATGCCTCACGGGGATGCTGCCTGGAGGTGTCCCACTGTCATCTTCCTAGGAAACAGAAGCAATGACATTCCTGTGAAAGAGGAGCAGCATTTCCCCCGAGGCGAGTAAGATTGTCTCCCAGCCTGAAGGTCCCTCACATTGTGATTCATCCCGTTCAAGGTGGCAACCCCGAGCCTCGTTTGTCCTTCATTTTCCTTCAAAGAGGGAAATGAGGAGCTTTCGGCAGCGGATTGCTAAAGCGCTGCTTGGTTAGCACCTGAGCTTACGCGCTTCTGATCGAAGTCCAAGGTCAATAAAGCATAAGCAAGTGCAAAAATAATAGCTAGTCTTAAATTGGACTAATTATGCATGGGTAGCTCACTGTAATTGTCTTGTGAAACATGCAGAACGGTGCTCAAGAGTAATTTCTCTAGAGCTTGTGGAGGTCACGGTCCCAAAATGCTGCCTATTCAGTAGCCCAGCAACTGAAAAGCAAATAGTTTTTATATGTAGGACTGTATATATTTAATAATAAAAGTAATGCTACAAATTTTGAAATTAGTATTCAAAGTATTTAATGATTTAGGAATTAAATTGATTTAGACATTGCTAATTTGCCTAACACTGCTCTTTCAGTGAGTATCTTGCATATGGAGTGCAACATTAAATAAACATACATTTAAATTTCTAATACCATACGTTAAGCATGCACATAGTCATCCACAGGACCTGCTGTTAACTTTCAAAAAAAGCTGTCTCTTGCTTCACAAAAGGAAAATTAATAATTATTCAATACACCGATGTTGCACATGCCCAAAAATCTGGACAAAAAGCCTTGGTCAGGATTTATGTGTGCATGGGGCGCCGAGTGACGGTTTCGTGCGTGTGGAGCTGCTGCCTTGCTTCATCTGGACAAGCATCAGAAACAAAATGCTTTTTCTTTAAGGGTGTGATGCTGCTAATGTGTTAATCATACAGTTGGAAAAATAGGTCATGTAAATTCCAGTCTAATGACTGTGCCTTTATATTTTCAAAATTGTCAAGAAAGAGGAAGGGAGGCTTTCAGTGCACTGGTGTCTGATGGCCTCCCTTGCTCTGCATTGCTGGGGGGGTATTGCTGCTGGCACTTGATGCATGAAACTATGCTGTTCTTTGCCAGTTGTACACATCACAGTATTCAACACCATGACAATGCCAGGCTAATTTGGGTACTGGCAGATCTCTTTCTACCACAGTTCACACTTCAAATAAGAGAGATTTTGGTATCTTGAAAATTATAATCACTATAATTGAGATTTTTTTTATGTATGTGTGTCCTTTTTTTTTTGAGTTTTCATACAACTTTTTCAAATGTAACACAATGATCACTTATTATCTGCTGTAGTTGGGAGGAAGTAATTCCTTTGTCTCTCCTTATGTCTACAGTTGGCTTGTTTTTACTTGGAGTGGCTTGAACATACAGCATGTAATCTGTGCTGTTTGGCTCAAGTGTTTAGTCTAGTTCCACTGAATGCTTCAATAACAGATTTTCCATTTCAGTTTCTACAATGCTGCCTTCTCAAAGTAAAAATACACTATGTTCTTATGTTATAACTCACATTAAAATAGTATTATTACAAGAGTTGTGCTGTAAAAACAAGGAAATGTTAATCCCTTTTAATGTTTACACACAGCCTAAGACTACTCTGCAAATTGTGATTTCTTTTCTTCTATACTCAAATTGTCTGTCAGAGTCTTTAGTTAAAAAGATTAGATTTTAACTTACAAGAACAATTTGCAGCTAAACTTCTGGTTTGAAGAGCATTCTAGTGTGGCAAGAAAGACATGTTCACCTTCGTCAGTTTTAGATACTTCTTTTTAGTTATGGTAACATGTTGAATATAAAATAATAAATAGGAAATAATAAGTAGGAAAAATCCTGAGAAATTAGGGTGCATTAAAAATTCATGCCTGCCTGCATTAAATCTGAAATAAGTTATCTTTCCAGGAACTTAAGATATAGTTTTCATCATTATTCAGAATTTTACTTTAGACCATTAATATAGACAATCAAAGCCCTGAATTGTCATGGGTTTTTCCATCCTTCAGAAAGGAGAGCTGAAAAGAGCCCTCAGCTAGTTCCTGCAGAAAACATTTTCATGAAAGTTGATTCAGTCTCTCCATGCTGTTATCTAACCCTTCCTTTCCCTAAGGAGTCATCCACGTTCTGTTGCCAGCTTTAGGTTTCATTTAGCATTGGGTGAAATAAAAAGTGTTAGCTTTCCCCCTTTTCTTCTTCCTAATGGATTTTCCTTAATGCTGATTTAAGATGTTTAACTTGGTTTCTTGGAATGTTTATGTCTCCAGTTAATATTACTTTGTCCATGGAGTTTATGTTCCTACAAAAGATAACTCAGCCAGAATTTGATTTCTCAAGTAGAAATTTAATTCCTTAAGTAAAAAAAAAAAAAGTGTGTGGGAGGGAAGGACAGAAGCTTTATAAAAATAAATGTTTGCAGAATAAGTCACATAACTGTCTCTTCTCCCACACCCTCTCCAGATTTAAGTCAAATGCAAAGTGAATTGTGGTGTTTTATCTCCATAAAGGAACCCACATCTGGCTTCTATATTTGAAGTTTATTGGTCTTTTGTTCCATGTAGCTCTCAATCCCATAGTTAATTGTAGAAGCTGTTGGGTTACTATCACTGTAGTAATGTTAGTTAATTCACATATACACTTTTTCATTCCAAATGCTTCTATTATTTTTACTACACCTATATCAAAATAATGCCTTAACTCCTGTGACACAGGGTTCTATTTCAGAATTATTTTACATGGGGAATATGTAGCATTTAGAAGCAGCAAAAATCTAGGTCATGGGGAAGTTTTTGCTCACAGAAAAACAGCAAAAAATCTGCTGTTTTCTATAAGATCATGTTTTTAGGTGAACAAGTCACAGTAATTCCAGCATTACCACTAAGGAACTGACAAATTACTTAAAAAATCAGAGCTTTGATTCACCTACTCATCAGTAAGCGATAAAAGGAGTTTATAACATTACTGCTGAAGGTTTACTAGATTTTGAAATTCTTGTTTAAAGACATTCTAATCAGCATATTACTAGTCTACATTTAAAAGTACTTGTATTTTAATAACTGTGATTAAATACTCCAGTTATACTGTAGAACAGGAATAAAATTTGCTTATTACACCCGATATAATAAACATCTCTAGAATATATGAACTATAAAGAAGCTTGGGTTTTTGGAAAGGAGATGCAGAGACATGAAGACAATGAGTGCTGTAGTCCAAGAAGTAAAGAATTATACTTAATTGTATCTTCTCTGTAGGCAAGGAATGAGGTCCTGCTCGCATAGCTGACAGAAACCTCACTGCTACAAGGGCCTTCTGAATTTGGAATAAGATCATATTTCAATTTTGATTTGCAGTGAATCTGATTTCTGTATTGGATGTTCTCTGCTACGCCCATTTTATCAACCTGATATGTCAGATTTCATGGATATAAAAAAATACATCCTGATTTGTTTAAACTGCAGAAAGGAAAAAACAAACAGTGGTTAATAGAGTCGGACTCGATGATCCTTTTAGGTCCCTTCCCACTTGGGTAATTCTATGATTCTGTGATGCTTCCTTGGCACACGGTAAAAAGTGATGACCTGACTTTCATTGTAACTGTCATGTTCTTATCTGCTGAATAGCACTGCCTTTATTTTTAAAACCAGCATTGTTACTATCTCATAGCAAATTTAATATCAGAGATCTTAGAGGTCAGTGTATTTAAGACATGCTCTAACAACAAGGCTATTTGTAAAACTGCATATCTATATTATTTCTAAAAAATCAGATTTCATACATTAACGAAGCTTAACAGAAAAAAAAACAACATTAGACAGTTCTGTAACTTTTACCATCCCAAAAATGTCTTGTAAAGAAGAAAAAAACAACCATGGGGGATCCACTTGATAGGTCAGTTAGCTGAGACCACCTCTCAAACAAAATGCAACAGCTGTTTCCCTACACATGCAATAGCACAGAGCAGGTTAACAGACATTAGTATAAACCCAGTTGAAATTGTAGGGACTCTGTAAGCAGGATGTTGTTATCTGAACTGGAATTTCACCAGGATGTGGAAGTTTACTGACTGGTTTTTACAAAACAATTGTATGCTGATGAGAAAAAGGATGTTTCCAAAGAACAGACTCTTTAATGGCCCCATTTCAGCCAGAGCTGTAAAAACAAAAGGCTCCAGGACAGAAACCCTCCAGGTATCCATCTGCCAGGTATCTGCCTTCAGGCAGTTGTTGTTCAGAGGAGAACCTCAGCTGCAGAAGAAATTCCCTGGGTCTGAACTGGGCTGACACTGGTTTAGACAGAACAAACGTGGTTCAAGAATTTGCAGTGAGGCTCCAGCATTTCATTTCCTGGGGCAGCTGCTCTTGGGGTACCCAGGGTCAATCCCTAATGTAAGCGATAGCTGTGGAATCTCAACCTACGTTGGACTTTATCTTCACTAAGGGAAAAATGGGGCAGAAGCAGAAAGGGAAAGCAGGTTGTTTCTTTTTGTTGGAACAGTGTCATATTATGTGTATTAGAAGGTTTTACCTTCACGGCAATAGCACATAAAAACTACAAACGACCTTGCTCCTATTAGGATTTTATCACATTAAGGGATTCTGCATCACCTGAAGTAACCATTTTCCTTAGAGAAAAATGTCTTTATTTTTAATTTTATTATTTTTATAATTAATTTCATTACTTATTCATTTCCTTGGATATATTAATGCCCGACTTTACTTATTGTGACCAAGTCGTGCTGAATGCAGAATTAAACACTTGAAAACAAACCATTTATTTGACATTATAAAGAAAAGCAAAAAGAGCTACCAGGTTTTGTTTTATTTTGACTATTTAATATTATTTCAACTAAAATTTTGCTTTCTTTTAGTTTATATGTTTTCATATTTTACAGGTTTTGTGATGTTAAAGTTTATCAGTTCATTTCACCTTACGAAAATACTGAGAAAAAATCATTTAAACTTTTCAGTGATTCTAAATCAGAAACAGTATTTTCATTCCACTGAAAGTTTTGGCATGTCTATTGTTTGCTTCAATTCTGAAAGTTTTAAATCTTAACATGTTGGACTTTGCTGCAGAATGAAATTTCAAAGTAGATTTAATGTTAAGATTGAGTTTAAGTTTTAGGCCAGTTTCAATCATCTGTTAAAGTCACTTGAATGAACAAATGCTTTTTACTTGTCAAGACAGACTCTATTCCATTGTCTGTACAATTAATTTGCCAGTAGTTAATTGCCCACCAATCATAAGTGATTTACAAATCCATTTACCTTACGTGACTGATCTCCAATTAGCAAAAGATTACAAAAATATTAAAATATTTTTTCTTTCTTTTCTGAAAGAGTTTCATAGAGGCCTCATTTCCAAGTACAGATCCTATCCACATGTGAGTATTTTATAAATTTTTTCTGATACCACAACTCAGTGGCTTCAAAATTGTATGACAGGTGAGTACCTTGCAGGTATCCTGCTTCATGTCAGTTTTCCTCACCCACCATTTGTCACACAAGAAGGGATGAGCTCCAGCAGCCCTTGTGCTTGACCTGTCACGAACATCTGCAAATGACTGCAACTGCTTATAAAAATAAATTAGGGGACTTGCTGTGGTCTAAATCCACTGGCACTCATGAATTCAATTTCACCAACTAGTTTCTAAACTTGAATAACTTGTGTGCCGCATGTCTTACGCTGAAACAAGAAGCCAAGCAGATGGGGGAAGGGAGCAGGGAGCTATGTGCATTTAAAACAGCTGTATAGACTACTTTTTTAAGTCAATCCTTTGTTCAGTTTGTGATTCTTTGTAAGTGTCACGTGACAGAACCTAATTATTTAGATAGGAAATCCACTCCATGGCCATTTGGTCCCTGCTGAATAGGGAACAGGGCCTTCTTTTGCTTTCCTGTAAACTCTGACCTCTCTCCCCCGACCACCCTTTAAAATCCACCTATCACTTCTACTTTTTACCATTTCAAACCCTCTGTCACTGGAAACGAGGCCGCATTCTTTCCCAATGAATAACCCCAGCAACAAGAAAGTCAAATTTAGAAAGCTGCAGGGAGCTCAGGACCACCTTAGGCTTTCAGAGACACAAACCAAGTCACTCCTTGCAAGCAGGGGACACTTTACAGCTTCTGATTTATTTGAGGACTAGGTGACAATTACTTATCTCAGACCTGCCACATTCATGCCAATTCCAAGTCCAGAGGAAAAGGGACTCAGAAGTTAAGACAAGCTCCTCTCCACCCTGCCCCAGCTCACAATGTTCAGGTTGGTGTCTGTAACCAGATTTAGCTCACACACCCCACTCGGGATGGAGAAGTGGTGTAATTCGGATCTGGGCCCATCTGTGATAGACAACTTATTAAACAAAGACCAAAACAACAAAACAGTTGATACAACCAGCATGAAAACATGTTAAACATGTTTAAACTTTCAAACAGATCATGAAACTGAACACTTTCAGTTACTTTATTTCTCTGTTCACACTCCCCAAAACCTGGAAGGAAAACACAGTAAAGGACATTGAAAAGTGAGTAGTTCATATTTTCTATGTAGTTCTTCAGTTTCTGAGCTATGA